>CM023453.1:42792752-43432752 GCA_013339765.2 Haemaphysalis longicornis
TGTTCACGGCATTCTGCAAGCATTTAAGATTTCGAAAATATTGAAAAAAGTGTTGCAGGCTAAGACAGGAGTGTCTGCTACATCGCGTGGCATTTTATCACGACGTGACCAACTCACCTAAAATAGTAAATGCTTTTTTCTTTGAAACATAAGTTCGGATCAAACGCCACAATGAATTACGCCATGTACTAAAACCCTACATAATATAGATGGAGCTGGTTTTCAAAGCTGGGCCACGATCTTGAATATTTTGCATGTTAATAAGCACGAGAACAGAACTCCCTGACCCTATCAAGCTCTTATTCAGCTCCCGCAGTCATCCTTACCCAAGGAGCGATACTTTATTAAACAATAATGTGACGGTGCTTCCGCAGTACGGCAGTCCTTGTGATTTCCGGGCAGCCGTAGCCCAGGTCACAATGAGGAGGTGGTGCTCAGGTCGAGAGCTAGATCAACAGTATCTCCTACTGATCAGAGCAATGGGACAGGTTCAGGGGCGGAAAGTCAGTGTTTTTTGCGCAGTCGAATATTATACGTTCCAGGGTTCCAGGCTCCCAACACAAATGCCTACATAAGGCATCCTGAACAGATAATAAATTGTAGCTCTATCTATTCCGGTCAAAAAACGCTGCCTTTTCTGTCGGCTTTTGGGCGGCCCTTGTTTTATGCGAACTGCCGCACCCATTCCAGGTACAATGACTACCAGAACGACCCACTTTCTCACTGCAACTGCACGCCACCCCAGAACCCCATCTATGCCCTTGCTGCACGCTACGACCTGCTCGATCCGAACGGACAATACGACGTCCCCGACGTCGTCTACATGCCTGTGGGGGCCATCGACGCAAAGGTAAAGTCATGGATCCAAGCTTGAAAAGTATTCTGTCCGAACACCTGCGTACACTTGGTGTGCCAAGAGAAGTCGTTCGTTAAACTTGATCCAAGAAATTTTCGAAAGTTTGAATGTTACAGGCGATTGTCGCAGTTTTTCTGACATGGTTATCATTCCCAAAATTCATCGTAGTTTTACTTCAATATTGAATTAGCGCCGGCGACTGACATTTTTGCCCCAGTTTCATATCCCTTCATTATGCCAGACGTGTGCGCATGGGCCATTGGAAAAACTCAGTAAATTCAAGGGTGCCTTTTGATGATTTGGGATGCGGGGCACTGGACGCTTGCCTGCGAAATATATATACATGAATGGCTGCAAAAATTGGGGTGAAGATCGCTGCTTTAGCAAATGGGGGGTTTTGTATCTTCGCCGTGAGGTCTCCTGCTACTACGCAGCCCGGTACGGACAGGGATAACGAAAACAGAACTTCAGGACGAGCGCCATTCCTTTTCCTTAGTACTATCCGTACTGCGCTCAGGCGATGAACTTTTAAACTCCTCCGATTTTCAACCCTACTATACTACTGTTTTGTTAACTATCTACTACGCCCATATCCTCCGCCGTATACAGCCACGGAAAGCACATAGCTTCTTGGGTTTGGTGTTCTAGTTCAATAAACAAAACCCAAGAAAACTTTACATCAGGCAGAAAACTGAAAACACTGTGCTAGCCTATTTTCGTATTCGGACAGGCAACCTGTGTATCACACGGGCAGCTGTACGCACATCCATAACCGGGTCTGTCTGTCTGTATCGAATTCCTAGGCCAGAATTTAGATAGAATAGTTTTCTCCACCACTTAACGGGACGGGCCTTATGTGCTAGCATTGTCCCAAACCCTGCGGCCACTTCTAATAGTTGTCCAGCCACATTTCAGTAGTTGATACTTCAGAAAAAGTGTTGAAAAATGAACTTCTAAGGAGCTACGTTCTCATTTTTTCGGCGTGTTTCATCGTGGTAGTGCGGGAAAAGCAAGGGATGCAATAAACATTTTTTTGTGCTAAATGTATAGTAAGTGGGTGGCCTGCTTAGTGCAGGCTGCTGCGTGCTTTCGCTACTTGGGTGGCCCGCTGGATCAGGTTTCGCTGGTCATGCAGATCAGAGCATGGTCAGCGCACATTCCCACCGCTTGGCAATGTGGACAAAAGAATACGATGTGGGAGCTAGTGGCTGGGATGTGGCAGTCGGTGCAGTTGAAGGCATAACAGCTTGGAAAGAGGTGGAGCAAGATGGTCTCCCTGTAGTTATTACTGTGGAGACGTCCCGAGATATGACATTCTTCATTGGTGAGGGTGGGGTGTGGACGGAGGATATTTCGTCTTCGCGTGTGTTTCGGGAATGCAATAAGATATCGGAGCAGGTGTCTAGTAATGTACTGTAACGTGCCTGCCGTGATGGCCATGCCATCCGGCCTTGTCGGAAGCGTCCGGTGAGGGCTGCTATGGCGTTACCTGGGGTGCAGACGATTGTGATGGTAGGAGGCGATGCTAGGGCAGGCTAGGAAGGGTGAAGTAAATAATGGTCTTTTCTACCGACTCATTAATCTGCGCGACACTCTTGCCTATTTATTTCAATGTGTGGTGCACTTCAATGTGCATTGTTTTATTGGCAAGTGTCGAAGCCATTGCACCTTTTCTACATTCTTGCAGATCACAAACTCAGCTATGATGGCCTCTCTGGAGTTTACGGGCTACAGCGGACCTACGTACGACGACCAGCCCGTGTTCCAGTGGAGCACCAGTGGCTTTGACGTTCCCCACGTAGGCCAGCCGGACAGGTGGGACTTTGCTCCCGTTGACGGATGGGGCACGTGCCCTGGACTGCAGCCGTGATTGTACAATATGTAAAACTTTATGCAAGGCGCAAGGACTGTTGCTTGCACCTTACACTTTGCTCAATAAACTTCTCGTTTGACAAATACACCATTTGCTCGTACGTTACTTCTCCATTACGACCAATTTTGGAGGCCATTAGAACAATCAGCAACTCATTGCGAAGCTCCAGTTAATTCACAGAGCTTACGAAAGGTTCCGGCCTGGCTCGGTGTGCGCGACAACGTGCGACCGTGTGTGTGACTACGGTGTGCGCTGCGCCATCCCTCTTCTGCCTCTCGAAGAATACGCACCCGTACGTATCGATGGTAGTGACATAAAATTTTAGCCGACTATTTCTTTCTTGGCAACATTAAAAACCGCCACGACAGTGCCCACCGTGTCTTCGCATTCGTCCGCATCCCGCAAAAAAAAGAAGGCCCCTTCATACTTCATCTTCGCCGTTACCACCCGATTCTCGGCCGTAGCGTCAGCAGACACGAATAATCGCAGTGATGCTCTATATGCCCTAAAGAACTCCTTAACACCACGTGAGAATAGAGCCACGGTTGTAAAAGGAGGCGGTAAGACGCTCTAAATGCCTACGCTGCAGCGCAGTTGCCGGCGAACACGAGCATTGACACATGTGCTTCAGCACCTTGCACACGGCAGAGTCATTCAGTACAAAAACCAAATAATGCTTCCGAGAAAATTGTGAATGATAATCTGCACACCGGTTCAGATATGACGGCAGGGTAGCGGGGCGCACATTGTTAGCAGGGATGCTAGCGACATCTAGCGACCAGCGGCCGAAGGAGAAGCATTTTACCGAGTATTGAGCAATCTTTGGCCGATACCAAAACACGGCAGATGAAAATCAGCTTATCTGGGCGGACGACTCCACTCGTGTCTTGCGACAGGTAGGCTGTATGAAGCTGCGCGAAACGGTAGTTTTTTTTATTTGCGCCATTTGCGCCATCGTGTCTTGTCGCCGTACGGACACGATTAATTAAAAATACATATAATAAAATAGATGTGGGTAGACATTTTGCGATAAAAAACAAAAAAGACGCGTTAAAAATGCGCGCAAATTCACCCTGTGCAGGTGAGTGGAAAGCGAAGTTTTAAACGACACCCACAACGATTGCCCATGCGACGCCACTTCAATTCCCACACGTGGCTCTACAAAGAGTGAAGCCTGAGGCAAATGAAATTTACTTAACCGCACTCTTTATTACTTCAAAGATATATTCTTTGCTAAGGTTAAACCAATGCATGATTCATGAACGGTGGTTCGTTGAGTTGTATTGGTGAAGCGCATGAGTGGGAGCCCGTTTTTATAAAATTGAAGGACGCTCAAACCCGTTGTTAAACGATCTGACGGAGGCGATGACGTCGGCGGCAGTGACGGAGGAGCAGTGAGATTCCATGGGTTGCTGTGAGCTTCCTTTAATTTTAACTCCTTGCGCATGCGCGAAGCTCGCACACCGCTGCTACACGTGCCATTGGTGGAATGCACAGCGGCACGAGAGGTCGCGTGATGCTATCACATGGCATTCAGCGAGATCGCGAGGGCTGAACCCGCAGATTTACATGTTGAGTGCACCGTCTCTCTTCCCCGCCACCTCGTGGGCTCGTAGCTCAATCGGTAAGACAGGGGGCTCTCGCTATGTTTTTCAGTTCGTTCCAGGTTCAATTCCTGGCGGTGCCACTAACTTTTATTTTTTCGCGGGCGTTTTCTGTTGACACGAACTGTTGCTACAGAACCCTTGGGGGGTAGAGGTAAAAACATCGCCTTAAAAAATATTTTATGCCCAAAAATACCCCAGACTCGGTACTCCTGACTCGAGCGTTAAACCTAACAGTTACTAACAAAATGTCCCAGCAGATAAGGCGCCAGAATTGCGAATGCGGGAAAATTAATTTAAATTCTAGGGGGCCGAACAGTGGGGACTTCCCTCCATATGGCTCTGTGTTTTCACAACTTTTGTCGGAGATACCTACGGTTGGAGCACTTTTCATGCCGTTTAGTGTACGTAAGGGACACCCGAACAACAAAGTTTCCACCACGAGTGCCCCTCGACGCTTACTTGTGAGTAATCGCCACGAAGCCCGAACTAACCCTACAGGCGGTGGGGCCGGGGCCGGCCGACAGCATGGCCGATCATGTCGGGTGACACCAAATCACCGGAAGCGGGAAGGAGGGGAGAGGTAGGCTGAAAACGCCCGAAGCAACCATCCTGGAGGGAAAAGATCTACAACTGATGGCTGTTGAAGTCTACGGTCAGACTTTTGATCCCGAAGCCTTCAAAACTGAGCGCGGATGGCTCCTTAGCCACTCTAGAAGGAGCAGACGCGTGCTCGTGGAGTTATGCCCATCCTCTCAGAAAAGGTCTCATCAGCCAGCAATCGGCGCTCCCAGCCTCCCTAGGAGGATATTGAGATTGTACTCTGATTGTACTCCAATTGTACCAGAGAGCCACCGTTACTACTTTGGTGGGAAGAAATGTACCGGCTCTCCAGCACGACATCGAAAAAAAATTAAAAATTACACCATCTTCCTGTGGGGAACAATGAGAAGGATGCGAAGCATCATGGGGGTTCCGTGTTGATTCCATTGTGTTGCCGTTCTGATGTTTCATTTATCGGAGCACGAATGGGTATGTAGTGTGAACCCGCATGTAGAGACAGAGAAATGTAGAGACAGCGAAGAGACCGACACCCGCGTTTTACCTGATCGAACACCTCCTGGTTCTCCTCTTTCTTTATTGCATGCTCACGCTCCTACCCCGCTGCCCGCCCTCTTCGTCCTCTTGTCTGGTTGAGCTGCAAGGCGCGTGGTGCTTCCCGCCACAGCTTTCCCGCAGGAAATTCAACATCCTCCTCTAAAGTTTTCAGTTCTTCGTTTCCGTTGACGTTCAGATTCGCGTGCCTTCGTTGTATCAGTAGCTTCTTGACGTAGTTTAAATGGGGGAGGGACATAAGGCGCGTTCGCAGCACATGCTCCCGTCTCGGTTTGTAGCGAAGTGGGAAGAGCGCCACGTACCTCCCGTTGCGGCCAGAGGGTCGCGGGATCGAAACCAGGTGCAGCCTAACTATTTTTCTTTATAGTGAACTGCGCTGACGTCAGCCCAAACGCTGACGGGAATGAAGAGACGCGCATGCAGAGTAGAGTGCGGACGGCGGACAACAACAAGGGAGGGAGGGACACAGCCCCGAGCATGAGATGCTTCGCATCTAAAATTATCGAGCACGGTTCTCCTGTGAAGTTTCCCTACCTCCAAGAAAGGTGACACCAGCCTGTTCATATTTAACAGCCCCCTAAAACAGCACAGGCTTGCCGACCTCTTCCGCAAGACAACAGATACCGCCAAGGACACCGGCTGCTCATACTCGGCGATTTCAACGCGGCCCACCCCGAATGGTGATACACGAAGGAATTGGTCAAGAGCAAATACTTGTGGGCAGACGCGCAGAGAGAAGGCCTAATTCTGATCACGGACCCCAGCCAACCCATGCAGCAAGGAAGTAGCGTCACGAAAGATACGATCCGGAACTTGCGTTCTTAAGGAACCTGGCTAAAGGCAATAGTGCCGATTGGAGCAACCTCGGCCAATATTTAGGCAGCGATCACATCATCGCAGCCACATGATTCGCTACAGGCCCGGCCAAATACAAAGGAACAGTGTGCAAAATCATTAACTGGGAAAAGTCGAGGCACCATTCCCAAGAAACCGGAGGTGAAATCCGCAACATCTATGAGTGCGCGGCTAGAATCAAGAAGATGTCGGAAGATGGTATTACAACCATCCCCGAAGAAGCGGAACTTCAACAGGCGGATGCCATGGGCTCTTACACATGGGGGATGCTAAAGAGAGCCTTCAGAAACGGCTCAAGAAGAATAAATTCAATAGGCCAGTCAAACACCGCATAGCGTGACTCAAACTTGAAATTCAAGAATACGCAGACAAGCTCACGCTGCGAAATTGGCGGGCTCTATCTTAGCGTACGGAACTCCAGATGGGCACGGCTAAAGCGTGAAATATATTCTGGCACCTTATCGATCCCGCCAAGAGTAAATAAAAACAGTCCAGGAGTCTGGAAAGACTCCCTCACACGCACAACCAGGGTGATGTACACCAGAGAATCCAAGAGATGCAATCCAGCTATACACCCGACCACCCCTGCGATAACACTATATATAAAGGCGCTCCTGGTGCAAAACTGAACCAACCATTCACCATAGAAGAGCTGAAGGCAGCCCTACAGGAACAAAAACCGAAGGCATCTCCGGGCCCAGATGGCATCTCTAATAAGATGCTGCAGAACCTCGCAGACGAAGAATGCAGGCTCTTACTCAACTACTACAAGTGCTGGCAAAACGCGATGCTGCCCAAGCAATGGAAGAAAGCGCTAGTGCGGCTCATACCTAAGCCCCGAAGGCACTTAGTGTGGAAAACCTTAGACCGATCTCCCTGACATCCTGCCTCGGGATGCTCCTGGAACACATGGTTCTCAACATAATCAACAACCACATGGAATACAGCCAGCTCTATTCACACTTTATGGTAGTCTTCAGGGCCAGTTTGTCGACCCAAGACATCATGCTGAAACTACAACATCAAATCGTCAACAACGAAGACAAAGCGACCACTGACGTCCGCATGATAGTAACGCTTGATTTCACCAGAGCCTTCGACAGACTGAAACATGATGCGATTCTGCGCAGTCTCAAGAAATTACAGGCAGGGGAGAAAACGTACAAGTATATCAGGGAATTCCTGAACGCCAGAATGGCACAGCTCAAGCTGGTACCCCATGAATTGGTCCGAAATCTCAACGGGGATCATCGAAACTCCACAAGGATCGGTAATTTCTCCATTCCCATTCAACGCCAGCCTGATCCACCTCCCCAACAAATTGTAAAGCATATATGCAGGACACCAAAGCATTTACGCCGATGATGTCACTTTGTGGACATCGGTGGCCAGAGATGGAGACGTACACGATCGCCTTCAATTGACGGTGGACGATGTTGAGCAACACGCCAAAACACGTGGCATTTCCTGTTCCTAGAAAAAGTCTGAACGCCGTACAAGCCCACAAGACGAGGCCGAAAGCCGAAAGACACACCACAAAATCACCGCATAACGCTGCGGGTAGGTGAAACCCCAAATTCCCGAAGTTGCCGAGATGCCTATCCTCGAACTCCAACTCCCGGCCAACGGACGTGAAGGCGAGACAGTATAAACCCTAGAAAAAGCCACCCATCACGTCACAAGACTGATTGCACGGATAGCCATAAAGCATAGGGGTATGAAGGAAACGACGCTGCTAAACCTCGTCTATGCATTCGTAGTTAACAGACTTACGTACGTAGCCCCTTTCTTACCCCTCAAGCAGACGCAGTGCAACAAAATCAACAGTCTCATCAAAAGGACGCATAAGCATGGTCTGGGAATCTCAATATGTGCCCCTAAAGAGAAAGTTGAGGCACTGGGTGCACACAACCCCCTGGGAGAGCTCATCGAGCCGCATCGCATTCCACACCTCGAACTCCTGACCAAGACGGCCACAGGCAGGCATATCCTCGACCGCCCTCGCATCCCGCACGAGAGCATGTTTGGAGACAAAACACTCAGTTCCAGCCATACTACGCAAAGGTATCTACATTCCTCCCCTCCCGGAGAACACGCATCCAGACTACAACGAAAAGAGAAAAGAAAAGCGAGCCCTAACGCTAGGGAAACCGCTCCGAGGAGAACCTTAAGCCATCCACATGGGCGCTTCCTCTTACGCTCTTACGAACAACGCCAGGCTATGGACTCAGTCGTCACCGACCAGGAAGGAAATGTACTTGTGGCGAAACGGTTCGGCACCACTTCTGCGCCTGCGCGTCGCGTCGATGCCTCTAAACACGGGCGCCGGCGATAAGAACTCTCTCGCCCGAGAGAAGCAAGAAAACTGTGTGTGTGCCCCGATTTGGGGTTGGTTGTTGTAGACGCTTCAGTGTGGAAACATTAAAGTTATGTGGTCCCACATCTGGTGACCCGGAAAACGAACCTACCGCACCGCCATGGCCGACGAGGAAACCGTTGATGCCCTGCACCAACAGGTACAAGAACTGCAACAACAACTGCAGGCCCAGCAGCAAGTGACCAAGAACCAAGAGCAGCAGCTCCGGGAACAGCAGCAGCGCAATTAAAGTGAAGCGCACTCGTCCGACGATCGCTCACCGCCCCGCTTGGGCCACGCCCCCCCCCCCCAAAGCTTCGCTCCAGCAGTTGCTGCCACCTCAGGCGCTTCCATTGCTGCGGCCACCACCGACACGGACGTCTGTCTCGTCGCCGTCAAACTTCCACCGTTTTGGGCAGAGGCGCCTGACGTGTGGTTCGCTCAAGTAGAGGCGCAGTTTTTCACGGCACGCATCACCCAGGACCGGACGCGCTACGACTACGTCGTCACCCATCTAGACTCTCGCTACGCGACTGAGGTTCGCGATATACTTGCAAATCCTCCTGCTGATGACCGTTACCTACACCTGAAGAGGGAACTGATCCGCCGGCTTTCACCCTCACAACACGAGATGGCGCGTTACCTACACCAGCACGAAGAACTCGGTGACCGCGAGCCGTCGCAGCTCCTGCGTTACATGTGTGACCTCTTGGGCAGCACACCGGTCGACGACTCCCCCCTCCGTATCATCTGGCTTCAGCGTCTACCCTCACACGCGCAGGCCATCCTCCAGGTGCAGCCCAATCTGCCGCAGGACCAGCTCTCTCACATCGCCGACCAAGTCGTCGAGATTTCTTTGCCAGCATCGCCTCTCACCGTCAACGCCATTGACACCCGACAATCCAGCAACGAGCTCGCGCGCCTTATCGACGAAATTACCCGTCAGCTGGACTCAATTCAAAGGCGCCTGGATCAAAGCCCGAAGCTGCGTGCACAAAAACGCTCCCAAAGCCAAGACAACAACGGCGCTTCATCACACGAAAATAACGGCCGCTGCTACTATCATCGCCGATACGGGGACAAAGCCCGGAAATGTCAACCACCTTGCTCTGCTGGACGTCAGGGAAACTTCAACGGCAGCCCGTAGAGACGGTCGCGAGCTGCCAACTTAGAGGCCGTCGCATATTTTTCACCGACCAAGTCACCAAGCGGCGGTTCCTCGTCGACTGCGGCTCCGACATCTGTTGCTTTCCCCGAACCTTCCCGCATGACAAGCGTCCTTGCACGTCCTTTGAGCTCAGTGCGGCGAACCATTCGAGCATCAAGACATACGGCTCGCTCCACCTTAACATCAACTTCAAAAACCTGTGTCGGGATTTCCCATGGAATTTCGTCATCGCCGACGTCGCAGATCCGATCATCGGGTCCGACTTCTTGGCGTACTACAATCTTCTACCTGACTGCCGATATGACCGACTTATTGGTGCTACAACAGGCCTCTCCACGCCGGGCCGACGTGCGACTACCCAACAGCCTAACGTCACGGCACTCACCACTGGGAACCAGTCGCCATACCATGCCATCCTCGCGGAATTTCCCGACCTGACTCGACCTACCGGGCGTCTGCGAGAGGTGCGCCACTCAACCGTGCACTACATCCGTACTACCCCCGGCCCCCCGTCTCATGCCGCGCCCGTCGCCTAGCCCCGGACCACCTACGAATCGCACAGGCCGAATTCGAAGCCATGCTCCGCGAAGGTACTGCCCGCCGCTCGGAGGGACCAAAGGAACGCTCGGAGGGAACGCTTCATCTAGTACCAAAGAAGACCAATGGCTGGCGCCCCTGCGGAGATTATCGCGCCCTCAACGCCCGCGCCGTCCCCGACAGGTACCCCGTCCGTCATATATAGGACTTTGCTCACCGCTTACACGGCAGCACTATCTTCTCAGTGGTTGACCTCGTAAAAGCCTACACACAAATTCCTGTCAACCCGGATGACGTCCCAAAGACCGCAATTATCACGCCCTTCGGCCTATTCGAATTCCCTTTCATGAGTTTTGGCCTCCGCAATGCGGGACAAACCTTTCAACGCTTCATCGACGATGTCGTCCGCGGCCTGGACTTCCGTTTCGTCTACCTAGACTACGTCTTGATCTTCTACCCCATCGAAACGGAATATCGCCAACACCTTCCTCAACTGTTCCAGCGTTTCGACGAACACGGCTTACTCATAAACGTTCAGAAGAGCACGCTCGGCGCCCCCGTCGTCATGTTTCTTGGCCATGAAATCTCTTCAGAAGGAACTAGACCCTTGCCTGACCGCATCCTGGCCCTTCAAAACTACGCGCTGCCTGCCACAGCGAAACACCCCCGCCGTTTCCTGGGCATGTTCAACATTTACAGGCACTTCGGGCCTGAAGCGGCCACATATCAGGCCCCTCTCCATGACGCGTTGGCCGGCCAACGCGGCAACCATCCTGTCACTCGGACCCCACCCTTACCGCAAGCGTTCGAAGACGGCAAAACTGCCCTCTGCAACGCTACGCTGCTCTCCCATCCCAAGCCAGATGCTCCCCTGGGTCTTTTCACAGATGCCTCTAGCACCGCCGTTGGAGCCTCCCTCATGCAGCGCGTGGGAAACAACTGGTGCCCCTTGGCGTTCTTTTCGAAGAAAATCTCTTCCCCGAAGCCGCCCCGCCTTCCGGTAGCATCGTCGATGCAACCTCCCCCACAGCGGAGACGACCTAGCCAGCCTACTACAGAGAGCTTCTTGCCATCTACGAAGCAGTCCAACACTTTCGCCACATCCTCGAGGCACAGCACTGCACCATATACACCGACCTCAAACCTATCACTTACGCCTTCTCCCAACGCCGCGAAAAACTTCCACCGGTCCAGCAGAACCAACTGTCCTTCATCGCTCAATTCACCACAGATATCCACCACATCAGCGGAAAGGAAAACGTGGTCGCCGACGCACTCTCCCGCGTCTCGGCTGTCGAGCTACCACCCGTTACGACTGACGCCCTCGCCGAAGCTCAGAAAACGGACACCGAACTCCAGCAGCTCCTCGAGAATGGCTCTTCCCTTCAACTTCAAAAAGTTATCATCCCTGGGTGGACGGACGCTCTCTACTGTGACATATCAACAGGACGAGTGAGACCATACGTCCCTTCTTTGCATCGCCAAAGCCTCTTCAACAAGTTACACAACCTCAGTCATCCCGGCATCCGAGCTTCTACACGCCTTGTGACTGACCGGTATGCGCGGCCCTCAATGCAACGCGACTGCCGCACCTGGGCGCGCACATGCATTCAATGTCAGCGCGCCAAAATGACCCGGCACGTCACCTCGCCACTTGGAGAATTCTCCCTCCCGCAGGAACGGTTTCAGCACGTCCACATCGACATCATTGGCCCCCTCCCACCAGCCGGCCCTTACCGCTATTGTCTCACCGCCATTGATCGCTACGCTCGTTGGCGCGAGGTGTGGCCGCTCGAAAGGATTACCGCAGAAGACGTCGCATCAGCCTTCTTCTCCGGCTGGATTTCACGCTTCGGCACTCCTCGTCGAGTCACAACCGATCAAGGAAGGCAATTCGAATCTCAACTCTTCAGGCTCCTCGGGCTCTCCACCGGGTTCGAGCGTTCACGGACAACTAGCTACCACCCTTGCGCCAACGGGATGATTGAATGGTTTCACCGGCAGCTCAAGGCAGCCATCATGTTCTATCCTAACTCAACCTGGCTCGAAGCTCTCCCCGCCGTCGATCTTGGTCTGTGCGCAACTTTCAAGCCAGACATTCAAGCCACGCCCGCGGAACTTGTCTACGGGGAGCCGCTTCGCCTACCTGGAGAACTTCCCGCCGCTCCAACTTCTGACGTAACCAGCTTGGACCCTGCAGACTTCGTCGCTCGGCTCCATCGCACAATGGGCGTGCTGCGCCCATCACCAGCGGCACGCCACAACAAGCCGACCCGTTGGTGTTTAAGGACTTGGCAACATGCTCGCATGCCTTTCTCCGCGACGACACTGTACGCGCACCTTTCCAACCGCCTTACTCTGGGCCATATACATTCATCCGTCGGGACGATTAAACATTCATCCTGCAAATCAGTGGAAAGGACGTTCGCGTTTCCATCGACCGCCTAAAGACATCATACATCCTTTCCCAGGAGACTACCAACTCCCGCACGCCTCCCGTAATTCGCCCACAACAGCCCGCAACGCCTAGGCCCGCACCCGCACCTGCTTTGGACGCCAGGTGCGGGTCCCCTAAACCTCTTCAACCCTGACGGCTCCTATCTGGGTGGGGGTGGGGGGGGCGAAACGATTCGGCACCGCTTCTGCGCCTGCGCGCGTCGATGCCTCTAAACACGGGCGCTGGTGATAAGCACACTCTCGCCCGAGAGAAGCAAGAAAACTGTGTGTGTGCCCCGACTCGGGGTTTGTTGTTGTAGACGCTTCATTGCGGAAACATTAACGTTATGTGATCCCACATACTCACCACCTGCTCCATCTGAACATGACACCCAAAAGAAAGTAAAGAATTTTCCATGGCGTTAGCCCTAGCAACAACCCAAGCGAGAAAAATTGTTAGTGACTGCCAGCCCGCAACCCGCAACTTCACAAAGGGGAGAGTCTCCACTGCGGCACTACGACTCCTTGCCCAGCAGGACAAGGACGTAGACACCATAACAACTTTAATATGGACACCCGCACATGCGGCGCTGGATGGCAACGAACGGGCCAACGAGGCAGCTCGAGCATTCGCCTACCGAGAGCCGCTGCAGCCCGCCCTACAACCTACAGACAACACCAAGGATCATCTGTGCACCCACCGTGACGAGCTTGATCAGTACAGAGGCGAAAGACGAATACGCTGCTGCCGACCCCTAGCTGACTAAAAGACAGGAAATACAATGCAGGCGTCCCCGGGCTAATACATACCCAAACCCAGGCCTCTACAGGCCCTTTCACCCACAAATGCGGGATGGTAAATGTAAACACTGCCCCCAGCTTGCCAGCTTGGTACACATGCTCTGGGAATGCCCTGCTATACAAAGAACAGACTTCAGCAACACAAAAGGAACATTTATTATCAACAGCAAGGATCAGTGGGAGACTGTGCTTCCATCCAGCAGTGGGCCGTCCAGAGGGCCGATGACGCCCCTAGGAGTCGAGACATCCTGGTCGTCGTATGAAGCGGTAGGGCCCTAACTAGACCTTTCCTCTTGACACAATGAAGTTACCTCCTCCTCCTTCAGCCAAACTCCATTGCATTGATCACTGAATGGCCGCGACGAGAGTGCAACAGCGTTAGGGACAAAGAGAGGCAAGAGAGAGTAGAGACAGTTACGTGGCAAGGGCGGGAAAAGATTGTCCTCTTTTAACGACATTTTGTAGTGATGCGCGCAGGTACACGGCCAATTTAACGTGCAATCAAAGAAAAATATGATTCTTAGACTAAAAAGCATGGCTAAGGGTAATAACTCATTCAGCCGGTATTGTGTTTGCGGTCACCGTGCTCCAAAGAGGGATCTTCAGAAAATCATTATAGCCATCATCATCCATAATTTATTGGCACAAGCCACCAAAATAGTCGATAAGCGAAGTGAGGGTGTAGCGCCGCCATCGTAATCACCTCACCAGCGCCACCACTACCACCAGTAGCAACTGGCTCGCGAATAGAAGATGCTCAGAACCCGGCAAGGAGAAGCACCCCGTTCTACGTTCGTAGCCTTGTCACAGGCATCAAGGCAAATAAACGTGGGCTCGGCCACACCGCCTCGTCGGGCATCTACAAGACAGTGGTAGCTCACTAGAGCACTAAACGCGTCAGAGGTAGTACATTCGGTTACTGCGCGCGGAACGCACACAGTTTTTTTCGGATAGATTGATTGATTGTGGGGTATTTCGCGCCGATGCTAAACCCCAGCTGTAAGGGTGCCAAACACGGCATTATCGCTTTTCGCCTCCATCAGAAAAGCAGGCAGCGCGGCCGCGATGGAACCCGCGTTTTTAACCACATTATTCTTCGACTTCCTTTCTGTGCTCCTTTATCACCCACGCAAACAAGGCAGGTTGGTTACCTAAACATTACAATTCGGCTAGTAAAAACATCATGTCCTCCGGGAGAGAAAAGAAGGTAAATGAAGGACAGAGCAGTCAGTAACGCAACAAATTTCATACCCTGCGCCGAAAGAGAAACATGGGAAGAAAAAAAATCATGTAGCTCTCCGTCTAATGACAACGCTGGGTGAACGCGAAGCCTTCTCGTGATGGAGTGTTCGGTTGGCGAATCCCACACTGCGAGTATATTTCTACTCTGGAGGAAGGCAACACTTTTCAACAATACTCACAGCAACTCTGGGGTGTGGACCCCGCAGGCCACGTTTAGGTTTGCGGTGTACGGCGCGAAGCGGTACCTTCTGCTGGCGTTCAGTTAGCTATTTTTTGAGTGGGCGCCGGTTTGAGGTGTTCAGCCTCAAGATGTGAGGTTAGGCCTAACGTACTAAATTTCCAAATGGGAAGTTAGGCCTAACGTTTTGTGGATACCAGCGTTACGGCACGCAGAGCAACGCCATTCTCTTCGTGACGGATCCTTTGGTTGTTGTCTTGATTGATTGATTGATTGATTGATTGATTGTAGCATTTAACGTGCCGACGCAACGCAGGCGATGAGGGCGCGCCGTAGTGGAGGGCTCAGGATTAATTTTCACCACCTGAGGATCTTAACGTGCGCCGAAATCTCTTACACATGGGCGTTTTTGCTTTTAGCCTCCATCAGAAAAGCGGGCCGCCGCGCGGCGGGAATCGAATTTGGTTGTCGTCTTAAAGAGGTTCGACAATGCCGAAATGAAGCAATCGGATAGACAGCCGGCTTCATAACGCGAGGGACCCAGGTTCGATTTAGGCCACGGGAGGCGTTTTAGGGGTGAAACACCTGAGGGGCTTGGGCTGTCGGCGTCTCATGTCGGCGTCGTCTCATGCATGCCATCGTATTCTCATGCAATCACGGTACTAAAGCACCGGGACACTCATTTTGCAACGCCTCGCGATAAAACGTTTCACCTACGTGGACAAAAACGCCTACTAAACGAAAACAGCCGCAGACTCGTTCTTCGTTCGCGCTTGCTTGCTTGCATCTGTTTCGCTCTCTGTACTCGCTTTAACTTCAAGGTTCGCAATTCTACGTTTAGAAATTCCCTTTAGAAACACACACACACACACACACACACACACACACACACACACACACGCACACACGCACACACGCACACACGCACGCATACGCACACGCACATGCACGAACCCAGTTTTCAGAGTTTCGAAAATTTTAAAGGCGAAAATCTGAAATCTTTGTGTTTCAGGAAACGTTGTGAAGTACAGAAGTCTGTACCGAAAATGTATGGTAGAGATAATCGGAGCCCTAGCGATGGTGCACAAGCCGGGAAAGGAAAACAGCAGCGTCGAGGAGTGATCTGCGCAAAGAATACGGGTCGTAGAACCTTCTCGACATGTCTTGCATACGTAGTAGCGTGGGCCGCAGAGCTTCACTCCCCACTGCCATAAATGGTGGCGCACCAGGCCCTAGTAGAAGATGGGTAAGACCGGGAAAGTACGTCAGTGCGGAAGGGAGCTTGAGCAGCTCGAAATGCCACTCGTCGTAACCACCCCTTGGGAGCGAAGGGCTATGGATGAAGCTGGGACAGAAGCCCGACGAGAGCGAGAGGAAAGTTAAACAAAAAGATCTACAACAAATAACACACAAAACAACACACATTCAAATAATGTGTGTTGTACCCTTCACATTCAAAGAAAGTTTCAGTTAACCCGTAATGTTGACGTAAACTGTAATGGTCGTTGAAAATACATTACGATCTCTGAACTCTGGCTCGAGCATAAATGAACTGATGAAGTTCCGGTGATCGTAGCCAACTTCATGTTCAATGACCCTGCCAGCTTATGTGGGAAGTCTAACAGTTGTAACATGTGTGCGACTCTTCCTGCTCTTTTGTACATTTTTTCTCGTGGTTATTTTTTTGTAATTTCGTAATTTTCGGCCGACGCCCCCGGCTTTCTCCTTGAACTTTTGCAATGTCCCTACCGCCTATGACAGAGGAATGTTGTGAGGAGATGTACTTCTGATTTCGGAGAGTTGTGTATTTGTGTTCTCCTTGAATGTGTTATTGGTTGGTAAGCGTGATAAACCTCATTTAGCTAGTGATGTTCCGGTACTTTCTAAGTATTCTAAATGGGAGGTGCCCGTTTGAACCCATTCCCATTTCGCCCTTCCCGCTTGTTCCGTCCCATTTCAACCCGGCGCAAAACGACCTTCCCGTTTCGCCCTTTCCCACTTGGCCCGTTCCCGTTTGAACCCGTTCCCATTTTAACCTTCCCGTTTGTTCCTTCCCATTTCAACCCGGGGCGAAAGAACCTTGCCGTTTCACATTTTCCCGTCTTAGCCCCCTTCCCGGAATAACGTACCCAGTTTATGAAACGTTAGTAAAAACATTTTCATATTGTTTTTCATTTATTTCCGTTTTGTTCACCAGCCCGATGACTTGATAGCATGCCTCAGTACATCCAGAGTCCTCAATTGACTCGCTTTTCAAACCTGGGCTTCACTTTTTGGAAATCTACAGAGAGCCGACGACAGTTTGGTTACAATTCGTCCGCCATCCAATCTCAACCCCCAAAGTCTTTTAAATTAACAAAGCCTACAAACAAAGTACACCTAACCAATTTAATAAACAACTCTTTTAAATTAACAACAAGTCTTTCAAGCTGTGCCCACAACAAGTGCCAACATCCGTTTTAGGGACAAAGAGAGGCAAGAGAGAGTAGAGACAGTTACGTGGCAAGGCGGGAAAGGATTGTCCTCTTTTAACGACATTTTGTCGTGATGCGCGCAGGTACACGGCCAATTTAACGTTGCAATCAAAGAAAAATATGATTCTTAGACTAAAAAGCATGGCTAAGGGTAATAACGTATTCAGCCGGTATTGTGTTTGCGGTCACCGTTCTCCAAAGAGGGATCTTCAGAAAATCATTATAGCCATCATCATGCATAATTTATTGGCACAAGCCACCAAAATAGTCGATAAGCGAAGTGAGGGTGTAGCGCCGCCATCGTAATCACCTCACCAGCGCCACCACTTCCATCAGTAGCAACTGGCTCGCGAATAGAAGATGCTCAGAACCCGGCAAGAGAAGCATCCCGTTCTACGTTCGTAGCCTTGGCACAGGCATCAAGGCAAATAAACGTGGGCTCGGCCACACCGCCTCGTCGGGCATCTACAAGACAGTGGTAGCTCACTAGAGCACTAAACGCGTCAGAGGTAGTACATTCGGTTACTGCGCGCGGAACGCACACAGTTTTTTTCGGATAGATTGATTGATTGTGGGGTATTTCGCGCCGATGCTAAACCCCAGCTGTAAGGGTGCCAAACACGGCATTATCGCCTTTTCGCCTCCATCAGAAAAGCAGGCAGCGCGGGCCGCGATGGAACCCGCGTTTTTAACCACATTATTCTTCGACTTCCTTTCTGTGCTCCTTTATCACCCACGCAAACAAGGCAGGTTGGTTACCTAAACATTACAATTCGGCTAGTAAAAAACATCATGTCCTGCGGGAGAGAAAAAGAAGGCAAAATGAAGGACAGAGCAGTAACGCAACAAATTCATACCCTGCGCCGAAAGAGAAACTTGGGAAGAAAAAAAATCATGTAGCTCTCCGTCTAATGACAACGCTGGGTGAACGCGAAGCCTTCTCGTGATGGAGTGTTCGGTTGGCGAATCCCACACTGCGAGTATATTTCTACTCTGGAGGAAGGCAACACTTTTCAACAATACTCACAGCAACTCTGGGGTGTGGACCCCGTAGGCCACGTTTAGGTTTGCGGTGTACGGCGCGAAGCGGTACCTTCTGCTTGGCGTTCAGTTAGCTATTTTTTGAGTGGGCGCCGGTTTGAGGTGTTCAGCCTCGAGATGTGAGGTTAGGCCTAACGTATTAAATTTCCAAATGGGAAGTTAGGCCTAACGTTTTGTGGCTACCAGCGTTACGGCACGCAGAGCAACGCCATTCTCTTCGTGACGGATCCTTTGGTTGTTGTTTTGATTGATTGATGATGATTGATTGATTGATTGATTGATTGATTGATTGATTGTAGGATTTAACGTGCCGACGCAACGCAGGCGATGAGGCGCGCCGTAGTGGAGGGCTCAGGATTAATTTTCACCACCTGAGGATCTTTAACGTGCGCCGAAATCTCTTACACATGGGCGTTTTTGCTTTTAGCCTCCATCAGAAAAGCGGCCGCCGCGGGCGGGAATCGAATTTGGTTGTCGTCTTAAAGAGGTTCGACAATGCCGAAATGAAGCAATCGGATAGACGCCGGCTTCATAACGCGAGGGACCCAGGTTCGATTTAGGCAACGGGAGGCGTTTTAGGGGTGAAACACCTGAGGGGCTTGGGCTGTCGGCGTCTCATGTAGGCGTCGTCTCATGCATGCCATCGTATTCTCATGCAATCACGGTACTAAAGCACTGGGACACTCATTTTGCAACGCCTCGCGATAAAACGTTTCACCTACGTGGACAAAAACGCCTACTAAACGAAAACAGCCGCAGACTCGTTCTTCGTTCGAGCTTGCTTCCTTGCTTCTGTTTCGCTCTCTGTACTCGCTTTAACTTCAAGGTTCGCAGTTCTGCGTTTAGAAATTCCCTTTAGAAACACACACACACACAACACACACACACACACACACACACACACACAACACACACACAACCACACACACACACAACACACACAACCACAAACACACACAACACACACAACACACAACACACACAACACACGCACGCACGCGCACGCACACGCACACGCACACGCACACGCACACGCACACGCACACGCACACGCACACGCACACGCACACGCACACGCACACGCACGAACCCAGTTTTCAGAGTTTCGAAAATTTTAAAGGCGAAAATCTGAAATCTTTGTGTTTCAGGAAACGTTGTGAAGTACAGAAGTCTGTACCGAAAATGTATGGTAGAGATAATCGGAGCCCTAGCGATGGTGCACAAGCCGGGAAAGGAAAACAGCAGCGTCGAGGAGTGATCTGCGCAAAGAATACGGGTCGTAGAACCTTCTCGACATGTCTTGCATACGTAGTAGCGTGGGCGCAGAGCTTCACTCCCCACTGCCATAGATGGTGGCGCACCAGGCCCTAGTAGAAGATGGGGAAGACCGGGAAAGTACGTCAGTGCGAAAGGGAGCTTGAGCAGCTCGAAATGCCACTCGTCGTAACCACCCCTTGGGAGTGAAGGGCTATGGATGAAGCTGGTACAGAAGCCCGACGAGAGCGAGAGGAAAGTTAAACAAAAAGATCTACAACAAATAACACACAAAACAACACACATTCAAATAATGTGTGTTGTACCCTTCACATTCAAAGAAAGTTTCAGTTAACCCCGTAATGTTGACGTAAACTGTAATGGTCGTTGAAAATACATTACGATCTCTGAAACTGTGGCTCGAGCATAAATGAACTGAGAAGTTCCGGTGATCGTAGCCAACTTCATGTTCAATGACCCTGCCAGCTTATGTGGGAATGTCTAACAGTTGTTACATGTGTGCGACTCTTCCTGCTCTTTTGTACATTTTTTCTCGTGGTTATTTTTTTGTAATTTCGTAATTTTAGGCTGACGCCCCCGGCTTTCTCCTTGAACTTTTGCAATGTCACTACCGCTATGACAGAGGAATGTTGTGAGGAGATGAACTTCTGATTTCGGAGAGTTGTGTATTTGTGTTCTCCTTGAATGTGTTATTGGTTGGTAAGCGTGATTAAACCTCATTTAGCTAGTGATGTTCGGTACTTTCTAAGTATTCTAAATGGGAGGTTCCCGTTTGAACCCATTCCCATTTCACCCTTCCCGCTTGTTCCGTCCCGTTTCAACCCGGCACAAAACGACCTTCCCGTTTCGCCTTTTCCCACTTGGACCGTTCCCGTTTGAACCCGTTCCCATTTTAACCTTCCCGTTTGTTCCTTCCCATTTCAACCCGGGGCGAAAGAACCTTCCCGTTTCACATTTTCCCGTTTAGCCCCTTCCCGGAATAACGTACCCAGTTTATGAAACGTTATAAAAACATTTTCATATTGTTTTTCATTTATTTCCGTTTGTTCACAGCCGCTGCGATAGCATGCTCAGTACATCCAGAGTCCTCAATTGACTGCTTTTCAAACCTGGGCTTCACTTCTTGAATCTAGAGACGACGACATTTGGTTACAATTCGTCATACCAATTAACAAATCTTTTAAATTAACAAAGCCTAACAAACAAAGTAACAATTAACAAATTAATAAACAAATCTTTAAATTAACAAACAAGTCTTTTAAGCTAACAAACCAAAAAATGATAAAATAAAAAAGCCCAGAAAAGCGCCGCGGAAGCACAAATAAAAAATCGCAAAAACACCCTCACTTTGAAAGAAATCGTATTTGGCGGACTAACACATGTAATCGTTATAATAGCGCAAGTGTACATCAATGTCGAAAAGAAACAGATGAAAACTATAAAAGATAGAAAGATGTATAAAAATAAAGTAACCCTATGTATCTGGATACATATGCCACATCTGGCTATAAAAATCGCAGTCATGAGAAGCGGCGAAAAATATAAACTTAGCTTTGCGTTTTATTGATTCTGTTTATTCCCGTCACTCTGGCGTACTCAGTTTGCATAGTAGGGCAAACCTTCAAAAACTTAAGCAGCGCAGGGTCATCTCTAGCCTAAATTTTCTTTACTAGAGAAACTTAAAATTGTCGCGGGAATACTACCTCTAAGGGCCTTTCAGACGTTCAGCGAGAAGACATCATAGTAAGACTATTAGGCAGCCAACCAGCTGAACGGGAAGGTCGTTTCGGGAACTGGCGCACACGGGACGGGTCAAGCGGGAAGGGCGTTTCGGGAATGGGTTCAAACGGGAAGGGGTCAAACGGGAATGGGTTCTTTCGGGCTACACCCATTGATTGTGGCTTGCTTAGGATTTCTGCCTCAGTCTTAAGGCGAGCTGCAACCAGTTTTGTGAAGCCCATATCGCCACTTTGGATGCAGATAAGCCCGGACTGAGCACTTCTGCAGTGCAGCCTCAGAAGTGCTTCACCTCGTAAACGTTCATATGCCTTTGTAGATATATGGGGCTGAGAACAACACAGCGACAAGTTGTTTCCTCGGACCATGTCGGCCTTACTTTCTTAAAATTCCTTACTTGTTCAAGCAAGAATAATGCGGAAGACACGTTTTTCAGCGGCCTTTTGCCGTATGTACGAAAGGTCCGCACTGAAGGAATCCTCTCTCAGCTGTTGCAGCGGTTTAGTCGCCCAATTTGACTCATGAGGTCGCTTTCCTTCCTCTTCCACTTAACTTTTTCTGTAGTCAACAAGGTTGACGCCGATCTGCTGTCAACATAAACACCTCCATCATGCTTGTCTTCAAGGATCACCGCTCCAGGCTGTCCCTGAATATCCTTCTGGTAGCGTGTCCACGGGGGCGTCGTCAGGCAGGGTTTCTGTTGTGGCAGCACACGGAAGCGGGATAGAGCGAGAATGTAACAGCTGACGAGCGTCAGCGCACCCTGCGTCCCCAAAACGAGCCCTTTTATTCGAGCGCTCTTGATGTTCCGGCGAGCTCCGGTCCGGTGCTCTGGCTGCAGAAAATTGCATGCAGATGACAACGAACGCGAAAAAACGATGAGAATCAGAGCTCTTCGCCTTTCCCATTTCCCCTGTTCCCATTTGAGCCCGTTCCCATTTGAACCTTCTCGTTTGTTCCCTGCCGCTTCAACCCGGTACAAAACGCCCTTCCCGTTTCGTATTTTCCCATTTAGCCCCTTCCCGGAATAACGCGCCCAGTTTCGACTAAGGTGACTCGAATCGAGGCGCGCGATTTTTAAAATTAAAGTTGCGTCCGACTGTATTTTAACCTCATGTTTTGAGTTACGTTCGACGTAACCGAAAGTCAGAAACTTGCGCCCGCCGTAACCTGAAAATTAAATTGAAGTTACGTCAAACGTATTTCACTGTAAAAAAACTAGGGCTGGCGGAG
Source organism: Haemaphysalis longicornis (assembly GCA_013339765.2). Taxonomy (NCBI): domain Eukaryota; kingdom Metazoa; phylum Arthropoda; class Arachnida; order Ixodida; family Ixodidae; genus Haemaphysalis; species Haemaphysalis longicornis. The sequence goes on from CM023453.1 coordinate 42,815,535, forward strand.
CCAAAGTATGAAGACGCCCTATGAACCTGCAACCTTTTTGAAATGGTCCGTTTTACGATACGCGGCGCCAATTAAAAAACAACACGTAGGTTGCTGCGTTACGTCCGACCCGGTACAGCACACCTTCCGTCTGCTTCTGCGTTGGTCGAGCGCGGTCTGGAACGTGTTACTCGCATGCGTACGCCGCGGCAGCGGTGATGGTGCCAGTCCGTACGGTTGCATAAACGAATGCACTTATATGCAACGCACACAAAAAAAGAAAGAGCGAGAATTAACAAAATAGAACCTTTCCGCGGTCGCAGTGCCAGTCTGTAGCGCCCGCAGCTCTTCTCAAGAATGAAGTTGGGGTTTTAACAAATGCAACTATTAATTTATTGGGGGTAGTACAGGTATGCTGTTTTATTTGCAGGAAAAAGATATCGCGAATATTATTACCAAATCTTAACTAACTACAGAAAAAACTTATTTGATGAAAGCGAGAAAGGGCCAAGCCATGGTGGTACGATCCATTTTAATGTGTACGTCGCTAACGGTCACTTTATATGCAAATGTCTGTAGAAGAATGGCCATTGAAGTCTAAAGCTGAAATTTTTCCTCGGAGGAAACGGTTCGCACATATTTTTCATCCAGGCGTTAAGCACACGTACCCCAAGCATTTTCTCTCGCGTGTACTTTTTACGGGTAATACATAAGCGGGCACGCAGTGCGTGGAAAAGCAAAACCACACATTTAGGTAGTTATCCGTCTGTAATAGCGTTTTAGCATATCGTTACCGTGTTTGCGTCACCGTTTACCGTGTTACCGGGAGCGGGAGTTTCCGTTTGCCGCTGAAAACGGCATGTATTAGGCAGTTTTAGCATATCGTTACCGTGTGTGCGTTACCGTTTACCGTGTTACCGGAAGCCTCTGGCGGCGGTGAAGCCTGTGCCGGCAAGTTACCGTTCGCGGCAACTCTCGCGCTGCGCAGTCGACTCTCGCAAACACGGTAAACGGTAACGTAAACACGGTAATGCTATGCTAAAACTCTCTTTTATTTAGCACACCGTTCGCTGTTTGCGTATTTCGGCCGCCGCGGCGCAAGTAGCGACATCTGATGAATTAGTGTCAAAGCAAATCACGCATAATTTTTTTTGCTGATATCTATTGGCTTTCGTTTAAAGTAGCTGGAATATTTCACTTTTCGGGTGAAGCGTTCACAATTAACTGTAGTTGCTTTGACAATATAGCCATCACCTGTAGAGCTTAAAAGAAAACGTGCCGGAAGGACCCTTTAACCTAGTAGAGTTAGAGTCAATAGGCAGTTTTAGCATATCGTTACCGTGTTTGCGTTACCGTTTAATGTGTTACCGGAAGCCGCTGGCGACGGTGAAGCCTGTGCCGGTAAGTTACCGTTCGCGGTAACTCTCGCGATGCGCAGTCGACTCCCGCAAACACGGTAAACGGTAACGTAAACGCGGTAACGATATGCTAAAACTGCCTATTCACTCTAACTCTACTAGGTTTAAAGGGTCCTTCCGACACGTTTTCTTTACCGTTTACCGTGTTACCGGAAGCCGCTGGTGATGGTGAAGCCTGTGCCGGTAAGTTACCGTTCGCGGTAACTCTCGCGCTGTGCACCAACACGGTAAACGGTAACGCAAACACGGTATCGATATGATAAAACTGCCTATTGCAAAATAGAATTTGCCCACGCGCTAAATATTTAGGCAAGAAATAGGTAAAATATGTTGTAGTAACTACTCAGTAACTTAATTACACTACCTTGCCCAGCACAATTTTGGAGGCCTAAAAGCCCAGTGAACACAAAACGTCTTATAGATGTCCACCATGGTCTTCCAAGGTCTTAGACATCTTGCACTATGCGAGTTAGCTATAAGACGTCTATTTTTTATGTCTCAAAGTTGTCTTAAGAGAGATATCTACAGGACAATTGTGCAAGATCTCCGACGTCTTGAGCTCCGTGAGATGTTGATTAGTCATCTTTACTAAGATGACTAGAAGACGTACGAACCTCAATGTGTACAAGACGTTCCCAAGCAGCAGAAATTGCCAAGCCCAAGCACGGCAAATCATCAGTGGCCAATGCAGGGCCGTACCCAGAGGGGGGGTTTGGGGGTTCGAACCCCTCCCGAAAACTTTTCCAGGCAGCACGTAAACAATACTTACTGTTGCTTTCAGCCAAATTAACCCCTTCCCAAAATTCATAACCCCCCCCGAAAAACATTTCTGGGTACGGCCCTGGCCAATGTGTCCGAGCTTGGCAATACTTCGGTTGCCATTATTGGCTGGCGCTTGGGAAAGTTCACAAGCCAACAAATGGCCAAGCTCTGGAAGGCCAATATTGAACAAATCTTGGCAAAGTATGTTGCCATGATAATGTCTATGGGTGCACCCCGTGAATTCTCATGCACATTTCTGGCTTTGTGGCCAGTCTTTATGACCAATGCCTATTTTATGGGATGCCTCGCTGCCCGATTTCTGCTTTATACATGCCCTTTAACAGGAATTTATTTAGCGTTATTCATTTATTTAATGCGCACTCGTTAAATAATTTCCTGTACAATGCATCATAAAACAGAAATCGGACCGCGAGGCACAATAAACAAAATGCATCAATTTTGCGAAGCAATTACGGGACTTGCAAAACAATTCAGAAACAAATCACCAGGTCCCTCTGTGTAGTTGTTTTTATTATGCACATCAAATTTACAACGGGAAACCTGGCTTAACAGTGGCAAGAATAGGAACACAAACACGAAAGCAATAGAAACATAATAGTCGAGAAAAAAAGCGCAGCTCATGAAGCGCGAACCGATTATGCTTCGGAAGACAGCTACGCCGCAGTGCCAGCCGCAGGATGGCACGAAGGCGGCAGCTGTCTTTCAACCACAACCACAGTAAGACAGCTACGCCGCAGTGCCAGCCGCAGGATGGCACGAAGGCGGCAGCTGTCTTTCAACCACAACCACAGTAAGACAGCTACGCCGCAGTGCCAGCCGCAGGATGGCACGAAGGCGGCAGCTGTCTTTCAACCATAACCACAGTAAGACAGCTACGCCGCAGTGCCAGCCGCAGGATGGCACGAAGGCGGCAGCTGTCTTTCAACCATAACCACAGTAAGACAGCTACGCCGCAGTGCCAGCCGCAGGATGGCACGAAGGCGGCAGCTGTCTTTCAACCAACCACAGTAAGACAGCTACGCCGCAGTGCCAGCCGCAGGATGGCACGAAGGCGGCAGCTGTCTTTCAACCACAACCACAGTAAGACAGCTACGCCGCAGTGCCAGCCGCAGGATGGCACGAAGGCGGCAGCTGTCTTTCAACCACACCACAGTAAGACAGCTACGCCGCAGTGCCAGCCGCAGGATGGCACGAAGGCGGCAGCTGTCTCTCAACCATAACCACAGTAAGACAGCTACGCCGCAGTGCCAGCCGCAGGATGGCACGAAGGCGGCAGCTGTCTTTCAACCAACCACAGTAAGACAGCTAGCCGCAGTGCAGCCGCAGGATGGCACGAAGGCGGCAGCTGTCTTTCAACCACAACCACAGTAAGACAGCTACGCCGCAGTGCCAGCCGCAGGATGGCACGAAGGCGGCAGCTGTCTTTCAACAAGCCCACAGTTGTAGTTGTAGTTGTAGTTGTAGTTGTAGTTGTAGTTGTTCCAGGAATGCCACCGTCCCCCGTCGGTCAACAGCTTCGTTGGCGACGAGGTCCTTCCGCAGAATCCCAGGGCACGGCTCAGCAGCTCGACGACATGAATGTGAGGAGCACCATTCACCGTTCTTCGCTCTCCCGGTTGCAATCAAGACGTCTGGCGGAGCAGCAGCCGCATGTGGTGGCGCTCACACCTACCCCGCCCAGAGAACGAAGTGAGGACGGGTCCTACCACTTTTCAGACATCACGACGCCCACATCCTTGAACAAAGATAACGTGAGCCTTGGAATGGAGCCCTGCAACAACTCCAAGGTGCCGGTGAGAGACCACATTCCACTTACCACGATGGGTAACATGAACTACCCCAGGAAGAGAATCTTGTGCCGACCAGAAGGCAAAAAGACGACCGATACCAACATCTTGGGAAACTCATCCACAAACGTTTATGAAGAATCCATTGAGGATCAGGACATCGTTTCAGCTAAAAATGATGAGGCCGAAGCCAGCGGCGAGGTAGCATCAAACGTCCGAACGAAAGATGAAAAGCACGACGAACATAAGTATACACCTGCTACAGACAAGGATGCTTTTGCGACAATTACCGATACCGACAACAAAAATCTTGAAGGCAAGCACGTGGACAAAAGACGGACTTACGCATAAATGAAACCGAGAACCAAATGACCATGAGAGGGAGGAATACCTTCAAACAAACGGACAGCATTGACAGCAGAACACGCCGCTTAGAAACGCCGGAGAGGATCTTTCTGGAATATGCAATGAAGAATTCCTTATCAATGGAAACAAGCTTTGCTCTAGCACTAGCCAGAAAGATAGAGAACCGAACCACGAGACATAACCGACGGGAAGAGACCTGCAACGGACTCTTTAGCCTCTCGTGGGTCTGTCGAGACAGAGCCAGGGGCCCACGCAAACAGCTCGGTGGTGCACCTCTTTGCAATGTGGCCGAGTGTAGAGACGTAAAACATCAAGCAAAAAGCTGAGACCTAGGTAACCGGCCAATCCACTACCAAACCGAGGAGGACAGCCGCCGAGTGGAAGTGAAGGAAGAAGCGGGGAATCCGTCCTGGGGAGAAGAAACATGGCGTCTAGAGAATTGGACGTGGTGTTATATATATATATATACATACATACACATATACATATATATACATATACATATACATATATACACATATACATATAGTAGGATTCTACATTTCACACACTAGTTATTTCCCACCCCGCAGCCATCCGCGCTCAGCAAACATGCCTTGCGAGCGCCGGCTGCGTACGGGTCCGTTGTTTGCGGAGGCAGACAAAGGCAGGAGGCGGAGAGGGCAAAACACCATATGGAAGCATTCATTTCAAAGTGCAAATCAAATATACTGCATACAGACTAATTGTAGGCCATAACGGCAACACTGGGAGCGAGACATTAAACAACGCTAGAGATCGATATGGTTCGACTCACCGATGGCATACCGGAGCAGCGGAGCGCTGCTCGTGCGAGCGCGGGTGCAGTCTCCCAGCTCGTCCGGACGCGTCCTTTGTGGCGCATTCCCCCAGGTCAGGACCAGCGCGCCGAAACGTCCGCGCGCTACCGGATCCCCAAGACAAGAGCCCGTCCCCTCGTCACGCTACGTCCCACCAGACTTCGCCTTACGGTGGCGCTAGTATCAAGGAAGAACTGGTTCTCGGGTAAGGCAGAGGGGAAAAGGGTCAACGCTTCCACCCTGGCGACAACGAAGACTCCGGTCGCTGGCGCCCTCTCGTATGGTTCCCGTCGCGCGAGCGAGGCGCATTGTGCAACGCCAGCGGCGATGGGAAGCTAGCCAGAAAGGGGTTCGCGTGAAAGTCGCGATCCCCACATCCCTTCCTCCTAAATTTCTTGCGTACGCCGGCGAGAGCTGACTACAGGACTAGAGGCGACGGAAAGTTCGTTCGTCGATTAAATCGTTAGTCACTGCATAGCGTTCCCTACGCCGGCTTCCGCTTGTCCAATGCCACCGCTGGCAATGTTCCAGCAGGCGCGGTCATCACCCGCTGATGTCTGCAGCCAGGTAGATCCGTGAAGAATCGCACCAGCCAGCCCAAGCAAGCGTTGCTAAGGTGGCGGTGCATCCGTGATGGCCCGTGGCCGCAAAGTAGAGACTGCCGACTCCCTCGGCCAGGCTGCACCACTCCGCTTCAGCAGGCTCGCCAGCTGCAGACGACCCGTCGTCCGGCGCAGTAGTCAGCAGCATAAACATGCTCCATCATGTGGTCCAAGCCTGGGTGGCTCAGCTGCACAAAGAAACTCCCCGCACCTTCTGTGTAGGGCAGAAAAATAGCTCTCCGAACGCACCGCCTTTGTGGCGCGATGCTAATGACAACTGCCAGGTTGTCAGCATTGTCATCGCTCTGTTAATGTCAACAAAGCCTAATAAATTGTCCAAACCCTAAAATGTATACGGCGGGAACAGGACCGCGTAGCCCCGTAGGAAAAGGGCGCGTGCGCAGGTCGCTATTTATAAAGCCGGTCGTGCTCCGGCACACCGCGCACTCCGGCGCCGCTAGAGCCATCTTATTGGCCGGCGAGTCCTATGCCATGCGTGCAATGCTTTTACTTTTTTTTTATTAATGCGTGCTCGATTCGAAGACGTTTGTTGTGCACTTTCGGCGTTGAGAGGCCGCGATATGGATTTACGCGAACTATAGTGTGAGAGCAGTCTGGAAAAACTAACCTGACCTGGGCAATGGTCGTGCTTGCGCGAGAAACGCGCAGCGCCCCGCGTCGTATGTTGCACCTGGGCGTCAATATTTGTGTAAAGCACAAAGCTACATAACAAGCTGCCAGCCGGCGCCCGCGCGACTGCACAAAGGCAATCGTAGGTAAAAACTGTCGGCAGCTTATTTTAAGCAACGCACGTACATACCGCGGTTTGCTTGCGCATGTTTACGCCATTTGTTTAGATACTCTTATTTATCATCGCTAGGTAGCTACTCCAGGATACTGATTATTAAACCAAACAAGCCGCGGATCTCGTTAGGGGCGAACGGATCTGATAGTACGGTGAAGCTAGAATGTCTAGTTCATATCGTAGCATCGCCCCCGCTCCCCCCCCCGACCTAACGCTTGTCATATTCGACCCGCAGCCGTAGGACACCGTGGGACGCTGCTGCTTCCCACCATTTATTTAGCCTACGCAGGAATTTAGATCAATGGTTATAATATAGTTTTACACCTACAATTTCATTACCCAACAGCACTTGCGCAAGATTATTCAGCCTACATTTGAAGTGACCCCAGTTTGCGAACTGTAGTGAAGCAATATTCAGTCAACTGGGGCGGGTGGATCGCCATATCCCCCCTTAACAACAAGTACCCATCTTCCAGCCTCTCCCTCACACAAACCCCTAACAACTCCACAATTCCGTAAATATTTTAAAATGACTGCAAGCCAAGCAGCCTCATCAAGAAATGAGCATTACTAAGCCCTAGGAATACCCATGCACGCTCCAAACGAAAAATATGACGCGTTGGGTGCGCGCAACACTTTCGAAGAACAAATCAAGGTGCAAGCCGTGCAACACACTGCGCACCTGGAGCACCTCACCAAGGTAATCGCGAGCAGACACCTATTAGACAGCCTCGGCATTTTACATGATAAGACCGCCTTCGACAAGATCTCCACCCCTGCGGAGAGAGCTGCGAGTCCAGGAACTCGAGGAAATCTGCACGTTGTTTGTATTGACACAGCCACGTGGAGCTACGTTTTCAGCCGCCACCGACTGCTCGAGCAAAGTTCTTGACCCCTGCTCCACCCAAACCAAACACCCGAAGGAGGACGAAGAACTGGCCTTTGCCCTAGCCCGTTCTCGTTCTGTTCCATATTTTCATGTTCGCGTTTCATTTGATGCCGACAGTACATCCCAGCATGTAGTGCAACTAGAAATTATCACTTCTTTCGCACTGTGAAGCTGAATGTGTAATCCATGCGATATGGGAAGCAGATCTTGCATTTCAGTATTTGTTTAATTAGCATTATTTTTAATTGGTTAGCAATAATAGTTCAAGCCTAGAAGTTAGAATTGGTGTAAACTTGTATGTGATTGCAAAACAAAAAAAATCGCGCCAATCCACCCCGTGAATGTGGTTGGAAAGCAAAGCTGTAAACGGCACCCATAACGATTACTCATGCGACGTCACTTAAAATCACTCACATCGCTCTACAAATAGTAAAACCAGAGAGAAGTGAAATGCACTTAACCACACCAATTATTACTTCAAAGAGATATTCTTGGTAAGGTTAAATCAATGCATGTTGCATGAACGGTGTTTGGTTGAGCTGTATTGGTGTAGCACAAGAGTGGAAACTTTTTTTTTTATAAAATCAAAGTAAGCTCCAACCGATATCTCCGTCTCTGCGCCGCGGACGGAGGCGACGAGACTTGCGGCTGAGAAGAAGGAGGAAGAAATACTTCTGTTAAGATTTCTGAACGGCCCAGAGTGCAGCCCTGGGAGAGATTCCTCCTTCTGTGGGGCCCATATACAGTCCGCGCGGCCTGTGTTCTGTCCACCCGCTGAAGCTGGGTAGGTAGAGAGGGCCTGGACAGCAGCATCTCCCATTGCTCTTGTTGGGTAGTTGACGGAAAGAGAGGAGGGTGCTCAGGGCTAAAGTCGCACACCCCGATTACGGGGCGGAGTATTCCTACTTCTGAGAAAAATTTACATTCAGCGTCGTAGCGATTCGGATGCATTACGTGAAGACGCGTAGGCTGTGGGAAGGAGCCCGGATTGTATAAGCCGTGGGGTAGTTTGTTGTTCTCTGGAAAGGTCAGGGTAAGGCGAAGGTACGGTCTGTCTCAGAAGGCGATAATGCTGGATTATCTCCCTGGACGTGACAAGCGGGTGACTGTCCTCGTGCAGCTCCATAGCACGGGAGGTAAAAGCGCAGGCTTGTTGGGTGGGCGTATTTGTTTCCCTCCATTGAAGCGTGAGGCGGTGTCCAGATGAGCTGAATGGAACCGTTTGGGGAGTGGTTTTTTTAGCACGCACAGTGCAGGTCAGGACACCCAACCCGACTGGTAATTCCAGTAGGCTTGCTGGAATCGGTGACTACCCTCCGAACCCCTGGTTGAGTAAGAGCCAAGGTGATGGCTGCCTCTTCTGCTGCCGTCATTTGTTGGGTCCTAAGCGAGGTACACGCAAGGAGGTTGGTTCTGGAGGTAGCCATGATGATGGCGTGTTGCTGCCCTCGATGTTTGGAGAAGTCTGTGTAGATAACTGCATGAGCCCCACCGAGGGTGGTGTTTAGCGCTTGAGCCCGTGCTTTTCGTTGACCCTCGTCATGTGAGGGGTTCATATTTCTAAGCAAAGGGAGCATCTTTAGTTTTAGTCGCCAAGAGTCTTGCAGTGCGTCAAGCGGATTGACATTCTGGGCTGCCCAGCCAATCTGGTGAAGCATGCGGTTACCCACCGCAGTTCTGAGTCGGACCTTCTGGTTAGAAAGATGGCCTTCTATCAGCTCTTCCACCGTGTTGTGGAGCCCGTGCTAAGCAGCCTCAGTGTGGACGCACTCCTGAGAAGACCAATGGCCTGCTCAACCACCTTTCTAATCATTATATAAAGCATCTCTATGTCTTCCTCGTCGAGAAGAAGATAGGGGTTTGTCGTAAGTAACTCTCGAGAGGACAAAAGCTTCAATTAATCGAAAAATACCGGATTCTTTTAGGCCTCGCTTCTTGGTGGCAACTCGCCTGATCATGTATATGATTAGATTAATGCTGTTTTTGAGGCGCTGCAAGGAGACGTCACTCTTGGTGTTGGCCTGGAAATGTAGGCCCAGGATCTTGATGCTGGGGTTTGGAGTGATGGCCTGGTCATCAAGGAGTATTTGAATGTATTTCTTGATTTGGCGTGAGGTCGGACGACAAGGAGCTGTGATTTTTTACGTGAACACTGGAGACCACAGGCTTTAGCACATTGGCGTACTAAAAGCGAGATTCCATGGATTGGTGTGAGCTTCCTTTAATTTTTGTAACTCTTAGCACATGAGCAAGGTGCGCACAGGGCGGCTAGACGGGCGTGAGTGGTCGTGTGACGCTTTCACGTGGCATTCAGTGAGAAGGCAGGAGGTAAACCCGTAGATGTGCTTGGTCAGTACACCATTTGTCTTCCCGTGTTCGCGTGGGCTCGTAGCTAGATCGGTAAGACGACGGGCTCTCGCTTTGTTAGTCTATTAGTTCCAGGTTCGATTGCCGGCGGTGCCAGTAAATTCTTTTATTTGTTCGCTGGAGTTTTCTGGTGACACCAACGGTCGCGAGAGAACCCTTGGGGGGTAGAGGTAGAAAGCTTTGCTGTAAAAACTGCTTCCCATGTTTCATTCTCAACAACTTCTGGTATCTATTCATGTCTTGCTGGCAATCTTGTTGAATAGTTTTTTTTCTACTGTTCTCATAAAAAACCAAGGAATGTTTTTTTAACTTAACACAGAAACTAGTTGCCTCACATCAAAACTAATTAGATATTTGAAATCAGCTAAAAAAACTGAACAAGCCTATGAAGTTTCATCAGAATTGGTTGGAAAGCAAAAAAAAGAGATGTTTCTGGAACCAGTGTTTCCTTAAATGGAAAGCCTACAAAACGGCCCTTCGACTGCCCACCTTTACACCCTCACAAAAACTCTTGGGCACCCACAACACAAACTCACTCAAGTTCACCTTCAACTTGCCACCTAGCATAATCTAGGTGGCAAGTGAAGTTGAAAGTTCCAAGCAGGAAAATTGACCCAGAATGCAATACTGCACCGGCTAAGGAAATGATTACACACTTGGTGAAGGGGCGTGTTGGCTATTGAAATGACCTTTACATGAAGTTTTATTCACCACGCATAAAATTAAAGGTAGAAACTAGTAGACACACTATGCAGAAACTAGCAGATCCCGAGACAAACTATGTCACCGCGATCGCTAATCAGCTATAGTGTCAGCTCTCAGATTTTTTTTAATTAAAATTCGGGATTGGATGGGAATAATACACACGCCTAAAATGCAATCCCAGTACGCATCCCCGTCGCCAGTGTGTTTTATGGTTCCAGGTGAGCCTTGTGAATGCGTTGTGGCTTTCTACTTAGAAAGCCGACTCGGTAGCCGACCTGCAAACCTAGCAGCTACTGTAACTGCTGAAACGTTTATGTACGTATTGAAAACCTTTCAACACAAGTATTTGTACAATATTAAATTGTATATGTATTTCTAAACATTTTCAAAATTCGCAGATCTAAAAATTTCGATTTAAAAAGTTCTAGGGCGTTATCAGCAAAACCGTTTCTCGTCAAGGTGCTTTAAGTGATGCCCTTTCATTTGGGATAGAGAATATATACTCGACAATAATCGGTTGTCTGTCCCTTTAAGATGCCTCACTTTAATGCACCACGAGTTGCACTTGTAAGTAGGCGCGTGCTAAATGTAATGGGGAAACGTATTGTGGCGCGGAAACTATCAAGGCCGCGCCATAATTGAGGACGCATGCACCTATTGCTTCTGTAAGTCAGGTATGAATGAGCACAGCAAAAGTTACGTAAACTACGCAGCGATTCGTGCTGGCACGCATACGAACAAATCAGGAGCAAGGATAATCAAACGGCCCATATTCGAAGCTTTCATAGCTTGAGACTTGTCATATGGAACTACTCTATTCAGAAGTTGCTTGTAATCGGTCGGCCTGAATTTGTAGTTGGGATAACATACTCTGCACGCGAAACAATACTATCACAGCCGTGATATACTATTATAGTTACAAAAACATCACTGTAGAAAGGACCAATTAATAAATGTAGGTACCACCTGTAGGACAGGAGCCGTTGCGCATTACTGGCTCTATGGAGTGGAATCATGGGCATGGAGTGGAATACAACACATACTGCAGGCATTTTTTACAGCAAAGCTGTATACCTCTACCCCCCCCCCCCCAACGGTTTCATCGACGTAAGCAAAAACGATCCCTGTGGGCAAAAAATGCCCGCCAATCCACCCTACGAAGGTGGTTTGAAAACGAAGCTGTAAATGACACCCACAGTGATTACCCATGCAACGTCACTTGAATTCACACACGTGGCTCTACAAAAGATGAAACCAGAGACAAGTGAAAGGCACTTAACCATACCCTTTCTTGCATGTTCTTTGTTAAGGTTAAATGAATGCAGGATTTATGAACGGTGGTTGGTTGAGTTGCATCGGTGTAGCACATGAGTGGACACTTTTTTTTGCAAATGAAGGAAACTCAAACCCGGTGTTAGACGATCTCACTTCTGTTTCCGTCGCTTCCGACAGAGGCGACGGGATCGGTGGCAGAGACGAAAGAGACGTGCGATGCCATGCGTTGTTGTGAGATTCCTTTTATATTTATATAACCGCATCCTAGCGCATGCACAAGGAGCGCACACGGCCGCCACACGTGCCGTGAGCGGAGCGCACAGTGGCGCGAAAGGTAGCGTGACGCTATCACATGGCATTCAGCGAGAACGCAGGGGGTAAACCCGCAGATGTGCTCGGTGAGTGCACCGTCTGTCTCCCGCGTGGGCTCTCTCCGTGTGATACCTAGCCCTTCGGTGAGCAACATTAGGTTGGGTTTTGTTACCGACGTCTCCATCATGACTGCAGATAACAAAAGTTCCGCTCTTAGATGTACTGCTTATATCTAGAAAAGTCAAAAATCCTCGACTACCAAGCAAATTGAGTTACTGCTCACATGAAGTCAAACAAGCCGATATCAGTGGGCATGGAAGTGCAGCAACGATGCGCATCTACAGCGACCCTTTCGCCTTTGTTGTGCAGATTTTGACCTTCCTTGCCTCGTGGAAAATTCTTCCGCTCCCGGCTAAGACACTGCAGCCAACTGCGCAACTCGGCGGCAAAGGCTTCCAGGCGTTGCATTCTGCAGTAAACACTCCGGACTGCCAAGCGCAGCAACCGTTTTTGTGGAACGACTCCCCGGCCCTCTGCGCACCACCGTCATCCAAAGTGACCGACGCATCACCGCAGCTTTACTTAAACAGCTGGGACCCGAGGATCGCCTTCAGTGGGCATGGAATTGCAGCAACAATGCGAGTCTACAGCAACCCTCTCGCTTTTCTTGTGCAGGTGGGTTCTGCTCCTTCCCTTTATAGCAAAAGATCAAACAATGTTTGCTTGCTGCTGCTTTCATGCCCTTGTGTAATGATTGCTGTGACAAGCGAATGTGTTCATGCTGTAAAACTGCTGATCATGTCTGGCGATATTCAATCAAACCCCGGCTCCCCAAAGGATGTTCCTGACAAACACTACAACGAGCTGCTTTCCCTTATTAAGTCATTGCATAACAAGATAGATGTAAAGCACGATGAACTGATGGAGTCTATTAATGAAGTGAAAGAGGCGCAATCATACCTTGAGCAACAGATGACGGATCTCGATAATAGGCTTTCGGAAGTTGAAAAACATGTCAGCTGCCCCGAAGGGCTGCCCACGCAAAATTAGCAACCACAAGTAATGGCGCTGAACCAATGGCTAGATGACTTTGAAGATCGTTCACGAAGGGAGAATTTAATATTTCATTGCCTTGCAGACAGCTCTTCCGAGACGTGGGCACAACCACAAGAATAGGTTTGTGCAGTTCTGAATTCCGTATTGAACTTAAACTTGACTACTAGCGACGACCGAATATCTCGCGCCCACAGGTTAGGCAAGTTCATTCTGGTAAATGTCGGCCAATTATTGTAAAGTTCTCCTCATCCAAATGAAGAAACAGCATCTTGAATTCCAAAAAAAGCTGAAAGAGTCTGACGTGGTCGTGAACGAAGATTTTTGCAGGGCAACGAGGAGCATGAGAAAAAAGTTGTACGAGTACGGAAAGGATAGCGGCCAGCAGTTTAGCATTCGCTATAACAAGCTTTACCTGAACAAAAAGTGCTATGTCTACTCTACTGCTACCGATAGCATATGCGAACTGGAAACGAACAATCCAAGGCAGATCGATGATACGTCCGGGGGTTCAGATACCGTGTCATCCTAACATCTGACCCGCGCCCAAAAAAATAACGACAAGAACCTGTCAGTCTTATTTTCAAATGTGCGCAGCGTCACTAACAAGCGCGATGCCTTGTTTTCCCTTTTTGATGACTGCGCTGCAGACATAGTAGGCAAACTCGGAATTGTTTTGTTGCGATAAGAATTACTTAGTATACCGAGCTGATCGTTGTAATCAACCTGGTGGCGGTGTATTGATCGCTGCAGCCGATTGTCTCACTTCCAGTATGGTGATAACAAAGTCAGTCTTAGAAATTATCTGTGTTTCGATACACTTAAATAATCAAAACGCCCTGTTTTGCGCCTGTTATCGTCCGCCCAATGCTACACCTGACTTTTGTGACAAAATACATGACGTTCTTAACAACCTGGTCTTGAAATTTCCACATGCGCCGTTGTTCTTGCTCGGGGACTTTAACTTCCCCAAAATAAACTGGTCAGTGCCCTGCTCTGCTTACAGTAATCTATCAGGAGATAGTACTACATTTTTAACATGTGTCTCGACTTTAATTTGACCCAGCTAGTTGACAAACCAACCAGAGTGGGTCCGACGTCCGCTAACATACTAGATCTAAGGTACCAGATCTTGTGCGACTCCTAATTTTCCTTCCTGGTTTAAGCGCTCATTGTTTCATTCCTTTTACCTTAGAAGCTGAGGTTTCGCGCCGGCTAACACACAGCAAAGCAATAAGAAATTACGCCAAAGGAGACTACGCTTCAATTAATACAGAACTCGAATGTTTTATCGATGCCTACATGGTAGGCTTTTTTGATCGCACGGTTGAACACAGTTAGCACTTGTTTAAAGAAAAAGTTACGTTTTTGACTAACAAATATATTCCTTTAGTTGTTATTTCTGGCAAGCAACGCTCACCTTGGTTCACATCTGATCTAAAACGACTGCAAAACCTAAAGAAACGCTCATTTCGTGTAGCCAAACGCAAAAATGAGACATCCCACTGGTTTGCTTACAAAAATATTTCCGACGCTTACCGTGCAGCCATAAAAAAAGCAAAGGACGTCTTTTTTACAAACACTCTCCCCTCGCTTCTCCAAAGTAACCCAAAAATGTTTTGGAAGACAATTAGACCTAATAGAAAAGAAGTTATATCTCTTAGATATGCTGACAACCAGGTCATGCGCAGTGACGAATGTTGTCGCGTTCTGAATCAAGTATTCGCCAAGTCGTTTTCGAATTGTCCTGAGGATGTTGTGCCGCAATTATGCGATCACAACTTTTTTCCAATGGATCCTATTGTAGTAGATCCTGTTGGAATTATGAAGCTGATTCATGACCTTAAACCTTCCAGTTGTGGCGTAGACGAAATTAATCCCAAGCTCTTAAAAAAGACCGAAGTTTATTCGTCAATAATCCTGCCACACATTTTTTTTCAATCCCTTCAGTGATGTGCTGTGCCAATTGATTGGAAGGTGGGGAAGGTCGTCCCTGTTTTCAAATCCGGTATCCAAAGCTCTCCTTTAAATTACCGGCCAATAGGCAGTTTTAGCATATCGTTACCGTGTTTACGTTACCGTTTACCGTGTTTGCGGGAGAAGACTGCGCAGCGCGAGAGTTGCCGCGAACGGCAACTTACCGGCACAGGCTTCACCGTCGCCAGCGCTTTTGCAACACGGTAAACGGTAACGCAAACACGGTAACGATATGCTAAAACTGCCTAATATCGTTAACGTCGATTTCCTGTAAACTTTTAGAGCACGTCACTTATTCTAACCTTCTATCATTCCTGGAATCCAACTCCTTTTTCAGCCCATTTCAACATGGCTTTCGGAAAATTACTCATGCGAAACTCAGCTTCGAACATTCACACATGACGTTGCATCAGCTCTGGATCGCGGTTCATCTGTAGACTGCATCTTTGTAGATTTTCAAAAAGCGTTTGGCAAAGTGTCTTATCAATTATTACTTCTTAAGCTCAGTACCCTAAACATTGACCCTAATGTGTTTAAGTGGATAGAATGCTTTTTGACCAATCGCACCTAATTCGTGACTGCTAACGAATGCAATCTCCCCCTACTGATGTTAAATCCGGTGTACCACAGGGTTCGGAGTTAGGTCCTCTGCTATTTTTAATATTTATTAACGACCTTCCTAATGGTATAAATTCCTCCATAAAATTATTCGCTGATGATTGCGTAATTTCGCGAAATTTGTGACCGAACGGACAACTTTAATTTACACGCCGACCTCGACACTGTCTCTAAATGGTGCAGCAAATGGCACATGATACTTAACACAAACAAAAGCAAAAGCATGACCATTACGCGCAAACGTTATTCCCAGCAGCCCTTTAATTACAAAATTACTGGAGCCACTCTCGAATACGTTACATCCTACAAGTATCTTGGTGTTCATATCAGCAATGACTTAACATGGCACACACATTAATTATGTCTGCAGCCGCGCAAACCGTTCCTTAGGATATATCGCCGTAATTTCTCTAATGATCCATCCCCCTCAGGTTAACACTTTATCGGACACTAATTCGCCTTAAACTAGAGTATGCCTCGGCAATCTGGGACCCCTGCACAACAAAACCTAATTTCTCTTCTGGATCTGTACAAAAACCGCTCAGCTCGATTTATACTTTCCGACTACTCCCGTACCTCCAGTGTTTCACTAATGAAAAATAACCTGGTTCTACCAAGTTTGCACCATCGCAGAAAAATTTCACGACTCTCTCTGTTTCACAAAATCTATTTCCATAACCCACGCGACCTTTCTCACGGCCCACGTACATCATCCCGCGTCGGACCATCCGTTCAAGGCAACAACGTTTCCATCTGGCCGCACCAACGCATTCTCAGATTCATTTCTCCCCAAAATGTCTGAGGAATGGAACCACCTTCCCCACCACATTGTGTCCATTGAAGATCCGGCATCATTCAAGAATGCACTTTCTGTACATGTAATGCAGTAACCTGGTTTCCGGAAATATGCTTGTGTTTACATACTGCATGTACTTCCACACTGTTACCTGTTTTCATGCACTGTACCCACCCCCTCTGTAACGCCGTAAA
This sequence comes from Haemaphysalis longicornis, assembly GCA_013339765.2. Lineage (NCBI taxonomy): Eukaryota > Metazoa > Arthropoda > Arachnida > Ixodida > Ixodidae > Haemaphysalis > Haemaphysalis longicornis. The sequence continues at coordinate 42,832,279 of CM023453.1, forward strand.
GGCCCTGAGGGTACTCTAATAATAATAATAATAAAACCGTGCTCTCACCAAATCCGACGCCAAGACCAACGCCGACGTATACGCTCCCTTCCGTCGCCACCGCTGCCACCAGCTGCCTGGACGACCGCCGGCTTGCCCAAGAAGGGAGGCGACGCACGTAGTTCCAGCAACACAATGCCCGTCGTTCCTTCAGCGACGCCTATTTTGTGCGCTACCTAGCCAATCAGAGGGTGGCAAAATAAAAAAAACGAACTAAGCGATTACAACAGCCCGAAGACGGGACACGAGAAAGGAGGAGACAAACATGTGCACTGACTATCAACCACATCTTTTTTATTGCATTAGGGCGCAACCTTTGTACGAAAGAGTCAAATCTACGCAACAATAAATAACAAATAGAAGAAGGCGACGGTGCTGTACGAATTCTTAAAGCACACAATGATGGTAGGAAACCCGTATCAATTCGAAAGATATGCGATCCCTTTTCCGTTCACGCGAGACACTGGGCATACGAATACACTCGTCGCAGCATTGTGCGATACAGAAAGCCTCGTGGGTCACGCGTGCCCTTTCTTCTTTTTTTTCCAATGCACAGCAAGCTGACAGCTAGCATGACCCTTTGAGAAAGTTCTCGTAGTCACGCAGGCGATCGTCAATGCAACGTCCTGACAAGACTGCGGGATTTTGTAAACAATTCTGTGCCTGCATTCCACAACCGAGCATATTTCTTTTCGCAAGACTTTTCTGCGTTATGCACTGCGTTCCAAAAAAGTGCGGGACAATTCACCCTGTGGAGGGCGTTTCGAAAGCGACGCTTTATACACCACCTACCACGGGTGCCTACGGCCCGGTTGCGTTATTCACACGTTACACTGTACCTGTAACACGTTATTCTTATTTCACTTCAGCACAATGTTCAGAACGGACTGATGACCGGTGTGATACGCACTCAGACTTTGCGTTTTCAGCGCAGTTATATTATTCGTGAAAGTTAACTCAAAGCACATTCCACGTATGGTAGTCGGTTGTTTGGTATCGGTATTGCACACGAGTCCAAACTTTTCGAGGTCTACCTGGACAAACCACTGCTGCACACTGCCGTCACACGTGCCGTGGACGGAGCGCACAGAGGCGCGAGAGGTCGCGTGACGCTATCACGTGGCATTCAGCGAGAAAGCAGGGGGTAAACCCACAGCTGTGCTCGGTGAATACACCGTCTGTCTCCCTTGTATCTGCGTGTGCTCGTAGCTCAATTGGTAAGACAACGGGCTCTCGCTCCGTTCCTCTATTCGGTATATGCACGAACAGGAAGCTATCGGTTTTCAGAAGGTACCTTATGCAGGAAACGCTAGAGTAGGTGGTGATAGAAAATTCCTCATACGTCTCCTTCGTGAGGAACTCGCTTGGATCGCCGCAACTTCTTTTAACATCTTCCAAGTACATAGGCATGGTAACCTCCAGCCACTCAAGCCTGTCATAGTCAGCATCGCCGTAGTGCCGGACATCGGGGAACTTTTGGCGCAGGTGCCGGGTTGTATTGCTCATGTCCAGAAGTATGAACCCCTGATAGAAGTTCCTCATGAATGTGATGGTGTGGCCTGCAGTTGCGAACAATGGGCTGCATGTGTGCCTGGCTTGTTCTTTTAGGTGTTACAAGGCAGCGGTCACAGCCGGAGGCAGAACTTGAATGGCCCTTCTCACGTTCATCTTTTCTATATTATTCGTATGGACGGGCTTTCGGTGTAGATAACGGATCGGTTTCACCGTCAGGTTCTCCTGCAGGTCATACACATACTTTAGGTAAGATACCTAAATTTTCCCCTTCGGTCCTACGTCATGAGCGTGCGTTCTTCATTCTTCAGCACATCTCAGGAGTCGAAACTTAGGAGTACAGGTTTGTTACAGTCGCACGGGGGTTCTACTTCAAACGCCAGAGTGCCCCTGGTCCAGCATCTTCATTTTGACTCGGTGGTGGTCGGTGACAAGTTGCACTATGCGGCAACCACAGGTTTTTTCCTTTTTTCATCACAAAGAGTACTAGCTCGGGAAGCTGACTACCCGTTGGACGTTTAGTGAAGAAGTAGCCTACTGGGATTGCGTACGACGAAGACAATCCACTTAAACGAAGCAGAGGAGGGAGTGGGCTAAAACAACATCGTTGCGGCTAATCCAACATCCGCTTGCCTAACAAAGCATGCAGTCCCGCTGCTTGTTATACTGAAGCTTTTCCCTAAAGGCCAACTGCGCTAAAATTTTCGACGGCGTAAAATAAGGCCATCCAACAGGGCCAATAAAAAGAGTGCGACATGCAAATATACTGCGTTTCAAGCGTGAATGCGCGCGACGCAAACAGCTCGTGAAGATTGGTGTTTTGGGAACCTAAACTGAAAAACGCGGCCATTACCGGCGGCCGGGCGTCACATAGGTGATGGAACGGAAGCATGCGCATCAGAATCAGAGGCCGCTCACAGCAGCCTCCAAATGCGCGTGATAACGCCGCGTGTCCCATTGTTATTTCCACAGAAGAAGTCCCACTAACGTCTGCCCAAGCTAATGAAGTTAGGCGCAATTCCAACACCACGTTGCTATCGATCAGGATGAAGAAGAACCGTCCGACAGTTATTTTTGCATCAGAAAAAGTTGCAGTGACATGTTGGACGCGATAGCGTTACTTTGACGCCGAATGAGCGTTTTAGAAGGGAGTTGCTGCGTTTACAATTTCTGCTTTCCAGTTACCGAAGGTTAGCCAAGATGGTTTTAGATTGCCCTGACACAGAAATAACAGGACGCCATCTACGCTTGTGTGGCTGAACATGTGGGAGTGAAGGTTGCGGCTGCTTGATCTTGGTCAGTTTCAGCGACAAGGCGACACTATCTGTCGTACAAAGCGCTTATTCCCTCATGCCGTGGCTCGTCTAAGCGTTTTGGTTTTGGTTTTTACTCTACGCTACCTCGAGCAGTATTCGCGGGGTGACCAGTTTTGCCCTTGCGCGCTAGAGGTCAAACCACACCCCCTTCCGTAAGCGCCCGGCAGCGTATTCCCAAACCATATCCCGTAAGGGACCAGGCCGACCCCCCCCCCCCCCCCTAAATAGCGCCCCAGCATCGTGATGTCACCGACGTCCCTTCCACTGAAGCTGTAGCCAAAATGGCGGCGCCCATTTGAAAGCAGTCCTGCTGTGGCGTCTCAGGCTCTCAGGCATTGCGCTTGCTTTGGATCCCAGGATGCGTTCTTTGACAAACTACGCGCACCGCTACGTATTGCTCAAGTCGTCGCTACGCCTTTGCGAAAGTTCGCTGCACGTTTGCTTTTGTCGTGAGAGGAGCGCAGCGCTGGCGCAGTTAGAATCTCGGTGATTTGCACGTAGGAGGCATTTGCACGCAATCTTTTGGGTGATACCTTAAGTGCTAGGTGCATCTACTCCAAATCATTACGTTCCCAAAGCACTGGAATCGCGAAACAGTAGCCTATAATCGATATCGGCGCTCTGCATGTAGGTAGTGGGGTAAGTGATTGCTATCACATGTTCTCGCTCGCACGCGTACGGAGTGAATTGGCGTAAAGCTTGCCGACTCACCGCACAATTATTCTTCCAAATCTCCGCCTGCGCGTCGCTTAGGCCTGGGTGGTGCTCTATAAAATAATTTTGCCCTATTTTGAGCATGTTAGATGCGTTTTGCAATAGTGGCCAATAGGCAAGCTCTGAAATTGTTCGACACGTATGCATATTGCGTAAGAATTCTGGCCTGGTGCAGAGGTAGTGCAGAGTGCTTCCCCTTCTCTACACACACGCCCACACAAACATTTTGCAAAGTATATTTCACCTTACGCGCCTGCGCTGCAACGGCGTACCCGTACGAAAGCAGTCGCTGTTCGTTTGATCGAGACAAGCTGCTTTCTCAAGCTGATCCACTTTCAGGCGCGAAAACTCTTTATTCCTTAAAACAAACTGAACGTCTATATGTACCCTTGTTTCATCTTCAAATAGGCAGCGTTGGTATAATGTTGACACATTTTATAGCAAAGTTTTTTTTGTTTTATAGCAAAGCACTGATATACTCGCACGATGCTGCTAACGAACTGACTGCACACCGGCATAAATCTTTCGTTAAATGACGGCGGTCACACTTACACGGATGCTTATCAGGTAGGGCAAAATCCAGTCTCAACAGTGTTTCCTGATTAGAAACCGCTATCAATCATTGCAGCTCGTTATTCTACATTCAAACAACCGCGCCAAAAAGGGGGTAAGATACTAGCGCCACAGGCGGCTGCTTTACACAACAAAACAAGTGCGAAGCTGTGGCAGATTGCGAAGCTTATGCGTGGGAAGGGAATATCGTGAAGGCGGTGTTTTTTAGGACCGCACACAAAAAGAAGAGTAGGTTTTGCTAATAAAGCCGTAGAAAATTATTATGAATTCTGCAATTAGTTTGCAAATCTTTTTTAAATTTAAATGTGGAATAAATTGAGATGCAACTTACTGATTATTTTCAAATTTTCATATCTGGGGGCCAGTGAATGCCGGGAAGCCTCCATGCCAGGAAGCCGTGTTGCACCGGGAATGCGCTCTAGCTGTGTTTCAAACCGTTTCCTCTTTTGTGGTATTACATTTAGCTGATACCGTCCTTCCGTGTCAACGTCTGTCGTTAGCTGTGCCAGCGACTACAGTAGGTTTACTGTCAGCAGCGATAACGCTGGTAGTGTGTGTGAAAGAAAACTGGAAAGTTCGTTGCGCTCTCAGCGGTGGCTTCTCGTTCACTGTAGCGATTTTAGTGTGAACAGTGTATTGGTGAAATGACGCCTTCAGAATTTAGTCGAGGTGGCAGAAGTGGCGTCGTCTCAAGAAAGAGGTGTGCGACTTATGGCTCCCAGCTCGGACACACGCGGCTTCGGGAAAATGTTTTGTTGTAATTCTTCTGGGACACACTTCAGGTGAGTGTACGCTTAAAAAACTTTCCCTGCCAGACTATGAACTTCCAGCAGCTTCCAGTGTGAGGCTTGTGTTATTCGAAAGATTTCGTGTTTTTATAGTGCCCCCAGCGCTTGTCCGAATGCAAACGACGCTTTGTTCACCGGGAAATGAATCAATTTAAGTTAAAAGTTTGATTTCCCCTCTAAATCGTGTGTTTTTGTGGTCCGCAATGACATCACAGACCGCCCTGCAGCCTAGGGTCCCTTGATTCACGCGTCCGCCGTACAGGGTGGCGACACGTATAGGCGGTATTCAATGAAAAGTTTTAGCGGGCGATTTCTCCGCCTGGCAACACTGAAAACCGCCATGTCGGTGGCCACCGTGCCAAGCGCATGCTCTTTGCGCCCGCATCTCGAAGAAGAAGAAAAAAGAAACACCAGCGCACGTCGTCTGCTACGTTTCAGACCGATTATCGGTAGTGGCGTCAACAGGTATAATATTATTCGCACTCACATTAAGTGGTGGCGCTCTTCCTACCCTCGAGCACTTCGAATCCGCGGAGGATGAAACCGCGGCGGCGAACGGCATAAGTCCGACGCTGCATTTGGCTGCCGCCGCGGATGTCGACCCAAGTGCACGCGCACCGCATCCACGACTTTGTCTGGTAGGTGCCCTCTAATACGTGGTTGAGTACAGAAACCGAATACTTTCTTTGGAGAAATGGTTCACGCGTACACAGATTTAGCGCTGGCTTTCTCGTGCGCTAAATGTTTCACACCCTGCAAAACAACTCACGTCTGACGTCAGAGCGCGGCGGCTGGCAATCAGCCGATCTGCGGCGGCTACTTCATACGCGTCTGGCAGTAGGTAGATCGTACTGTGCTGCACTCAAGTACACTTGGCGTCGAGGTATTACTTTGTGTTCAGAGGGCAACAGTTTGCTAATGATGCAGTAGTTCCTGCTGTCAAGCGGACCACTGCGCTCACGTTGCAAACCTTTGTGCCATGACCGACTCGCACTCGCTCGTAGGTGTGCGCGGAGGCTGGGGTTGAATTGCAGATTTGGTTTGTCCCACTCATGAGCGGAATCGTGACTTTTCGTGTAACCAACGCTATCGCTAACCACCACACTATCGCGGCACAACTGACTATCGAATCACTCGCACACGCATTGCACGGGAACCCAAGGTCACTCGCGGCCCGAGGCTGCATCCAGCTCAGTCAGATTTGTCAGGCCACACGAAATGCAGTAAAATGTGGTTATGCTGTCCCATCTATACAATATCAAAGTTGTTTTAGATGAAATAAGTTATATATGGGCACTCTTATTCTGATAACCACATTTCTATATACCCCTCGGCGTAAACAGGAAGAGAGCTATAAGAGTCGTCTTGATGACATCTTAATAAGATGACAGCAAGATGGCTACAATGCCGCTGGCGTAAACTGCTGTGAGAGGTTTTCCTTTATGTCTCCACAATTACTAGAAAACATCTTCACAAGACATTATGTCTCTATCTGGCATGCTTAGAAGTCTTCTCGTAGATTGCTATTCAAAATTTTTGAGAATGTCGTCCAAAACGGAGAATAAACGTTTTGTTGCTTTCAATCCAGATAGCTATGAGGTGTTTAGTATTCGTCCTGTAAACGTCTTGTTGGAATTTTTAGCAGTCTCTGAGATATCATCAAGAATATCTTGCAAGACTTGTAGCTCAGGCATAGCGTCGCGTTAGCCGAGCTACAGGATGGCTATCTCCAGTCTTGGCAATGTCTATAAAATCTTCAGGTGTTGCGTAGACATCTTGGAGGTCTTGCCCAGATGTCGTATAGAAGTGTGGTAGCTGTCCTAATGTGCAGATCAAGATGTCTTGGACAGCTACACAAGATAAGTTTGAGAATTCTACAAGACGTGCTTGCGTTCACTGGGAAGTGAACTGCGAGCTCAGAAACTTATCTGAGCTATTCGAAGCGGGCGTTTTGGGAGCGGTGTTTGAAACGGGAAGGGTGTTTTGGGGACGGTGTTGAAACAGAAAGCGGCCAAACGGGAAGGCGTTTTGGGAACGGGCGTACACGGGACGGGCCAAACGGGAAGGGCGTTTCGGGAATGGGTTTCAAGCGGGGCGGGTTCAAACGGGAATGGGTTGTTTCGGGCTACACCTTCTAAATGGACTAACGTTAAGTTCTCAAAAAATTGCGGGAACATGCAGCTTCACTATCACAAAGCTCCTAGGAACTTAAATTTGTAAGCATAAATTGCACGAAGCATTTATTCTATGCTCGCGTGAAGACGTTTGGTAATTTTCTCTGAGATTAGCGCTTGTATAGAAACCCAGCTTTTTTAGAAGCTGATGTAGTCCACGGCGCCGAAGGATGTTGCAGTGGGTGCATGGCACGGCATTTCCACAATAATGCAGACTTCGCGAAAGTTCCACTTCTGATCAATATAATAGCGTAAATGGCGATAATTGGTCCGGCAGGATTTAGAAAAGGGCCCATCTCCCCGCGAGGGGTACTCGAGTAAATGCAACGCATAGGGGGTGGGTGTATTGCGTTAAAGGAGTACTGACACGAAATTTCAAAGCTGAGATAACTATGTAAAACGCTTCGTCTTTTTATCAGGAGATATCTCCCAGCAAGTTTCAACAGCAACCGTTCAGCTAAACATATTTAAAATCTATTTTAATCTTCGCCCCGCACGAGAAGGCCAGAGCGGGTCGACGTGACATCATCTGCTACGTGCCCCAAACTGTCGACGTCGGGGCTCCCGTGACGAAGCCGACGCGCTGGCTGTGGTTGGCGCGCGCTGCTCGGGCGTGTGTACACGTCATGGTTTTGGGACTGACGTCATGTTGCCAGGGCCTGTGGGGACGGCGAAGACCTCGGCCGGTCTGGGCGCGCGCTTCCAGAGAGGCAGCGATACGGCAAGAATGGTGACGCCATGTCATACATGCTGTCATGGCGGCCGCTCGGCGTTTTTTTGTCGAAACCGAAACTGGCACGAAATAAAACGACGCCGTAAATGAATGTTTACGCTGCGCTCGACCGCCTAATCTGTCATGATGTGATTAGTGGGCTGGTAGGCACGCATAGCAGCGAAAAAAACGTAACATAAAAATTTCGTGTCAGTACTCCTTTAACGTTTAGTGTTTCGGGGGTTGGTGGTAGGGAATGCGTTGTATCAGCAGCTTCTTGACGTAGTTTGAATGAGTCAAGGATATAAGGCGCGTTCGTAGCCTTTCATTCTGTGTCGGTTTTGTGGCGCAGTGGGAAGAGCATCATGTACCTTGCGTTCTGCCCTCAGGGTCGTGGGATCGAAACCAGGCGCCGGTAAGTATTATTTTTTTATATAGTTTAGGGGGAGGGGTGCGGACCTGTTGTTGAGAGCGAGGAGGGTAGCGTGATGCGGGAGAGTAGGAGTGGGGGATAGGGCGCACCTGGAACGGCTGTTGCGGACGCCGAGGCACGCCGAGAACGCCGGGTGTCATCGTGAGTTAAAGAAATGCTCTGCATTTAAAAACCGAAAAATTTGGCGGGAAAAAAACTCACACTCAAGACAAGCGGCATACGAATGCTATGCATTAGTAGGTAATCCTCTAAATTTGTGCAGAATCTTTTCTTGAAATAGCTGTTTGAGGGCGCGGGCGCGTTTTCTCTTAGAATTGAAATATAATGATGGTATAATGAATTTTGTTCTCAATTGGAGAGATGCTTTTATGAGGCAATCTGCACATTTGCACAGAAATCAAGGTTTTCAATGCATAATACAACAAAGAAAAAAATCGACTTGTCACCTTGCCACTTTTGTTCGTTAGACCAAATTATGTGACTCACTGTGTTCCCTACAGTATTGACAACGGTTTTGTTTCACTGCTATTGTCGCTGTTTCCGTATATTCGGCTGTGAGTCTTCATGCCGTTTACACGGGCCCGATTCCGAGCCTACTCCACGATTTCTTCACGGCCTCATGGCAACAGTGTGATAAGGGAGGGGAAGCAATCTGTTGCACGTAGCTTGCGTTCATGCTGGCAACGCAGAAGCATTATGGGTACCACTACACTCTCTAGAACAATTAAACCACAAAAATGTTCAAGGTTAGAGATCCCAGACTGAATATTTGAAGCTATTGCCCACCTATATAAAATAAAATACAAATTACAATAATCAGCACTATTTCTCACTATTCTCTTAGGCGTAGTACGCGATACTCAGTCGACAGAAATATTAAAGGACAGACAATCGATTTTAGGGGGAAGCCTTTTATGGGTTGGGGCTGTTGGCGTCTCCTGTAGTGATCGTCGTCGTAATCATCGCAGTAATCGTTGTCTTATGTAGTAGGTACTAACACACCGGGAAACTCGTTTACGCTTCGCGCTAGAACGTAACACGTGCTAAAAAAACACAAGGACACTCATTCTCGCCTCGCGCTAACGCGCTTCGTAATCCGTACTAAAAAAACACGCCTTGCGCTAGAGATCTTCGTGCTTCATAGACAAGAGACTTTTACAGAAAAGCTGTATACCTCTACCTCTCAACAGTTTCATCTCTGTTCGCAAAACCGCCAAGGCACCAAATATACACTTATACACTGCATGCTTCGCCCCTCTCCAGGTAGTATGACGTTAGTGGAGATGGCCCGGGATTTTTAGATGCGAAGCATCTCATGGTCGGGGTTATGTCCCTCCCTTGTCGTTGTCGTTGCGCCATCCACACCCCCACTGCGCATGCTCGGCTTGCTGAACGCCCGGTCCCTTCTATGGCTCCTGGAGCGACAGTGTTGCCGGTGCCTTCCTGGGCCGGCACGAGACGAGCACGCTTCACGCGCCTTCAACGTTTCATCGTCGTCGGCAGCGGCGTGCGTCGGCGAGTTTCGGCGGGCCGTGATTACAAGCAGCCAACAATCATCCGGGGAACGTGCATAGACCTCATCTTCAGCAACTTTAGGGTTCATCCACTACAATAGCCCCTGACTTTACATTTCACAGACCATAAGGCGGTCATAATCAAAGCGGAACGCAAACCACAGCACGACGTCACCTACGTTGAACATGATGATTGTAATGCCTTAAATAAAGACAAACTCATACCACGTACAAGGTCTCTCTCTCTCTCTCTCTCTCTCTCTCTCTCTCTTTTTCTTTTTTCTTTAATGCCTCTCCACTCTAACACCCCCCACCCCCTCCAATACAATTCCGCATCTTCCGTAGGGGAACCCGGAGTAGTATGCGAAACAGCCACGGGGTCAACGCAATTTCCCATTTCGTAGTTCCGGTAAGTGAGAAGTGTGGTAGTTACCGTGGAAACCAAATGGGTAAATGTAATGGTACTAAGTACCACAACCTCACGGAAACGATGAACTGAAAACTAATGGTCACTTGAATCGACCCCATGCCGGCTTCGCATACTACTCAGGGTTGCCCTACAGGACGATGGTGTAATTTTTATTTTTTAGTATATTTTCTCTATCCCCAAATGAAAGGGCACCACTTAAACACCTTCACCCCAACGGTTTTTTTGATGGCGTCTTAAAACTTCTGAAACCGGAATTTTAGATCTAGCAGCTTTATGTGTAATGCCAAAAGAAATACTGGCAACCTAGACATTGAGCCGCGGGGCAACATACTTTTGACTGCACGTGACATAAAAAAAGGTATTTAAAAACTGTTTCCCCACTAAACAACAATAATGTGCAAAGTTTTCTGTTTATTACTTTATGCAGTTTTGAATCACGCATGGAAACCGACGGAGTTGTTCGGACGCGTAACGTAGTGTGGCGCTTCGACACTAAACGTCGGCGCCTTGCAGAATTGAGACATTTTAGCGCAAAATTAAAGTTATTTCCCCCTATTTATGTAGAAATTCCTTGCGGGTTACCCTAGTACATAAAATGCTGGCTTTCATGCGAGTTAGCGGACATGCACTCTACAAAATCGGGTTGTCCATCTGTTTTAAACAAAATTGGGAAAGTTGTAAGTTCGAACGTATCAGAAAATTGTTTCAAAAGGAAGTTAAACAACTATTGCTCACTGACAACAAGTGGTTTCTTGAATAGCTTAGACTTTTATCTGGGTGTCGTTTTCTTACTGTTTACAACACCGCAAAGATGTTGATGAGAATTATTTTCCCGTGGTCTTTATTACCGCGCAATCTTAAGTAGGAAATGTGCTGCCCCTGGCTCTGGTTGTAAAAAGGTGCTTTCTAGATGCTTACAATTTATTTATTTTTTATTTTCAATCTTTTCAATTCATTTTTTTATTCATTTTAACGCGACATTCTCACACCTATGTTTCATGGAACGCGTTGCGAGTTACAGAAAATCGTTGTGACACACAAAAAATAGAAACGTGATCCTGGAAAAGGAAGCAGCAGCGTCCTGGGGAGGTAGGCCACCTGTTTCTAGCACATGCAACACGATTCGTCTTTAGAGGTGAAGCTACCGCGGGGATGAACAGGAGGCTTTCGGCAATGGCAAGGGTGAGAAGCAAGCTCCGGAGGGGGCTGTCCAGGGAGCTGATCCAGTAGTGACGGGCGCGGCAGCAAAGTTGCACCGAAAGTTAAACAGTAGAGACGTGCATGGAGAAACGTAGGCCACTTGTAACGTGCAAATAAATAACACACCATCACAAGCTTAACCGACGCGCTTTCCCGCTACCTCACCCAAACCTCACGAAGTCCCTAGAAATAACACTCCGACTTCTACAAACGAACACTTTTTCGCATCAAAATAAGCCGCACCGAATATCCCCCACCCAATTTCCAGAAGAATGAAAACACTGCCAACAGCCAGGTACATTCAGAAATATCCTCAAAGAGTGTAGAGAAACACGCACGTACCACTCCTTCTCCGCAGCGCACTCCTAATAGCTTTGCTGCACAGCGTCCCACGCGACGGGTGTTCATCGCGCGATAACGTTAATAAAATGTGGTCATGGCCTGCGCCCCCCCCACACACACACGCGCGCGCACACACACACACACACACACACACACACACACACACACACGCACGCACGCACGCAGACAAACGCACGCACGCACGCGCACGCACACGCACACACGCCACACACACACAGCACGCGCACACACGCACACGCAACGCACGCACACACAACAACGCACACGCACAGGCGCACACGCAACACGCAGCACACCAACACACACACACTCACACACACAATTGAGTTCTCCGCAATAAAAAAGAAAGAACTGAGCTTAAAGAAAACTGCCCTTACAAATTAACGTAGACCGGCAGAGGCTCGAACCCAGTGCGTTAGTGCACGTACCGAGAATTCTACATCGAGGCCACAGATCCCGAACGGCGGGATTGTTTTAGCAGAAGCTCAATAGAATAGCACCCGCCGTGACTTCACACATTTTAACGGGTGGCTCTAGTGCAGCGGAGCGTTTGGAAACACGTCTCCTCGCACCCCAGTCCTCACGAGCAATGGGAGACGCTGCAATCCAGCCCTTGCCCCTGGGACCAGGTCCGAGCAGCCGATGCTAAGACAGCTCATGGGTTCGTGTGATGAGGGAGCCACACCTACGAGAACACCATAAATGCTCTCAATAAACGTTTCCTTCTCTCTCTCCCCCCCCCTCTCTCTCAACAGAAGGTCACACTAGGCTTTCGCATCCACATTTTAGAAAGTTCTACGCATCTCCCCATAATCTCAAGAGTGACGATCGTCCAAACTAAGCGCGATAAAACAGGACGCAGTCATGCTATGGGTGATCATTTATACGAACTTTATTATTCCCTACCGACGATACATTGACCGGGAATGATTACTCATCGCACATTTTGTCAACAACGAAACTTTGTTGTATATTATACAATATTTCACAAGTTGACGGCGTGCATTGCTCGTGTAGCGGTGGATGAGGAGATATAACCGTTGTATTCGTTTTTTACGGGGGAGGGTGCCTGCCCTCAGTTGAATGTTGATGTCACCGGTGTATGTGGCAAGTCGATTAGTCAAGGGAGCGTGATATCGGAAAATACATTCGCTGTTCTTTCAATCCCAGCACAGTGTTTCATACCTGCGGAGCGTCGTATACCCGTATTTCTGCAATGGACAATGGTTTATAAAGCGGCCAGACTAATAAATAAATAATAAATAAATAAATAATAATAAATAAATAAATAATAATAAATAAATAAATAAATAATAATAAATAAATAAATAAATCTAAAAAATTCTGCAGAAATTCAGAGAATTATTTACCAATGCGTAGCATTCTTATGCCGCCTGCCTTGAGTGAGAGTTCTCTCCATCCATTTTTTTTTTGTTCAATCATCTCTAATTACGCGGTTATAACGATTGCAGGTGAAAGTTTTGAGAAATCTTCATTATTGTGAAAATGCAGGGTGTTACATGGTTGGCCATTTTCCGTAATTATTTTATATTTTTGCTTAATTTTTAGTTTTCCAAAATTTCATCCGACCAATCATCTCTATTTACGTAATTACAACGATTACATTTGGAAATTTTCCGAAATCTGCGTTACCGTGGAAATGCAGGGCGTTACACTGTCCTGGCCGTAGGGGTACTCGGCAAAGAATGCTACGCATTAAAAACGAGTGCACATAGAAAATAAATATGCCCCTGTTGGAGTCATCGGCATACGTAGCCAGCAGCCATGCATGACCGTCGCTAGAAAACCTCCTTTTGCCGTAGTAAAGCCTCTAAACCAAGGTTATATAGAGAAAAAAATGCCCCGTTAGCAAACAAACACGTTTTTAGATAACACGCACGACGAGTGGCTCTACAGGCGAGAGCGTCCGAAGCGCACCATCAGCTACAATGCATAAACAAGCGGTGCTACCCCCGCTGCTGCATTCCATTTCCTTGTGAATACAAGCCCCCGCACTTCCAGTTCGCCTTCAGCGCCATCTACTGGTTCACCTGCAACACTCCTGCTATTATCTTGAGCAAACTGCTAAAAGCACTGAGCTGTTCGGCCGGAGTGCCTAGGAGAACAATCGCGTGTTTTTGAGAACGTCCCTGGTTTGGTCTTCGTAATGCTTTGCAAGACAAGTGTGATTTTTCGTATGTAAGCGTGTTTGGGTATCGTTTAGGTCGGTTTAGTGGTGGTGCACCTCATATCAACACGCCTAGTTAACGTTGTGCATCGCACCGTAAGTACCAGGAGTGATCCTATCGCGGCAACGCTGCCGGCACCGCCGAGTCTCGTGCGTTGCAGCGCGCTTGGAACTTGCGTCCAGAGAGCGTGCTGGCCACGCATGCAGAAGGAACATGTAGACACGTGCCAAAAAAAACAAAATGGCACGTTAACGCGTTTCTTAGTGTCCAGGACATACAGGCCCGAAACAAGCGTCCCTCAGAACAGGAATGCCTCCGCTACGCAGCGAAGTGTAATGCAGACAGGATATGCACTCTGGGCATGCAGGCTCGTAGACGCGAGTCAAGGCAAGGACTTCTGCCACGGCGCCCGTACGATCCCTTCTAATGGCACAACGTGACCTTCGCTGCGCAGTTCAGGAAACCGATTAGTGACGACGTAAATATCAATAAAAGCTTCGCTTTACGTCGATTCCCGCATCTGCATGGGATCCGCCACTTTTTTTTTATTATCAGTTCCGCTGCGCACGGGACCGACATCTGCGGTGCTCAGGTAATCGGTTAAGCTTTTACAGGATATCCTCACGCGCTTTTTCAAGCGGATATTTTGCGTGGCGGATTTACTGCTCGCGCGCAAGACACCGATTTCCGCATGAGGTACTGGCGTAAACAGCCGTGTGCAGGCCGGATGGAAAACGTCTTTCCTTTTCACACGTGCTGAATGCCCTGCGTTCTCTACCGTGAGCGGAAGACGAAGTTCGACCTGACTTGCAAAGCGTAAGCCTTCCTTGCCGTTTACTTCGGCCGCGTAAAATCTAACGCCTTGTATCTGCACAACAATTCGTAACTGAAAGAGATAAGTCCATTTTATGGGAAAAGTGTAAATGCATATTTTTTATCACAGAAAATAAGGGAATTGAAAAATAGAGAAAATCAAACCCTAAAATAGCGAGAACACCAGATATATCTAAGATGCCTTCGCTACACGATTAAGACAAATATAAGAGGCCTAAACAACAACTCCAAAATATTATCAAAACGAACAAACCGTGTAATGACTTGTATGCAATTATTTATGTGACGTTAACATTTATTCGTTACGGTAAAGCAAATGAAGGTAAAGTGTAAAAAAAACATCCAAAAGCTTAAGCTGAACTAACGAAACCAGACTTGCTGCCTAACCCACCGCTCGCATAGGATTCAGGCAACTAAAAAGAACAGAAGGGGAAAGAAATTCATCAAAAGTACAGAAATGCAATCGTTGTAGGGGAACAGAAATGCATAATTGAGGGAGGGAAGCGTGCAACTGTAAAAAGCGCTAAAGGTGCAATGCTTTCTAAGCGCACAAAACGGCCCAGTTGACAAATTAAGTCGGTAGTCGTTGCAATAGTGGGAATAGAGGGGTGTAAACGTAGTTAGTCGTTACAATAGTGGAGATACATATCATTGGTTAAAGAAAAAATAACAACATTAACAAAGTAAGCAAGAAGTCGCTCAATTTGGCTACTCGTAGCTAAACCTCGCCATAAATTAAAGAATTAAAATGAAGTAACGCAATTATAAGTGTCTATTTTATCTTTCGCCCTCATGCCACTAACCGAAAAACAAGAAATCTGTACCTTTCCGCTGTTTCAAGAAGAATTACCAGCAAAGCTGCGGTACCGGGCTTCAACGTGAGCAACAATGTGCTTTCACCGGGTCCTATCTCAAGGGGTGCATGAAGCAAAGCATGTTTGTTTGTAATTTGCGAATGGACATTCTTCCTGGCTAATTACGTGAATGAAACTTTGACGAACTGGAGTTTTTTTTTTTAAATGCAGAGCATTTCAGTAACTCACGATGTCACCCGCGTTGACGTTCGTAGTCCGCACCGTCGCTGTCCCTACTATATAAAAACAAATACTATCCGGCGCCCGGTTTCGATCCCTCGACCCTGCGGGCGGAACGCAATGTACATGGTGCTCTACCCACTACACCACAAAGCCGACACAGAATGGGACGCTACGAACGCGCCTTATATCGTTGACTGATTCAAATTACTGCTGACGAGCGCTCTCTCGTCAGCAGTTGCCGCAAGTGCAACAACATTAACGTAACGCAAACTACTTAACGTCGTGCACCCCCGGAAATGCTCTGCATTTGATCGTGCCCCTCGCGAGGGGGATGTTTCACTGCGTCTTCTCTCGGTCGCGGGACCCGTGGCGCCATCTGGCGGAGGCGCGGCACACTTTCAAGGGCAGCGTGAGTCACCTTATACCCAAATATAACGGCATAGGACCTTAGCGCTCTAACCTTGAACTTTGTAAGCTGACTTTTTTGGAGAAGTGTCTTATAGCAACCGCGTATGCGTCGTGGGTTCTGTACTCTTCTGCGTCCACATAGATGGTGTTTGGGTTTTTCCTGTTTAATTTATGGAGTGCTTGTGCTCGTTTCTTTCTCCTGGCTATGTGATGTTCAGTTTGCATGTTGCATGACGGTGGTTTGATAGTTAGCCTTGCCTGGATGTGTGTCGGTATAGAGTGGAGGTGTGTATAGTTGGTGTGATGTCCAATAGATAGCTCTTGATGTAAGTGTGTCCCTGCGGCTGATCGTGCGAGTCTTTCATACTGGCTGGTTAGGTGGGCCTCTATGAGCTCGCGGACTCTATTATGGAGGCCAAAACCATCGAAGCGGGCAGTGAATGTGCCAAGGATAAGGCGGAGTTAGTATGTTCGCCTGATGATGATGAGCACATCGGCCCGCTCTAGTTCTTGCCTGGTTAAGCGAAGGTAAGGCAGCGAGTATAGCAAACGAGTGAGAACGAAGGCCTGAAGAATGCAGACCTTTTCAGAGGGCTCACAACATAGTAGGGACTGCACTCTTTCGACCAACAGACAGAGGTACGAGCTTCCCAGCCTTCTCAAGAACGGCCATCGCTTGGGAATTTTCAATGGACAAACATGGGGCTGTCCGTTCCCCTCCCGTAGATGCCCATGCATTGAAAGCAGACGAGAATTCCCCGTTTTAAATGCAGAGCATTCCAGTAACTCACGATGTCACCCGCGTTGAAGTCCGTAGTCGTAGTCCGCACCCCTCCCACTACACTATATAAAAAAAATACTATCCGGCGCCTGGTTTCCATCCTTCAACCCTGCAGGCGGAACGCAATGTACATGGTGCTCTACCCACTGCGCCACAAAGCCGACACAGAATGGGAGGCTACGAACGCGCCTTATATCCTTGACTCATTCAAACTACGTTAAGAAGCTGCTGATACAACGCATTCACTACCACCAACTCCCCAAACACTAAACGTTAACGCAATACACCCACCCCCTATGCGACGCATTTACTCGAGTCCCCCTCGCGGGGAGATGGGCCCAATTTTTTACAACTTCCCTGTGACCTATGCAACTTTGAAAAGTAAATAAAATTCGGCCTGTTGTTAGAGTCATTTTAGCGGATAATTTTCGTGTAATTTGTTTTGGGATAGCTTCAATAAAACAAGATTTAAGCCCCTTTTCCAATTCATATTCTCGTCGAAGATGGGCGTGCTTCCCTGTGCAATCCTCAATGTGGGAAAGCCATCTTACAAAAAACAAGCTCACAACGATTTTCTTAAAATGGGCTTCACCGCTACACCGAAATGCATTGCTAGGACGGCCTTTCCACGAGAAACATAAAGTGTGATATCAAAATATAAATGCCCTAGGACTTCTTTTTTATTTTTACAAGTTTTTCCAAATGCTGTAGGTGTGGCGCACAGCTTTACAATCCCGGGAATTTGTTGGGGCGCCGCAACATGACGCTACGCTCACGCGCGATTCTTGTGTTCATCGCTCTGTTGCAGGAGACGCTCTGCTGCATACTAACCGTAGACAACTTTACTGTAAAAAAATTGCTGCAGCTTGCCCTAGTGATACGAGGCTAGAGTCAACAGCGGAGCCTGTGATCACCCAGCTTTCACGTGGCTTCGTTAAGTCATCATCATCATCATAATCATCACCAGCCTATCTACACCCACTGCTGGGTAAAGGCCTCTCCCATTGGTCTCCAATTACCCTGGTCCTGTGCTAACTGCGACCCATTTATCCCCGCAAACTTCTTGATCTCATCTGCCCATCTAACTTTTTGCCGCCACCTGACACGCTTGCCTTCTCTAGGGATCCACTCTGTTACCCTTAATGACCAACGGTTATCTTGCCTTCGCATTACATGCCCTGCCACGTCCATTTCTTCTTCTTAATTTCTACTAATATGTTCTTAACACGCGTTTGTTCCCTGACCCACCCCGCTCTCTTCTTGTCCCTTAATGTTACACCTATCATCTTCCGCTCCGTTGCCCGCAGAGCCGTTCTCAATTTATGTTGAACCCTCTTAGTGAGCCTCCAAGGTTAACTAGTTTGTAGGTTTTGTGAGGTTATGCTAGAAACTGGCAAGCCCAGACAGCAATGTCTGCATGCTTTCACAGCCCTCCCCCAGTGGACCGCGGTTGCATGAACTAGAACCTGCCGCAACCGGCTTCGCGAACTCGGCGTCTGTAGCGCGAGCTTTTCTGCGCTTCCCACATTAAACGCGAGCGCACGTGAACTGGCGATGAGCAGAGCACGCGAGAGATCCCGCCACGGACGCTGGGCAGAGAGTTCTGGACGACGCCGGGCGCGATCCTCACGAGGCGCAAGCTCTTAGTATTTTTTTTTGTGTTTTTACGAGCTCCTCACGGGGCGCAAGCCCACGTGCAAGCTGGCCTGAGTTTTCTGGCAACGCTCCAACGCGAAACTAAAAGCTTAAACAACTCCGCTGTTAACAAAATACAGTTTAACACACGACATGAGGGAATGCAAGGTTTTTGAAACGGAGCAGCGCTGTAAGCGGGCTTAGACATTTACACGCTATTCTCGAAATTCCTAAACACTATCTCGTCAATTTGTACTCGCTAGCACAGGTGTTTAGTTTTTATTGCTTTTTGATCGTTTTCCACTCGCTAGTAAAACGATTTTTAGCTGTAGTTCGACATTTTGTTTGCGCATCTTGGAGCTGTTACGATGTTTTGATGGCACATCCTTTAAAAGGATGGAAAGCCATACCTTTAACGCCAGGGTTAGCAACCACATAACGCTTCGCAATAACATAAAAATTAGCTGGAATTCCTCGCCTACGATCCATTCCATGTGCGAAGCAAAAGCAACAGCGAAAATCACTGGAAATTTTATTTCAGCGCACCCCTCTCATTCCCCGCCGGGTCGCCACTGAGGGTCACGTGATAATCGATTCTACATTGAGCTTCCTGAATTATCATTCCAGGACTCCTGTATGACAAATTTGGTGAACATGGTGTACCCTGTTTGACGTCATGGTGTCACATCTGGGGCATTTGTTCGGTTACGCCAAACTGAAGCGGTTATGACGTGCACGCGCCTTGCATACGCTACTCCGCATTTATAGGCGCATAGGACGATAAGATCCGGAGATTTCGGAGCATGACATTCCATTGTGTAAATTTGGGTGCTGGGACACTTCAGTGCACGGTCATTGTCACCGAATGTTTCAAGCATGTTTGGGTCTTCGTTTAAATATTCATTGACAATCCTATAACTTGTTCGCGCAACTTCTGCGCTTCGCAATATTACAAATGCGTAACTATTATCTGTTTCCTGTTGAAATTGCCTCTGATGACCGAAATTATGAGAAGGAAATTAGGCATAGAATATTGCTTCAGCTGTACTCGGTGAATATCCTATATCTTCGGGCGTGCTGCTGAGCGCAAGGACGCGGGTTCGATTGGAAAGGTGCCGACGAGTTTTGGGAAGAGTGGAAAAGCGCCGATTAGAAGGAGTGGAAAGGCGCCGATTTTTTTTATGTTATCATCAATCTCCATCTCTGGCATGAACATTTTGGTCAATCCCTCCAAAACGGCTGTGTTACATCGGACAACAAGAAGAAGACCTATCCAAGATGACACGGATAAATCAGAGGAGAACAGGAGACCACAGAAGGACGTTCAATGTAGAAATGCGCCAAAAAATTCCCCGCATTTCCACGAGGGGAAGAATGTGAAAGTGCGAATGCACGAGTTGAATTTGCGCGGTTCGGTAATGTTGGCGAAAGAGAGATCACACACACACACACACACACAACTACAAAGAAAGAAAGATGCATTTATTCACAGACACCTATTTGTGTTGTCGTTGTACTTGATTGCTAGAGCGGATCTCAGCTTTGAAATTTCGTGTAAGTACTCCTTTAAGCGGGTGCATTAGCCCTTCTCACGCCCGATTCCTGGCCAATCCCCCACGTGGGTATGTGCCATGTCAGCGGCCAGGCAGCGTGCGCCCATCTTTGAAATTTCGTGTCAGTACTCCTTTAAGCGGGTGCATTAGCCCTTCTCACGCCCGATTCCTGGCCAATCCCCCACGTGGGTATGTGCCAAGTCAGCGGCCAGGCAGCGCGCGCCCATCTCCCCCCGTTGCTAAGGAAGACGAGGAGCGCGCGCACCCGCAGCTGTTGCTATGCGGACTACGGCGGCGGACGATTCAGGCTCGCTTAAGAAGTGCATTCGCACTTAAAAGAAAGCGCAACAGATAAGCAGGCCGAAACAACAATAAATTTCCTTGACACAAGTCCCCGACTAATGAGTATAATCCACGGGGAGTAGAGGGGATAAAAGATGAAGGTATGGGGAAGACAAGGGAGTCAGGAGACACTGCGGATCAAGGGGAGGAGCGAAGCAGGCATGAGCAGCCAGGTTCTTCAAACAGGAGACGCGGTGCAAATTTGGACAGAAGCTGGCCGGTAGAGCACCTGTTTGTGCCTCTCTTCGAGGAATTGCCGCCTATCGCTTCAACAGCTCCAGCACCCGCTGCCACTATCGGCCAGCTGTCCGCATTCCCATGTATGCTTGGCGCATCGAACCATCAGCCACCGCCCCAAACGGTCATTTACACCTGCCTCTGTTCCGGTGGGTTCAGCGTCAGCTTCGATGGGAATAATTAATGAGAGCTGCCATTTCTCTTTCGTTCCCACTCGATTTTTGTTTTATACGAACATAGACGGATAATAGGTCTCCGCGAGGGGCAATATCTCTCGCGTTAGCTCGCATAAGCTCGCATAACTTCCCGCCTGCTGTAAACATTGGCTCTTACCAGAGGCGTGTGGTTATAGAAAACTACTGGAACTCGTCTTTTATAAAACTATGGATGGATGGATGGCAAAACGTTTATTGAGCTTAAAAGGAAGGGGTATAAGGGCGTGGTTGGCCTCCTAAGTCCAGGAGGCCTCTTGTCCGGGCTGCCTCCAGTGCGCGCCGCACCAGGGCAACCTGGCGCTCCGGTGCGGAGCTGGTCAGCTCGGACTCCCACTGCTCAGGGGAAGGAAAGGGGTGGGGATGTGGGTGTTGGGGGCACGAGAAGACGAGGGTGGTAGGTGTTGAGAGGGATGTGACAATGGGGGCAGTCGGGTTGAAAGAGAGAAGGGGAAATGTGGGATAGAATGATGTGGTTAAAGTATGTTTCGGTCTGTAGTCGGCGGAGGATGTAGGCCTGTTGGGCGGTGAGGGTAGGGGGGGGGAAGCCGGTATCGCCGTCGGGAGTTTGTGTGGTGGGAGAGGATGGAGTTGTACGTGGGGTCGAGAGGGGTCAGGGCTGCTGGGTCTGGGGGTGGGGGAGTTATTTGGTCGAGTCTAGGCGAGGGAAGTGCCCGGGTAATGAGTGCGCGGGCTGCGGCGTGGGCCGCCTCATTCCCTGCCAGGCCGGAGTGGCCGGGGGTCCAGACAATGGAGAGGTCAATGTTTTCAGGGAGGCGTTGAGGGAGGTAAATGGCTGCTGGTGGGACGAGACCGGCTTGGTAGAGACGGCACGCTTGCTGCGAGTCGGTTATTATGGTCAGATAGTGTTGGTGGCAGTGGGTCAGGGCAGGCGTGGGCGATGGCGAGGGACTCGGCGGTGAGCGTGGGGATGTGGCGGTAGGAGGCCGCGATGGGGGAGGCGGCCCTCGTTGTTAAGGACTGCGATGGTGGTGCTGTGGCGGGTTGAGGACTGCGCTATGTCGGTATAGCGGGTGTTTTGATCCGAGCCGTAGCGTTTTTCGAGGAATCGGACGCGGGCGTTGCGGCGGCCTTGGTTGTAGATGGGGTGCATATGCTTGGGGACGGGAGGGACGTGGATGCGTTGACGAATGGAGAGGGGAATACGTTGGGGCGCGTGTGGGGTGGCAGGGGCCGTGCGTCCGATGACCTGAAGTACCCGTCGACCAGCCGGTGTGAGGGAGAGTCGGTGCAGGTGGGAAGTGCGTTGGGCTTCCAAGATTTCTGTGAGGGTGTTGTGGAGGCCAAGCTGGAGGAGGCGTGTGTTGGAAGTTTAGGTAGGGAGGCCTAAGGCTGCTTTGTAGGTCTTGCGGATCAGAGCGTCCAGCTTGCTAGCTTCCTGTGTCTTGAGTTTGACGAAAGGGCAGCTGTATGTAAGGCGACTGATGAGGAGGGCTTGAACGAGTTTGCAGGTGTCGGATTCTTTGAGGCCGTAGGTGGAGCCGCGGATGCGCCGAATGAGGTGCGTAAGTTGGGTGATTGTTTTGTGGAGCTGTGGGAGAAGAATTGCGCCGGAGCCGTCGTAGGGAAAAGGAACTCCGAGTACCCGAAGGGAGGTGACTTGGGGAATGGGAGAGCCGTGGATGGTCACTTGTGGGTCCGGGGTGGGTTGTGGGGTGCGGCCGCGGGTGCGGGCTCGGAGAACGAGGAGGGCAGACTTGCTTGGTTCGACCGTTAGGCCTCTGGGGTGGAGGTAGGCGACAGTGGTGTCGATGGCTTGCTGGAGGGCGTCTTGTTGCGCGCCGCTGGAGCCACTGGTAGTCCATATAGTTAGGTCATCGGCGTAAAGCGCATGGTAGATACCGGGGATGGCATTCAGGAGACTGGGGAGGTGCAGGAGGGTGATGTTAAAGAGTAAGGGGGAAATAACGGAGCCTTGCGGTGTGCCTTTGGCAGGGGTGTGAAAGATAAGGGATTGGAGAGGGCCGAGCCGGAGGGTGGCAGTGCGGTCCCGTAGGAACGCGGAGACGAATTGGTAGGCGCGGTGGCCGCAACCGGTGTGATTGAGGTTATCGAGGATGGCTTGGTGCGTAACGTTGTCGAAGGCCCCTTTGGCATCGAAGGTGAGGAGTGTTTTGGGGGTGTCACGGCTGAGGGGGTCGAGGAGCTGTTCTTTTATTTGTATAAGGACGTCTTGGGTGGAGAGATGTTGGCGGAAACCGAACATGGTGAGGGGGTACAGGTTACGGTCTTCGAGGTAGGTGGAGAGGCGCTGGTGAACTGGGTGTTCATAGTTCTTGCCGAGGCAGGAGGTGAGGGCGATGGGTCGAAAGGTGGTGGTGGAGACAGGTTTGTTGGGCTTTGGGATAAGGGTGATGTCTGAGTGGCGCCACTGTGAGGGGTAGGTGCCGGCTTCCCAGTTGCTGTTGTAATAGGTGAGGAGGTCTTCGAGGGTGTCGCCCGGGAGGTTGCGGATAGTTCTATAGGTGATGTGGTCTCTGCCTTCGGTGGTGTTGCGGGTGAGGCGGGAAAGAATGGCGTGGAGTTCGGTCATGGTGAAGGGGAGGTCCATGTCGGTGTTGGGGGGTCCGGTGTATTGAAGGTTCGGGGCAGGGGGATGAGTGACCGGATCACCAAAGATGCTGCCTGATGGTGCGGAGAAGCTCGCGAGGGGGTTGCGAATGGTTGCGGATGAGTTGATGGATGCGGTGCATTGATTGACGTTGAGTAGAGTGGTTGTCCAGGAGGGAGCGGAGGAGGTGCCAGGTCTTGCGGGTGTGGAGGGTACCTTGCAGGCGGGTGCAGAAGTCCCGCCAGTTTTGGTTGTGAAGCTGGCTGGAGTACGTTTGGATCTCTTGGTTCAGGTGGGCTATACGTTTTCTGAGGGTGTGGTTGTGGCGCTGGCGCTTCCATCTTTTAGAAAGGCCCCGACGGGCATCCCACATGTGGAGGAGGTGTGGATCAGCCGCCGGCGTGGCGTCTGTGAGGGCTATAGATTGAGTGTGGGCGCAAACCCTCTGTTCTAGGGCCTGTGCCCAGCGGTCCAGGTTGTCGCCAATGGGTGGTAAGGAGGTGGGATCCTTGCGAAAGTTGGGCCAGTTCGTGAGGCGTGCGGTGCCTCTGCGGAGGGGTTTGTGAACGAAGGGTACGCGGAGAGTTATGAGGTAGTGATCGCTGCCGAGGTTTTCGTCAAGCCGGTGCCACTGGGCTGTGGGGTAGTGTCTGGTGAAGGTCAGATCGGGTATGGTGTCACGGCTAACGCCATTGCCGGTTCTAGTCGGGACGGTTAGATCGTTTTGGAGGACGAGGTGATGATTTTGGCTGGCCCGGAGCAGCGCGGTACCCTTCTTCGAAGCGTAGTGGTAGCCCCAAGTCACGTGAGGGGCATTGAAGTCACCAAGGACAAGAAGGGGGTGGGATCCAGCTATCTGTACCGCTTCCTGAAAGAGGGGTTCTATGATCTTGAGGCGGTCGTTGGGGGGCTGTATATGTTGAGGATGTATACGCTCGGGCGTGTGGGGCGAGTCGAGATGATTTCGACGAAGGTGTGGGGGATGGTTTGGCTTAGGCGGTGCGTTTGTGCCGGGTGGGAGTTATGAACGAGGATGACCGTGCGTGATTGGGGATCTTGCGTGAAGGCGTTGTATTGTGATAGGCGGGGGGTGGAGGGGTTGGTTTCCTGCAGGGCGATGGCATCGGGGGGGTCGTTTTGGGTGAAGAGGGAGAGTTGATGACCTTTGCTGTAATTGATGACTTTTGCTGTTGAACGAGCGGCAGTTCCATTGATAGACGGTTATGGCGTCAATGGGGATGTTAGGCATGATACGGGTGGTGCCTGGGTTTCTTGGGGGGACTATCAGTGCAAAGGGAGAGGCTGTCCGGGTTGCGTTGGAGGGCGAGTTCGAATTTGGCTTGGCGTTCTGTGAGAAGTTGGAAGCTCATGACGAGAGGAGCATGGGTTTGGGCTTGGGCGTTTAAAACTTTTGCTATGGCATCTTCAATTTGGGCGGCCATGCGTGCACTGACAATTTCAGTTACACGTTCGATGATGCGGTCCTCGGAGAGGGGCAGGGATGGGCTGAGGAGGGGGGAGTCGCATGAGGGTGTGAACTTGTTTTTTAAGTTCGTCAAGTTGTTTTTGGAAGTGTTGTGGGAATTTTTCGAGGGCGGTGGTGCGTGGGTCGGGGGAGGAAGAGGGGTGAGACGGGTTACGGGGTGTTGGTGTAGGAGCAGTGGGAGGCGCGAGTAATTTAGCTGACCAGCTCACCTGAGTCCCGGTAGGGTGTTGGTTGAGCGATGCCTGCGGTGGCGGGAGCGGCGGGAATTCGTGGGCATCGGTGCTCGGTCGGCTGGAGGTCTTGGTCAAGTCAAGCGGGCGCTGCTTAGATGGTGGAGGAGTGGGTCGGTAGCGCTTGGGGCAGTCGCGGTGGGCCGTTGGGTGGGGTCCGTCGCACAGCTTGCAGCGATGAGTGCAGGTGTGTTGCGGTGTCGGATCGGGAGTGCCGCAGCTGTGGCACCGTGGCTTGTCGGAATGCGGGCAGACATCTTGGCGGTGCCCGATATCGCCGCAACATGAGCAGGTTTGGAGGGTTCGACGGTATGGTCGGCAGCGTATCATTTCGCAGTCAAACTTAATATAGTTGTTGAGGAAAGACGAAGACGAGCTTGTATAGGACATTATCACCAGCAGTGGTGGGAGAGGAGGAAGTGGAATAAATAGCGTTCTGAGCGGTGCCATGGCCCGGGGCCCAGTTCCTCAACATTTGGTGCCGTGAAACCCGGGAGGAACGACCCAGTGGACTGCCTGACGGCGCAGCGCGTCTCCGAGGCTTGCGAGGCCTGGGAAACTTCCTGGTTGGGATACTTCGTGATGCCCTCATCTCGGAGGCCTTGCCCTTGGGAGGCGCCCGCATGGCCGGCTGCTCGACGCTCCACACCACCCACACTGAACCCGGAGACAAACCCATGAGCAGACCTGACCTGATGCGGAGCAGTCTTCGAGGACGCTAGGCCTGGGGTCCCCTGGAAGCTACGCAATTCTGCGAGCCTCGTCATCGAACCCTGTCTGCCACTCGTGCTCATGCCTAAGACACCCAGTCGCCTGCATTCGCGCCGTCTGCCATGGAGGAGCTTCGCCGCCACCGTGACACTGTGAGGGAAGCCGTCACAAGGGGCGTAGCTGCCATTCAATTGCTACTTCAGGATCCCCTCTCATCGACCGGCCAGATCCGCTCGCACCTGCACGCCGTCGACAGCAGGTACGAGGAGTTGAAGTGCCTCGATAAGCGCATATATGAGGAGACCATTGATCTAGACGACCTTGAGGCCGATTTATTCGATAGCTACGAGTACGACGAAAAGGTCGTCACGATCCGTACACTGGTGTGCTTCGCCAGACCCTCCGCTGTTCCTCCGCCAATTGCTGCTCGGAGCACCGGAGCGCCCAGCGATTACTCTGCCGTCATCAGGCACGGCAAGACCGCGGCGCCCTCCGGTGACAGCGGGATGACCGCGGAGGCTGACAAGCTTGGCGAACGTTCCCGCGGCGTGTGAGCCGTGCGTTTCTGACCGTCGGAACGTCCTCACAGCTGCCGACGAGGTCTGATCCTCCAGAGAAACCCAGCGGAGAGCACGACCGATTCTATTGAGGCACATCTGGGTTGCACCCAGCCGCCCGACCAGCGGTGACTGCGTCGTCGTCCAGAACGGCCACGGAACCGACCTCTCCAAGGACCCCACGACCACGATGTACGGTGATGGGGACCCGTCCAGCGTGATGCTCCTCGACGCTTCAGACATCGCTGCCGCTCGTCGGGGTTCCTTGCTGAGAGAGCACGTGGTTGTTAAGTGTCGCAAGCGCGCGCCGTTCCCACTTGTACGACGATGCCCGTGTTGCTCCCGGCGCTGGCTTCTTCGGTGGCATCTCTTGCTGGAGTCAGCGCTTCCTGGTATCCCCGACTCTGATCGGCGCACCGGCCTTCCGAGTCTGGATCGCACGAACCGTCAGGTGGACCCTGGTTGCGGCGAGATCGTGAACGGCGACCGGGGAGCTTCAACTGCCACGCTTGGCGGCCCCCTAGGAAGCTCCAGGAAGCCACACCATCCGCTGCGACGATCATCGCTCCTGAGGCATGGGGTCGCAGTTCGCGATCGCGATGTGTGCACACGACGAGCGGTCACGTGTGAGCAGCTACCATCCCTGCCGCCCGGCACTGGCTACGTGCGTGCCTGCCGCGGGCACAGGACTGGGTTCGTCAGTCTGAGGCTACAGCCCGAGCAGGGTGAGTTCCCCTACGATCCTGGCGGCTACGGCGAACCGGGAGAACAGGACAGGTACCAACGCACCGGGGCCAGCAATGACCTGCTTGCTCACCAGCTATTCCTCACCATCAGCCACGCCACAATGTTCAATGAGTATGGCGAAGAGGAGCTTGCAGACGTAAAGGAAGCTTGCAGGGGCAAGCTAGACGAAGTGTTCAAAACTTCTATGCACCCTTACCGACAAAAAGGGCGTCTGAACCACGAGGGATCCCAATCAATCCGGCATTGCAAAGAACCTCGACCCAAGATCGCCCGCTATCTAGCTCCTACCCCGGAACCGAGGGTTGTTGGACTTTCCTTGCCAGGGCTGAACAAAACCGGTACAGGGAAGCTACATCACTCCTCAAAGCACCGGTGGAAAAGGAAGCAACTCACGACCGGAGACCGATGGCTCAACGAATCACAACGATGAGGCTGAAGTGGCTGTTATTTATTTTTGTGCTATTTCCTGCGCGTGTTCTGTGCATGTGTGTGTGTGAGTATGAGTCATTGTCGTGGGCGGAGGATGTGAGGAAAGACGAAGACGAGCTTGTATAGGACATTATCACCATCAGTGGTGGGAGAGGAGGAAGTGGAATAAATAGCGTTCTGAGCGGTGCCATGGCCCGGGGCCCAGTTCCTCAACAATAGTAAGGAATGCGGGTTCCGGCGAAGGTGACGAGAGCGGACCTGGTTTTGCCCATAATGCGGGCATGGATGAGGTACGGGCGGTTCGTAGCTGTGAGTTCTATAAGTTTGCTCCTGAAGTGAGACCCTCAGGGACTCCGTGAATTACGCCACGCGCAGTGCCTGGCGGGGGCTTCATGTAGGCGGTGACAGCGTAGGTGGTCTGGCGGCAGCGTTAGTTCGGTTATTCTGGAGAGTCGGTCGGCCAGGTGGGGGTCGGAAGTACCAGCCACGATGAGGTTGGTGTTGCGTTGCGCTTGGAGGGTGATGAGGGTGCGGAAGTTCGAGTCGGGGATGCTACTTGCGGCGGCGAGAGAGAGAGAAACATCTTTATTTGTCCTGCAAACGCGACGCTGGCCTCAACGTCGTGTCAGCCGGCCAATCGGCTTCCGTCACCTACTCATGCCTACCCCCGGGTGGGGGTGACACTTTCGGGCGTTGAAGCTCGAGGGCGTCCGACACTTGCTGGACGGCCATGTGTTGTATGACGTAGTCTTTGCACGCCGCCGCACTGACAAGGTACGGCGGGGAACGTCTCTGCTGCACTGGCCTCGCTCGGGTGTCTTCTGCAGTCCCACAGGATGTGGGCCGCCGTGGCCCTGTCCTTCTTGCACATCACACACACATCACTGGGGTACACCTCCGGGCATATTGTGTTTAGCTATTACTGGAGTCATCAGCGCACGTGTTTGCAGCTGCCTAACACCACTGCTTCGCGTCGCGTCAGCTTAGGGTGGGGTGGGGGTAGCGTCCGACGGTTAGTCCGGTACCACTCCAGGGTGTCCTTGTAGGTGGTGAGTGGCACCACCTCGTCGTCTTCCTCCGCCGCAAGTTGGGGGCTCAGGCTCGCGCCGCGGCTGGTGAACGCGCGTGCCGCCCGGTCCGCCTCCTCGTTGCGGTTCTCGCCGTGCTCAACGGGCCGGCGTGCGCCGGGAACCACTTAATAGTCACCGATGATCGTCTGGGGAGTAGGGCCCCGCACACCCTCACAACACTGAGGGAGACACTATTCGTAGCGTAGTGCGAGATCGCTGTCTAGCGTCACTGATGACTGTGGTGCACTCTGGGTTCGTAAGGGCTAAGTGCGATCGCCATCTCTTCGGCCTGGTCCGTGCTCTTGGCCCTGACGCTGCCAGCCGTGTACAGCGCCCCGGTGGTGGCTGCTACCACCGCCGCGGCGTACGTGTTGGGCCGGTCCGGGTACTTGGCTACGTCCACGTAGTATGCTCCGGTGTCACATCGCGTGTGTCGCCGTGAGTGCCTTGGCTCTGGCGAGCCGTCGTTCCTGATTGTGCTCAGGATGCATGTGCCGGGGGATGGGTGGCACGTGGAGGTTGCGGAGCAGGTCCGAGACCTCGCGCTAGGTCGCTGGTCGACCAGTCGCCGGCGCGAAGGCCGTCATGTGGGCGGACGACAGTGAGGTAGTGGGTGGGCGGGAAGCGCGCGCGGTGGTGGTATGGTAAGCACCGCTTTTGGAGGCGTCTCGGTGGCAGGGGGTGACGTGGGCGTAGATGTTGACGGCTTCTTTCGGCGTGCGTAGATGACCTCCATCCAGGGGTTCGGGCGGGGGCACGTTCGGCCGCTGAGGTGGTCATAGTCCATTTGTTGAGCGGCGTCTTCTTCGGTTGAGGTGGCGGGGGGCGGGTTGGTGCTTGGCGGCGGGAGATCGACGCCGGCGTCGGCAGGCGTAGGTTCACTATGGGAGTCGGAGCCCGTTTTCATCTCAGTGGAGGCGGCGGGTGGCATGTGTTGTACGTCGTCCGGTGGCGTGGCGGAGGGCGCGAGCAGGTGTTCTTGCTGCGGCATGGCTGGAGAGCGGCCGCTCGTGCTAGGCCTGAAGGTAGGCCCAGAAGCGGCGGTGACGCTGGCAGACTTCGCGGTTGGCTTGTGTCACTGCTGATGGTCGGAGTGGGCCAAGCGTGGTGTCCGTCGGTTCCTGAGATGCTTAGGAATCGTTCGATGGTGGTGGCTAGCGCGTGCACGTCGAGTGATCGCGTATAGAAGGCGAAAAGCGGGAGTCGAAACGAGGCGCGGGCGCCTGTGTCGGCCCCCTGGCGGCGATCCTTATAAAACTATCCGGAAAAAAATTGCACGGCGCTGGTGTGCTCAAACAACTGCATATTCGTGGAAAGTTTTATCTCAGGAGATTTCATGAATAACTATCAGTCACTTTTTTTAAATGCAGAGCATTTCAGTAACTCACGATGTCACCCGCGTTGACGTCCGTAGTCGTAGTCCGCTCCGTCGTTGTCCGCACCCCTACCCCTACACTATATAAAAAATACTATCCGGCGCCTGGTTTCGATCCCTCGACCCTGTGGGCGGAACGCAATGTACATGGTGCTCTACCCACTGCGCCACAAAGCCGACACAGAATGGGAGGCTACGAACGCGCCTTATATCCTTGACTCATTCACACTATATAAAAAAAATACTATCCGGCGCCTGGTTTCGATCCCTCGACCCTGCGGGCGGAACGCAATGTACATGGTGCTCTACGCACTGCGCCACAAAGCCGACACAGAATGGGAGGCTACGAACGCGCCTTATATCCTTGACTCATTCAAACTACGTCAAGAAGCTGCTGATACAACGCATTCACTACCACCAACTCCCCAAACACTAAACGTTAACGCAATACACCCACCCCCTATGCGACGCATTTACTCGAGTCCCCCTCGCGGGGAGATGGGCCCAATTTTTTTGTAACAAATAAAGTGGGCTCCTGCTGAAGGCGTGTTGTTACAAAAACGCCCCGCGTTGTTCGGACAGAAGGCGTGCAAGCTATGCGACCGGTGGGAAATAGAATTAAATTGAGCATTCACTGTATTCTTCGTGTGTGTTGCGAGAGGGACTGGGAAGAGGGTGAGGCGTGGGAGTTAAAGAAATAACTGTGGGTGATTCATCTGTCATAGGAATCAGTAAAACATGAAAGTCGAATGTGCAGCGAAATCTGCAGCTGAGCATGATTTGCAGGTCGGCGGCTGTCTTGTGGGTGCGCTTGGCGAGTTACGTCCTGCTGGCGGGTCGCTTTGGCAAAGGTGTACTGGCGTCATTTCCGTCACGCATACGATGTCAGTGAAATCTTGGTGTATACCGGCGTAAAGAACTTCTTTGTTAAAATATAAAACCCGAAAACGAACAACCCCAACTATAACGTACTCTTTAGTACTAAAGGTTGCTTCCCTGTAAGGAGACCCTGTGTGCAGGTGTGCACCCTCTGGCGTCATTTTCGTGACGGATATGACGTCAGCGAAACCTTTGTGCATCCGGGAATAAAACACTTTCATGTTAATAATGCTAAATTGTAAACTATAAACTATCGTGTTTTGTTTCTCGTACCAGTCTTGGCTGCGCACCCGGGTCAATCGTGTTTGGCGCCGTGCACTCAGTGGCTTCGCTGGCCAACCACGTTCACACCGTGCCTCGGCGGCAATGTTTGAAGGCGGTTCTCTGGTTCTCTATCGCTCGTTTTACCAACCTGGAAAGCCAATTCTGAGTTATGCGTCAGGGCATTCCAAGTTTGCAAAATCAGGAATTGCGAAGTCTGTGTTGGGTGCTTCTTTGGATAGGTCATGTGTGCATTGCTCAGAACCGGCTTTAGATGGTCGAGTGCGTCGCCTCCGAGATGCTGGTTTCCGAAGCAATGTTTTGAGGTCAGTGTATTGAAAAAATTCCCTCGCACTTCCCCGAGGGGGAGAGTGTGTAAGTGTGAATGCACGGTTGTTGATTGCGCGATTACGGTGGATATCGTGATCTTGGAGTGGAGAGGAGGCGCCCAACACCCGCAGTCACTGAGCGGAGAGAGGAGGAGGAGAGTAGCGCCCACCGTTACGGCGAGGGCTACACGAGCGCCCTCACGCGTCGGAATGCGGAGCGCCCACTACGCGAGCGAGAGCTCTCCCGCCCGAAGTGAAGAGGAGGCGCCCAACACCCGCAGTCACTGAGCGGAGAGAGGAGGAGGAGAGTAGCGCGCGCCCATCTCCCCCCGTTGCTAGGGAAGACGAGGAGGAAGACGAGGAGCGCGCGCACCCGCAGCTGTTGCTATGCGGACGACGGCGGCGGACGATTCAGGCTCGCTTAAGAAGTGCATTCGCACTTAAAAAATTACGCCCACCTCCCCTCGCGGGAACCCTGGTGTGATGCGACGCTGAGGGGGGTTCAAGCTCAAGCGGAGTGCAACCGTCGACCGAAAGGCCGCCGGAGAGCGGCACACCGGTTATATGCGCAGCGCGCCCGAAGGAGAGGAGACCGCGGAGAGAGAGAGAGTACTGCACATGCGCAGCACCGCGCGCAGCGCCGCCCACCGGCGGAGTGAGAGCGCGCTGGGCCGCACACCCGCAGATGTTGGGAGAGAGTGTTCGCTCTCACCTGGGCACACGACGGCGCCAGTGCGTCTGCCGCGGCTATGACGCAACACAATCCAACACAATCCACTTTAATCCAATCCAATCCAAATCCGATCCAATCCAATCCAAGCCAAGCTTAGCCAAGCCAAGTCAAGCCAAGCCAAGCCAAGCCAACCGAATCCAATCCAATGCCCCTCGCGAGAGAGTGTTCGCTATCGGAGAGGAGAAGGGGGTGAGCGGAGGAGAGTGCGGACGCCGACGACGACGTACGCACGCAGGAAGGACAGGGCCGCCGACAAGAGATGCTCTCAGCGTCGCATCTAAAATTATTGGAGAACTAAAAATAAGGAAGGATGACGTTGGTACGGGTGCAGTATTGGATGGTAGGAATAAGAGGCCGGCAGTAATTCCCCATTTGCACAAGATGTCTCATGCGTTGAAAAAAGTTGGTTCCAGGTACAATGTGAAGGTTCTGTTTCAGCATGAAACAAAGTTGGCAGGGTTTGTTCTTTGGTTGAAAAAGATTGTCCGGTGACCATCGCGCAGGCAGGAATGAATGCAGTGTCAAACATGAAACGCGGCGTGTCAAGTGCAATGCTGGCTGCGTTTATGTGCTTCCACCGTCTTGCGATAGGAGTACGTCGGACAAATGGCAGATGCGTAAACGTGCGCCTCCGAGACCCCGAACTGCCCCTGAAAGGGGCTATATCGTCACATCTTGCGGAACATTGCATCAAATGCCGGCACCGTAGTGGTGGCAGGCTGCTTTTCTGTTATACAAAGATTGTGTTCAAGCAAGCGCGGCAGTTGATGAGGGAAGTAGCTGAGGCTTTCGAGATAAGTTCAGATAATCAAGAGAGGGGATGATTGTGTCAGTCAGGCATCTCTTGCTTTACACGAGAAAGAGATTGTGTATCTTGGTAGTCATTGAGTGGTACACCCTGTGGCAGTTGATGATGTAGGTGTTTCATTTTGTTTTTATGGGTTTTTATTGTTGTTTGTGGTTTTTGGGTAGCTCCCATCTGATTGTAAGAGACGCATGCGTGGTCTGGTGACTGGGAGGGTATTTGTTCTTCGTCTTTTCTGATTAAACTTTAGTTGTGAGTAAGCGTTCGTCCTGTGTTCCTGATGTTCGTGTCGCGTTTTTTCAGTGTTGCGCTTTGGAGGTTTCAAAACCCTACCTTCACACGATTATCCCCCTCGACCCTTTTCATTATGGCAGCGCTGCTCCTCCTCGTCATCATCGCGAGAGAAAGTTGGGTTTCCTGCAGGGCGTATTTGCGTTACAGATGCTATCAGTGAAAACTAAGGCTTCGCTTTAAAACCCTGTGGCGCAAAACATGGAACATCTCACAATGGTCCCATATTCGTCAAATTTATTTCATTCTGACCTCACCCCTTCGCCACAAATAAAAAAAGAGCCGGGTAGGAAGTGCGCTTTATCTCTTCCTTAGGTTCGTTATCTTGTGGTACCTTGAAGGGTGCATGCAATGTCGCGAAGTTTATCTTCGACTTCTTGGGGGAGGGAGGTGTCGACAGCGCGTTTCTTTGTGGGGGGCGAATTAACATCTGTACCAGAGGGGTTTGTCGGGGTGGTCAGTTGTTCACGGAGGTCATTGTTTTCGTCCCGCAAGACTTATTATCTTTTAACAGTTTCGCGATGATCTGCGTAACAGATCTAACTTCTGCTTTAAGACTAGCTAGTTCCATCCGAAACTCTGCAGGGATTTGGGTAGTCTGAGGAGGAGGGGTGTTGTTCGAGGAACGGTGGGACGCTCCGCTGCCCCAGCTCACCTTTTGTCGGCGGTTGCTGTTGAGGCTGGCGGCGCCGTCTTGTCCCTTCCCTCTGGAAAATTGTCGCCTGCGATTGTTGACTGACGGCGATCTCGATTGGCTCCGCGGTGGGGACTTGGATGTGGCCCTATTGCCGGATGGAAGTCGAGATTTTGAGCGACCTCTCTCTCGCTCCGGCAGGCTGGGCCATTCTTGTGCGTTTTTCAGGATTGACTAACTTCTGCGTTGACCTTGATTGGTGTTCTTGTCGCTGTTGCTGTCTTCCGTCTTGCGACGATGGTGGGAGTCTCCGTCGGGGCTGGAGTCTACGCGGGCGGTCTACTGCCCCGGTCAGGTGCTGTCCATTGCAGGTCACACACTTGGGGGTGCACGGGTGTCCGTCGGTAGGGTTGACTATGCCGCACGTGTGGCAGGGAGACTCAGCCGCTGAACACACGTCCGGTCGTTGGCCTACCTTCCAGCAGTGCGGGCAGGCCTCCGTTTTCCTGCGGAAGGGGTACCAGCGTTGGGTCGTTTGTCGGTATCGGACCCAGTATGGTACTACGGTGCCTTGCAAAAGTATTTGGATGGATTTGGAGGATCCCAACCTCCTGGCACTTAGAATGTGGAAGTCAGGGTTGTGATCTTTGAATCGTGTCGTGATGTCGTCCGGAGATTCGTCCTCGGGAATGTTGAACACGGTGCCGGTCACTGTGCGCGACGGAGCGGTGACGTGACTCGACAGTTCGAAGGTTTGGTCTTTAACGTGGATAAACTTGGCGGAGGAGAAGAGAATCGCTCGATCCTTGGAGGGGATACTAACGACGAAGTAGTTCGAGATGGGCTGTGTGCGTACCTGCTCATCGCTTATGTAAGGAACTCCTGCGGCTGCGTAGATCGTATTTGTGGTGGTTGGTGGCTTTCAGATCTAATCCACCCCTCGGGCGGAAACTTTCTTGGCGCTCTTTGCCCTAGCTGGCCTTGCGCCATTAAACTTTAAACATCATCATCATCATCCTTGGGCGGAAGACGTTTTTGTAGTCTCCTTCCTGTAGATTGGCTCTCGGCGGAGTCCGCTGCTTCGCTCGGCGCATCTTCGGCTGGTGCGCCCGCTGCTGCTGTTTTCCTGGTAGGCGCGATGTATATGCTGCCGGTCGTCTTCGTGGAAGTCCTCAGGAGCGAGGTCCTCCCCTTCGACCACGACCTCCATGACTTGGCCAAGGCGGGTGATCATCAAAGCGCTACCGTTACCACGGCAACACTGGTACGCCGAAGCGCCGGTTAGGCCTAGCAGGCCGTGCCGGCGTGGTCGATGATTGGCACTCCACTCGTGAAGTAACGGGGGCTCACCGGAGAATGAAACTTGGTCAGGA
Source organism: Haemaphysalis longicornis (assembly GCA_013339765.2). Taxonomy (NCBI): domain Eukaryota; kingdom Metazoa; phylum Arthropoda; class Arachnida; order Ixodida; family Ixodidae; genus Haemaphysalis; species Haemaphysalis longicornis. Next base: position 42,867,757 of record CM023453.1, read on the forward strand.
GGTCCCCTGCGTGTTTCGGCGTCGTTGGCCGTGGCTGTATTTCTGCGTCTAGATGCGGTGGCGGTTGTAGGGGGGAAAACGCTGGAGCGTAGCTGAGCTGCGACCGCCGGCGTTTTAGCCACCACGTGATCTCTCCTCGACGTCTCGAAGCATGGCATTCAGCACAGTACGATTATCACCAAGAGAAATTTAAATAACGAATGGCCGCTATTCTGTCGCAATATGATGCTAACAGCCAAACGCTGCTTGAGTAAACAGAAAATGGCTCGCAAGGGCGACAGGACAGCGATTCATCGCACCAAACCCAGTTGTATAAAAGTGCGGGATTGCCTTCGCTCTGCGCGCGGACACACTAACATATCGCAACGGCTTCAACTGAACACCAGCGGCGCTGCCCTAATGAAAGATAAAAATATACAGACCAAAACCTGCGAGCCCACTTACGAGGAGAACGAGAGGACTGCGGGAGTGTGCGTGTGTGTGTGTATGTGTATCACCTCCTGTAAGCGATACTGTGTGTGAGAGAGTAGGCGAGATCGCTACACGAATCCAGAAACTCCTGTGCTGGGGGGCCCTGGCCCCCGCAAGAGTATATTCAATGACGGTGGTGTCACAACGGCGCTGGAAACGTTTTCATGTGTTCAGCTTTAGGTCGGGGTCAAGGCATAACTGGCATAACTGGCATCACCTAGCAGTTGGCAGACAGCTTAGCGAAGATAATACCGGTGATGTGATTTTTGCGGTGCTTGTAAAAGCGAATTTTTCCGTGTAAACTGCACTTTGCATTATCAGTGCCAGAAGTGTTCGTTATGCGTGTGAAATCGAGGCGAAACTTTAGTGTGTATATTGCGACACCAAGGATACATGACTTCAAGAGCCCAAATATTCAGGTTTTTAGAGGCAGGTACTTAAAGATATAACTGCGCCGCAAAACGCTACCTAAAAACTGCTGAAACTACGATGAGAGCTCTTTGGATGGGCTCAGAAAAATATCTCTTTGCACTTTTTTTAATGCTTTCAAAAGCTGGTAAACGCGTGCTTAACACGCGATATTCGGGGACGTAGATGCGCGGGAGGAAGCTTTCAGGAATTGAATTGAATTGAATTGCTTTATTTTCTATGAAATCTAAATAATGTTATGGTAGATTTGTGGGGAAAAGCTGCTCTAGGCAGCTTTTTTCCCCTCTCAACGTTTATTTACGTTGTTGTTTACTCTTGTATAATTGGACATAGCCACGGGTACGGACGTAGTAGAGCGCACAGCGGGAGCCAGAATTTTGCACAAATGGTTCCTCTCGCATTCGTATTGCGGACTAAAAAAAAGACCATTCGGAGTAATGGAGATTTTTTCATAGCTGATAGAGTTGTAACTGATGTTCGTGTAACTACATGCCAGCGTAAGTTGTGCTCGTGCATGTTGTCTTTGTCAGCAACAATATTTTGCGCAACAAGCTCCAACTGACCTTATTTTCTTGGACCTGCTGTGCCAGAAACGCAAACTAGAAGGTGTTTGAGATATTTGAGAGTCATTTCAATACAATTGTTGATACGAGTCTCAGAATTGTGGCTGGTGTGTGTCCATCTGTTTGTTGTTGTGCCGCTACGTAGCTTTCCTTCTGTTTTCGGTTTAGGGCTATCTTAATATTTTGCCGGCATGGCATTTTTTCGCAACGGTCGCACGCCAAGTAGCGTACAGATATGCAAATGCAACCATGGCTCTGCTTTTTTTATTTCTTCTCGAGTACCATGTGCTTTGTTCACATAGGCTCCGCAAGCAGCTGAACCGTCTATGTTCATTCTATTTTGGAAAAAAAAACCTCCACCGCCGCTTCCAGCTGGCGCCACGTGTTTACTTGAAACTGCAGTGCACGAGAAACTGCACCGCAGCCACGAGTGCACGAGGTTCATACTTCACCACATTTTTGTTCGACGGGAAAGGTTTCTGTCATTACGAAACAATTCTGCGTGCAAATTGGCGGATTTCAAATCTCCTGCTTCCGCCATTTTAGAAAGACGTATAAAGGAACTCTGACGTATGGGTGAGCTGCCAGAAACGGATAGTCGGTACGTGGACTATACGTCGACAGCAGGCCCCGATCAGTAGAAAGTGGAAGTAGGTGTTGCCGGAGTTCTTATATGCTTTCCTGGTAACGAAACTCCGGCAGAAGTTTCATTCAGGGGCAAAAGCTGCCGCTAGGATCGTCCCTGTCAATAAGGAGGTGGCGCCGGCCTTTCGCTACAAGTACTGGCCGTCTGTTCCTCTATCGGGAACACACGTACATTGTTGTGATCTTCGTTCCCACCGGTGATAACGTGAGCAAACTATGCATATTTTTGTGTCAGTTGTCGTTGCGTAGCTTAGTTGCGAGACAGAGGCAAGACCACTGCCTGTTACAAAGGCATGTTGCTGTTTTCGTTAGTTGCAATAGGCACGGCAAAGTTTTAGCTTTGGGAGGACAGACATTTGGCGCTTTCGGTTTTTGACTAGCCTTTGGACTGCCGTCTAGGTGATACAAGTTCACTAGCGCCGGAATTAAAGCGTTATACAGGCATGGGTGACCTGCTGCGATGAGCAAATCGGTATAGAAACCTGACCTCTTAGAACGTTGGTTAAGTGTTGCATCTGTGTGATTTCATAGCAAGACAATGATAATATAATAATAGATATTTACAGTTTGAAAGTAAGCATGGACAGCAGGAAAAAAACGCAAACAAATGGAAGCAGCATAATGGGCGCGCAGAGGGTGTTGATGTAGATATTAAAGTCTTGGGGGACTGCTAGCTTGAACCCATAGGCAAAGCGTCCAACTTAAAAACTCACACGCAAAGTACGTGCCACCAACCCACCCAGAGGGCAAGTTGAAAAAAAAATAACATGCAGGCACAGCTAGCCATGCAAGGCTTTTTAGTACTCGAAATAGCTGATTGGATTATCAAAATGTCGCCATGGGAGATATTGGGTGCGCAACACAGATGACAGAAAGATTTGAACGCTGGCTGGCCGCAGCAGGCAGCTTCCAAGGGCATGCAGAAGAGACTACGCAAGGTCACTACGGCTGTGCTGTGGAAGTGTTTTTTTACATAAGTTTGTGGCACTAGCGGGATGGATGTAGGAAAATGAGACATCATACATATATCATAGAAGACATCATACATACAGTAGCTCCCGTTTCTTTGTTGTTAAGCGACGACAACAGACGTAGTCTTGGAGGTGCGTGTACTCTTTGGGATAGCGACTGTATTTCCGGCTTCGTCAGATACGCCAGCAGGTTTTCGAATATCCGGGGGATGGCGCCGACGTGAAGCTTGGGCTCTCGCGCTCGAGAGACACATATTTCCCACTTATTATGAACCAATCGCCTCGAATAACATCCCTGGGGTAGAAATGTTTCTCCCTTGAGCGCACGTGCTTCGACTCTAAACAGAAAGCGTCGGTCTCCTATCGTGAAATGGCTCACTTCCACCTGTCGCGCTGTTATCGGGCTGTCGGCGCTTCATGTCGTATTCGTCGTAACCGTATAGTTTCATGTAGTCACGGCAATAAACCACCGGGACACTCGTTTACGCCTCACGATGGAACGCTTCGTGCGTCAAAGACACGAGCTGTGTACCTCTACCGCTCAACAATTTCAACTCCGTGGGCAAAGATGCCAATACACTTCTACACTGCATTCTTCGCCCCTCCCCAGGTTTTACGTTAGTGGAGATGGCCCGGGTTTTTCTTTATTTATCACACACTGCAGACCAAGTATGGTCCCTGTATGAGAGAGCATTACAGTTCAAAAATCCCCTTTGTATACACTGCGGTACAAAACTCACATTTCACAAGACCATCGTGAAAAACAAGCGCAAAAAATAGAGACAAACAGGCAGGATAAGCGGCAAGAACCAGTTAATTACGCAGTTTCACTTGATATGACAAACATAGGGGAATCATGAGGCAGAGTATTCCATTCAGAAACCATTTTCGGGAAAAATGAATACTTGTAAATTTTAGAACGTGCAAATATAGGTGTAATGTCGTGACTATGTTTACGATGTGAAGCCCTGGTTGTGTCCTTTGTTATGTGAACTGGCGCATGCAATCCTGATCTGAAAAAAGTATAAGAGGTGGAAAAAGTTAAGCCGTGCAGCTTTCCTTCAATCAGCCAGGCGTTGGAGATTCGGATCTTGCAACACGGCTGACGGCGAATTGCGACTTCTTCAACGGTTGGATACACATCGAGCAGGTAATCGCTGTGTTTTTTCTAAAGCGGGACAAAGAGAGAAAGAAACATCTTTCTCTCTTTCTACACGTTTGCCGTATTCCGAGTATGCACGCCTAAGTTAGATTACAAACCCATGTTTTTTTGTGATCGACCCGGCTAGTGCACGTCAAATGAAAATGATTGATACACCTATTGCTTGGTGCACGTTCCAGCATACACTCCCCCTTATAAAACGTTGCTCAATACAACACTAGGGGTGTGTTCCATTATGTGGTCATGTACCACTTTGCTAAACTTGTAGCAATAATGCGAGACCTCAAAGCGTACCGTTAGACATAGCGTCGGCTTCCACATCACCGCGTCGCTCCCTTCCTTTGCTGCCGTTACACCTCTGCGCAAGCGATTTAAAACCAGGAAAATACGGGACGCTTCACGTATTTCTGGCGATACTGGCAGAGAAAGACGAATAGTGCTTTCGCACTAAAATCACTGCTACTTGTGCCACCACCTGAAAGATAAATGTGGGCGCAAGCCGATGGGACCCGTATCATAGGGCACTGCTGTGAGATATCGTTAGTGCAGCAAGATGAAAATATTTACGAACAGGGTGAGAGTTGCTATGTGTGCATGATGTGAAAATAATCTCATAGAAACCATACCGAACAACAACGGGAATTCAAACAGTCAGCGCCGTTATAACGCTGAACCAGCACAACCAAGTGCATACAGAAGGTTCATTTCACATATTGGACTTCAAAGCGAGCGTTGGTACTTGAGGAGTTGGTACTTCGATCAATTACAAAGCGCTTCTCTTTTTTTCCTCTCCATGTTTTCGCCACGCGGCATATGAGAGGAAGTTTTGAGAAGGGAAGGGAGAAGAAAGTAAGAAAGCAAAAGAAAGAGAGGAAAGTAAGACATCAAGTGAGAGAGGGGGTGGAAAAGCACCGATAATCATGAAATCGAGTAGTTGTCGAGTCTACAGGTAGGCATATATGCAGTCCAGTTACGCACAGGAAGTCAATTAGCGACCTGCAGTATCTATCTTCCTGCACCCCAGCGCTTGTAGTCGTCCGGTTTATCCCACCGGAGACCAACCACTCTCAGCGCGTAGTCCCAAGCTGTCCTTGTTCCCGCGCACGTCCACAAAAGTTGCTTGGAATCAGTTTCAGCCGCCGAAGACGGACACTTGGGACAAGTTCTTGGGTCTTCTGGTGAGTGTCCCTAAGTCCAGGTGACTGAAGGCGTGAGGGCCACCCCAGCCCGAAGCCTCCTTAGAGAAATTTCCTCCACCCGCGCAAGTTTGTAGGGAGAGAGCAGACAAACGGGATAATTAGGGCACGTGTGTCCCTCCTCAGAAGAGATTTCCTTGCTAAAAGACAGGAGTGCGGATCGCAAGGGAAGGGCTAGGGGAGGATTCAGGTTGGGAAAAAGAGCAGGAAAGATGGTCCGCAAATTTGTTCAGTATATTCTGATCATGCCCCTGCACCCAATGTACACGCATAATTAAATATAATGCCTTGTGGACGTTGTGAGCCTGCTGGCAGATCAGATGATTCTTCTTCACCTGCTTTAGTTGCTTCACAGCACTGAGCGAGCCTGCGTATATATGCGCCTCCGTGGTGCTAGGGAGTGCGCTTGCAGTTTTGGTTGCATCATGTACAGCCTGGAGCAACAGTAGCAGCGGGTCTGCAGTGTCTGGGGTGTAACGTCGCGAGCCTTGAAGTTCCTGGTTTGTTGCACTGTCCGTGCGGCAGAAGAGCTGCGCACGGAGTGACCTTCAGGGACCGTGGTATCAGAGGCTGGCGCTGGCTGGTCCCGGCGACGAAGCTTCGTTGTCAAATTGGTTGTTGCTGTATACCGCCAACGTGGTAGGTGGTATATGGTTGAAGTCACAGGGAGGCTCATTACAGAAATGGGATAGGAGCTCTCCGACTATAGGTATAAAAAAACGCTTGAGCTTTCTCGCTTCTTCGCGCTGGTGTATCAGCTCCGTTATAGTATTGAGCTGGGCGTGTTCCCGTACGACTGGAATCGGAGTGAGACGAGGAAAAGCCGTGATGTTGCGAAACGGCCTCTCTATTGATAGCCGCAAGTTTCGCCCATTGTTGCACGTTGAGTCTGTGTTTTACTTCGCCTCCTCACGTTGTTAAAAATTCATGGGGTTGGGAATCCATTGCAATAGCCTGGAAGGGCTTCAAAAATTAATTCATATCGCTACCTCTTTCGCAGCGCGTACAAGCAAGAGGAAAGGCGCCATCCTGGTGGAGCTGATGGTGCGACCGGGCTTGGTGCTTCTGTGCAGCGTGTGGGCGGCGTCCGCAGCGGCAGGTCCATGCCGCTCGGCGTGGGCAGCCGTGAAAGCTGGAAGCCAGGAGATAGTCATCACCGAGGGCGAACCACCCGATTCGGCGGCTCTTTCTGGGTCAGGAACAGAAGCCGTCGCCTGGGGTCATTTCCAAGACGCCATTGAAGAAACTGGGTCAGTGGTCATATGACGCTGTTATCTTCAGGACGTATTTTATTTCTTTCCCATGCACTGTACACTGCCGTGCTGTGTTTGCCTGTGTCAATACTGCGTTCTTGAGAACAGCCCGAAAGAGACGCGAACACCTGAAAGGTGCACGTGCAGGGTGAAGACTCCCTTCCCCGCTCCCTCTCTCTCTTGACATTGGCAAGTTGTGTTGACGGTGCCTCCTCAGCGATATCTCTTGAGGCATAAGTTTCTGGTTCTTATTTTAAAACGCCCTGATAACAATGTCCAGGTAAACAGTAATTTTTATTGGCGCTTCTCCTGATCTTACGAAGTGTGCTGATGCTTGTTGCTGTAGCTGCTGCTTTGTTGCCGGGAGCGCCGTCGGGTTTCATCTTACCCGCTCGCCTCCACGTGTCGCATTCACGCGCTTCGCGGAAAGGGGGGTGCGCGCGGAGTTACACCACATAACGCTGGACTCGCCCGAAGGGCGGACAGAGGTAGCGACTGGTGGAACAGCCGCCATGTACGAGAGGTACGTGGATAAGAGAGAGTTCCGTCTCGTTAAACCGATTTGATTTCCGCACAGCCACGTGCCGAGCTCCGCCCTCCGGCCGCTTTTGCTCCTCTCGCGCAAGGGTGCTGCAATCAGCAATGATCCAGGGCACTCGTTAGAATGGACACTGAGCAACGTTCAATCGAACAAAATGTCTTGGAGCGCTGTAGACTGCTTACGGGCTTTTCGGGCGAAAGCCTGGCGATAAGTTATTAATTGATTGTAGGGTTTAACGCGCCGACGCAACGCAGGCGATGAGGCGCGCCGTAGTGGAGGGCTCCAGGATTAATTTTGACCACCTGGGGATCTTTAACGTGCGCCGAAATCTCGTACACACGGGCGTTTTTTTGCTTTTCGCCTCCACCAGAAAATCGGCCGGCACGGCCGGGAATCGAACCCGCGACCTCGTTCTCAGCAGCGCAACGCCTTAGCCACTGAGCCACAGCGGCGGGTTGGCGATAAGTTATTAACAACTTTGTCGAAACATCGTAATTGCGTCTCCTTCGTCGCTTTAGTTTCCTCGTCTTCTGCCGCGAATTTTTCCAGTTCCAGTTTCTTTCTTCCCTTTCGTTTCTTTACATTAACGTTACATTTCTTTCAGATACATTAACGGGCAGATCGGGGACACGCGCCAAATTTTCCCCGGAATCATAGACCTGCGTGGCTTGGGGACACCTTCAGCTCTAGTCACGTGCCGTCACGTTCACTTATTGCGTAGCGCGTGCTTGCTTAACTTTAGTTCCTAGCAGCGCTGTAACGTGCCCAGATAGCGCAGGGTTTTTTTTAACGAGCAGAGCTTCCAGCGGTGGTTCTCGGGTTCAAATCCTATGCGAACTCACATGTGTTTATTCTTTACTCCTTTCAGCAGCGGGCCTTTCCGGCATCGGACGACAACTACGCCAAAAAAGCTGTTTTAAATGCAGAGCATTTCAGTAACTCACGATGTCACCCGCGTTGACGTCCGTAGTCGTAGTCCGCACCCCTCCCCCTACACTCTATAAAAAAAAATACTATCCGGCGCCTGGTTTCGATCCCTCGACCCGGCGGGCGGAGCGCAATGTACATGGGGCTCTACCCACGGCGCCACAAAGCCGACACAGAATGGGAGGCTACGAACGCGCCTTATATCCTTGATTCATTCAAACTACGTCAAGAAGCTGCTGATACAACGCATTCACTACCACCAAGTCCCCTAACACTAGAGATGGGCCCAATTGTACGATAGTACGCGAAATAAGTGACCGCCAAAAACAACGCGTTGTGGACTGCGCAGTAAGGTGCCCGCACGTGCGAGAACCTCTCGCGCTGTTCGTTCCAGGCAGGGGGCGCGCGAGCACTGCGAAGGCGGGAAATTTGGACTGCTTTGGACAAACCTCCGTTCAATTCATCAAGAGAGAAGTGAGACGGGGAGGCGAAGAGCGTGATGGGTAGTAGCAGTAAGCGGATAACGGTGCCAGAGGCCGTTATGGCGAATCACTGCTCTGCATTTACGACAGCTTTCACGTTGAGTGGAACGGCTTTAATTTTTTATCAAAATATGGCACTTAAAGCTCTTGCCTTATTAATGCTCTCGCATCGGCAACATATAAGTAGTGCTTAGGTGTCCTCGGAGTTTTTGCTTGCCTTTCTGCGCGACACAGTTATTTTGAAAATGTTCGCACATATTTAGTTGCTTTTTGCAAAGCTCCTAGCGCAACCCGCTGTCGCGGGAATCACTACGAGTGACACTTTATTTTCGCCGTTCCGCTGCACGCTACCAAAGATCAACTCCCGGCGCTCAAGTACACAGCCGAAGTAGGCGTCCTTAACAGGAGGGCTTCTCAAAGCTGCAAGTCAGACCATATATCTGGAGGGATGTTGCAATTGTGGAACAGGAGTGGTCCTATTCGGAATCAGTGTATGTGACGTACTGATAGGCCGGGGGAGATAAAGAATTTTTACGCAGCATGCATAAGGGGCAGGATCTGTGAAGCGGTAGTTCCCGGAAAGCCAAGGTAGGCACCACCCATAGCAGAGAGGAGGTCAAAAGAAGCACCAAGGAATCCATGTGGGGAACTGTCGGTGTATACGTATTAAACAAACACAAACTTAACATTGCAGACTTGTGTATTTGCTTCTGCTCTGATCCCTCCTGTTCCTGACTGCCCTGATCTATATGTCGATCTCACGCACGGTCTCTTGCAATGTCCTGTCGCTTTTCAAGCCACTTTACCCCCTTTATGGGCGTCGGCTTTCGCCTTGGAGGGGACGGGGGGGGGGGGGGGGGGGGGGGGGGCGTGCTTATATATATTATAACTAATATTTATTACGAAGAACACTCGTTTCTGTTATTAAAGGTGACAATGAAGTTTGAAAAGGTTTATCAACGCTCATACATCACAACAATAAACCACTGCGCTGCATAACGCAAATTTTTTTAAACAAAACGATCGAGCGCCCCGGTTTTTTAAAATATAAACTTTTTTTCAGATAACCATATGACGTGTTTTTATGATGACTTTCTGATAACCGATCATATAACTATAAATTTAAGGGTATTGTGAGGCAAAATTTCGAATAATTGTTATTTATTTTTTGAAAACCCGTTACTACAATCACTCATTGATGAATAATACGTAACATGCGTCTATAGGCCGGCGCATTGCAAAGTCATTATCTGTGTGAACACCTTCTGCTTTTCCTTTTCAACTTTTTCAGCACGCAGCTGAAGCGTTATGAGTCCAGAGGGTTGTCGGAAACGCTCGAACGAAGCCACGTTTTCAGATGCAGAATCATGCTAATCGAACGCTCGATCGGGACAAGTCGCCGCGTGGAATATGATAGATTTCCTGCCAACTTCTGAGGGGTAAACCCCAATAGGGATGTAAGGGGATGTACAGGTGCCGTCAAAAGTAATCGGAACACGGTCTCGTAAATTTACGTGACTTTCTTCTACCGGAAACTGCCTGGCTGCAATTGGTGTGCGTTTAAAAGGATCCCCCCTAATAGAAAAAGCTTCCTGTAAATCGGTAAAGCTGTCGTAAAGCCCATAAGACAAATATTTTGTGATATTCACAAATCCTTCTACCAATTACTTATGACGGAACCTGTACCCCTCCGCGAATGCCAGAAAATCCACCGGGTATTTATGGATCTTCTTGTTCTTTCATGATCGACGCCAATGTTCAGCTTCACAGGCGAAGTTGTCGAAATGGCAGTATTTATTAAATGGCTCGCAGAGCTTCGTTTCGAAATCTTGATCGCTCTTTCGACGCCTCTAGGTGATGCAATAAAAGTAAAGCAGATTGGAGTGTATCCAAAATTGAGCAGGAGGAGGGGGGGGGGGGGGGGGCAAGTGGAGGTGCGGCTTGGGGGGGAGGGCGGTCAAGTGCCCCTCTTGCACCCCCCTCCCTGCCGACGCCCATGCCCTCCTCTTCATCTCATTCCCATTGTTTTCCTGGCATAACCGGATGACTTCTCGTGAAGGAGACCAGCTCAGCCGGAACCAATCTTAAGTACTTCATTGTTATTTGCAATTAAATGTCTTTGCTACTAATATACCCAGAGCAGAACTTGACCCTCCATCGTTCAGATAGCATGAAAAAATTTTGCAGTGCGAATGCTTGTTCTAAATTTACTAAGAGCGTCCCCACGGACGTTAAAATAATACATTATTCCAAAGCATTGGTAGCAGACAACCATTGTTCCTTTTTGTGCGTTCGTTGACATATCATTGCACAATTCAATGAACATTACAACTGCTCGCCGAAGACAAATATGGGGAAGGTTGCACTAAGTCGCCGCAAGGCTAGTGAACCATAGTGAAGCTGTAAGATTTATTTCTACGTGAGTACTGAAGCACATCACCAGGCATTTGTACCAGTTTGAAATTATTTATTTACATTTTCCGTCGTCGCTTTTCACTGTGCTAGTAGTAGTTATCGCCATATGCATCGATATCGTCGTGTTACTCATGCCAACCACTACACGCGCGGTAGCGTTCGATGACAGCTGGGGCGCAGCGGCGGCGCGTACGTGCACCACGCATGCGCGGTGTTCCTGGAGCCGCGTCAAGGTTCTGTGGAGCAGGGGTTGCGCCAGATGTGGCGTTGTTGGTTGCTAGTCAACGCGAGGCGCTCCTCTGAGTTTTCGCCAGCTGTTTTTCTTTTTTTTCTAATGCTGCTGCATAGAGATAATATACTGACTCTAGAGGGAAAGCGCGCCGCTGAGTCAATGCATTGGAACCGTACGACACACAGTGGCAGACATGATACAACGATTTGAAGGTTGCCAGCTCAGCTTTTGCTTACTGAAAACGGCGAAAGCGATGGGTTGTAATCTGGCAACGTGCTACTCTGGCGTTTCCGCGTCCGGCTAGCGAAGCATGCCGGGATTAATTGTAACATGGCGGACCGCTGGCCAGGCGGAATTTGTGTAGGCGGCGTCGACAGCATTTCGTAGATCTCCTGTGGGTAGGTAACCGACGTGTTTTCGGTTTAGCGTGTGACTTATATGTACTGAGACTATTTGAGCAAGATGTGGCAACGCTCACACAACACTTGCGCGCAAGCTCGAATGCGACTGATCGCATGCGCGAGGACGCCAAGGGATCAGCTGATCCGTGCTGGGGCGCACAGAAAAATGAATCTCCGTCACGATCTCCGTGCATTTTTGCGCTGTGCCGCTTTATTTGCCATTCTGTGACATTTTGCGAGTCGCTCAATGCTTTTCAAACGAAGTGAACTGTGGCTTCAGCCGAATGTGAAACCTTTATTGACACACACACACACAAAAAAAACGTTATCGCATGGGCCAACGCTGATTTTGCCGGTGAGTCGCGGCCCTTTGAAGCAACGAAAGAGCGCGGTCGATCGCAGGCCAACGGTGTGGTAGAATGCATGCCAAGGGAGTGTGCGAAATACAGTTAGCGGCGTGTCCCGCTTCCCTTTCTGTCTGTATTCGTCAAGTTCTAGCTGCTTTCTCCACACTTCAAAGGAAAGCTTGCGGGACTGAATGGGCAGTAATTTGTCGCACAGAGCGCGCGAGGAGATAACATTGACTTATTGTGACTGATTAAAAAAGAAACCGCATTTCGCTACTTATTTTTTCGTTTTACCTTCCCGAACGTTTGCGCGAAAGTTCAAAGCACGGAGAGCTGTAAGAAGTTCCATGAATAAAACGACTGGAACCGAACGATTATAAAAGCTCCTTTTATTTGTTTTCCAAGAGGAACGATCGCTGGCTGCCACTACTTCCGTAGCCTGTATGTGAACTTGCGGTAGTCAAGGTCAGATCGGAATCGCTGTGTCCGTGCGTCATTCAGGGGCAATAGATAGGGTGCTTAATGTGAAGAACGAATGACAGCCTCGCAAAGCGCCCGGGGAGGCACTTGCTCAGGCGCGTGCATGCCGAGTTGTACCAGTTGTACGTACACGTATTGCACGCACGCCAGATCTGAGCTGGAGACTGCACACACACTGCGCAAGGCTCGCGGAAGGGCCTTGCCAACTTCCTACTACACTGAAACAAAATCGAAACCAAAACTTAACTACGCAATTACTCTTATGTTTTCTAATTAGAGCTTAGTTGCACTAAAAGATACTGGTGTGTTGGGGACGGCCGGCGGTCGCTGCGAGCCACACGCTCACAGGCGCTCGGCATTTTCTGTGCATTTCTAACGCGTTACGCGTTAAGGCCCAACCACATGCAGCGTATTTTCGGCGTCGCGCGAGCGTCAGCGTCGTTCGGCGTCAACGCGCAGGCCCGCAGGAGAGGGCGAGTAACTGCATGGGACCGGCGAAATCACGCGCCAGCGTGCGCGCTCGACGCTTCTTTTCGGCGTCCAGCACGAGATTGAACAGTCGCCGGTATTTGTTCGCGCAGGGACTTTCAATTTTTTCTGCACGGTTTCTGCGGCACAAACACACGAAAACAATGACGACTTGTTACAATAACTATGCGCACAGGCTGCAGCGCAGGTGACAAGTGCCTTGCCTTCGTCCGCAACACCAGGCGCCACGGCTGCTGCCACTTCATCCCACAACGTCTATTTGCGGGGTTTGTTCTTGTTATCTTTGTGTTTAGTCTGCCATAGAGCGGGGAGGGCTGCGACTGCAGTTATTAACGCCCCAGCGTCGATGTTCGGCATGCCGGCCACCATTAAAACAGCGAGTCGGACTGGCACAACCGGAAACTGGCACCAGCGCCGCTTCCGCCGTTTGCACCGATATCTGTCGAGCGTAGATATCGGCGTCGCCCGAGCGTCAGCCCGCGTCGCCTGGCAGTTTGACGCGCGCGCTGACGCTCGTCGACGCCGAACGACGCTGACGCTCGCGCGACGCCGAAAATACGCTGCATGTGGCTGGGCCTTTAGGTGTCATGCGCGACGCATTGCCGCAAGCTACAGCAGCTCCGCTGTTAAATTAATATTAGGACAGCTTTGTAACGTTATGTGAAAGCGTTTTCTTTTTGGTAGCCTGCGTATGTCTATGGTAGGCGGCAGAAGGCTGGTGGTGCGGAAGCCCAACTAGCATTCTTTCCATATACTCATTTTTAAGCTGGAGTTTGTCCGGTAAAACGTGCTCTAACGATATTTCTTTTTCTGACAAAAAAAAAATGATAGACGATGCTACTACGCTCGTTTCTTTGTCTTTTTCTTTGCTGTCGAAAGTTTTGTCTTCTGTAGCCGCAGGAAAATACGGATTTAACTTAATAGGTAAAATTGAAATTCCCACAACTGTTGTGTGTAGCTTCCAGGAGGCTTTTTAGAAACTGGCCTTATGCTACATCCCAATATCTGTTCTCGGCCTATCGCATGAAATTCTATGTCTGGTCCAGACTGGATGCCCCATCACGCAACAGCTGATTGGGGTGCTACGTCATTGAGCCGCCGTTGTTGCTTGCCTGCGAAGATGTCGATCTCGCCAGAAACACGTCAACGAAAACCGAGTGTTGCACTTCGCTATGGTTACCGGGTGCACCTTGAGTCGACTGTTTTCCTTTTTCTTTTCCCAGATGGGCGTTCCTTCAAGTCGGGTCGAATTCGCAAACCCCGGACGAGATACAGGCTTATGCTGCTGGTGCCATCGAGGGCTATTTGAGCCGGGACCTGATGGAGTATCACTGGGAAAACGTGTTTGGCCGGTACTGCGACAACCAGGCGGAATATTGCGATAGAGTTGAGACGTTTATACGAAAGAACCTTGAATATTCGCTCAGCCAGGAGGAAAAGCTGAGCAGCACCGACCCTTACTGGAACATGGTAAGCCTTGCGCTCATAAGTGGCATTGTAAATAGTGGTGGTTAAACGTTTATTGAACAGAAAAAAGAAAAAAGAAAACCAAGTCAGGGTGGGGCTCCAGTGTAGGGCTCCATAGGTGACAGCTGCCGCTGTGGCGCGATCTATCAGTCGTAGCCGATGGAGATGATTGGTCGAGACGATTGGTCGAACAGAATAAAACACCAAGAAATAACAAAAATAAAAATAAAAAAATTCACGAAAATGATCTGACAGGATCAAGAAAAAACGTCTTAAACATCTCCCCAAAACCCAGGGATAAACAACAAGTTCCGTGAAAAGACGCTAAAAATACCAATAACAAAATGTCCTGCATTTCCACAAAAGTGCAGATGTGGTGAAAAAAACACCTGTAATCGTTATAATCGCAAATGGAGATGATTGGTCGGACAGAATTTTGAAAATCCAAAAAATAGGAAAATTAGAAAAATAAAATTTGCAGAAATATGATCTGATAAAACACAAAATACGCATCTCATCTCAAAATAATCCAGCTTCTTTCGCTACTCATGGACATGTTCGCTTTAAAAACTCACACTCTAGACAAGTGGCATAAGAATGCTGCGCACTAGTGGACAATTCTCTTAATTTCTGCAGATTTGTTTGTATGAAAATAGCCCTTTTTAAAGCCAGAATGTGAATAAAAACAGGCGCCCATAGGGAATTCAAAATACTCAGTTCGGATCTCACTCTGCAATTTAAGTGATGCAGACAAATAAACATGGTACAAATATAAAATAAAGCATGGTTTAACATTTAACTTGCCCTCCATCTTCATTTCGGCCGTGTATGGTTGATAATTTTCCCCTCTCTTTTCGTACAGGTTAAGCTGCAGATGCAGCAGCTGGCTGGATTAAGCGATGTTTTTGACGGGAAGAACCTCAATTATACCAGGCGGGTGACGACAGCCACGAAGGCACTGTGAGACCCTCGAACGTTTTTTTTTGTTTTGTTTTTTTCAGCTGACAACCGCCATTGAATAAGTGTGACATTTTGGGTCAGCTTTGATTTTATTGCTTCTAATAGTTTATAGGTTACTTCCGATAATGTTCCCGATACAATTATGAACAAATGAAACACAAAGATTAAAATTTCAACTTCAATATCGAAAGGACAAAATTTTCTGTTGTCATATATTATAATTATAGCCTACTCGCACACTTGGAGGATGGGCGAGGAAAAGACTTTTTTTTTTCTTTTATCATTTTTTTCCATACACTCAACCATAAAGTTTCTCCGGCTAACCTAGAGTGGAATCTAGCACTAGTGTCTACGTGATCCATGGGTGCCGCCATACCCGGAAGTTTGGCCGGAAGTTCGGCGTGGCATGGCCCGCAATGACTTTGTGGCTACGCAAATGAAGTTTTGGTTTTAAAAATGCCTCCAATAAATAGTGCTGTGATTATTAAAAAAATGCTGCCAATAAATAGCGCTGTGATTATTAAAAAAATGCTGCGAAAAAAATAGTGCTGTGATTAATAAATTTTACATTGTCTGAAACTGATGTGTTAGAGTGCTTAGTTGGAAAAATAATTGGGGGGGGGGGGGGTTAGAAAGAAAAAAAAGAAAGCAGGAGTCCTGCGTTTTGCTCACGCCGCCAGATACAGCAGGTCGTTATCCAGTAATTATTTATAAACCATTACATACTCGAAACTAGACGCTGCATTCATTTTTTCGTTTGTGATGTTTAGCTCAAAATTAATTATTTAACTGTCTTAAACTGTGTTGCTTCCTCTCAATACTGTATTATTATTGTCTGCTTCGCTCTTGGCAGGCGAACCAGATGCAATAGCTAGAGATTCAAAAGTGATTTAGTCACGTTGTATTTCTTTGTTTTGTCCAAGCAGATATAAATAATGCTCTAGGCGAAGCCTATTACCGCAAGCAATTAAGCCTTCAAGCACGCGCGCAAAACATTAATAAATTGCATTAATGCTTCAAATATCGAGTAAATACTGGCTTGACAAGTCGCCATGCATGTTGCCTCATTGCGCCTGTCAGTGCATGCTTCAAGGGATAACCACACGCAGCGACGGCGACAAGCGACGCAAAAGTCGTAACTCACGTAGTACAGCGACCGGATAGTGTGGGCGACAGCGACAAGCCGCATAAACAGGTCGCCGAGACCCTGGCTCGCTTTTTCGCGGCCAAATGCACCCCTCAAGCGGGCGGCAGCGACGATACAGTGAACTGTAGCGACAAGTGACTACTAAGGAGGATATTGGCGGCAGTATATTAATTTTTTATCATGAAAATGTTTTATGCCGGGATACACTAAGATTTCCTGAAACCGTATACGACACGGGAATGACGCCAGTACAACGAACACAAGAGAAGCGGCAAAAAAAGTTTCATTGACACGGATGGTGCTGCCGTTTAGGAGAAGTGAAGCGAAGTAGTGCATCATGACGCTCACGAGCGCCGACAGTTGGCACCTGTATCAGGCATAAGCTAAGCGGCGTCGTTTCTCAGCGCGATGGCGCCGCAAAAAAAAGGGCAACGACGCCGACGGGCGAATGTCGCGAACATGACTGATTTGGTGCGAAGGAAACGCCCGCGGGAAGCGGGATGCGTTCGCGCGTTCACGGTCCAAGCTACGAACTCTGCCTATCGCGTTCCACGAGCTGAGCTCGTCGCAACGCAACCGTGTGCCGTGCACGCCACGAAGCAGGACCGAAGTTGTCGCACCTTTGCCGAAGTGACCCGCGAGCAGGACGTCGCTCGCCAAGCACAACCACAAGACAGCCACCGACCCTCAAATCATGCTCCGTTCACTACAGATTTCGCTGCACATTTCACTTTCATGTTTTACTGATTCCTATGACAGAGAAATCAACCACAGTTTTTAGGGGCGAAGCTCCTAAAGCCATGGGTCTGTCCATCCCTTGTGTCTCGTGGTACGTGACCGCCGCATGCTTTCGGAGATGTCGCAAAGTGGGCCGCGTTGCACGCGCAAGAACCGGCTGCAACCGGCAGCCCAAACTCGGCACCGGGGGAGCGCGAGCTTGTCTGTGTTCGCCAACGGAGGCGCGAGCGCACGTGCACTGCGAGGGGGAGATCACGCAAGAGATCACGCCACGAACGCAGGCAGTCGTTCTCGGAGATCGAACGAGACGCGAGGACCTTTGCTCGTTTCCTCTCGTCTTGTTCGGGCACAAGTTCGCCCTAAATAAAAGTTCTTTCTTTACCGTTGTGTCCCATCCTACGTGACAAATTGTGGTGGAGGTGCGGGGTACGCACACAGTCTTACGTCTTTCTTAATGATGTAATGGGCGAACTTTCACGGGAGAGTTACGGTTACCGATGATCTCCCCCTCTCGAGCTTCGCCCCACTTATCATCATTCATTCCGTGGATATGGCGTGATTTTTTTTTCGCTTGTCGCTGTCGCCCACACAATCTGTTGTACCTAGTGAGTTACGTTTTTCCCGTCGCTTGTCGCTGTCGCTGCATGTGGCCACCATTTCATCTCGAGAAACTACCCACTAATGCGAGCATATGCGCTAAGTGCTACTCACGTTGTTATTTAGACACATCTGTGATAGCCATTGAATGCCAGAAAGTGACATGCCGAAAACAAAACAAAAAAAAAGCACGCTGAAAACACTTCTGAGCCGAAAAGTCTAATCGGTAGCCTTTGGACTAGCCACTTGCTGCCAATCCGATTCACCGGGTATCCAGAATTCCCGTGGAGGCGTGCGCTTGCAGCGGCAGTTTCCACTCTAGATAATATTGAGTAATATTGGGAGTTTTACGATCCAGGGGATTAGAGTGGGCGCCGCAATGTGGCGCTATGCTCGCGTGCGGTTCCTGTATCAATCGCTCTGTTGCGGGAGACGATCTGCTGGATCCTAGCCATAAACAGTTTTGCTGTAAAACACGTATTTTTTAGCGCTAGCTTAGCGGTATAGAACACAGCTCGTTCCGGGAAGTCTGTGACATGCTCTGTAAAGTCCATAAAAATGCGTAGTGGCGGCAGCTTCATCCACTATAAGCGCCACTATCATCATCACTACTGCATTTGACAATCATCATCAGCGGTGCCTGGCCAGGTCAGCAGTGCTGTACGAGATCAAACACGGCTGAGCGCCTGGGTGGTCGCATGTCTACGCCGCTCTCCAAGTTCCGGCTGGCCTAACGCACACTCAATAAATGTAGGAGAGCCACTGCGCATAACCGAGTCCACGGCTCCTTTTCCTACAAATGGAAGGAAAATAGAAAACAAACATGCCAGCCTTATTTATATCTAAGCAAACAGCACAACGGTGACCGTATAACGAAGCCTAAGGGAGCTACTACTGTGGGGAGTATGTGTTGCCGAAAAATAACTTTAAAGAAGCGGTGTTGTATGCCCCTCTTCTATCATCCTCGTCTACCAGTGCTGTTAAACGGGGAACCTTAAAGACCTCGTGGGCTTTGAGGAGTTCTCGGGTGGTTGCACTATTCAAGATATCAGCTTCAGGAAGTCAAATTATCATGCTCGGTAAATGTTTCTTCTACATGCTTATAGATGGATCACTATTCATGTCAAAGTTCCGGGTACGAGACTGTGTAACCTGCTGATTACTGGGAGAGTAGTACTGTTTTTAAAACGGTGCGTAAAGGCGTCGAGGGCAAAATAGCGTCAATCTGTGAGGAAATGTCGTATGGTGGCAGTGAGCCTAGTTGGCCGGCACTGGTCATTGGGAGTATCGGATGCTAAGTAGAAATTCCTGATTAGCTCAATCAGAAAGTGCATTATCCTTAATTTTTATACATTTTCTGCACTTTTATGTGTTATAGGGAGTATATGTGTCCAGTTGCGACATTGTCCGCCCCAGTAACATAAAATAGTAAAGCAAAAGCAAGAAATTTCTATTGATTGGTTCAGCACGTTTCATTAACAGCGAAACTGTTTAAAAGATCGTAATTTTTACTGTGAGCAGTTAAAAATACCAAGAAAATTCGAGTTTAAAAAAAGAAGAAAATGCCGAGCGCTCGTGTGCGCGTACCTCGCGACGACCGCCCATCGTCCCCGGCGCACTTTTTCAATCCAAGCATACCCAATTCGGGAGTATTATCAAGATGGCGGTGACCAGCAGGCAGTTAAAAAAACCACGAAAATGCCGAGCGCTCGTGTGTGCGTGTCTCGGGGAAACCTCCCAGCGTCCCAGGCACACGTTCGTCAAGCCAAGCATACCCACTTAGGGAGAATGTCCAAGGTTCACAAAAAATGACGCCCACCTCCCCTCGCGGGAACCCTGGTGTGATGCGACGCTGAGGGGGGTTCAAGCGCAAGCGGAGAGCAACCTTCGACCGAAAGGCCGCCGGAGAGCGGCACACCGGTTATATGCGCCGCGCGCCCGAAGCAGATGAGACCGCGGAGAGAGAGAGTACTGCACATGCGCAGCACCGCGCGCAGCGCCGCCCACCGGCGGAGTGAGAGCGCGCTGGGCCGCACGCCCGCAGATGTTGAGAGTGTGTTCGCTCTCACCTGGGCACGCGCCGGCGCCAGTGCGTCTGCCGCGGCTATGACGCAATACAATCCAACACAATCCACGTTAATCCAATCCAATCCAATCCAAATCCAAGCCAAGCCAAGCCAAGCCAAGCCAAGCCAAGCCAATCGAATCCAATCCAATGCCCCTCGCGAGAGAGTGTTCGCTATCGGAGAGGAGAGGGGGAGAGTGGAAAGGCTGCGGACAACGGACGCACGCAGGAAGGACAGGGCCGCCGACAAGAGATGCTCTCAGAGTCGCATCTAAAAAACGCAACTCCAGCGTTTGCCGTAATCGTGGCTACACTTGCTCGGAACGAGGAAGACTCCAAGGTTCACTGTGATTGTGGTACACTTCCTTGGAATAAGAAAGACAATTCATAGCGTACGCCCCTCCAAGGGTGTGTGTACAGATTATCAGTTGCAAAAAAATGAAGAAAGCTCGAACTTTTACGCCTGAGCTTCACAATCGCTGCGCCCCCTGCCACCGCTATTCGGCGGCACTTACGGGAGGAGCGCTGCGTGGCTGATAGGGGCTCATGCAGTGTTTTGGTTCTCTTCCGCTTCTTTTTGCCTTTCCGCGCTCTAAACAACATGTTAAAGGAATGTTTGTAGGCAAATAGTACGTTTAAGTCACTTCAAAAGACGGCTGCGCCTTGGTAGAGTACTCTAACGCTAACAAGAGCTAACAGGGGACGCGGTTCTGCACGTTCTTGGCTGCTCTTGTGGGCGTCGGCGACGGCAGCAGCTTATCATGACCGTCACCTAAAAATACGTCAGGCACAGGTGAATTATATTCTACAGTGAATTCTGCAGTGAGAGCTTGGTTTCGTTTTGCAGTGCCGAAAACGAATGCGGCGTTGTTTCGAATACATACGCCGTAGAAAAATGTACGTTTTGGCGATGGTATTACAAAATACCTGACAATAACTTGTGCCTCTTATGAGAATATAAGCCACGCGAAAATGATAAGTGTATTCCAAGGCTGTCGTTCGTTAAATAAGTGCCCATTCACGCCTAATAGGACCAAGGAAAGTTAATGAAACCACGGAAAAATGAATGGTTTTTCGAATCCGAAAGAAACAGAGCAGCTCCCAGTGCAGTTTCCGACATGCTAAAGACGTTTGTCCAAACTTAAGCATCTCACCAGACCAACTAGATGCGAAATGCACTGATATTTCGCAAGGTATGGCGGGGGGGGATACTTAACTATAGCTATTTACAAACGCGGCGCGATATCAACGAATGAAAGTTTTAGTAATCCCACGCACAAAGTGAGCGTTCACTTTCCTTTTGCTTTTGGACTTCAACAAACAGCTAATCACTCGGCAGGCGCATTTTTTAAAGTATACATTAAGTACATATACCGTAAGTTCACAAACGATAAACGGTGTCGTAAGAAGAGTGTGGTATCTGGTAGGGCACTCTAATTTCCCTTGGTGGTAGATTCTGCAGGCGCCATATGCCATATGGCGATGTTTCGAAGAAGTGTTTAGTCGCGGACGTAAATTACTTACTCTCCGCGCTGCTCGCAGAAGACCTTGCGACAAGACGGCCGAGTTTTACATTTTTTGTCGTGTACTGATTCCCGCGTAAAATATTGCGTTATCTATCGTACTTATTTCGTAGAATATGCAGGAAATTTATGCCATATTGGCTTGTACAAGCTAGCGATCGATATCTGAGGTGTAAGGCGTAACTGGCGTGGTCAGGTATGAGTGCTCCGCTAGATTATGTACGCATACAAAACCTATTTGCATCGTAGTGCATAACCGTAGCATGACCATGTAAAGGAACACTGCTTACGGAGATACTGCTAGTAAATTTCAGGGCAGCGGCATTACAATCAGCTCCCCGCAAATGCCGGTTTCGCGTCGCCGGCCTGTGACACACGCCTGGCGCTTATACAGCCTAATGTACCGCACTAAGATTGCGTCAGAAGCGTTTGCACCCTCGTAAATACGCCACATAGGCGAACACAGTGACTTCTCCATATAAATATGTATTTCAAACGCATACAAATGGTAAATCTCAGTCGTGAACCTGTCGAAAAAGCAGCGGTGACAGTGGTGGGCAGTCTGCAGAGCCTCCCGCGACTTTCTAAACGGGCCGCTAGGGGGATTTCAGTGGCGCTACTACAGGCAGCGCTCGAGGCGTATAGGAACAATGGTGAAGTAAAGGTCGTTGCGCCAGCGAATAAGAAGCAAATTGGCTGCAATCGGGGACTTAAACCGTCGTGATGGTCCTGAAAGTTGTGTACAGATTGGCTACCTTCACGTCTTACGCATGTGTGACCTTCCTTTATTTTTTTGTTTGCGAACTAAAGCACTGAACCTCCATGATATTGCGTTTCAAGGTATTTCAACATTGTGGGAGATTTGATTGATTTGGAAGAAGTTCTTAATCGAGAATTTGATGTCAATTCTCTGAGTCAAGTGCCGTCCTGCTCAGCCCTCGTCAAAGTCGTCGGAAAATCAAAAGACCTTTATATCAGTCACGCCACCTGGTCTTTGTACCGGTCAATGCTCCGAATTAAGAAGAAGTACTCTCTTCCGTGGCACTACCGGCCGTCATGGACTGGACAGCGTGAGTTTTTTTCGTGCGTTCTATTTCGACTTGCACAACATCCGACTTATCACTTGCTGTTGCGAGTCCCGTGTAGGACGCGGTTAGCCAGGCTTGAAAGTTATGTTTGCAAAGCGACTAGCCTATAATCATTTATGTCAGGTGAAGTGAAGGGACAGTAACTACAATTAGAGCTATGACGGAGCAAGTCAGGAAAAGAAAAATGCCTTTATTTCAATAGCATTGTGGCAGATAATATGCATCATGCCATTATAACGAGCGTAGTCAATCACCTTGAACTAATGGTTGTACTCATAATCATCTTAAACCAACGCCTAAAAAACATAAAACAAAGTGAAGATAGACGCAGGGCCAGTGCTGTATCGTTCCTTTCGTCTGTTTTTTTTCTGCGCTGGTTTGAGATACGAACACGAACCAACTCGCCCAACTGGCCTTAATTTTATTCTTCTTGCCGGCTTTTGCACAATGAAACAAGAATTAATGCTACTCCCTTGCTCGTGAAGCTTTAGGTTGAGGCCCTCTTTTTGGTTGATTCCAGGAATGGTCATCCCTGGACACACTATAACCATGACCTCTTATCCAGGATGCTTGGACTCGTGGGACCACTTCATGTTTACTTCTGCTGGTTTGGTTAGGACAATTAACAATTGGGGGTGATTGGCGCCTGGAATTAAATATTGCCACTCCATATCTTTTAGTATTACGGGATTTTTTTATCGCCTCTAAGTGGGAACCGGAGCAGGCAGCATTCGAGACTCGGGTATGGTATGGGATTTATGTCGCGATCCAGCTCCTCACACCAACGTCCCTTTCTTATATCTTAGCGTCGGACTAGAAATGAATGTAGGGCACGTGCAGAAATCCCTGAACGTAATTAACCTGAGAGTTAAATCTGTTTTATCAAAGCTTATTAGCGTCAAATTTCAGCATGAATGAATGGTCGGTTTCGCCACAACAATTCAATCATATTTACGATAGTGTGGCGTAACATTTTGCACAGCTGTAGAGCTACCAGTATTGTAACAGAAGCTACGTTACCATTCTATGTGGCACAACAGTGATGCAAAGGGATGCCATATTGATTTTGCAGCGTTCGGAAATAAATTCGGTGAGCTTGGAGATATGAGATTTCTTCCAATTTTTGAAAAAAAAAAGAATCATTATTTGATTTGTACTTGCTCTGAATGAAAAGTTCGATATGTAGTACTAATTTGTGTGTTCTCTAACATGCACAGGTTATCTTCGATACAACGATTCCTAACAACAACAGCGCCCTCTTGTCACAAGTGCGGCCTGACAACGCACCCCTCACTTGGGTGCGATCAAATACCGCAAATCGCCTCGCTGCAAGCGCTCCTGAGTGGAGGGATGTTTTTTCCACATTTAACAGTGGCACGTGAGTCCAGAATTTGCCTAGGCAGGTTGCTTGCGCACACATTCCACGTTTGTGGAGTTGGCGATCGTCATTTTCTTAAGTAGGCCATGAAACTGCGTCCTGAGTCTATGTGCCCCCGATTAATATTTCAATTGTTGTAAGAAGGCGAAAGCCTTAAGTGACTCATTCTGCGAAAAGCATTGTTGTTGTTGTTGTCCGCTCAAACAAATGGCTATCCGCAGTAAACGTAAATAACTAAAAATCTATGCGGAATCCGGAGGGATGTGAACCCGGGTTTGGACTGTAGCAGCTCACTGCTCTACCAGATGTGCTATCTCCGCTCGTCTGGGGTGTAGCACAAAATTTGTGGTTGTTGCTGTTATTTTCTTCGTCGCACATACGCATTTTGAGTACTGGCCGGTAAACTGGAGCTTTTAGGGTAATGTCCCCGCTTCAAAAAGTAACAAAACTGGGAATTTGAAGCGTAAAAATTTTGGGGCAGGCCAAGTTTTGCAGGAAATCGATGACTTGAGTGGAAAAGCATAGAACTTAACCTAGAATTTCCCGGCATCCCGGTCTCGGAAGAGATGAAAACCTTTTGATCGAAGTAAATGAAGTGGCGGCAAACACGCGTCTCCACGAAGTGAATCACGGCGAGTGGGCGAAGCACTGGGAATCGTTCTTACCGTAAATCATCCCGTGGCATTGCCCACTCGCGCATGTAAATGAGTGACAACGCATGTGTACAGTATATACAATTCGAATCCAATCCAATCCGATACAATTCAATTTATTCCAATACAATTCAATTTAATTTAATCCAATCCAATCCAATGCTCCTCGCGCATGCGCAACACTGTGTACACGGACGCCAAGGGACAAGCCACGGACAAAGTGAGGTCCTAAGGTGCTTCGTCCCTAAAATTAAAGCAGTTCCCCTCAGGGCCTCAACGTGCAAGCTGTCGCAAGTGCAGAGCAGTGATTCGCCATAGGGGCTTTGGCGCTGTTTACCGATGATGATGATGATTGCTATTGGTTTCCCCTTTGAAGAGGGGTGATGACATGTCATCTTACCAAAAAGGACTAATATAACCATGTTTTACACTCTTGGTTTAATACTAGCGCTGCTTAGGGCAGGCACTAAAGCTTATTAGGCATGAAATACTTTTTTTCCCCTGTTACACGTGGTAACTGTCCTAGGGAATATTCCCCTCTCTGCTTTTCGTCCACCAGCATTCTAATCTTCTTTTCGTCCCCTCGACGGCAGCCTTGAAGTTAACTTCCTCTGTGATACCCTTAGATCCTACGGCTTCTGGAAGCCCAATGTTCCCTTCATGTAGATTTGGATGGCTACCCTCACATTCTAACACTATGTGCCGCATAGTTTCTGTTTCTTTACCGCAGACCACGCATACCCCATCATTTTGTGAACACTTCCCCACAAAATTCTTAGTTCGCAGGCAACCTGCTCTAGCCTCAAAAAGCAAAGCACTGCCCTGGGAATTATCGTAGAAATTTTCCTTTCTGATGTTCAATTTATCAGCCCTGTACATCACTAACGACGTTTTAGCTTCCATTTTTTCCCTCCATTTATTCGTTTCAATCTGTCCTTGCCTCTTTTTTGGTTACCTTGGCTGTTTTGGATTCTCCACTGTTCTTTCCGTATTTCATCGTTAGCCTTCTAGTTTTTCTTAACCACTGCGTCTCCACGCTTTTCAAGTATAGATACCTAAAAACCTTAGCTGCCCACCTTCGTTGATCCATTGCCCTCAACCTCATCTTTGCTGCCACCCCCCACGCTCTTACACACTCTATCTCCCTCCTGTGTTGATGAATTGAACAGAGGTTTGTTAAATACAATTTCATTTCCCTGCCTTAACAGTGCTCACGCGACTTCTCCTAGGACAGCTCGCATCCTTTTCTTCATCTTTGTTTCTTGTTCCTGCCTTGAACACCACGATCGGTAGTTTTGCTCTTTTTGCTCTTGTTTTCATCTCGCACGTGCTGCCCTGCGGGGCCATATTGAACGACTGGAATTTTTTTTCTTCCGCGGCCACTTTTTTCTCTTACTATTGTAAAAAGCAACCCAACGAGCATTCCTAACTTAACGAACACAGGGTCTACCTGTTAAGTGCATATGTACTGCTTCAATATACCTGAAGTTCTCTTTGCGCTAAATAATGGGAACATGTATTACTAGTGCAAGCGGTTCCAGGAGTTTCGAACGGTTCTGCGTATACAAACCTCTTGTTCAAACATCCTCTTAACGTTTGGCCGGAAGGCTGAATCGATGCACTAGCGGGTCTTTTCGACACCTCCGATTGGGGGAGTGACACCATGGGACTCTGTTTGGGTGCAGTACACCACGTGACGGCGGTGGCTAGATACCATGACCGCGGGCGAGCTACGAGGACAGGCCGGGCCCCTAAAGTGCTCTGCGGGTAAACTCGTAGAATATTAGATGCGAAGCATCTCATTCTCGGGGCTGTGTCCCTCCTTCCCTCGTTGTCGTTTGCGTTGTCCGCCGTCTGCATTATACTGCGCATACGCGTCTCTTCAGCTCCTTCAGAGTTTGGGCTGACGTCAGCGCAGTCCACTATAAAAAGAAATAGTTAGGCGGCGCCCGGTTTCTATCCCACGACTCTTTGGCCGCAACGGGAGGTATGTGGCGCTCTTCCCACTGCGCTACAAACCGAGACGGGAGCATGTGCTACGAACGCGCCTTATGTCCTTCACTCATTCAAACTACGTCAAGAAGCCACTGATACAACGAAGGCTCGCGAAGCTGAACGTCAACGGAAACGGCGAACTGAAAACTAATGGGAACTTCAGTCGACCTCATGGCTGCTTCGCATACTACTCAGGGTTCCCCTGCGGGAAGATGGTGTAATATGTTTTGCCAAAAGAGAACGAAAGGAAAGCGAGATAAGCTATGCGAATGCGCTGTTGCAGCATTGGAGTTGTTGCACTAGGCTCCCGGCTTCGAAGCACGCCAGGGGATTTAAATGCCCCGAGGAAAATTTCGACTTACTTCGGTTGGACGACATTTGTATGTTCCACTCCAGGGATTTCCCATTAACGTGTGTGTAGACATTAATTCCCAGCGAACGAAACGTTCTAATTGGGGCGTAGCGCAGACGGGCTAATCCTGGACAACAAGCTTGCGACCAGGACGCTTCATGGTGGGCTGCCAATTTCTGTAGAAGGACCCCTGGAGTCTCAATGGAGGAGGAGAGAAGAGGGTGGTGGTGAAGGGAGAGAGATTGTAAATATTTTTATTTATCGAATAGGAGAAAAACAGTTTGGAGCAATTAATATTTCTTCTCAGAACTTACACTGGGAAGTCAAATAAGTTACTTATTTACATTATTAAATTTTTTGTTTATTTAACATCTTTGACGAAAATCATGGCTCAGCTATTTACGTCGGTGATTCTATGTGAAGTGCTTAAGCCACCTTCAAGAAATAAATAATTAATATTTCTTCTCAGAAATTACACTGGGAAGTCGAAGTGTTTACTTTGATATCTTGTTAATTTTTTTATTTATTTAGCTCCTATGACGAAAATCTTGGCCCAACTATTTACGTCGGTGACTTTATGTGAAGTGCTTGAACAAACCTTGCTTTTTCCTTTCACCCAGGGATCATATTTGCGACGTGCACAGCAGCCCTGAACATTCTAGGGCGTCGGAACTGATTGAAAATAGTGATTGAAAAAGCCTTAAAACTCTGTTTTAAGCACGCGCGTTGGGAGATTCAGAAATTAGGTGGTTCAAAAAAAGTTTCAGTTGCACGAGCCGGGAAGCGGGATTCCGAGATCGTGATCCGGGAAAGGGAAACAGCAGTGCGGGTGGGTCTGCGGAGGCCTCTATGAAAGGGCTACGCAGCGCACGCTCTGAAAGGTTGATGACTAGAGAGTGGAACGAGCTTGGGAGGGTGCTTCCCAGGGTGCAGGTCAAAAGGTGACGGGTGCGACCGCAAAGTTTAAGAGAAAGTTCGTGTTGATTGATTGATTGATTGTAGGGTTTAACGCGCCGACGCAGCGCAGGCGATGAGGCGCGCCGTAGTGGAGGGCTCCGGATTAATTTTGACCACCTGGGGATCTTTAACGTGCGCCGAAATCTCGTACACACGGGCGTTTTTGCTTTTCGCCTCCATCAGAAAAGCGGCCGCCGCGGCCGGGAATCGAACCCGCGACCTCGTGCTCAGCAGCGCAACGCCTTAGCCACTGAGCCACCGCGGCGGGTAGAAAGTTCGTGTCCAGATCTGCAGAAGGCTCCTGAAATGACGAGCAGGCAGAAAGAGGTTCAGAGGTCGCTGCCCAAGAGGCTGGTCAGGTGGTGACAGACACGGCCAGAAAGTTAAACTGAAATTCCGACTAGGCTTTCTCGCCTTCACATTTTTGGGAATGTCTGAGCACCCCTAAATTTTTTCCCTGATTCCGGGGTACAAAAAATGGCGCCAATGAATTGTTTTTTCAGTGGCATGGAAAGCCGCGGGATTGTTGGCCATGTCCGAAATAGCAACGCAGACGATAAAAATAAGTCCTAGATATTTTAAGACGAACACGCTTTACAAAGGAAATAATCCCGCCGGCGCGTACTTTTTGTGCAGGTACAATAACCAGTGGTTGATAGTGGACCACAAGCTTTTTACTCCTGGGCAGCCCATCCGGAACGGAACCCTTTGGATTCTTGAACAAATGCCGTAAGAAGAAAATCTCCATTGCTAAGAATTATGCTGTGCCGAATTTCTGGGGGTTTTCATTGCTTGTTTGTTTTTTCAAACTTCTTTTCCTTCAAACTTTCTACAGAGGCATGATCAGGGCTGAAGACGTTAGTCAGATGCTGAGTGACAACGAGTACTGGGCCGGCTACAACACCGCGTAAGTATAGGCCAACACGATTAAACCTACAACCCTATATAATAGCATAACCTATGAATTTCGCATTCCGTTTAACAAGTTTTTTTTATTATCCCGAGGCTTGCCAATGGCATGGGTTTCGGCTGTACGATTTTTAAAAAATTTCTACTCGATAACCGGCAGTTATGGAAAGTTCGCAATAAGACGCAGGGGCGACGGCAAGGCATTAAGAATAGCTCGAAGTTGAGCTTCTTTGTGCAAAATAAAGACAGGAATAAGCAATGTAAAAATAAGACAAACAATACGGAGTAGTCGAGTGTGGGTATTTAGAATGATGTGCACTTACCTTTTGTATTTAACTTCCCCATCGGAGTTTTCTGTGTTCACTGAACCCCGGGAATTTAGGGGGCAGCAAGATATAACCTTGCTCCATGAATTATGACATTGAATGAAGCGGAAACAAATTAGGTTATTAAAGCCGCACTCCTTTCTGGCTCCGTGGGTTTCTCGTTTCGTAAGCCGCACAATGAAAGTGAATACGATGAAACGTCCGAATATTTTCCCTTGGTGTAGACTAGGATCATTTGGCTCATTTGCTTTTTAGGGAATTTTTAAATTGGTGACGAATTTTTCAGCTAGATTCCCGCTCTCCGTGAGAGCTAGTTACTTACAGTGCAAGCAAGATTAACGAATACACCCAAGATTTCTGAGCAAACTCCGGAAAGCAGGTATCCGGTATCTCAGAATAAATGCATGTTTTACCTGATCACGCTTCTATCAGTTTACAATGAGAATGAGATAGTTTATTTTGCTATTCAGGCAGGACAAAATGTCTTGCCTGGCAAAGGTACGCAGGGCTTGAGTGTCAGAGCCTGGTAGTCATAGAAACCAAATGCACTAAGAAAATACACAGCAAAACAAGAGTAAATAAGATAACAACAAGTTCGGGCAATTAAGGGGAACATAAAGCTGTAATCTTAACTTATATGTATTTTTTCTGCAGCTTATAAGTTTCTCTACCGCGAGCAGCAGAACTTTAAACAACATGCCTACAAACGGAAACTGGGTTATTCATTGAACAAGTGCGGGAGTTTTGAAAGTGTGCGTGGATAGGTTATTGTGAAACAAAAGTGACTACTGCTGCAAACAAATGGTGCGTCGCCCTACCGAAAGGAAGCATTGCATTTGAAACCCTTGTGGACAAAAAGGCGTGTTATATTCCCAAATTTGTTTGTTTTAAGTTATAACCAAGACATTTTCGAGATCTCTGGCCAGCCTGCTTATGTGAAGACGTATGGTGACTACTACACGTACGAGCGTAGTCCTCGAGCACGAATATTCCGAAGGGACCAGGGAAATGTAACCGACATCAAGTCGCTGATGCGGCTTATGAGGTATGTGGGATATTAATTTATTCTGATATTTAAAAAAAAATGCTAGAAGACGGCACCATTCTGTATCATATTATTTTAAAAACTGTCGTTTTTTGTTCTCTCATGCACTGCAACATTCAACGTCCGTGTAGAAAAGGTGGCTCAGAGAGGTTACCAAACAAAACAGTATTTGAAAACAGGACGAGCTTGCGGCCATACATGATTGGTATCAATACATAACAGATTTTATTTCTCTATTTATGCGTATACATAGATTAATCCTTGTGCAGGTGTTTCGGAACGGGAGAAACTTTGGCGGTTGCAGCTTTTTTTCCACACATGTAAAAATGCTGGAGCGCTAAGAAAGTAAGAGAAAGCTTAGCCGTCAAAGCTCAGCCGTCAAAGCTTACAACCAAGACAATAGAATCACCGGTGTTGTCTTGTGAGCTATTTTAAAACGTTAGGAAGACGTTTTGGTTTGTTGAGACTTTCAGATCGCCAATTAGGTGAAACCTAAATAAAATAAGTGATATGATGGTTGAAATTTGGCCAATATAATAATAACCATGGGTAACTCTCCGGTTCACCATTGAAAATCGCCTATTGTTATTATCGAGTCATTACTCCGATGACGTACTTAGCTTGTTTGAGGATGGGAGGGGCACAATAAGGTCTTACTTTTTGGAAACCCGGCAGGCCCACTAACAACACTCCAGTATGGGGCATAAGCCTTCCTCAACCCCGTTCTATGCCCTTTTTGGGCTAATTCCCCAAACATTAGAAATAAACGTTTAAAGAGGCTTTCCTGTGGAATGGTCTTGCAAACAGAGCGTCTCAGAGAAGTCGGCAAGTCGTGTAGGCTCATGTTGATGTGTTTTCTTTCATACGTGAATAAAAAAATGGTTGCGGGTTAGCTCAGCTAAGCTTGGATATGCAAAGCAAAAGATCGGCTTAGTCTGGTTGAGTGTTGGTTTCACTTCGTTAACCTTTGATGTAGCTGTACTGCCGAACACGGGTCAAAGCCGTACGGTTCCGTGCAACGCTCACAGAAGGAGGCCCCGCCTCGCTTTCGTTCTCGGCGAACGCGGCGCAAGATGAGTCACATAGCCCGAGACGACGCAGCGGCGCATGCGTGGGAGTTCTGGTTTGGTCTGCTGCCGATCAGCTCAGCGGCCGCCACATGAGCAGAACGACTGAAAACAAGGCTTTGTTCACAGCGCCGACAGCGGGCCAGGCAAATCACGCGATGCGCTTCGAGGGGTGTGTCGCCGGGGGTGCTACTCCGGTCAAAAGGTTAACTTGGGCATCCTCCGCGAAACCGCTGGACAAAAGAAGTAAAGCTTGGCTTTAAAATGACGTCGCTTTTGTTTGGGGGACGCTAATGTATTACTGATTGAACCAACCAGAGTCCGAATAAACAGTTCAGAACATCTTTTCCTGCCGAGCAGTTTGCAAGCGGCCGACGACTTATCTTTCAGGTACAACGACTACGAAAACGACCCACTCTCCCGATGCAACGGCACGCCATCCCAGAACCCAGTATACGCCATCGCTGCACGCTACGACCTGCTGGACCCAGAGGGAGATTACGGAATTCCGGATATTTACTATCGGCCTGTCGGTGCCATAGACGTGAAAGTGAGCATGCAGCATTTCATAGATTGTGTCTGGCTGCACTACAACCGGGAGTTTAAAATGGATTCTTTTTAAAGTAACCGAGCTGGTGCTGAGATATAATGCGTTTGCGACAGCAACGCGGCGGCGACAAATAGGTGTTCAGAGGGCGCTGAACGTTAATCTGGGTAAGTTCGGACACTTGGAGGGACGTGGGATAGCGAAAAGCCGGCGGGGATCAGTATATGGCCGTGGATAGCACGCATGCAGTGGGAAATGTCTGGCGTACTCGACACCAAGGACCATTCGCTAAGATGCACAGCCAGTTAAACAATGAACATGCTGTCCAGGTGGCGTTCTAGGTAGGGCATCGCGACGGGAAGCATAAGATCCCAGGTAATATTCTGGGCCATCAAACCTGTGATTCTTATCCGCTTGAATGCAAAACCATACGTTTCCGCCAGACTTCAGGTTGTAATAAAGAATACCTGGTGACCCGTATCTAATCTCTCGCAATCCGCTGCCGTCCGCGAAGTCACACCTTTTAGCGAAAGCGTAACTTGAAAACTCTGAACCGGGAGTTCAATTTGATGTTTTCCTTGTAGTGCCAGCAATCGCTAACGCTCACAACCGGAGTTTTTATGCAGTTCAGTTGCGTAAATGTCCAGCAGCGTTTATCACTACTAGTCAACGTTTATCACTGCTAGTTTTTCATAACACACAGCACTGCATTGTGATCTCAAAGCTTAAATATTTCGTAGCCTCGTCGTCACAATTGCAGTCACATTCTGCCCCATGTTCACGTCAAATCATTCTGATAATTTGTTGGAGAATGCTCTTCTGCGATTCACATCCAAACTGCTAAGAGGAAGAGTTGAAACTGACCATTTGGTTGTTGTTCGGTTCCTGCAGTTGGCCAATGCGAGGTTGGCGACATCTATGGAATTCATTGCAGTCAACGGACCCACCAACGATCAGCAGCCTGTATTCAAGTGGAGCACCAGTGGCTTCAATGATAGCCACCTAGGCCAACCAGACACTTTTAATTTTGGACCAATTCATGGCTGGGGAGCATGCCCCAACTTATCGTGGAGATGAAATGCCTTTCCTTTTTCAACGAACGGTGCAGTTGAACGGATTCAGTTTTACCGGCGTATAATATGGCGCGTTGAGCCTTTCGAAGCCAGTATACATATACGTATTTACATTGTATAGGCGAAACCAGAAATATTTGCAGAAGAATAGTTTGACTCATTAAAAGTGCTTGTGATTTTATGACTTCAGAACAATGTCTCAGGTCGACAACTTTGCATTAGACAAATGCGCACGGGCATTCACGTGCGCACATGAGGGCAAGATACGTCGGTGTACAGAGATCTGTATTGTGCCTTTCGTATTCTTGAATAACTTGTTAATGATAATAAAGAGGCGGCTCACATGAACATGGGGGAACAGGCCTATCTCGCTCTTCGGGCTCGGGGTCATCCCCAGGAATCCGGTGACCAGATGTGTGACTCCTTTTCTTCGTCGCCTTCCGCGACCTTCTGGTCACGTCGAACCCGCGAGATCAAACCACGAGCACACTCGACTTAAAGCGGCGCAGACGCCGAGGCACGCTAGGCTCGGGATTTCTTTGGATCCAGCTGTTTCGGGGAGCCTCGTCCTCGATTGCTGCTCGCCACTCGTGTTCCTGCCGAAGACACCCGGTCGCACAGCTTCGTCGCTGTCTGCCATGGACGAGCTACGCCGCCGCCATGACTTCATGAGACAAGCCATCACAAGGGGCGTTGCTGCAAATGAATCACCGCTACAGGATCCAAAAGCGCCGACCGTGCAGATCCTGTTGCACCTGCGCGCCGTCAACAGCAAGTACGAGGAAACGAAGGCCATTGACGAGCGCGTCCAGGAGAGCATCTATTTAGACGAGTTAGAGGTAGTCTTCTTCAGGAGCTATGAGTTCGACGAAAAGGTCATCTTGATCCGCACGCAGGTCTACTTCGCCAGACCCTTCGTAGTTCCTTCCATAGTTGGTGCTTAGAGTACCGGAGCGCCAAGCCCTGATTTCCCCATCATCAGGCACGGCAATACCATGGCGCTTCCCGGTGACAGCAAGATAACCGTGGAGGCCGACAAGTGGCGAACGGGCACGGTGCGTGTGAACCGTGCGCCTGCGACCTGACAGCTGGCGAGGAATCTAATCACACGGAGCAACTACCGCATCTCGCGACGATTCCCTCGATGGACCACACTATACCTAGCAACCCGCCTAGCGATGACTGCGTCGTCCTCGCAGACGCCCAAGAAACCAACCTCTCAAAGGACCCGGTGACTACCATGTGCAAGGACGCGGCTGACTCGGACCCGCCAAACCTGAGTTTCTTCGGCGGTTCGGACGTCGCTGACATTAGTGGAGGTTTTGTGCTAAAGCTCCGCGTGGGTGACTGTCGCCACGTCGCGAGAGGGAACCATTCACACTTGCACGCCGGTAGCCGTTCTGCTCTCGGCACTGGCTTCTTTGCTGGCGTTGGCCCTTCCAGGATTCTCGCTTCCAACTAGTTTATGAGAACCACCAAGTGAACCTCTTTGCGTAGGGCTATGAATGCTAAACCAGGCGGCTTCAATGTCCGCGCTCGACGGCCCCTAGAAATGGTCCTGGAAGCTCCCCTATCGGCTGCTGCGATCGTCGTCCTGGAGGCACTGAGGCGCAGCTCACCATCCTGATCCCCGTTGCAGCTCACGACAAGAAGTGACCACAGGTTATCAGCTACCGCCCATGGTAACCTTCGCTGGCTACGCACGTGCATGCAAGGTGCACGCGACGGAGCTCGTTAATCGAAGACTCTGCACAAAGCAGGGACTATTTCCATATGATCCCGGCGGCTAGGGCAGGGCAGGAGGCGACCAGGGAGGCGACTGACATACCAAGCATTATCATTATGCCGGCGACGACTAGGATGCACTGCTTACAAACCATCACCACTAGACCATCACACAGACCAACTTGTTTCATAAGGTTAGCGAAGAAAAGTCCTCAGCCGTGAAGGAAGCTGGCCACACCAAGTTCAACAAGATGATGGTGAGTGGCCTTCTCGTGTGGCTCCTAGTGCTGAGGATGGCTAGGCAGCGGTGCATTATCCGTGGCTCGCTCGACTCCATCGATTTGCTATAGATGAGCAAGCTGAACAGCTTCGTGGTGATCCTCACAATTCTGCCGATCCGGACATTGCGCGAACGCCTTCATTTTAAAGGACTCAACCCTGCATTCTGATTAAAATTGTGTCTCGCTTCCTGAACTTGGACATCCTGAACTGTTTCGGCGAACTAGGGGGGCGGAACCAGATGTTCACTTGTCGTTCAGCTTTACAAGTGCATTTTTTTCTATGACTGCTGCCCTGTCGTCCCCGTGTTCCCCCTTAACGCCGTAGTGCTGCTCCCGACCACCCGTTTTTCTACACGACATTACCGCATTTGCTGCGATCGCCTACCGCTTACTAGTTGCTTCTTCGTTCTGGACGTTTGAATCTTCGTGCGGGAAGGAGTGTGTTAATGATAATAAAGAGGCGGCTCGCACGGGCATGGGGACAAGCTCCTAGCTCGCTCGTCGCGCTCGGGGCAGTGGCTAGGGTTCAGCCCGAGGAATCGGGTGACCGGCTGTGTGGCTCCTTTTAAATGCAGAGCATTTCAGTAACTCACGATGTCACCTGCGTTGACGTCCGTCGTAGTCCGCACCGTCATTGTCCGCACCCCTCCCCCTACACTATATAAACAAAAATACTATCCGGCGCCTGGTTTCGATCCCTCGACCCTGCGGGCGGAACGCAATGTACATGGTGCTCTACCCACTGCGCCACAAAGCCGACACAGAATGGGAGGCTACGAACGCGCCTTATATCCTTGACTCATTCAAACTACGTCAAGAAGCTGCTGATACAACGCATTCACTACCACCAACTCGCCAAACACTAAACGTTAACGCAATACATCCACCCCCTATGCGACGCATTTACTCGAGTCCCCCTCGCGGGGAGATGGGCCCAATTTTTTTTTCTTCGTCGCTTTCCGCAACAGAACCTACACCTTGAGCAAGACGGAGGCTATACAAGTGTGTAAAACAAAAAAAAAAAATAGACAATCACGATGCAGTGAGCCTAAAGATAACGTCATCTGCAGAGGCTTGAAGTCCAAAATTTATCGGTGAGCAGAGGTAATACATAACAAAAAAGTGGAGCAATATGCTGAAAATTCTATGCGTGTCATCGTTCATTAGATTCGCAATGTCTCGCACAAAAAGGAAATGTCAAACGCTCTAAAGTTTACTGAAGCAATAGTTCAAACGCACTAAGTCTTAAATTGAAATTATTTCTAGCTAGTAGAATGACGCTATCTCTGCGTAAACCATTCAATTGTCCCTGTCACTTCACTTATTCGCATGTGGTCGTAACACGGCAAACAACATTTCGAGAAAACGCGGAACGCTATCCATTAAAATTAACGTTACTGAAGTAAACTTGGGAACCGTTGCATGAAAACTCCAACCTAGTACACTCGGCATGTCGAATGCTCACACTTCCATGTCCACAATCCCCGTAAAGCATAATGCGACCACGGTCCTTTCTCTGCATTTTTCACGCCGTTTCTCGTTTAGCTAAAATGATCTGGTAGCAAGGCATTGTGCAGTATTTTTAACTTGTCAATATCGCCGACCTCCTGTGGTTGCTTTGATCAAAAAATGCCGTCGCTCCCTTAAACGGCGGAGTATAGGTAGATATACATATACGTATGTAGGAGAGGAGCGATTGTCTTATGTATCAATGTCGCTCAAAACGTCATGTGCCTTTACAAGCGCAAAGTCTCCATTATATTAACGTCAAACGACATTATCTCAGAACACAAATTAGGCGTTGTCGTTTAAGGTAACTAAAAAAGAAAAACCGTCAGCGGTGGCTCAGTGGATAGCGAGTGAGAACTAGTCGGCTCGTTCGACCACTGACCTCATGATTGAAAGGTGTCCTTGAATGACGCCGGCGTCGACACGAACGATGGAAACGCCCAAGAAAGGTCCGGAGCAAATTAAAGCATGCAAGCCGTGTATAAGAGGTGACTAATGATTAACAAAGTTAGCAAAACCTACTGCTCAGCGAATTGGTACAAGCTGAATAAAAAGAAAACGTAGCGCTAACAAGACGTGGACTAAGCAAACAAGAAACAACAGATACAGGTGCCAACTTCTAACTGTTTATTCAAAGGAAGCCGTGCCAATTTATACATGACTTATCAACAACAGCAACAACAACAATAAAGTAACCAACCAAGGTATAATTAAACAAACAAGTGTAAAATGGGAGTCACAATGGCTCGTATGCACAAGTACAACATTGCTGATGTTATAACGTCCAATTGCGCCTGCTTGAAAAGAAAATCAGGGCAGACGTAACGTATTAGGCGCAAACCAAATCTCAAAGAGGGGAGGAACGCTGCACTTGCTAAACGATATGACTACGGGCTCTCTTTTAAGAATGGCATTTCTTTGTAACTTAATTCTAGTGACGGCGTGCTGGCGCACCTCTCGCCTGCTCGTTTGATAAAAACCGCCTCGATTATAAAAACCTGCTCTCCTTTGATGGTCGTCTTATGCAGGAGAGGTCTGCTAAAAAACGGAAACTTGGGCCAACTCCGAAAGGGTGTCACCAAGGCTACTGTTGCGATTAAGCGCTACACTACCCTGCGAGCGCGTGCGGCAAGTTTGAAGTATTGCGGGACAGCATCCGATGCCTGGCGGTAAAGCCGCAATCATCAAACAAGCTACCACACAGAGAAGCGTTTCCGTCGTGCGAGTCCTTGTTGCATTGACTCAGCCCACGGCAGTTACAAAATACAAAATTGTTCTGCGTGTTGTGACTTGAAACGCCCAGCGGACTCCTCCCGCCGACATTTCCTCTTCCCCATCTAGCACGCTCAACGAAGCGCCGCTACCAACGGCTCTCAAGAGCCCAGGAAAGAACACGGGAAAAGAGGGAAAAAAGCACATACGTGCGTCTGTGCTTTATTTTGGTTGTGTGCAAAGAAACTGCGAAAGCGGCGAAACCATTTCTGCTTCTGTGTATAAATCCAATGCTTTTTGTGGCCGATGCCCGACCGCGTCGGGCTCCTGTCAGGAGCGCCGCTCCGCTCGAGTCATTCTGTAACTCCGCCTGTAAGGTTATTGTTTTTGTATCGTCGCAGTTCACCTGTCGCCATGCAGTAAAACCAGTCAAATTTGCTCTCGGATTTGTCGTCAACGCCAAGGCAGCAAATTTTGCTGGCCGCTTGTCCACCACACTACCACTACATGACAGAGGTGACGAAGTCCGGTTCGGGGATGCCTTAGCCAATGTACTACGAAGATTAGTTTTGACGTTTTGTTTGCCGGAAGGCGCATAGGCCATAGTGCCCAGGGATTTTATCAGCGAGGTTCTTGGCAAAACGAAATTAATACGTATCTGCAGCGCAGCCTCAGCAATCTTGTCCTACAGGACCCTTTGTTTGTGGGCAGCTCCACTGAACTAGTGCAAGCTCTAACGGAAGGTGAGTTGGCGTGTGCAAAAACATCTTTACTGATTCAATGCAAGCAGTTCGAGACCTCCGAAAGGTACTTCATCAAGTGCCCATGTCCCAAACCGTCCACGCGAATGGTGCGACCCTTAGCTCCAGAGTGAAGATTACTTGGGCCCAGAGGACGTCGACCCCTGGACAGCAACACGCGAATGCGGTGACTCGTATTGGCCCCGAGGACATACCGTGGCGCCACCTACGAATGACGTCACTTGTTGGACGCCGGGTCGGGTTGTCGTCTGCTACAACCAAATTCCTTTGCGTGCGTGCGTGCGTGCGTGCGTGCGTTGCGTGTGCGTGTGCGTGTGCGTGTGCGTGTGCGTGTGTGTGTGTGTGTGTGTGTGTGTGTGTGTGTGTGTGTGTGTGTGTGTGTGTGTGTGTGTGTGTGTGTGTGTGTGTGTGGCCACCACCCCCCCCCCGCGCTCCTTGTGTATTTGATGCAAATTACCCAAAAAAGTTGTCTGCAACCCGAATAATCCGGGCCAGCAATCAGCGACTCGCTTTTTCCCGGCGACACCGCCGCGCCCCACAGCTCGTACGCAGCCAGCTAACGCCAAGGACGATGCAACTGATTCCGAGAAAAGTACACTGTAAATTCATTATGAAATACTTGCGACGTGACATGTACGAGACTGTGTGTGCAAGGAAACACCTTGTAACAGCAACGGAAGCGCGTCGCTCACTTGTGATCTCACCGCGCCTACTGCTCGCCTTGCCTGGTAAATGAATGACTACGTGTGAACCCGGATTATTCCCGGATTTTATTAACGATCACTGCCGTAGCCTGTACTCTGCACGGCGGATATGTTTACTTTCCGCGACAACTTGTCCGCAATGTATAAATGGTACACGAACGCGAGTTTTCAACGCCTGCGAGCGGGTTTGGACATAGCTATATTTAGTTTTCGTTAGGACTTCGGCGTGGGAATGTATAATTGTAACGTGGGCACTTTTATGTTTACAGTGAACCTGCCTTCCTCTAGCATCAACGAAACTTACGATTGCTCCCAGAAGGCGAGGCTGTGTACGAGGTGAAACACGTCGGTAATGAATTAGGGTAATTGAGAGTTTTAAAATATAGGACAACCGAGCGTTGGGGGCCCCTCAAAGTGATAGGGGAACACAAACGCAACACGCGCGCGCGCGACGAACGGGGGGGGTTGTGGTTCGCGACGGGAAAATGAAAGGAAATTCACTGGGGATATTTTGAGCTCGGCAGGGAGCTCACCTGCATACAACCCAGTGCAGGGGAAGGGAAGTAGAGGGGGAGTGATGGGATAAAGTAGAAAGAGAGAGAGAGAGAGAGAGAGAGAAAGGAATAAAGAGAGCTGTCAGTCCTAGAACGCTGTCAGTCCGGGCACACCAGTCAATCACTGCACTCCGGGCTACAGCCGCTGCGTGAGGCCGGTCGTCTTCAGGAAGTGAAGCAGATAAGTGAACACTTCCCGTTGGGTTGCCGCAGGTCCCTTCGGGAACAGAAGGTCCTCCATGTCGGCGCTAGGAAGGCCTCGACGCTGGAGCGCTCGGTGGAGCTCTGCTCTCGGGCCTGCGTGGTGGGGGCAGAAGCAGAGTAGGTGCTCGAGCGTCTCCAGTTCGGAACAGTCCGCACATGTAGGGGAGTCCTTGCGGCCGTGTCGGTGCAGACGCTCCGCCACATTGCAGCAGTTCAGCCGCATGCGGAGAAGCAGGCAGCGGGCGTCCCTGCTGATGCGTGCGGGCAACGGTCTGGGCGCCAGGCCGCTCACGACCCGAGGGTCGGGGTGCATCGTCTGCACCATGCGGGCCAGGGCAGTGCGGGCCGCGTCGAACGCGGTGACGTCTTCGGAGACTGGGGTGCCCTCCTGGTGGGCCTCCCTGGCGCGGGCGTCGGCGTCTTCGTTGCCCCGGATGCCACTGTGGCCCGGCAGCCAGTGCAGCACTGTTGAGGGTGGCGCGCACATAGACCGCTGCCCGCGACTTTCCCGGTGGGTGGCTGGCGTCGCGGCACGGTGTGCTGCTGCAAGACCTCAGGCGGCAGCTCGTGGCGCTGAGATGGCACACGTAGCCCGGCAGACGCGGCGTGTCGCTATAGATGTACACTTCCTGCAGTGCCAGCACGTCGAAGGACTCCCGCAACAGGTGCTCAGTCAGCTCCGCGCTGCGACGGCCTAGGCCGTTGCAGTTCCACTGCAGGATGCGTGGCCGCTGGCCTTTCCCACTGGGTCTGCTAGCCATGGTGTAGGTGGGTGGGGGGGCTAAGTAGGGCCAAGGCGTCTGTGGCCGCCATCCTTGCCGGGTCATCGGCAGGCAGTCGGCCCACCAAGCTGTGCGTCAGGGCTAGGAGGACGGGCATCAGCTGCTCTGGGCCGGGGGCTGCAAGCGCAACGACTGGGACTGCGGGCGGGGCGGGCTGCTGGGCAGTGGCGCGCCTGGCTGCCTTTCGCTGGGCTGGATACCGGGGCTGCAGTCGTCCCTGGGGAGTCTGTGCGCCAAGCCGTGTCTGCTGCTGGGTGCTGCACCGCCTGACCATCTCGGCGTAGCTGGGCTGCGCTGATAGAACCGACGCCTCGACCTCAGCACGGGGCACTGGCTTTAGCGCCTGGGCCATGGCTGTGGCCACACGGCGCTCGTGCTGCCAGCGTGGGCAACGGGAGTCCGTCACACTGTGGCGGCCACTACAGTTGGAGCAGTGGGCAACACCTGCGGTGCACTGTTGTGAGTTGTGTCCTCCCCCACAACGCGCACACCTCACGGTACCCTTGCAGCCGGCCGTCACATGATCAAGTCTCCCACATCGGCCGCACTGGACAGGTCTGGGACGGCAGGCTCTCACGGGGAGCAGCAGCTTGTAGACAGCGACGAAGGCGGGTGGGACCGGTCCCGCAAAGTGCATCACCACTGCACCATTGCGCTGCCGGGACGTTTCACTTATCGGCACATCGGATTTAACGTTGGCCATTATCTCGTCCGACGTGAGTTGCGGGTCCACGCCGAAGATCAGGCTACGACTTGTGCCGCGTTCGACGGTCGATAGGCTCGTACGGGTATACCACATATTTCCTCCGTTGCCAGCAGAGAAGAGAGGCACTCCGCAGTCTCGGCATCGGCGGCAACAACGTTTAAGCGAGTGTTCATTGTCGCCACGTGCCACCGATGCATCTCCAGCTGAAGCACGCGCTCTCACCACCGAGGAAACCCCTCGTGCCACCAAAGAAGCTCATCTTCGGTGCGACGAACGGGTCTTCTCGAGCCGCTCGCCGCCGGCTTCGGATGCACGTAATCGAATGCTGGGAACTTTAGGCTTAACGTCGCGGCAGATACTTCTTCGCCGCTATCGTTACAGTTGTGAATGAGAGTCCCTAATACAACTTTTCACTTCACTGTCACCCTCTTTCGTGTAGTGTAACTTTGTATCCGCGTCTGTTTAAGCGATCGATGATCAAGATACCTGCCACGGCCTCGGCCGATGCTTGCGCACAGGCACTGCGCGTGAACGGGCCGGCGGTGCCGGGACCGACCTCCGCGGCCGGTCGGCGTAAATCGCGGCAGATATTTGAGCATCGCTTTGAAAACCACAGCTGATGACACTACCTAGCACACTTTTTCACCACTCTAGCATCCACATTCACCGCTGTCGAATTACGTTTCCACAACTAGCGTGATTTTAAAAAGCGGCGAGAAGTTGTTGCTGCGGCGACCTGCGTCGGTTCGAGCTGCTCCGTCGGCCGTGCGGGCAGGCACGGCGGTGTGCGCGCGGAGCGTTTCTGCGAGCAGTAAACGCTTCGTGATTGCTTGCTTTAGACATTTGTTGCAAACAAGGGAAATGTAGAAACTTAGCTTGGCAATCATCGTAGTCTACATTGTTGATCGGGGAAACGAGCCGCAGTTTATGCTTCGGTCGCACACGTACGCCACCACGCTCAAGTTGTTTGCGGAGAATGTACCACAGTTGATACGGTTATAAAATCCCCATGACGTCAAACTGC
This sequence comes from Haemaphysalis longicornis, assembly GCA_013339765.2. Lineage (NCBI taxonomy): Eukaryota > Metazoa > Arthropoda > Arachnida > Ixodida > Ixodidae > Haemaphysalis > Haemaphysalis longicornis. Next base: position 42,910,110 of record CM023453.1, read on the forward strand.
GCTTGACGCAATGAGAGTTAACTTCAAACTACGGAAATTAACACGAAAATACTTTTAGAATGCGCGTCTTAAGCGAAGTGTCACGCGCTGCAAGCCAACTGTGCAGCAAGGTAGGAACGGTGATCCTACAAGTGACGTCAAAACGATCGCAGCGCCATCCTCTCCAGTGGTGGGCCTCGCGGCCAATACCTCCCACGACACATCCACTGCCCTTATTTCCAGTCGACGCAATGTCGAAGTTAGTCGCCGACAAAGAAGACCTACGGCGCTTCAAACGCGCACTTATTCCTCCGTGTGGATCAAACCTCCTTGGTGGGCTCACCCGCCGTGAGGAGGTGGCGCTACGATGGATTCGTGTCGGGACTGCTCTTACACCAGCTGTTACCCACACCTGGCCCCTTGATCGACGGGCTCCATTTGGCCGGAAATGTCCATTTCGCACCACGTCGGCATCGAGCGCAGATATTCACCATCTTCTGTGGACTTGCCGTGACCTCCAACGTCCCCGACAGCAAGTAATAAATAATGTGGGACTCAACCCAGACCGACCGCCCGACTACAGACGCTGGCTCTTTGGGCCGTATCACCGGAGCCTTTTAGAATTTCTGAGTGAAAGTTCCTGTTTACATACATTTAGACACACTCGCCCCCACCGTTTTAAGCTGCAGAGTAAACTTTCGCAAAAAAAAAAAATGCTGGTCTTCTGATTGATGTACAAGTTTTTTTTTTGTTCTGTTCCCCAACAAAGCTTGCTTACACCTGTGCGTGAAACTATAGAAGTATCGGGGGAAGTAGAGATCCAGAACAATGCTGGCATTATATACTGAGCAGGTTTTAATGATTTTTAGAAGTTTAAATGAAGTCCACCATCATGTGTTTTAATGATTCCTTCTACGCCCAGAAAGATGACATTTGAATTGGCTCTTCCGTGGCGCCAGTTTTGTGGTACATATATCTTGCATTCATTGACAAGCGCATTAACACAAAAGTAGGTATTTCTTAAGTCATCAGGATCTTTAGGTATGTGGACGACTACCTTGTGCTTTCAGATTTTACTGGTTCTAGCCTTCACGTTGATGGGGCCATAGGTGGGCAGGCTCACTCGTGAGTGCACCTACACACACCCCACTCAACACTCACGAGTGAGTGTTTTGTGAGCTTCACCATCATTTCGGCCTGGTGAGTGCGAGTGCGAGTGCGTGCGAGCGTCACTCGCGGTGAGCCCCGATCACCACTCACGGCGAGCCACTCTCAGCACTCGCGAGTGCGAGCGCCATTCCAGGTGAGTTCCGCTCAGCACTCACGAGTGCGAGGTGCACTCATTCTGAGCCCCGCTCAAGACTCGTGAGTGGCGAGGGCACTCGCGCTTCTTCGCGATGTGCGGGGCTTACCGCGGTGAGCACCACTCGCTGTTGTCATTCGTCGCAGGAGCCGCTCGCTGTGGTACTTGCTGCTGGCGATATTCACTCGTACGCTCAGCCTAATGGAGCGATTCCCATTAGCTTCGGCAATATGTCCCTACTGCCCTCCTGTTATGGAGCACCGTGGAATCAACTCTCCGGTAACGTGTTGATTTAGGATGTCTGACGCCATAATTCACTGATACTCTTCACTGTCATGACTCATTCAGGGGCTAGAATTGGAATTCGTGTCGGTAACGTCGTGGCAACAGAGTGAATGCACATTGTTACCGTTGAGCGGTGCGACGGAAGCATTAGGAAGCACCGTGGTATAGTGTCGTCGTTCTTTCTGTACATAATTGGCCGGCTTGCTGCTGCTATCAATGTATGGCTTGTATTCAATAGCGAGGCACGCATGCAGGCAACCATGTGAATGCGCCGTCACTGGTTACGTCGGGCTCCGCGAAATGGCGGTACTTGTCCATGTCCGTGCTAAGCGTATGATATGCGTTGGACATTCCAAGCTCGAGACCGCCGAACGCAAATTAATGGTTCGACTGAAATGTGAGTGCGATAAATAACAACTCTGTTGGCAACACCGTTTAGGATCGGATTTAAACAGAATAGACGATGCACGCCGGTGTTATTTTTGTTCTTCGGCGTGCGGCCGCAGTGGCATACGCCGCGCCATGTTTGTGGCGCTTCGGCCATGTCCGCGGCCATTTCAGAGTTGCCAAATGAAGAAATTGACAGATAAACTTTTCAATGAATACCGGCTATAGGCAGTTCTGAAGCAAAAAATGTGAGTGGCCATAGTCGTTTGAAAAGGCGTCGCAGATTTTCACGGCTTCGCGTATCAGGGTGGCAAAACCGTTCGGATGGGTGAATTGCGTGTTGTGGAAGAAGTAGCCCATTTTCGAGGCCTTGGCGTCTTAAACGTATCCGTATTTGTCATTACTTGTTACGGTGGTGCTCTGTTATGATACTTCGCTTTCACGCGGACCCGGAGTCACACCTACTTCTACGGCAGTTACTGTGCTTGCCTTGAGGCATGTGATTTGCTGCTGTCCCTGTTTGACACACCCGAAAACTCCAATGCTGCTGTCTTATTGCGAAATTCACAAAAATTTTTAAATTGCGTTATGTTGCATGGATGTTGCATTGATTCATATACGACGATGTGCGTACCTTACGCAACGTGCAGCAAACGAAGTAGCTCGCCTTCACAAGGGCCTGACATAGTATTTGTCATTATTACTCGCCGACTACACCCCTGTTTAGTTCCCTATCTCCCGCTGAAGCTTGCGTGTCCGTTCGTGCAAATTCACAAGAATCGTACGTTATGTCTGACTCCTCATTCGTCTTACAAAATCGCAGATTTCGAATCGCTACTGTTGCGTACAGTTTGTGAAATATATATTTCATATCTCCAGATCGCGAAAGGTTAAATACGGGCTGTTCGCGCTGCTATGTTGTCATCGACGGTCAATTACCTATACGCTTGTGAATTTGCCTGTCCATCTTGAAATTGGGACATGGGCTCCTGCATTATGCTGTTTTATTCTGTCAGTGCATGGTCGTCAACTATAGTTATGACGCCTAAATTACTTTCGCAGCTTTATTTTCGTATTTCGTACTGGGTCTCAGCCGTCACTAGTGTTCCTTTCGTGCCTGCTTTTCTGGTCGATGGAGTGTGAAATCGAGTTAGTGGTTGATTGTCGGTAACCTGGTGATGCAGCCATGTCAGCCTGGTTGCAGGGCGATCGGGTGTAGCAGGTAGGAAACAACCCATGTAAGTAGCTAAAGCCGCTTCTTCAGCAACAAAAGTACGTTTGTGCATACGGGCTGAGCGACGCCGTTCAACCAGTTCGTAAAGCGTGTTCAGCTGAACCCCAGCGTGGACAGATGGTATCGGTGGGGTTCTAAGTGATGGTGCGCATTGCGGCTGTGTTAATAGACTCACGTTGGACCCACTCCGTCTGAGTCATGTACTGGAATTGGGCCTGATAAACCAGTCGAGGGCTGAAGTACTGACCTCACCAAGAGACGATCCATCTTGGAGCAGGAGCCACCATAGTTCTACAAAATGCCTCGAAAGAGGTCAAGCTTGTAACCTGCTTTTTGTCGGGCAGATCGAAGCCACATTGCAGCTAACCCAGGTGCAGAAATATTCACCCCTACCACGCTATGAGATGGGGCAGTGCGCACGGGTTGGCCGGAGAGTTGGAGTTTGAAGGGAGAAATAGCCAGGTTGCGGCGGCGCTAAGCACTGCCTACAGGCACAATGGCTGTTTTTCTCCGCTGAAAGTGTCAGTCCAGCGTACTGACACCATTTCTGCGTGTCTGTCAAGGCTTGTTGTATGCACATGCTTTGCCGATGCATGCCTGGGTGGACGGTCCATACCATTATATCATCCGCGTGGACGAGGAATTGCAGGTCTGGTATAAAGCCCAGACGCCAGGCAAACGGAAGCATCATGATATTAAAAAGAAGGGCCGAAATAACCGACGCCTGACGTATTTCACGAACTAGTGTGAAGTGGTTATAGCTTTCCCTACCAAATCGTACTGGAAAAGATCTTGTAGCACGAAAAGTCTGGATGAAAGAGCACATCTTGTCTGGGAGAAAAAGGACTGGGAAAGTTTCAGCATAGCCCCGTGGCTGACGTTATCGTAGGCTTTGTAGATGTCCATGGCAAGGAATGTCCGCACGTTATGTGAACGACCGCCTAGAAACACGATTGACGACAAATGGCGAAGCCCATCCTCTGTACCCAGACGAGGTCTAAACCCATTCTGGGACGGGTGTAGCATAGGAAGGTGACCAAGCACCATTGAAGGCGGGCTGGCAGCATGCACTCTAAGAGCTTGCAAAGCGCGGACATCAAGGCGATTGGAGTGCAAACTCGAAAGATGGTCGGGTGGCTTCCCTGGCTTCGGAATAGGCACAATATCAGCGCGAAGCCACGATTCTGGTATTCGGGCAGAGAGCCAAACTTCGTTGATGTATTCGACGAGATGGCTAAGCATTGGTTCATCGAGGTTTTGGAGGAAATGCTTTCGAACGGCTGAAATGCCAAAACGGCTGCGTCACGGCTTTGGTTATCGTTATAAAGTGTGGCTGTAGTTGTTCACTATGAGACGGGAAAAGGAGGGTCGTTCTCAGTGTGTTCTCACATCTTCATTTGACAGGAGTGAAACATAAGTGCAGCCCTCAGGAGTGGCGCCCACAGAAGATTCAGATGATCTTAGGCCAGTGCCCTGAGGGTACACTCTAGATAAAGGGCATTGCTTCCACAGAAGGGGCGCGGCCACCCTGATCAGGCCAATCCCCTGCTTTCACTCACCTGACCCAATGGTCGCCCGATTCGGCTGTCTTTTTCACATGATAGCAGTTTACTTTAAGCATTCCTCAAGACAACGATTGCGTCCATTCGAATGAAATCTGTGACACGTGCTACTACTGCAAAACAAGGTCGACTTAGTTTAGCCAAATTTAACGACGATATCCTGACGTAGCATCAAAGTAGCACGAGTATAGTGAAAAGTACACGACTGGGGAAAAGGGAAACCTTGTGTATTTTTTCACAATTAAACAAGGCGACCGTAAAAAATTGCTTCAGCTAGAGAGTCGTTGATGTGATGTTTTAAAAACGGAGTAATAAAAAATCTGCCGTGTGACTGCATTACATTCCGAGAAATTCCGGATTACACTGCGCAAGTTGGGCTTAGCTATATTTATAAGAGAATGTTATGTACGATAATCGTAACTTTAACTATCCGCAGCAGACATTAGATGAATATTTTTGCTCATTTGCACGCAAAAAAGTAAGAAGTAACAGACTTTTCGAGAGTAGAATATGATCAAGTTATGTCAGTCGCATTCAATGCGTAAAAATTCTTGATATAAAAGCACTCAATGTCTACGAAAATTATACGTCACTTCCAAAAATCTTCAAGTACGCGATGACTGTTGCTTCAGATTCAGCGTGGATGGTTGACCGAAAAGTCGCTAAAAATTATGCTATGATTGACGAAAGATTTATTCAAAGTGCCCAAGCATGCATAACTCAATTTATTTGCGTCGCTAAGCGGTGTCAAACAGATCTTGCTTGTTTACTTTAAAGTGTGTTCCTGAGGCTGTTTTTTTTTCTGTGCCTGCCGCCTCCCTTCTCCACCCCCTTGTTAGCCCTCGTGCCGTTGCTGATCGCGGAGGCGATGCACATACAAACACCCGTCCACCAAGCCACGCACCGGATCATCAGGGGCTTGTCCATTGCGCAGGCGCCCGCACGCTGACATCACAAACGCGTCCTCTCTCTTCGCAGTACTATCGCTCATTCTTCCAACACGGGCACAGGCTTCAGAGTGATCAGATACACGCACAAATGTTTCGTGTCTGACCCTGCTGCAGCTTGCGCACTATAATTATTTTCAAAAGACAGCAGTAACACAGGGGCGCCCCACCCAATCACGGAGCAAGAATAAAATAGGAGGGGAAAGTACGCTTCCTGGGGCAGCGTGATAACGTCACAAGCACTTGGCGAGCGTCAAGTTTCCGGCATCTCGCGGCAAGCGAAGGAACTATCGCCACGGCCGGCGCGCGTTCTATTCGTGCTCGCCCTGTCCAACCCGGCTGCGGCATCGCGTCGGCATTTCTCCGAGCCGCCGAAACATTCCGTGGCCGAAGCGAGAGTGTGTGCGCTCTTCTGCGCTTCCGTTGGCTGAAGAGCCCGCCTTCGCGATTAATTTTCTGTCAAATTTAAACCGGCCGGTACGAGTGAATAAAAGGGGCATTTGTTTTAGTGCGTAAGCAATCTTGCGCGAGCAGCAAGCCCAAAATACAAACCTGCAATCGCAAAAAAATCGTGAAAACACCGACTGTGTAACAACCTATATCGTGAAAAATCCCACAATTGATTATGTTAGTTTCAGTAACTGTAAGGGTGTAAATGTATATTATTGGTCGAAGGGAAAACAATTTAAAATTAGGGAAAGCGCCGCATCTATGCTCACGAGTTATTGGGCAGTACTCACAGATTCTTTATATAATTTCGGACCGATGGGTGGTGTATAATTCCCTGTTAATGGTTTTCTGACCACGGCTAACGTTATACATCACTATAAGCCCATCGAACGTTTGTAGTCTAATGGATGTGGACAGAGTTGTCTGTGTACTTTGTGAATGAGCGGGGCATACGTTAGATGTACGGTGAGCGTTGTCAGGCTCAGGGTGCTTTAGAAGTGAATAGCCCCACATTTTGGCGTCATAAAAGCACCTTTTAAAAAGGACACAGTGCAACGCTGTTTCTGTAAAAAGTGAATTCATTGAACCTCACCACGGCACCGAACTTAACAAATCTTCTTCAGTGCGCTGAAAATAGTTCAATTTAGGACGTGAACCTCCGTAACTGTGGGGAAATAAATATTTACCCAAAGTATATAAGCAAGCGTTGTTTGTAGAAACATTCCACTATACGTCACCTAAACCTGCATACTCTGAATGAAACAAATATGTAACCGAATCATAAACAAGTACGACCAGACAGATCAGAGCGTGCACAGGGCACACTCATTTTGTGCAGAGCCTTGATTGTTTCTTTTGTTCGTGTGACGGCTTCACAGAGTTCCTGGCTTCATTGAAACAGTGTTGTCGCATGCGCATAGCAATGTATTACCTCAATATCTTGGCTATAGCCTCATTCTTGTGCTCATCGCATTGGAAGGTGAGAGGAAAATTGTCCACAACGTGGTCAATTGTAGACCAAAAGATGTCGCAGTCATTTCTGTTTGCTGAAAAATATCCTTCAGCGCAGCGAAGCATCCCGTAAAGGCGCGTGTGGGGTGCGTGAGGCCTCCTCGCGTTTTGGAGAGTGTAAGAGACGCCTCCCACCTTGTCGCAGTTGCCACAGAAAGGGACTGCCTGCACTTTGTGCACGGCAGCAGTTTTGTCATCTTGCGACTTACAAATCCGGTTACATAGTACAAGATGGCGTCAACCACTTCGGTGCTGTCACACCCCTCTGCTATGACGGTCGTCGCAATCCCATTCTTCTGTGTCGATCAGGCCATCTAGCTTTGCCTTAAGCTGGTTCAAAATCGTCTCGTCAGATTTCTTGCTACTGAATGTGGCTCTAAACGCAGCTAAATCCAGCACTGGCCTCTCTTGTCGTGCTTCGCAGTTCCCGAATTTAGGTGGCTCTCGGAGGCCGTACACGGCGAGCATTCTGTACAGTTGAAGTAACGTCGGCATATCAGGGTGGTCGTTGTCCACCTCCTGCTTGCGGGATTTTCCAAAAAATCTGTTCGACGGGATCCTGATTAAATTTTGCGGTGAGGAACATATTTGAACCCACATTCTGTCAGCAGACGTTCTGTCAGATCCCATGGAGACAAGATGTTACCCTAAGGCCTTCGGCGGTTGATGGAGTCCTTGGATGATATCTCCAGACAACAGTTCCCGTTCCCATTCATCAAGCCACTGAAGGGATTCAATCATTACAGAAATGTCAGTGCTTCCTTTGCGCACAGCTTCGCTAGGATGACGCCTGTTCATTGCGTCAAATAGGTCATTCATGCGTTCAGTAAACGCGATGGTGCCCGCGGCCTCCGCCCCATTGAACACGTTGCGACTGTGTGTAGTACTTGACTGCCGAAGCCATAGACCGACTGAACACTTGAGTTGCAAGTTTGACTCGCATTAGGTCCATGTTTGAGGGGTTTACATGGCGGTTTGTTATTTTGGGACATACCTTCAAGCCACCTGCATTCTTCAGGTCTTTGTAGACCGCAACGTAAAACCACCATTTCACCCACTCCTCTTTTACTTTGAGCAGGCGCTGTCTCAGTAGTCTATTCCTAATGCACTTAAAGAGGTGCGGTACATCTGAGAACACGTACACCTTTCTGTCTTCAGACATCGGGTGTTCAAAGAAGTGCTTCGTTGCGCCAAGTTTACCGCTGACACCAAGACAGGTCCACATCTTCCTGTTGGTACTTGCTCCATCGCAAACGATGCCGTCAACGATCGCTCCTGCCTCTTCTAACATGACAATAGCCTGCAGCACCAACTGGCTCAGCACCGTTCCTTTTGTGGCCCCTCTTGATGCGAATACTCCAACTGGTTGGGCGTAGTTTTCCCCTAAGGGACAAAACACAAACACGAGAGCGTGGTTGACCAAGGCAGATGTTTCGCCATTACCATTACCGTTATCGACGAGCCCAATGTAGGTTAGCGTTCTAGACTCAACACATTTTCTTTCTCGTACTTGAATCTCGTCGAAGAGAAGCATACCGTGCTGTTGGAACTCGGATCTTGCTTCGAGCTTCTTTTTTAGGGCTAAAAAAACTCGGCATCCAAACCACACTTCATCCCTGCGGTAGAAATGTACTTTCTCACAGTCTTCACACATGGTAAGGGTAGTATGTTACTGTCCCGAAAAAGTGGGTAGGCGGCCGGCGAACGAATCTGCAAAAGAAGACACAGTAGAAGCCAGTTGTCTCTATAGCGCCTGGCCTGTTTTGACGTTGCCTTCGCAGCCGCTACGCATTCCGTCAAAAGCACGATTTGCGCTTCCGGCAGCTCCGCTTTCTTCGCCAAGTCTTCTAGGTCGCTATCTTTCAGGTCATTCAATAGCTCTTTGCATTTGATGAGCTCACGCGTCAGTACATCCTTTCTTTTTTGCAACCTCTGCTTTGAGCGATAGCAGGCAATGCGCTGCTTTCGCAAAGCCTCAAATTTCGCTTTTTTCGAAGAACTTGCCATTACACGTATTCTTGCTGGCTTGACGCGCTTTGCTTTTCGCGCCTTGTGAAGACGCAGAGTGTTGTCCAAAGATTTGCATGATTGGCATTGGATTTCAGAAGCTCCAAGAAGCAAGGAACAATTTTTGTGCCTCCAAACTCCCAACCTGTTAACTGCAGCGCATTCTAATTGTATGCCAGGAAACTTGTTCCCTTCTGGTCCACTGCTGCATACAGCACATTCATGGAAAGCGGCAAGCATCCCTGTTATGTTTAGCTGCTCAGACATGTGGGAGTGCAACGGGTAGGTCTTGCCAGTGTTGTACACGTTCCTATAAAATAGGAACGAAAGCTCGTTCCTCGTTCCTTGCCAATTTTGAAACGAGTTCCCGTTACAAGTTCCTTTACTGCGAAAGGAACACGTTCCAGTTCCACATCGAAAATTGGAACGTGTCGTTACATTAACGTTACAATTAGGTTTTTAAATTAAAATATAGTGTCGGATAATCCTGGGGCAAAATTAAGTGAGAAATTTAAAACTCACATCGAACTACGTATATTATACGAATATTAACACCGCCGTCAGCAGATTATCTAGAGATAAAAATAATCAAAAGAAAATCTCCTAGGCGAATTTTTTCAGGGAGCCACGGACAAACTCCAGACGGCTCTAGGACATTTCGGTGCAGGATGTTTCGGTGCGGAAATTTCGGTGTACGGACATATCGGTGTACGGGCGTTTCGGTGCATGGACAACCTCAAATTACATAAATTACACTCTCAATATCCAAAACGTAACAAACATTAGCTAGCCCCCCAGAATGCAGAAAACGGTATGAAGGGTATTACGTAGGCTGGACTGCCTTGCTAAAATGAATCTGCGAACACTTGTCGAGGATATTGTCGTGGAGGAAGAGCGGGCCTTTTTGAAAACAGCCGCACCTTCTAATGTCCTAAATGTTAAGCGCGTACGGGTTGTGCATACAAATTGCGCCCATCCTGTTTCGGGAAAACCAACCTTCGTTTTATGTTTACATGCCTACATTCACCACATTTTAATTCTTTGTCCTAGCGCCCCCCCTCCCCGCCTGCACGCTCGAATCTCGACCAGATTCTTTTTCAGTCATATTATTTTCGGTTTCCCCTGAAAATACTACAGGCGTGGCGGAGTTCACGGTCTCCGAAGCCTCACCGCAGAGATAACGGACAAAGCTTCGCATTTACCAGGAGCTCACGAAATCTCTATAATGTGGAACAAAAAGCCACCCAAAAAGCCGCTGAGAACACAATGGCCACTATCGTTTGCTGGCTACGCCCTTCCGCGCGTCGCGGTCATAACAATGGCGCCCCCACTGCAGGAATCACTCTTTCTTCGCCTTCAGTCTCCCCAGGGAATTAACTCTTCAAGTAGCGCATATCATGGACACCCCAGGCACACATTGCTTTCTCCCATTATATAAGGAGCAAAAAAAAAATCGATACGCTAGTGTGACGAGAGCGGCAACCGTCGTCTTAAAGTTTTCGAAGTCCAGTGGACGCAATGGTGAACCACAAGTGGCACCCCTCTCTCTCTACCAAGGGGGATGGTAGCCAGCGGGGCTCAGCCTTCCCCTCCCCTAAGTTACGCCACCGTAAGTGCGATCGTTGGTTTGTTAGTTTTAAGTAGAACGGACACCGAATGCAAACGCATAGAGATTGATTGAGAAATAATTAAACGGAATGCACACACGCTTCATATACCTGTTTTTCTGTTGTTTTCATCACGGATATTTTGCTTTGGGGGGGGAGGGGGGGGGGGGGAGGATAGACTAAAAGCAGCAGCGTCTTGCACCGTTGGGTGAAGTGAAAGCAAAGCGCTTTGGTATTACCTAACCTATTAGGGTTGTTCACATTAATGTTAAAATAAAAATAAAGGTTGAACAGATGCAAATTAACAACGTTAAGTTTTACCATCTCCTACAGAAATTCGATTTTACATGGCAATGCTCTGGCAGGGTTTAGCGTTCGTTAACACACAGGGCGGCGCAAGCACAAGTCTCGAACGTAAAATCATATCAAGTCACGAAATTACAATATTAAAGCTAAAATGTTCAAAGAATGCCTGGGACATCCCGTGACTTAAGATGTCTGGGCCAAGACGTCGTGCACCAAAATGTCCGTGCACAGAAATGTCTGCACCGGAACGTCCTGCACCTAAATGTTCGACACCGAAATCTCCGGATCCCGTATTAGACAATCTTTCTCCGCCAGGGAACAATTCTATCGGCCAGACGCGCATCCTCGCCTCCCCAGGTAAACGATGAAAGGTGAAAAGCATTCTCGCGGCTACGCTATTCACCCGTCGAACGCCGCGTAAGTTCAACCACCATGGTTCAACCACCATGGTTCAACCACCATGGTAGCTTTAAAGCAAGCAGAAGCTGCGGCCTGCTGCGTTGTTTTGTTATTCTTCTGCCTTTGACCTTCGAGGAAGCACTTACGGCTGAAGGCCGGGCAAATTGACCAGCTTATAGGAAGAGGAACGCAGTAGCGACTTGTGGATTTTTGTACTCGAGCCTTGGCATCAAAAACAGCCAAATTCGAGCGATGTAACGGCAGGAACGCCGTTCCTGCCGTTCCTTCAAAAACGTAACGAGTTACCGTTACAGTTCCACCAGCCACCTTAATGGAGCGGTGGCGTTCCTCCGTTCCTCCAAAAAGGAACTAGTTCCAGGAACACCGTTCCTTGTAACGCCGTTCCGTACAACACTGGATCTTGCTGCCAACTTCGCGTTCTAAAATGTATTGGCTCACCTTCAGCTGTCCTGCATGCACTGTCACCTCTAAGCTTTTAAACATAAAAGCTGGTGATGCTGGCAACGGCTTCCTCAGTTCTGCGAAACAAACACTTTCGATTCCTTCCATGCTGATTTCATGCCGATTCCACGCGGAACTAGGCAATGTGACGGCCCCCTCCTTCATATATTGACGAAGCGACAAGCATTGCTCAGGTGGCTGGCTGTCAATCGAAGCGGGCATTCGACTGCTGCATTCTTTCTTTTCAGGGCCGAGTGACCCACCAGGGTTAGTGTTACTGGCATCCGCGCGAAACTCATCGGCTGAATAGGAATCGGTGCGGTTTCCGCCTAATGCAGAATGTTCGGACGTCGTGCAAGCCCAGCTGAAGCCAGGCGGATAATTGGCGTCCTCTTGCAGGCCACTGCTGGCAGCGCTGGTGCTTCCTGAAGCAGATGTTCTTGGATGGTCGTGCATACTTGATTTCGTGGTCTTGATGTTCCGTTGAGAGTCACCTGCTGACGGTCCCCGATGAGGTCGTTTCTTTTTCGGTGCAGGTGGACAAAAAAGAAGCCTGCGCGGAACAGCCCCTGGAAGTAGCTTCGGTCTTTTCGGGTGGTCTAGCAGTACTTCGCCGCCTAGCTCACCATAGTACCTGTCCCGCTTTATCATGTCGCTGGTGAAGTGCTTCTCGCAGATGTAGTGCTTGGATGTCAGCTTCCGGTCGCCTCCAATGGCCGCGGCCCATGCCTCCAATTGTTGCGGATCATCGGGTGCCTTGAAGGTGCTCACCGTCTCTTTGCACCCCTTGTGCCCACTCTTACAGTTTTTACAAAGCACCTGCATCCCATTTTTCTACACTTTGTAGATGGTCATAGTCCTTGCAGCCGGTCAACGGAATTCGGGAAACACTGTGAAAAGAGAGATCACTTTTGCACGAAACAAGCTGCTACATTTGAGGCGTAAGGCTGTAGGCGCGTTTCGTCTGCTCCGATCCCAGGCTGATTTATGCTCCTATTTTTCGGGGCTCCCGCGAGCGGCGGCACGGCTTATCTCGCGTGCGATGCGCTCGCAGCGAGTTTAGTGCACCAGCCAATTTATTGGTTATGCGACAGTGCACTGAGAAGTGCCAGCATCACCGACGTTGCGGGACGATGACGCGCGCTCGCGCGCTACGTCCGAGATAAACGCGCGTTCTATGCCCGCGTGCCCGCGTCGCGCAGCAGCTCGAGCGCATGGCGATTCACGCCTTATGGCGAATGCTGAAAACAACAGTATTGCTTTTAAAACATTCAACCAGGTGCCGCTGTAAAATTGTTCGCCGCCGCAGCTGCGGAGCTCCGTAGGTCGCCGTAGTTATCATTGTGACATTATCTCGTCGCTCGATCGCGCCGGCCGCAATGGGCGTTCCTTCTATATATTCTTGATTCTTGCTCCGTGCACCCAATGATGTAGGAACAAAACAAACTTAAAACAGTTCCACTCAACATGAAAGGCTGTCAAGTGTGGAGCAGTGATTCGCCAGAGGGGATGTAGCCAGTTCTTCGCTCTTTGCCATCATCCCTCACGCTTTTGCCCTCCCTACCTCACTCCTGCTTGATGAATTGAACGGATGTTTGTTCAATGCAATCCAATTTTCCCGGCTTTGAAGTGCTCGCGCGACTTCTCCTGGGACAGCTGGCATCCTTTTCTTCATCTTCATCTTTTTTTTTATTGTTCTGCCTGGAACAGCAGGAGCGGGAGGTCTGTTTTTTTTTTTTTTTTTGTTTTTTTTTTTCGCTTGCTTTTGTCTTGCACGGGCTGGAAAATTCCTCGGCCGTTTTGAACGCGTCAGTTTTTTGTGTTCCGCAGCCACTTTTTTAACAGCGGAGTTGCTGTACGTTAGCCGTAAGTTTGGTTTTTCAGGGCAAAATACCAAGACAATTCGGAGCGCTCATGAACGCATGCCTCACGGCGACTGTCGAGTTCCGGGAACGCGCAGTGGCTTCAGCAAAACAAAACAAAAAAAAAACATCTTCAGCGCTGTCGTCATGCACTACCACGCACGTTATGCTTGGCATGATGAATACGACGATATCGATGCATATAACGCTGACTACTACTGGCACACTACAAGCCAACGACGGTATATGTAAATAAACAATTTAAAACTTTTACAAATGCCTGGTTAAGTGTCCTTCAGTGCCCGCGTATAAAGAAATCCGGCAGCTTCACTACGGTTCAAGCCTTGCGGGACTTAGCTTCGCCAGTTGAGCTGGGGGAAGTCCACAATGCTGAGGATGACTTTGCATCCAACACTCGCCTCAAAGAAGACCACGGCCTCTAGGGTGCATATGACGACGAATACTAGCTCTGCAACTATTGAAGCAAACAATGATACTGAAACTTAACTATGTGTCCGGCAGTGCTCACTTGCAACAACTTTGCAACTCGTCTTGCACGTGAGTGCAAGCTTCCCTAAATCAGCCCAGCTTATATCGTAAAAACCAACCCAGCGACTAACTCAACTAATTTCCAAACTAAGTGAACACAGGGACTGCCGGTTAAGTACATATATGTTCCCTCGAAGGTATTTGCAGTTTTCTTTGCGATAAATAATGGGGACATACATGACCAGGGCGAGCGGTTCCAGGAGATTCCAATGGTTATGCGTATATAAACATCTTGTTCAAGTACCATCTCAACGTTTGGCCAGAAGGCTGAATCAGGGGGAAAGCGGGTATGTTTTTTTAGAGACTCTATTTGGCATGTTTTCGAAGCCGGCCCGCTAAAGTGCTCCGCACTTAACATTAGATTGCGGTTACCGTTATGGTTACCAATATTACACTCAGCGACGTAGCTGTAGACTTGCAACCATCTAGATTGCCCGCAAGAGCAGTGCTTCCTGCTTAAATAGGAAGTGAGCCTCGCTTTAATACTACGGCAGTTGTAGTTCATAGGACTGCATAGAACCGTACGGGGTTCGCTCTTGGTAGCACCAAAATGTTTAAAGTAATGCAAAATCTCCCCTCAACTTTGCCGAACTTATGCCTGCACGTTGAAGCTTTCTTCGAAGCGTGGAAATGTAGTGGAGTTCCGGCCTAAGGTTGGTATGTATCGTGCCCTTGAAGAACCTAAACACAGTGTTCGCAAAATATTTCTCTGTACTCTAGAGGGACATGCACAATACGGCGCTTACAACCAAGGCTGAGCTAGAACTGTTCATAAAATGCTGTAAGGGACAGCGACTGTAATACGGACCTAGTTGGATAAGCACGCAGCTTTCATTTACCTTGCCTGGTGGTTCCGTCGTTCTCTACCACCTGCTGGTAACGGCTAGCCATTTTTTATATTTTTGCAGGGTAGTGAGTAGAAGGCTGTCAAAATTCTAAGAACTGAGCTAAATCTTAGCTACGGCGAAATTTGCAAGCGATAGCTGCAAGGCCAGCCTGCCCTTGCCGTACGTTTTCGCGATAAGAGAGAAAAAAGGAATAAGAGCTAGCGTACACAAGAGAAAAAGACGTTTCGTTATCAAGAACAGTTGGCCGCACACGAAAGAAAAATGTAGCCCGAGTAGGCATTTATTCTAAAATTCAAACTTGCAGCTTAGAGAACCGAAGCAGCGTGAATTCACTCGTTAAGTAGGGGTTAACGTTTGGCAACGCTGTCACCATTTAACAGCAGCACACAACGCAGCACGAAGACTTACTATCCGTGCCGGTGCCAGCCTCGTTCCCTACCACGGCGCCAGGTCAGCCAGGGACGAGATCACTGCGCATTATCGCCTCGCTCACCGTCAATACCCTCCTGCCCACCCTGAGCTAACCAACCATCAGGATCGCTTTTGGTGACTCCTGCAGACGCACTCCTTGGCCTTCCGAGCGCTTCTGCACCGAATACACCCCTCGCAATTCCCCTCGCCGAATTGTACACTCTGCGGGGATCCAGCCACGCTTGTCCACTCCATGTGGGCCTGTCCACAAGACCCCTTTCCACCCATAGTTAATGAAGAGACTTCTGGTCACCCGTGCAGCCAACGTCGCTGCCGGCCTCAAACCGGCGGCCACAACGCTTCGTAAACCAACCTAAGGCTCAATAAAGTGATTCCTCCTCCTCCTCCTCGTAAATACGGGCATACAGTGCACAGGCGGGTTCTTTTATTTCCCGCCGAAGCGAGGATGGCAGGAGCCATGCCACGGATTTCACGTCTTGCGCAAGTTGCGCCGCTTTTCTGTAACTTTCAGTGTATACGCTAAGTCCTGTAATATTCCCCAAGGTGGTTTAACAGTGCTGTGTAAATAAAAGTATCTATGCATGCTTCTTATACCCTGTCTAAACAAACGCGGACTGCCTGGTCTCGTGGCGTGCAAATTCCATTTCTGGATACCAATCGCAAGGCCCAGGCTCGAATGACACAGGTGCCACTCCATTTTTAATTGCTTGTGTTACTAGAGAACGATTTCTTTTATCACGCGTGTAATCTATTTATGGCACATTATAACATTCTATACTATCCGGTGGGTTTGTTTCCTTTAGGTCAGTGCCAGCTCTTGCTTCGTTTTTTTACTTTTCGGTGGTTTACTTGTCGCAGTGACTCTGTGGCTATGGCGTTGTGCTCCTGATGCCGAGGACGCGGGTTCGATTTCTGGCGCCAGCGGCAAGTTCTCTGATGGAGGCGATAACGGAAAACGCCCGTGTGATCGAGATTTCGGCACACGTTAAAGATTCCCAGATGGTCAAAATTAATCCGAAGCCACCCACAACCGCGAGCCTCATCGCCTGTGTAGCGTCGGCGCGTAAAACCCTAGACTCAATCAATCAAATCAAACCAACTTTTCAGTGGTCGAGCCCAATTCGGTTTCGGATACTTTTGTTGAATATTTTTCGAACTTATTTTGAATTTATCCGTGGTTAGGGGTTTTCTGCTTCATTTTTTTTAGGTTGCGTGGTTTTCTAACCTTTCGGTCGGTTTCAATTCTCCCTTATCTAGCTGAGCGAAGGCCATATTCGGTAGGGATATTTGCAAGATTTTTATTTTTAATTGGAGTTGTTTTGCCCGGTTAAGGCTGGTGGTGACTGTTATTATTTCCCTTATGATGCTTTTTGTCAGCGTTAGGTAGGTTTCTGCAGCGTAGCGTGTCCCAATCAGATCCTACGGTATTTGGCTTGGAAATACGCAGCAGGGCGGGGTCGGGTCCGGCCAGGGCCATAAGGTCTTGTCAAGCCAGCCCGGGCCGGCCCGGGCCGGTTTATTAGCCTTCTTTGTCGTGCCGGGCTGGGCCTACTGCAATAAGCACCGGGCCCGGGCTGTGCTCGGGCCCAAATTTCTGGCCCGTACACAGCTCTAAAATTTCCTACCCCTTGAACCCTCCAATGACCTTTTGCAGCTTCCGTAACTCTACAGAGGCCTTCTAACTGTGAATCTCAATACACTCCAACAAATCATCGGCCCTACTTCCCGCAGGACAAAGAAGGTGCCGCAAGGCTCCCAAAATATGATACAAAGTTGACTGCACTTCCCATGGGACGAACACGGCTATACGCGCAAATCCACCCGATGGCGCATTCTCAATGGCGGTAATCAGCACCGTTAAACAGAAAGGAGACACACCGCCGGCTTCCCGAAAGGAACGAGAGAACATATACGCCGTAAGCGAGGTTCTCTCCACGCCTCTCGGTCTCCTCAAAGGCACTCGCAGGGAAGACAAATACCAATTAAAGGGTCCTGCGGTAGCCTATCGCCTCGCTCGCGGACTACGCCATCCCGGTAGGCATGACCACAAAAAACACAAAAAAGCTAAGCAAGCTGAATACGGTGGAACGCCGTTCATACGTTTCTCACCGGACCGGGAAAACAAAACGTAACAACCAGGAAAACGCAGAAGTCAGGAAACCTTCGACAAGAACCGAAAACAGTGTTGCTTTGATTTGCAACCATGTATTTTTGCAACTTTGGCTTTCGAACCTTCAAAACTCGAGAATATAGGATTGCCGTTTTTTGCGATCGCTGAAAACACCACGCGTGGCAATGCAAAGCCTCTTAGCCATGTTGACTCTCTGCCGCCCTGCCAGCTTGTCTACTGCGTTTAGTAGGTCACGCTTTTCCCGACGGGAAAGCGCCTCCCTTTTTCGCGACACCATCAAGGCACGACAAAGTTCGGGGTTGCAAGTTCAACGGTGTTCTCAAAGCTTGAAGCGCGCGATGAGGCCGAGAGCGCGTGCTATTCTTGCGGTGGTGCGTTTATGGAAAACACGCACTTCGGCATTCCGAAGTGAAACTTCTGTTATAAGCGCAGTGATGATGGTGATAGCATAGAGTAACATAGGGCCATCTAGTGGGGACGAATCTACCCCGCACGCGGCTTCATGCAGTCAGTTCTGTAGCCAAGCCTAACCAAGGCTCGTCAAACGTGAAAATGGCGGTCCACGCATGTTCCCCGGGTGGTTTCGGAGTGTCAGATTGCGACGAATCATCCAGGAACGTATTCTGAGCCACGACGTATAACCGGGAGGGTTTTAATAAATGGGACTATGTTAGCTGCGCCGGGACTTGACAAAAAGAACGTAGCAGCCTGGAAAACGCACCACTGAGGCACGTAAAAGCGGGGTTCTACTGTGCTATTTACAAGCTGACGCACGGTTTACATTAATTAGGCAAGGTGCCCGCACTTAACTGGCCTCCTCGATTATTAATCAGGGATGCCTGTAGGACAAACCTGGTAAACGCAGTAAACGTCAGTCGAAGTAATGGCATCACGTTCGGGAGGAGGATGGAGGAAAAAAATTCCGGGCCATCTCCACTAACGTGTAACCTAGGGAGGGGCGAAGCCTGCAGTGTATAAGTCTATTCAAAGATTGTAAGTCTCACTGTTGCCACATGGCGCGCGCTAATTGGGCGCCGGAGAAGCGGCGGTGGGAGGAAAAATCGCACACTTGCTGAGGCGGTGGCGCCCTCTCTTGTGTTTAACTGAATTTAAAGACTGGCTGTAAATTGTCATCGTGTCACACGACGCAGCATGCTAAACAGTATGCTTTACAGAAAAATACCTGGCATTTAAAACCAATTTTGAGACGGAATTTAACAAATTTCTGTTGTTATTTCAAATAAATCCTGATTGTTCTTGTATTTTAAATTAGTTTAAGCTATGTTGATTCATTATGAACCGGTTTTATTCATTATGAACTTGTTTTTGATTATCCTTTGACAACTTTATTTACCGTGACATGAGACAGCGACAAGAGACGCTGAAAACCCGAGCCCCCATGGTGCTTCGCCCCTAGAACTATCACAGTGCAAAATTACGCGTCGAGTTTATTAACTCCTGTCCAACTGAAGCGGTACGATGAGCACGTAGTTTGCATGCGTTGTTTCACATTTCTGGGTTCACCAGGAGGATAAAGTGACGAGCACCAAAAATTTCGATGCAGAAAATGTCGGCGGTCTTGAATTGTTTCACTATGGTTCTTTTAAAGCAAAGCTCTACTACTTTCGTCCAGCGGTTTCGCGGAGGATTCAAGTTAACCTTTTGACGGGAGACACCCCCCCGGCGACACACCCCTCAAAGCGCATCGCCTGATTCGTAGCGCCGATCCGCTGATCGGCAGCCGACCATCCCCGCAGCCTCCCATGCATGCGCCGCTCGGTCGCCTAGATCTACATGACTCGTTTCGTCGCGCCCGGCGGAGGGCAGTGGCGCGTTTGCCATGAATGAACGCCGCGTTCGCCAGGGCCTTCTTCTGTGAGTGTTGCACGGGACTGAACGGATTTGAGCCGTGGTCGTCAATACAGCTAGATCAAAGTTTAACCATGCGAAGGCAAGACTCAACCAGACTAAGTTTAGATTTTGCTTTGGACATCCAGGGTTAGCTGAGCAGAGCCGCAGCCATTTTTAAGTGTTTTTATTGTGTTACCATTAACATAGATCGGAGGCATGGATGTTTTGATCAATCCCACCCAAGGGGGTATGAGCCTCGGACAACAGTAAGACGACCGGCTATAAGAGTGCGCAGACAAATCAAAGAGAATCATAAATCGCCTGGACGTAATACCCCTACCATTGGGATTCTGCCACGCTGAATAAAGGAGGAATATAAAGGCTAGTCAGTGGAGCCAGGGGACCTCAGATAAAGGGAGCCAGGAGACACTGGTCGCGGGCACCCGAAGAGGAGCGAGCCAGGCAGGAACAGCGAGGTTCCCCGAATTGGAGACCCCACGCAATACAGCCGGAAGAGCTCCGGCTGTGCTGCTCTTCGACGCACTGCCGACTGGGATTTTGGCAGCCGCAGCAGCGGATTCTTCCGTCCTCGGCACAGCCTTCAGCGCTCGCAGCAACTACCGGGCCAGCTGCCACCGCTCCAGCTGCAAAGGGTCATCTACACCCGTTTGTGTTCGGGTGCATTGAATGTCAGCTTCACTGGAAATAAATAATTAGGGGTGGCATTTATCTCTCGTTTCCTCCCTCCAGTTTTTAACAAGTGTGGAGCATGCTACCTGATTTGATGGTTTGGAAATGTTTCGCCTCAATAAACGCCTTGTTCAAGAACTAAATTATTTTTGGCCGGGCGCCTGAATCGAGGGACAGTAGGACAGACAGACAGACATTTTGGCTTTAAGTAGCCCAAGAAAGGCTATTATAAACTTTAAAACCCCCCAAAAATTAAGTACAAGGCACCTGACCCCCTTGACTCCGAGGAGAAGCCCACGTGGCAGGATGCGAGGGAGCGCCAGATGTAGTTGGAGGGGGAACCTCGCAGGATGTGCGGGCGGGAAGAGTGCTTTGCGCCGAAGGGCATGTGGTGAGCGGCCTCCGGCATGCGCATTCCACTCCCGGGATATAAACTCTCGCATCCCCACACCTTAGTAGTATTCAGCGCATCTGCCGGATTTGCTAATGGTCTTATTGCAAGTTCCAGCCGTATTCAACTGTACTGCGTGCCCACGACTCTGTTTTAATTGGTGGTTTCTTTCGTTGGCCTCAGGCAGTTTGGTCAAATTTGGCCTCACGGCATAACAAGGGAAGTGCAAGAAACCAACGGGTGAGTTGCCACGTTTTCTTTTGTTTTTGTTTCGTTATGTAGCTTAATGGACTGCAGTGTGCGCTGAAATTGGCATGGTTGTCAAGTCGTTGCGGCGATCTGTCGAATTAGGCGAAGGTAGATGTCGCTTTTGTACCTTGAATACACGAAATACCGACGAGGACAACAGAAAGAAGACGGCGAAAGCGTTTGTTGTTCCTTCTGTTGTTCTCGTCGGTAGTTCGCCCTTTCAGGCTGCAAATTGTACTACCAACCCCCTCAAGTAACAACCCATGAAACTTTCATATGTTGGTTGCACGGGTTATTTTACCCCTCACAGCTTATAACCGCCAGCGGACTGCAGCACACAAAAAACACACCCATGCACACAAACTTCATGAGCATCAAAGTACTGGGTAACTGCCGCAGAAGACAACTCTACTAAAAACGAATTCGGGCAGGCATAAAGAGCGCACGGGTGCATTACAGCAAAAATGTCAGTTTCAGACCAGTTTAGAAATGGGCATCGATACAAAACCGAATCAATATTTTTGTTGGAACTGAACCCGAACCGTGCTTATTTAAGCATGCCGTATTGGAACTAAACGGATAAAATTAAGGCAGTGTCTATTGTACTGGCAGTAAGGCGAATTTATAATAAGATTCTTCTACCGTGTAAACTTCGCCTGCCCTTAACCTGTCCTCACTCTCCGAGCACAAATCATCACGCTATCAAGACAACACATCAAGGACTATAGTATTGACGAGCTTCCACGCACTCAAGAATGCTACCGCTGCGGCCGATACCCCAGCAATGAACACACACTCTGGACATTCCAATCCCTGCCACAGAGTTCCCTTCTATTTGGGATGCATTGGTCGCCCCCTAAGGAGCTTGAAGAGCTCCATTGGATTAAATTAGTGAATCACACCAAAAACACGCCAAGATTAGACGAGTCCCTGTGACCCCACCAAGATGTCCAGCGGTCTTTTCGGTGCAGGCTCCAAATAAACGCTCTCACTTGCTGTGCAGAAATCTTAAATAAAATTCCAAGCCATCAACTTCCTAACTACTACTAACTGGGACATCATTATTTCAGAGATTTCAAAGATTTTATTTCCTCACAAGCACGGGGAGGCAGGCTGAGACTGAAGGCTACAAAAGCCTGACAGAGGCCCTAGTCCCTTTCGGTACTGTACAATGAATAAGCAGAATTTAAAAGGTGGAAAATCTAATGTTTCAGTAATCAAAAATGTAAGCACCACATAGAGCACCAGACAATAAAGAACAATAAGGTTGAGGAACAATAAAGCGCATTAAAGTATATAAGAATAAACTAAAGTAAAGTACAATAAGATTGGAGTAATACTACCACGATTGCGTTTTAAACATAGACACTAAGACGTTCTACCGGCGGTTCGGGTTCGGCTACCGTGATTAATTTCTCCTCGTCACGTGACCTAAGGGAGCCGATAGGAGGTGAATGCCGGAAAAAATCTGAATGCGTAGCATTCTTTGCCGAGTAACTCACAACTAGGCCTATGTAACGCCCTGTCTTCGAACCATAATGTAGAATTGGCGGAAGTAATACATTTAATCGTTACAAATGGAGATGGCTGATCGACCAGAATTTTGAGAAATGAAATAAGAAAAATAAAAGTGTAAAAATTCTGCGACAATTATCTCACGCGATCGCAAGGATGCACGTTATACATCTCCTCCAAAAGACGAAGAATAAACAAGAAAAGCCCAGAAAAGAACATTGAAAATACGAATTAAAAATAGCGAAAATGAACAAACCCTGTAATGCACTGAATTTACGGAAAAATGCATAATTGGAGGAAGTAACACAATAAATGTTATAATTGCGTAAATACAGATAATTGGTCGAATGAAAACCAAAAAACAAGAAAGAAAATTTTTAGAAACATGATATGACGAAATCAACAAAAGCAACTTGCTTTTTCATTTTTCTTTGAAGCTGTCAAAAAGGTTCACCACGAGCGCTGCTAGTCTTCCCGCGGTATACAAGCAGCGCGCCAACTTTCGCGTCCCGCAATAGGTAATTAAAGTTTTTTTTCTTGCAAATGTCTGTACTGGGAAATGTGATTTTGCGTTTCCACGATTTTCAATTGTTGCTCCCCATCGAACCTGAACTGAAAGTTTTATGGTGGTTTGGGAAGCTGGAAGAAATAAAATAGGGGATAAGGAAGGATGTGAACCAGGCTAGGGACGTTTACCAGGGACGTTAACCAGGCTAGCGACGTGTATCTAGGAAAAGGAGAGCAGGAATTAACCAGGCAAGAGACGTTTGCAGAAAGCTCGTATAGTTCCCCTCATTTTCATGCAACCCGGCTTTATAGCTGTGCAGAGGTTGCTAATGTTCAAAAGGGTGTGTGTTTGAATATATGCAGGTACATTGAAGTTGTTTGTGCAAAATTAACACAAGAAACAACTATTAAAACATTATTTTATGCCTCCAATGTTTTCCAATCTAGAGACACGTCGCCGACGTTCTGGATCACCTCCATAAAACGAAGAAATTTATCAGTGCTGTTTTGAGTACGGTTCTAGTACGTCGAATGTTTGTAAGGTGACGGCTCTTAAGGCAGGCATGCACATTTTAAAAAATATGTCCCCGAACTGATTTTTTTCTTCAAAATTCCCTAAATAACAGGAAATATCAATGGTCCCCCACCGCCATTTCTTACCTTGCTCCAACATATTATGACTACCAAGTAGCAGACAGGTCACGTAAAAGAACGGATAAACTGGCTTCACTCGAAGATCTTCGAGCGCTAGGCCCGTCCGGACACAGATATTCTTAGCACTTTCTGCTGTAATGTTTGCCTTCCCGCGCCTTGAGTACAGCCGCTGGGGACGGAAGGCGTGGCTCAGTAGTGTGGGTCAAATTTCAGTCGGGGGGCATCTGAAAAATGTGCTCAACCAGGGTTGCCAAATCCATGGCTGGTGAAGAAATGCTGTTTGAGTCCCATGAAGTTTCACCAGTATGAATGCGCCTCTATAGCATAGCCTCCCTTGGTATCCGGTGATCTAATGACCAAACTATGCAGCAATTCAGACCTGGTAATGTAATGGAGCGCGGTACCTGAGCAACGCTCGAAGATATTCAGAATGCGTAACACCCTTCATAGATTCACACAGTTTCTGACATCTAGAAAACATCCCTTTCTGCAACTGAGCTTGCATATCTGGAGCGATCTCCGTAAGTCTTTGTATTGTCGACTCAAAGAGCATGTGTTCACTTCACGGAGAATTTCGTGCCTACAAATACCCCTGCAGGTGTATGGCGTGACCATGGCGTGCACATTTGCCCGCTTCATCGGCCTACTAAAAATGGCCTAAATCAAGTGGCCTTTGAGTGGGGCAGACACGTGTAGGGATTCAGCTCCATCCGCCAACTGGTTTATTTTCCTTCCCATTCTTCACCTTTCCCCGCATGGGGCTTTATACCTAATGTATTCCTTCATTCATTTATTCTTTTTCCACGGCTTCGTTAGTTCGTTTCAATACTCCCTACCTTAGGCCGTGTGGATCATTTTCATTTTTGTGTGCGGAATTTTAATGTAGTTACGCAATAACAACGTGCTCTTGTCTGCGTGATCGCGGTTTCAACTGGAGCTATGCTGTGAGGGCGCTGCTCTCAGTGTCCACATTTACAAAGCAATGCAACTGCAGGTTCCTCGATCGCTAGCACCCCATTATGGGATAACTGAAAACTCTGCTCTTCCCTGGCCCAGTTAACTTCCACCGGTAGTTGTGCTTTTTATGTAGAAGCTTTTAAAGACGACCTTCGTCATTGAGATATTTAAAGGCAAAAATTTTGGTCGGTCTACCCGTCTCCGTTTCTCAATTTTGCGTTCCCGCCGAAAGATAGAATTCTTCGAAGAGACGTTTATATACACAAAACGTTTCCAAACTATAAACTTGTATACTTGCTTGATACTTGTCTACATTGTTTAGCCAAAGAAGACATTTCGTATATTTGATGAAACACATAAACACATAATTGCAGTACTACCCCTGTTCTTTTATTTACAAACAGACGGTGCTGC
This sequence comes from Haemaphysalis longicornis, assembly GCA_013339765.2. Classification (NCBI taxonomy): domain Eukaryota; kingdom Metazoa; phylum Arthropoda; class Arachnida; order Ixodida; family Ixodidae; genus Haemaphysalis; species Haemaphysalis longicornis. The sequence continues at coordinate 42,935,099 of CM023453.1, forward strand.
ATTGGAGAAGGCGCCCCCTACCGGGCTGTGTCGCCTCCGTCAAGTAGTGGTTGCGTGGTGGACGAGCGGCCAGCAGAAGTGCTGCTTTGGTGTTGGCAACAACAGCCATCCTAATGAAGCTGATGCTGCGACCGAGCTTGGTGCTTCTGTGCTGCGTGTGCGTGGCACCCGCAGCGACAGGTCCATGCCGCTCGGCCTGGGCATCCGTGAAACCTGGAAGCCAGGAGATAATCATCACCGAGGGCGAACCACCCCATTCGGCGACTCGTGCTCATTCAGTTGGAAAAGCCGCCGTCGCCTGGGGTCATTTTCAAGACACCATTGAAGAAACTGGGTCAGTTCTCATTTGACGCTGTTATCTTCAGGAAGTGTTTATTTTTTTTTCAGTCCCTGCACACTGCCGTGTTGTGAACAACGGGAATGTTTGACTGTGTCCACAGTGCATTTTTGACAGCAGGCTCAACGAAACATGCATGTGAAAACTCCCGTCAGCGCTATTGCTGTCCGGTCGGGTGCCGGAGTGCTGTGGGAGGTGCCCCTCCTACAATATCGTTTGGCGCCTAGTCTTGTTGTCGGTATTTTAAAACATCTCGACGAAGATGTCTAGGCAAAAAGTTACTTGGTTTCAACCAACAAGCCCATCTATTGTGTAGAGTGCGCAAGAAAGCGACAAAAAATGAGATACTCAGGAGGTATATGCCTTAGTATGTTCCGTAACGTTCCCAGAGAAACTCACATGAAAATCAATCAGATAGTCCTAAACGTCGCCATTGTGTGTCAACTTATGGATGTGATAAATTCTAGAAAAAAGAGAGACATGATATTTACGAGGGTTTTAACGGTGCCGGTAGCTTGATATGGGAAATAAATGGGAGAGTGCTTCCACCATTCTTTTTTTTTTATAAAAAGGCAAGCCTTAAGGGCTCCATTCTTCAAAAAGTCGTCGTCCTCGTTGTTATTGTTGTTGTCCGGACAAAAAAACTGCCGGTGCTTTTAAGAGTAAATAAAAAAATCCCGGGACATCTCCACGAACGTGAGGAGAAGGAGCAGGAATCACTTTATTGAGCCTTAGGCTCGGACCTCTGGGTCCGAGCTGCCCAGCGCTCCCTTCCACTGCTCTTCATTAACTATTGGTGGAAAAGCCCCTTTAGGACAGGGCGACTCCTGCAGACGCACTCCTTTGCCTGCCGAGCACTTCTGCACCGAATTCACCCTTCGCAATGCCCTCTCGCCAAACTGCCCCCTCTTGGGGGACCTAGCCACACTGGTCCACTCTATGCGGGCCTGTCCTCAAGATCCACTGACATGAAACCTGGGGAGGGGCTAAGCATGCAGTGTATCAGTGTTTTCTTGGCGCCTTGACGTTTTAGGCCACGGAGATGAAACCGTTGGGGGGTTGAGGTGCACAGCTTTGCTGTAAAAGTCTTGTGTATTTAAAACACAAAGCATTCTATAGCGTGAGGCGTTGGAAAACGAGTGTCCCAATGTGTTCTTTTAGTGCACGCTACATTTTAGCGCGTGGCGTTAGAAAACGAGAGTCCCGATGTTTTAGTACCATTGACACATCACATGACGATGACATGAGACGACGACAGCATGACACGCCGACCGCCCCAGCCCAGAAGGTGCTTCGCCCCTAAAACACAAGTGTAATTCGACAGAATCTGAACCTGGGTCGCCACATGGGCTATTATGCTACCTCTTATCAGCACGAAACAGGACACCTGAAGACAGATATCCTCGATCCATATATTTTTCTGCACCACGATGGCGTCAACTGACACCAAGGGGGTGTCAGTTGACGCCATCACGCAAAAGGTCCTCTAGCGGAGAGAGAACGAAACCAAAACTGCTAGTTCTCTGGAAACTTGTTATTCGATGATGCCTGTCGCGATAACGCCACCGTTTAGGCGCTTTAGCGGGGATGCGCGGTACAAAGAAGAACCTTAGGTGAAGACAAAATTCCGACATTGAGGTTAAACAAACGGCGGTCCTAATTTTATTCCCAAGCTTGTAAATCTAAAAATTTCGTGCAATACGAATCTCATTTTTGTTTGTACGATTATGGGGTCGTATTGTATTTTATTGTATATTGTACGGGGTCGTATTGTATTATGGCGCCGGATCGAAAACATGCCAAAAAGACGTTCCTGCTCAATATGAAATGTTTAAATGCCCGTTATCCTAAATAATTGCGTCATTAATAAATCAATTATTCCCTGTACTGCCATCTCTATTTCATTTTATGGCGACCTAAAATTAAGAAAATACACAGAAAACATTGTTTTGCCTGATATAAGAAAATCAGAACTGAAAGGGTTAAAGTGATGTTTTATATGGCTTACCAATTCGTCTGTGAGCCCCCGAAACGCGCTGCAGGATAATCAACTGGTTCATAATGATGAAAAATCAAAACGTCTGGAGAAAATGATTCGGCGTCCGCTCAGTTTTCCTTTACAGGGTCCATAATATAAAGCCCTTTTCTTAAAAACGTGGTTGAAAGCGCTGTTCTCTCCCATACAAACTGGATAAAAGTCGAAGCCAATGACCACGCAACGAACCCAAGAAATGCTGAGCAATGTTTTGGTTCTATTAGGTGATTTCATTGGGGTTTGAGGGGATTTGGTGGGAGAAAGGTTAACTTTCAACTACCTTTTTTGCAGAATGGGCTTCGATTTTCTTGTGCGGTCGCTTTGCACTATACTGTCTACCCCCCTTTCCTCCATCCCAATTCTCTGCCGACATATCTGGGTGACGTTTAGTCAAGAAGACCAGACATATGCCTGTTTAGTCTGGCGGAGCCCATTTCCAGCGCTTCATTGCTGTCTGCCATAATATGCTTCGACCACAAATGTACCCGAAGCACAACTTGGCCCGCAAATTCTTTGGCTAGTATGAAAAAAGTGAAGTGAGAACCTTTCTTATGAGTTTAGGAAGAGCGTCCCCGCGACACCGCAGATATTACCGCATTCACAAACCCCGGTCGCAGACAGCTACTGTGCCCTTTTAATGCGTTCATTGATATATCATTGCAAACTTCCAATTGCGCTATACTGGTGCTTGCCGACGAAAATATTATTGAGACGTTTTTGTGGAGTTATGTGAAAGCGTTTTTGTTGTTTGTCTACTGCATGCGTGTGCCTATTGTAGGCGATACGACGCTGGCGGTGCACAAACCCGATTAGTGTTCTTTTCGTATGCTTGGCGGTAACGCTGAACTTTGTCCTTTGAAAGGCTTTATAACGATGCTTGTTTTTCTGGTGACAAAAATTATCAACAATACTATTGAATGCGTTTCTTTTTCTTTCTTTTTTGCTGTCAAAAATTTCGTTTTACGTAGCCGGAAGAAAATACGGAATAAAGTTCATGAACAAAATTGCAACTCCGACAACTTCCGTGTTATAACTGCGGAGACACTTTTAATAAACTCGTCTTATGCGGCTTTTCAATATTTCTTCCCAGCTAATGGCAGGGTAATCGACGTCTAGTCCAGAGTGGGTGTCCCATCACGAAACAGCTGATTGGGATGTCGCATGATTGAGAACCAATAATGCTTGAGTAACTAGCAAATATATCGGTCTCCCCATAGATGCGTCAACAAAAACTGAGTGTCCCACTTTGCTACGGCTAGCGAGTGCACCTTGAGTCTGCTGTTGTCCTTTCCTGTTCTCAGATGGGCGTTCCTTCAAGTAGGCTCGAATTCGAAAATAAAGGACGAGATACAAGCTTATGCTGCTGGCGCCATTGAGGGCTACCTGAGCCGAGAACTGATGAACTACCACTGGGAGAATATGTTTGCCCACTACTGCGACGACCAAGTGGAATACTGCGCCATGCTTGACACTTTTATACAAATGAACCTAAAATATTCCCTCACCCAAGCAGAAAAGTTGAAAAATACCGATCCTTACTGGCACATGGTAAGCCCTCAGCTCATAAATGGCATTGTTGTTGTTTTGTTGATGTTTATCTCAGTCTTAGTGGATAAGAAGGAAGTCTGGGCTATTTCCAAGAAGCTCATTCGTCTTCCCGTCTATAGTCTAGCCAGACATGGTAGGCAGGCATATATGCATACCCTAGTCAGTACAGCCAACAGTCATCTGAGCTTGCTTATGGGGGTTATATTAAAGCATAAACGTACCTAAAGCATACAGAACCACCTGAACAGAAATAAATAACAGGCAAAACGGACCTGCAATAATTGAAAGGTAGTGTGTAGAAAAATATTCAACAGAAATAGTAGAAACCGACCTAAAAGGGGCAAACCCGCAATAAAGTACAAAACGCAGTCGCTGAAAGTGACCAAAAGGCAACGAAAATACCCGAAATCCTATTTATAATGCATAAAGATGTCATAAATAGATTATATGCGTGATAACACATGCTATTATTCAAATATGACAAACCCTTGAAAATGAAAAAAAAAAAGCGGTAACGGGACTTGAACCCGGGTTCGGATGTTTGCTTCGCAGGAACGAAATTACTACACTGCGAGACCAAACGGTTATTATCGATTAAACTGAGGGCCCACAAGCACATGGACATAGCTTCGAAGATACCCCTAGATGGCGTCATGCGTCGCTTGGTGGGGCTGACCAGGAAACGCTTATACGTGGTAGGCACAACCATGGCATGGTAATTGCGGGACTGTGGATGGCTGAATGATAAGGTATATAAAAAACACAAGTATGATTTCAATATTTGGATTCCAGGGATTACTGACAAATTTGCCTCGATCTTAAGGAGTTTCTAGCCATTTTTCCCGAAACACAAAACAAGGAGCATTGAGGTTCTCTCTGCTAATTGGACTACAGGGGCGACTGAATTCCCGGCATTTTTTGTTTTGTTCTAAGGGCATTTAAGTGTTTACTGCATTCGGGGGCAGGGAGGGGAAGGGAAGGGGGGGACGATAGCCAGCGCCGCTTCGGCAATTTCGGTGTTCAGTTCAGAATCAAACGAAGGAGGATCCCTTCGCCCTTCGGGTTCGGATCCCACCCGGTGAGCAAATGTGCTTCATTTTATGCCTTTACAGTGAAACCTCGACATATCGAACAGCGCGGTGCCCGCGAAATAGTTCGATATAACCAGAATTCGATATATAAAATCACGTAAAAAACGCGCCATAAACTGGTACAAATCAATAAATGAACGAATTGTGCAGTAAATACTCACTTTGTGCTTCAATGCATTTATTCTTTTGGCTTAAAGTACGGCAGCAGGGTAGCCTGGCGTGTTATACACGACTTCCTCAACGTAGTCCAAACGTTTCACAAGCGACAGGCTGGTGCCTTCTATAGCGCTGCAGTAGCGGTGCGGTAGGGCCAAAACCGCTGAAGCATCGGTCGAAGTCGGGAGCGGGGCACTATCAGCACTTGCGGTTACAACCTCGGCAGCGTCTTCGTTTGTGCGCTCAGTAGTAACCTCCGCTAGGATCTCCACATCCGTCAACTCCGCCGTCGTTCCGGTGCTGTCGTCACCGCCAACAAAGTTATCAATGCACACGCTTCGTGGCTCAGCACCAACAAAGCGCTGCAGCTGGCCCCAGGTTTCTTCAAGCTCGCATTCTTCTTTTGCACTGCTTCGGTGCAACCGATGCGCAGCAGTCGGGAACGCCCATCGCGCCACCGATATCCTCGAGGTTACTACGGGATAGCTCGCCGCCTGTCAACAGAGCGCGAGCGGTCTTGGCAGTCTGGGGGGGCGGAGTTCGATATACCCATTTCATGTCCGTCCCAGTTCCAAATAAAAAATTAAAAATGCACGTGATTTTCTGCGTGATCCAGAAAGTGTTCGATATAGGCAATAATTCCATATACCCGTGTTCGATATATCGAGGTTTGACTGTAGTACCATTCCTAACTTTCTGCTATGACGCTGCCCTCAGTGGCGTTGTTAATTGTTGACGTAAGGGATCAGAGGCCTGTTGAATGAATATCGGAAGGAAACCCAGAAAGGGAAGCTCACTATAAAAGCCCAGGGGGAGGAGTCTGGTTTTTTTTTAAATTAAAAGAACTGTTGTTTCAAAAGCTAGAAACGAAAGTGAAAACATGCGCGTAGAAAGTGGAGATCAGACCTCAAGGTTTTGTCCCCACTTTCTGATACAAGTGATGCAGACATGAAACTAGATACGAACATGAAATGCGAAACAAAGACCGTTTTGGCGTTTAGCCTGCCCCTTCATCTCGATTTCTGCCAGGTGTGGTTTTTAATTTTCCCCTCTGCTTCCTTGCAGGTAAATCTTCAAATGGGGCAGCTGGCTGGCTTAAGTGACATTTTCGATGGAAACGAGCTAAATTATACGAGACGGGTGACGACATTCACTAAGGCATTGTAAGCCCCACAAACTGTTTTTTTTCTGCTTGGACTAGCTCGTAGAAACACCTTGACGATGTCCCACATTTTGATTCAGCCTTGATTTTATAAGTTCTAATGTTTATCGGTCAGTTGCCAGAAGGTGTTCCCTGTACTATTAGAAAAAATAAAGTGCTAACATTAAAATGTCCACTTCAACTTCCAAACAAAAAAACTTTCATCATAATTATAGCCTCGTACGACTACGTGTAAGCCGGCAAGGGGGGCGCTTCATTTTGCAAAAAAAACTATGCCAATCCCCCCTTTAACAGATGAAAGCTTTAACATTCATGCAGTAGGCTTCGTATTTCCTATTAATACAATTTTTTTGGCGAGTGTGCACTCATTTTCCTCTTGTTGCAGCGTACGACTTAAAGCCCTCTGCAGTCACACGTGACGTGCTTATTGTGATGACATGTAAATTTGCAATTGTACTAACCTAGCAGAAAAAAGATAGGCCCCGGTATTTTCGACATTAGAGGCATGACGGCTAGCTGCGACTGGTCTTCATTATTAAAACTCCGATATTGGCCTGATACCAGAGCTACGCCACGTCAAGCCAAGATTTGAGCTAATTTAGCAGATATATCTGTGAGATTCCCGCAGATGTCGGTGACTGGAGTCATCTTTAGGCTTATTTGTAAACACGTCGCCTTACAAATAAACCATCCTGTATGTGCCTATTGCATGCCCCGATCGGCAGAGTTGTTAAGCCACAAAATAAGTGCAGGGAGACTTCAACTGAGAAGGTAATACTTTAAAATTGATACGCATACGAGGAAGTACTAATAATACTGTACAGCGAAATCAAGCATTCCTCAGCCTTCGTTTTAGATAAAATGACTACAACCATCCCAATAACCAGGTAGGTTATGAATTGTATATTTGCATAACTTACATCTTGGAAGTGCTGTCATAGTCTTCTGTGTTAATCATCGGGAGAGAGAGAGAAAAAAATAGTCATGCACTTACCTCCCAGTGGCAAGAGTTTGATCTTTGATGCCCAGTTCTTGTGTGTCACACGCCAAGATGAACACCCTTGATTAACTATTCAAAAGTGATTGTGTGTTTGGCGAAGTGCCTTTGCGAACTTAGGATTAAAAACAAGTTGCGGTGTGAACAACATCACGTCAAACATCAGTGTACTTCATGTTTTAGAGCGATGGAAGCCATCAGATGTAACATGTGGTGTGGTATGTTTTGACGAAGGGTACCCTAAAAATCTCCAGCGCTCTCAGGGGCTTCCGAATAGTGGTACTATGTTACATATAAGATTCAAAATGCATGCAATCCCGTATGGTAATCATTTTTGATATGTAACGCTGAAGGATCACTCTTTGTGCAAACATTTTGTGTACGAGACCATCTAGTCTGCTAGATACCGGAACAATTGCGCTTTCTTAAAATGTGCCCACTACCTTCGTTTATGGTGAAATTCAGGCAATCTGTGGGAAACAGTCATAATAGTACTGAGTCTCTAGTTGGCCGGTACATGTCATTGGGGCTCCTAAAGTATAAAGCCCTGATCACGTAAATCAGAAACTGCTGTACCTTTTTTTTAGTCATTTCCCGCACTTTGAAGTTCTACCGGTGCTGGATGTGTCAACTTGCTACATTTTCTAACAGTAAAATCATATGGTTAACAAACCAAAACGACGCAATTTTATTTGTTGGTGTTTTACGTTTTATTTTGCTGTACCACTAAGCCTACATGATACTATTCCCCAAGGCATTTCAGCATCGTTGGAGATCTCATTGATTTGGAAGACGCTTTCACTCGAATATTCAATCCCTATTCACTGAATCAAGTGCCGCCCTGCTCAGCATTTGTCAAGGTCGTCGGAAAGTCAAAGGACATTTATATGAGTCACAACACGTGGTCTTTGTACCGGTCAATGCTTCGAATTAAGAAGACGTACGCTTTCCCGTGGCACTACAGGCCATCAGCTACTGGACAGCGTGAGTTTCTTTTTTATCCGGACATTCTATTCCCCTTGCGCAACATTCGACTTGCTGGTGCATGCCCCAAGCAGTTAGTGCCAGGTTAGCCGAACTCGAAACGTATGTTTGTAAAGTAATTAGCCTATCATCATTTCTGTCAAATGAAGTGTAGGGGTAGTAGACACGATAAGAGACAAGAGGAAGCCCGTCAAGAAAATTAAAAGACGCCTTTATTTCAATAGCCTTGTGGCAAATATGCATAATTTCACAAAAAATAGCATGGTCAATCACCTTGGACTAACTGTTGTAATCCCTTTGATTTTAAAGCAGCGCCTGAAAATACTCAAACCAAAATGAAGATACACGAAGGTTGGTTGGTTGGTTGGTTGGTTGGACCCTTAAATCATGGCGCATACCCACGCGGGGGACTGGCCATGAAGCTGCCTGTAGTGATTAGGCTGTGACCCGGTTTATTTTAGAGAGAGAGAGAGAGAAAGAGAGAGGACTAGCGCTGTATCGTTTGTTTTGTGTCTTTTTCCTCGCTGGTTTGAGATACAAAGCTGAACCAACACGGCCAACTACCCCTAATTTTGTTCTGGCCGATATTTACACAATACAACCATTAGTTGTAGTCACTTTACTCAGGAAGCTCTAGGTTAAAATACTGTCTCTTGTTCATTCCAGGAATGGTCATTCCTGGACACACTATAACCATGTCCTCTTATCCAGGAAACTTGGACTCATGGGACCATTTCATCCTCACTTCGGCCGGCTTGGTTAGAAAAACGTTAAAATGCAGTGAATGGCGCCTATACTCGGTGACAACTTAAGAACGGCACCGGAAGTTGCCGCTGTGCCTTATCACCGTAGCCGGATGTTTCTCCGCGCGGCGGAAGTAGGGCGTTACTGGGAATATTTTGAACATGGCGTGAGCCGCTCTCGTGATTTTTCCGACTTAATATGCTAAAAACGACTCCAGTAACGACAAACAAACTGCGTGAGACAAGGCAGACGATATCACGCATTCACAGCAAACCCCTTTCAAAACGCACGCGCACTGACGTCACGGGTCCGGCGCTTTGGCGAAGTGCTCCTTGGCGAAGTGATACACTACATGAGGTGGTGCCGTTCTTGAGTTGTAACCGAGTATAGAATTAAATATCACCAATAGTGAGCTTTTTGTGTTACGGTGTTTATTACTTCCCCATACTGGGAACCGAACCAGGCAGCACTCGAGATTTGGTTATAGTGTTGGTCTGCGATACCGTTTGTCACACCAGGGCTCCTTTTTTTATGTAGGCTTGAGATTCGTAAGTGACGTGAGGGAGGCCCAAAAATCGCTAAAAGGCATGAAAGGGTGGAAATGAGCTAAAGCGGTTGGGTTTTCTAAGCTAATTAGCACCGCGTTTCCGCTCGAAGGAAGAAGTGGTTTCGCCACAAAAATTCTAGCATTATTACGAGAGTATGGCATCACATTCACATTGTATCTGGAACTGTAGCTTCGAGCATGCGCAAAGAATGCTATGTTACCATTGCATTTGCCACATCAGGATGGTTAAGGGGTGCAATTTGGATTTTACTTTCGGTCAAAAAAGTTTCATTTATTTTGTAATATTCAGCTTACTATAAATTTTGGGAAGATCATCGTTATTATGAATTATGTATTTGTTTGCGTACGATGCACAGAGTATAATAATTAATATATTATAATTAATATTATTATTTGTTTTGTACTGGCTCTGTATGACAAGTGTGAATAAGCATTACTAATTTGTGTGTTCCGTAATATGCCCAGGTTTTGACGGACACATCGCTTCCAAATGACAACATAGCCCTCTGGTCTCAAGTGAACCCTGAGAACGCGCCACTCACTTGGGTGCGGTCAAATGTCGCAAATCGCCTCGCTACCAGCGCTTCAGAGTGGGCAAATGTGTTTTCCACTCGTAATAGTGGCACGTGAGTCTATATTCACCCTCAGCGCGTTGCCTGCGCAGACTTTTGCGTTTGTTTAGTGTGCGAGCGTCATTAAAATAAATAAACGTAAAACTGCACAGTCCGTCTACATGCCTGCGATAAATATTTCAGCTGTAGTTTTGCCTTACTTCGGTGCGGTGGCGTTTGTAGATTGCACTCCAGGGATTTCTCTTTAAAGGTACACTAAAGAGTAAGAACAAGTTGGCCTATATCCGTACGTTAGTTTGTCGTGAAGACAAACCCGCTCAGTACAGGCAGCAGTTGCTTATTACCGCGGAAAATTTCAAAAGCGTAAAGTGAGTTGTCGATGCCCTATACACTTTCTTGAACTACACTTTATGACATCGAAAATCGCGAATGAATGGGGAAACCACATTAGTGGAACTTTTCTAAACGTTTTTTCTGAAACGAACCCTGGGGACCTAATGAGTCTTATTGCGGGAGAAAAAAAAGCGGGCTGCGGCGAATGAATGAAATTGGGTTGGTGCAAATATCTTAGTTTGAGAACTTACCTTCTTGAAGTCGAACTGTTTACTTAGTTTAAAATCTAAATGTTCAGTTTATTCATATCTTCTGACGGAAATCTTGCAGAGCTATTTATGTCGGTTACCTCTAAGTAAGTGCTTGGACAAACAGTACTCCCCCGTCCCCCCTTGGTGGTGCTATTTTCGACGTGCACAGCAGCCCTGAAAATTCTAGGGAATCGGAAATAGATGAACATAGTTTTCTGTGATTGGCTACTAGTGACATGCAAGAAAGCCAGTAGCAATTCTTTCTGCAATGCCAGCTTCCTTCAGGTGGCGGAACTGGCAGGCTTGTGGTGAAAGGACCCTAATATTGACTAATTAGGCTGAGCTCGGGCGGAGCAATTGCCGGCATATCCATCCAGGCTAACACCGCCTGATTGCACACAACAACCACCAGCAGCCCCACCAATGTTATCGATAGTCCTGGATTGTTTGCCATGTCGAAAATAGCCCTCTAGAGGATGCAAATACCGTATATGAATTTTGCAACCGAAACAAAAACCCGCTTTCCGCAGTAACTAAAAACCACACCGCCGCGTTTTTTTTTGGCCAGGTACAACAACCAGTGGTTAATAATGGATACGAAGCTCTTTAAGCCTGGCCGGCCCATCGTGAACGAAACCCTTTGGATTCTTGAACAAATGCCGTAAGCAGGAATTCTCTATTGTTAAATGTTACATTCTGCCTAATATAAAGGGACCCTGCAGCACTTTTTGCAACTTTTTTTGAAATCTTAAATGCTTGCAGAACGTAGTCACCCAGTACTTATATTAAGGGGTCGCAAAGTAGCTCAGCCAGAAATTACTGCTCTATGCCCATCAGATAACTTGTAAACGCGCTGAAATGATTTTTTATTCTTTCCGGTCTTGACGTTCTTCGACAGCTCGAATTACGTCACTGAGGCCATGCAGCGGCTGTTGGCCGGTTTTCCTTCAGTTGCAGGAATGAACGCATTTCGATATCAGCTTTTTAAAAAAGCCACAAAAACAAAGCAGAAATGGAAGACATGTCTGGTGCGACGAGCAAATCACGCAGTGCCGCTCCGTGCTGGCGATAACCGTAGCTTTCGCAGTGGTTCCAGACGCGAAGGAAATAGTGAAAGCGCATATCGAAAGTGTTGCAGGGTCCCTTTAAGTTCGTTTTTACTGCTTGTTTTAAAGTGTGTTTCTTCAAAACTACGACAGGGGCATCATCAGGGCTGAAGACATTAGTCACTTGCTGCGTGAAAATGAGTACTGGGCTGGTTTCAACGCCGCGTAAGTAGACACAAATGCTTAAACTTACTACAGCATAATGACGTAACCGTGCTGTTTCACATGTCGTTTACTTACGAGAGGAATGCCATAACTTCTGTTACAGACTTTTTTTTTTATGTCTGCCACTACCCAGCGTTAGAGAAAGTTTTGAGTGAGACGCATAGGCGATGCAAGACATTTATAGCAATACGAACTCGAACGTGTCTGTAAGACATCAAAAACTGGAAAAAAACAATAAAAAGAATAAAAAAATAAGGAGTAGTCAAGTCTTTCTATTTAAAAGGATATGCAACAACATTTCTGCATCCAAGTTTCGCGCGGTTTGTTTAGTGTGTTTAAAGAACCACGGCAACTATCAACACAAATGACGACGTTCTATGAAGCGTAAGAAAATTTATAATTTGCGCAGTATTTATACTAGGTCCAACGGGTTTATTCTGTTCCAGCTCCACAGCGAGAGTTAACGCGAATCGGAGAGAAGGATACCTTCAATGTTTTTTTTTCGTCGTCGAGACTTGGTTTGGAGCCCTGTTTGGGGTTTTTAAATTTCTGTGCAAGTTTTTCGCCAAGATTTTCTGTTCCCTTTGGGAGATCTTTAGCTACAGTGAAAGCAAGCTTAATAATTCATAAAATTTCCACGCCAATTCTGGGATGCAGGTATTTGGTCTCTCATATTTCGAGCATATTTTCTCTATTTAGACTTCTATTAGTTTTCAATTATTTACCAGCTTTTAAATTTTCGTTCCACAGCACAGAAGCTTCATTATCGCGCGAGAGAGAACATTAAATTTCATACCACAAAGAATACTGACATTGCGGGCGCACATGTGCAATAATTTTGTAACTGCGCTTGGAAGGGTTTTGTTAAAACGTTAAGTGACCACTAAAGCCGCCAGTTCTGAAAATTGTACGTCCAGTTGGTTAAATGCTACAGTTATACTTAAAATTATATTTAGAAAGAGGCCGTTTGTGTCCTTTCTTGAAAATCTGAAAATAATTTAATTTGTTCTTCTTCAAGATACAACAAAGACATCTTCAAGATCTCTGGCCAGCCTGCTATTGTAGAGAAGTATGGCGATTACTTCACGTATGAACGTAGTCCTCGAGCACGAATATTTCGTAGGGACCAGGGTAATGTTACGGACACGGAATCCTTGATGCGTCTCATGAGGTACGTATGAGATTCATTTAATCTCATGGACAAATAAACGTTGAAAAAGCAGCACCATTCTGAATCATATAATGTAAGAAACGCTCTGTTGCTGCTATCTCATACACTGCAAGCTTTACCATCATTGCAAAAAGAGCGGCCCACATAGATTACATCACAATATCAGATATGAATCACTTAAAAGGAAACAGGACAGTTTTGTGGCCATATATACTTGCCATATATTCCTAGAGAATGCACGCGTGGAAGGAGGCGGCAGCAAGTTAGATAGGCAGATGAGATCAAGAAGTTTGCGGGGATAAATTGGTCGCAGTTAGCACAAGGCCCAAATAAATGGAGATCCATGGGAACGGCCTTTGCCCTGCAGTGGGCGTAAATAGGCTGATGATAGTGATGAAGATGCTTGCTGTAAATTTTGAATAGACCTTAGGGTCTTTTTTTGCGTATATTTCTGGCTGAATACGAAGACATAGGCTTGCGGATGACGGAAAGTATGGTTGTCGCTGCATTTTTTCTCATAACTGAATGAATTACTCGCTTGTGTCGTTCTGTTCAACGGAAGAAAAAGCACTAGAGATCTAATAATGTAAGTTTTAAGCACATCCGTCAAAGTTCACCACAGACAATTATTTCACAGGTGTACTCAATTGAGCTATTTGAATTGCTGTTATGTAATGTTCAGTTTCTTGACTTCATGAAACGTAGATAAGGTTGAAAGTGCTCGAGGTTGAAAGTGAGCCAATATATTTAGTGACGGCGGGTAACACTTCGGGTCGGCTTATAAAACCACCTGTTTTTATTCGCGAGGCATTACTGGGATGACGTACGCAACTTTCTTGATTCACCCTCACATTTTGGAATTCCGGGATGCTAACAGCACTTACGGCTCCAATATGGTCCACAAGCCTTCCTCAACCAGGGTCTAAGACCACTTCGCGCTAATTCACTCCCGCATTACTAATAGGCACTCTAACAAGCCTTTCCTTGCAACTGTCTCTGGAGCGGAGAGTTTCTAGCGCATTCGGCAGCTAATGCGGGCTGGTGTTGACGTGCTTCCTTTCATACGGGAAAAAAAGTTACGTCACTTTTTATTGCGGCACGATACCGGGAATGGTAGAATCGACAAGAGTCATGAAAAACCGTTCAAAGAATTTTTCTCTCTGGGAGCGGGTTGCAACGCAGTAAACGCACTTTTCAGGTACAACGACTACGAAAACGACCCGCTCTCCCGGTGCAACGGCACGCCATCCCAGAACCCAGTCTGCACCATCGCTGCACGCTACGACCTGCTGGACCCAGAAGGACATTACGGGATCCCGGATATCTTCTACCGGCCGGTTGGTGCCATAGACGTGAAGGTGAAAATTCAGCTTTCACCGAGTGTGCCTCGCTGTACCACCTAACGGACTCTCACCCGTATCCTGGTTGTAACCCAACCTCCTTCCCAAGTCATACATCCTGAGGCCATGATATTCGCGTCTCAGCGACGACGACAAAAGCCACGGGTGCATATAGGGGTTAAAAGGCCGCTGAATGTTCATGTGGGCCGGTTAATCTAGGCACCATCGGCTGGTGGGTGTTGGAATAGCGATCAGTCTACGGGGCTCCGGATATGGCCTTGGATAGTATACGGTGGCCAAAGGCTGCCATTCTCGAGTCCGAAACTATACGCTGCGATCCATATCCCTTACATGCTTCTGAAATGGCGTTCGGGGAGGGGCGGCGCGATTTGACGCATTAACTCCTTCCGTGCACCGAAGCTGTGTTTCTCAGCAGCTTGAATGCAAAAGAAGACGTGCCCATCAGACGTCAAGGCGCAATAAAAAATGCCTAGTCAACAATATTGAGTCCGCTGTCATCCGCTGCCATTCGCAAAGTTACACTTCGTAGCGAAAGTGTGGAACGCTGAACTCGGGGTTCGATTTAATCTCTCCCTTGTAGTGCGAGTAGTCTACAACTCTCAAAATCATAGTCCGTGTGCAGTGGTCAAAATGTCCATCAGCTGCGCGGCAACCCGTTTAAATGCCGGATGGCAAAGTTTATTGCACTTAGTTTTTCATAACGTGCAACACTGCGTTCTGATCTCCAGGGATTGGGAGGGGGGGGCGGGATAACCTTATTGATCTACCAGTAAATCCAGGTTAGGTAAAAGTCCTTTTCCCACGTCTCCCCTAGCCGTTGGCTGGAACCTCTTAGGACCCCGTAGCAGCAGAACTTGACTGATCATGACTCTTTGGCTCTTGAGGTCCGGTTTGCGTAGCAAGACTTCCCAGCATTCTATAATATTCTGCTTTAATACGAAGCAGAACATGCCTTCGCCATCTACACGATAGTTGTTAAATTTGTATCGGCTTGTCGTCACAACGCGCAATCACGTTTCGCACCATGTACGTGCGAAATCATTCTTATAATAGATTGTAGAATCCTTCTACCGCCGACATCGAGATCTTCTAAACTCCTTAGAGGAAGAGTTGATACTGACCATGCGTTCTTTTCCCTGTTTCTGCAGTTTACCAATGCGAAGATGACATCATCTATGGAGTTCATTGCCATCAGCGGGCCAACCAACGACCAACAGCCTGTCTTCAAGTGGAGCACAAGCGGCTTTAATGATAGTCATCTTGGCCAACCAGACACATTTAATTTCGGACCAATCCATGGCTGGGGCGCATGCCCCGACTTATAGTGGCGAAAAACTCCCTCTCCTTATCCAACGAACGGTGCGCTGGAACGGATTGCAATTTTTACCGCTGTATAACAGGACGTGTAGAGTCTGTTGAAGCCAGTATGCACACATACGTATTTACATTTTACAGGCCAAACAAGAAATACCATTTACAGCATAAGTTTCCCACCCACCAGAGGTGATCGGGATATTATGACTGTAGAACGCTGCCTCTGGTGGGCCAATTTACACTATAGGAAATGTCTGTGGGTATCTACGTGTGCTTATCAGGGCGTGTATAGAGTCCTGCAACACGACTTAGTATGCTTAAAGAATTCACACCTTAAAGGGACACTGAAGTGATATGTAAACATTGCGGGATTACTAGCGCAAATTGTAGTCCGGAGTCCCCAGGCCATGTTTCGACCACTCTAGGCGCGTTTACGCGATTTTATTTAGTAGAAAAACTAATTCGAAAACGCTGTCCTCCTCTCTTTACGCTCGCCCATTTTCTGTGGCGTTTTCGTGTGACGTCAGGAGGGGATGAGCTGGCAATTGGCTGCGCCACGGCTGCGCTACTGCACGGCTCCCCGGCCGACAGAGTCAGTCGGCCCAGCGTTTCGTCCGCCGGCCGCCGGCGGGTCGTCGCAATCAAGGAGGTTAAAAAAATTGCTTGGTCGCAATACGTTCTCTTAGTTGAAACGAAGCCAGGACACGTTTGTGAATGGAAGAATGTGCCTTTCTTTACTTGGTTTGTTTGTACACTGTATCTAGCTCCAAGTCAAGGTCGCTTCACACAAGCGCTGCACATGCGACGCTTCGCTGACTGGTACGCCAGTAGGAAAATATAAGGCCTCTTGAAGGCGGGAGAAGAGTCAGCGAAGTCAATATAGGTACTAAGCAAATAAAATCAACTGATATTTTTACCGTACAGCGTAAAACTAGGGCGCGGGAAGCACTTTTTTGCGCTGGGCGAACAAGCACAGCGGTCAGCAGCACGACTACGCATCTGCGAACGCTTTTCCGTCTACGAAATGCAATTGCTAGACGTGAGCTACTGTGGAAACTCGGGCGACGCTTACTGCACGATCGCAGTACAACAAATAGTCACCTAAGCGGCTTGAAATGCCAAAACTAAATAAAAGTGTAAACCGGTTGTACAATATATACCCTATATTAGCAATACATTCGCGTCCCGCTCCGTGGCCTAGCGGTTTGGGGCGCTCGGAATTCACCGCAAATGTTTTGCGAGTCACGAGTTCGAATCCCCGCGGGTACGTGCTTTTTTTTTTTGTAAGTTAACTTTTTTGTTTTCCGCCGATGTTTTCTATATTGAGTTCACCTTTTTTGGGGCCGCAACGTTCATGGCTACACGAACTAGTTCACAAAACGCGCGCAGGCTGGCACTGGCGCGCTAGCGAGTTCTCGTTGGCGTGCTGTTGTCATAAGCACCGACTGCTTGCAGGCAGTGGGCACAGGCCAGAATGAACAGACCCTTGGCCTGGTGCGAACACGCTTTTTACGATACAGGCATGAGGGAGGCAAGCTCCAAATACGGGGGAAAAGCGCATGACATTTGGGCGTCTGCGGGTACGCGGAGGGCGTTCATGCACTGCGTAGGTCTCGGCTAGTGAATGCTACGACTACAAGCCGTCCTGGGAGGCTTATCTTGTGCATTTTACAGCCGACAACATGGCAGAAGCGCGGTACGATGATTACTGAGATATTGAGAATGCCCATCCAACAAAGCCATTGGTTATGTTTTACAGAACCGAAACCGAAACTTGTGTGATTGCTAACCTTGGGCATCGTCCAATCACGGCGCCCCTCCTCTCAACGTCACAGCCTTAGTTGGTGCGGCCGCCGCAAACCGCGCATGGTAGTTTTTCTTCTTTCGCGCTTTGTAAAATAATTACCGATTTGTCAACCGGATAAACGATGAAAAGTGTGCTAATTTGAGCCAGTCTACGCAGTGCAAGCAAAAACGGGAGCTTGACAAATTCACTTCAGTGTCCGTTTAAGCAAGTCGGGGGCTATCTGCAGCCTATCTGCTACTTTCGTTGCAAATGTCGACGAAAGGCGATAGTCGACTGGTGCTCCTGCCATGTAAACGCCTCCCTTCTTTTTACCGTTCACCTTTCATGCTGTTCCTCTCCCGTCTCGTTCCTCCCAAGATAACACGCTAGAGGTTTGCTCAAATCTATTTAAATTTACCGCGTCCTACTGCTCCACCGGGTGTCCCGATGCCAGCGCTGCCGTACGGCGGAGACGCGCGTGATTCGAGGCACCCTACTACAATGTTGCTAAAACCACGTTGCCCCACTCCACCTGCATTCCACGCGGAATGTGGACCCAATCTAGTGAAACCTTTTCTTACTGTTCCCACGGAACGTTCCACGCGGAACGTGGAAGCGATCTAGTGGAACCTTTCCTTACTGTTGCCGTTTGATTTCTTAAAATTCCGCCAGGAGTTATAGTGGCGCGAGCAACAGCAGGCGACGATTTTTTGCGGTTGACGTAGTATTTCCTTTTATATCGCAAAAACAAAGCATCCATGAAGTGTTTAATAAAGGAACACTACAAATACCACACATGAATCGATTTTCTGCCTCCCATTTGCGTAATATTTTGTTCTTGTGCAACAATGTTGACAAGTATGAAGATTGCCACTGGACTTATACGTTTATATATGAGACTACTGCGCATATTCAGTTTCCTTTAGGCCGGCTGGCTGAATCGAGTCTCAGACAGACAGACAGACAGACAGACCAAAATTTCCGCGGTTAAGTAGCCCAAGAATACCATCTTTAAAACGGGAATCATAGAGCATTGCTGTCTTAGCGTTCGCGTGATTGGTTACGCCCTAGAACTTGTCTCAGTGATCTAACCTACTGCAGGTGCGCCCAAGACCGCAAAATCTCTTTTACGGGCACTGAGCACGGAGGCTCGATGTTCTCTCACGGGCTTTTACAAACTATAGTAAAGTCTGCGGCGGGCCGTCGAACGCCCGAATTTATAACTTCGCGCGCAATGTGCAACGACCCAGCTTTTGCACCTTAATGGATTTCCGAACTTGCTGCTGAAAGCTCCCCTTGACTTTCAGGCGCGAATCGTTTTGCCCGCAGGCTTTCACACCTCTCCCAAAGTGTACCACGTCAGCCCGCGCTGGAGCCCGCGGCAACCGGCTTCGCGAAATCGCCGTCTGTACCGCGAACTCGGCGTCTGTGCTTCCCACTTTAGGAGCGAACTCACATAAACAGGCGAGGCGAACAGCACGTGAGAGATCACGCCGCGAACGCTGATCAGAGTGTTCTCGAAGGTCGAGCTGTCTGACGCAGGGTGATGACCTAGCCCAAGAATTTGCTATCCGGGCTAGGCCGAGCCCGTATTCCTACCACGGAACCCGGTCCACGCGGGACCGTCTGATCGGTATTCATGACATCACAACCTATTACCTCTTCTCTCGCCGGATTTATCCTCGGGTGGATAAATCCCTCACCCTAGAACAATGACACGTCTAGCGCTAACTCCAGACGGGAGTCTTCCCCAATCCAGCCACCATGCATGACCCATATCCACCCCAGCCATTGCGCACCCTCGGCGTGCCCCTTATGTGGCACCCATGCCAGACTGGCTCACATTATGTGGGCACGCCCCCCGGAACATTTCCCTGAAATCCTCTCTGGGGTGAGGTGGAAGGCCTCGCTTCGCAGCCCCGACCTTGACCTATAGGTCCACCGGGTCAAGAGGTCGGGAGAGATGGCCGAAAGGCACCGCCCTATGGCCACCACGGGACCACCAATCTAAGTCAAGAAGACTTGCAGGAGGGGGCGGGCCTTCAGTCCGTTGCCTGCCACCGCCATTAGGACTTCGATTCTACTCGAGACACTTCAACACAATATAGTTCCTCTCTCTCTCTCTCTCTCTCTACGAGGAGCACGCTCCCATTCGCGCGGCATTTTTTCCTGATATACTTTTTGCCAGCTGCTCACGTGGCGCAAGCCCCCACGCAAGCATAGGTAGCGCCGGCGCTCCTCACGAGGCGCACGCCCCCAGTGCGCTCGGCTGGGCTCAGTTTTCAAGTAACGGTCGACGGCGGAGCTAAAAGCTAAAACCTCTCTGCCATTGAAACACTGCTGGTATAGTTGAGGGAGCTCTACTACCCATTGAGGCAGACGGTTTATAAAGTATTCAATGGATATTGTGAAAAATGCGCTTAATGTTCTGCGCCAGAGCACCTTAGGGGCTCGTGCTTTAGGTGCCTCCTGTCGTTGTCTCGTGTAATCACGGTACTAAAACACCGGGTCACTCGTTTTCCAACGCCTCACGCTTGAACGTAATGCAGACTAAAACAACACACCGGGCACTAGTTTTCCAACGCCTCGGGTTAGAAAGTTTCATCTCCGTGGGCAAGAACGCATACTGGAAGAACCCACCGGACACTCGTTTTCCAACGCCTCGCGCTAGAACGCTTCGTGCTTGGAAGACACGAGTCTTTTACAGCAAAGCTGTATACCCCTATCTGAACTCGGCGCGATCTACGACTTGGTAGCGCAGGAACGTTATCCACACCAGGGGCATTAGGACGAGGAAGAATAGCCCAAGAAATACATTATGCATATTGACAGGGATTAGATGCGCGATTGCTGATTGTATATAATAAATTAACATATGTCAAAATCGTCTTCTGCCTCTCATTACCCAATGGTAGCGATTTTTCTGTGAGAAACGCAGGCGCACACTGCTTGCTTTGCCACTCCTTAGGTTCCACATTAGTGGAGATAGTCCTGGATTTTTTTATCTGTTTCCTCGTTTGTGCACGTTAGCAAATCCGCAATAACTGATGTTTGTGACTTCTTTCTTGACTGCTTCGTGATGTTATCATTGGCGCCATCCCGGTGTATTCCACAACGGCCGCAACAGAAGCGTTTAGCTGGGAAATGTCATCGCCAAATGAAAGCCCTAGCGATACGTGCACTGTTAACAAATATTGTAGTTATATATCAGTCGTTTCGCGGAAGAGCGGTGACTTAATGCACAATTACAATAACTAGAAAATACGGTTCATGAATAAGACTAAGCACTCTGGCCTTAGGCCTCATTTGAAACTTAAGCTCCAACTTTAGCCTCGGTGCACCTGAAAGTCGCTCGCTGAGATTGAAGTCGGCATCTCCAAACACACCTAGTACGTCGAAGCCTATGCCCTCACCTTAACTTCCCCTCCGATTAGGTCAATTCGAGGTTGAGGAGGAGCTCCGGAGGTGCAAACTTCAAGAGATCGCCCAACACTGCATCGTTCAACTTAGAGCCTGGCCTATGCGTGTTTCAGCCGTGAAAACTCGACATGAACCTCCGTGCAACACTTCTTTTGTCCTCATGCTCTGCATTATTCCTAGAATGACTAAAAGGGTGTTATTGGGGAACTGAACAGGCGGACAGCGAAAATGGGCAGTGGTTATGCAGCCGGACAAAACTAAAAGCGGATTGGTACAGGAAACCGTGTTGTTTATTTATCTTGTCGTAACGTTTTAAGTGCTGAACACTCTAGGGGCCTGTAAATCTTCGGTTCAATGTCGTGGGCGTAACGCTGGACAAATGACCTGTAACCGCTTAGAGTGACTGGCCAAGAAAAATTTGTTTTAGTTATGAAAAGCAATTAGGTACAACAAAATATGGCAGCTGGAGAGGAGATTTAGTCGGTAAGTTCAAGACAGACAAAAAAGAAGAGGAGTGGGAAAGCAAAATGACAAAAGCCGTTCCACTCAATGTGCAAGCTGTCGGGCAGTGATTCACCATAATGGGCTGCACCGCTGTTATCTGCTCCCTGCTACCACCCCATGCAATTCCAAATTTCCCGCGTTCGCAGTGCTCGCGCGGTGCCTGCCTGACACTAAGCCAGAGGGAGTACTGTTCTTTTTGTGCATGCTTTAATTTCGTATGCTGGAGCTGTTCTGCGCCATTTCGAACACGTAATTTTTTTATGCGCGGCTGGAGTCTTTTTTATGCGCGGCTGGAGCTGAATGCGCCATTTATTCTTTCGCGGCTTGAGTCTTCGTGGGGCATTTCGAACGCGCCATTTTCTTCTAGCGCGTGGAGCCTCTCTGCGTCATTTCGAACACGCAATTTTTTCTTTGCGCGGCCGCTTTTTTCGCTTACTACCGTAAAAGCCAACCCAACGAGCATTCCCAACTAAATGAACGCGGGCGCTGTCGCTTAATTACGGATATTTTGCCTCAATTGCACTTATAGTTTTCTTTGCGCTAAACAACGGGGAGATGTAAGGCAAGGGCCAGCGGTTCACGAGTTTCGAACGCTTATGACTATATAAACCGCTTGGCTTTCGAAGCCTATGGGGTACGCCGCGACGACAGCCGCAACGACGGAACACCGTGTGCCACTATTTGGGTCCAGCGAGCGAGCTACGACGACAAGGCGAGGCCCTAAAGTGCTTTGCACTTAAATGTGAGGCTGTTCCACTCAACTTGAAACCTGTAAAGGGCGGAGTAGTGATTCTATAAAGGGGCAGCGAAGGCCTCTCCTGACTAGTTTTAGTATCAGCCTTGCATTGAGGCAAAAAGCAGTCAAAGGATGGCGTCGCAGCCCCTAACATGGCCTATATAGGGCCACTGGAGTGCGTTTTCCTTAATTTGTGGTAATTAAATCGATAAATCATGATTTTTTTATTTTGTATTATTGGGTACGTAGTTGCGGCCTAGCAACGGCAGCCTCCGTGCCAAGGCGCAGTGCAAACATAAGTCGCAACAATTTGCATTTGAGTATATTTACGGTGCCTGCCTGTTGCAACGGGCTTGACATCGGATTTGTAACGCGAGGGATCCAGGGGCGGTATTCTCCTAACTGTCCCTTTTGAAAACGTCCCTTTTGCGTCCCTTTCATCGTGACGTAACTTCCGGTTAAGAGGTGGACGTTGGCATCATGGAGGAAGGCTGGCAGTAGGTTTGCCGCGCTTGCGTTACGTCACTTCCGGTTGTTGGCTTTTAGCCAATCAGGGCTCGCCAAAAGGGACACTTTTGAAAGGGACGCAAAAGGGACAAAACTCGTGAATACCGCCCCAGGTTCTATCCCGGCCAGAGGGAGCGGTGACTTTTCGAAGCCTTTGTTTGGTTGCGTCACACCCCGTTCCTGTAAAGAGGGCAAGATACCGCGACTCCAGACGAGCTACGACGAGAACCGGGCCCCTGATCCGAAGTTGATCTGATCCGAATAATCCTAGCAAAGCAGAGGACCCTCTCTGCAACAAATGAGTGGACGGCGCCACACATATCACCATGGAAATGGCCCAGCGTCTTTGTGCCCCGGAAAATCAAAACCGCTTAAGAGACAATGGAAGTTTTCGGCGTCTCAGACGAGTCACCAGCGCCCTTCTCCGATTATTGTTGCTATACCTCGCTTCCTGGCGGATACCCGTCTGCGATACTAGCGAGAAATTGGTCAATTTAAGTGGCGATTGCATCCAAGTTCATTAAAACGGATAAAGAAAACAGAAACAAAAAAGCAACATACACAAAACGAAAAGCAAAACATAGAAAAATAAAACAAAAGTAAACACACAAAAAAAGCAAGGTACTCACTCCAGGCCCTGCTGAATAATTGCTGTGCATTTCCGACAACATGCACATTGAGTATTTATAGAACTGCATCCATTTGTTTTTATTGTGTATAATCCGGCCGTGGAACCGGTGGATTCGTGCAGCAGGTGCGGTCTGCATTCTCTGGAACGCATGACTGTGTTATTATTTCCTGCTACGCTATCGTTGCTGAGTTTATGACACCTCTGCATCTTTCATCCAAAACTTCGTCGTTTCAACTCATGCTGTCACTGCCTGCACATATCACTAGGATTACCAATTACTAGGTATTACTGGGAACAAGACAGTGCAAGGCTCTATTTTACTTGTAGAATCGTGCTGTTCATAGTTCACCACAGTTCTGTTCGGCAGAACAATTAATTCTGCGTCTCAATTGGCTGACCTCAAATTTCCCGCTTCCCCCATTCCAAAACAAGGTATTAAAAGAAAACTGACGTATGGGTGAGCTGCGGAAAGGGATAGTCAGTATCTGAAGTATTCACCGACAGCAAGCTACCAATGAAATTTATATAGTCAATGGTGGCACAGCCAATAACGGTGTAATAGAACAGCCCTCCATTCCACATTTGCATGGAATGATAAAGCCACTGGAATGGATACCTTGAGCCCACCTGACCTCTCCCCGCTGCTCTGAAAAAACAGTGGCCATTATTTGTAGGTATTTCTTTGTTTGAAATGCTGTTGCGCAGTTACCGGGCTTACTTAGAAATGGCACAGGATTGTGGGTGCAGCCTCCTTTCATTAGGGAGCCATGAATACTTCCAGCATGTTTTGAATTGTGGCATTTTTAAGGCTAAAGGCCTAAGCGTCCCGTTACGAGGAAAGGCAGCGTCGGCGTTGTTGTCGTATCTGTACCCGATAGATGGTCGTAAGAAATACGTCATCGAGCAGGCGCCACGACTCAGAAATAAAACACATAGGAGCGCGCTTCTCCGTTTCAAGAAAATGCCTCGGCTAGAGCAGAGCCATGTGAAGGAGACGGCCGGCAAAGCTTGCCTGTTGAGCGAAAGGATTCTCAAATCAAAAGCGTATGGGCCTCCAGAAATGAAACACAAAGAAGAAAAGTAGTGCAACGCACCTTATCTCTTCAATCCTGGGAGACGGCCACGTGGCAGGGTGCGAGGGAGCGCCAGATGTCGTGTGAGAGGGTGATGACAGGGAGGTTAGAGAAAAGAATGAAAAACTGGTAGGATGCATTAAGCGGGACCTCGACCAGTTAAGACAATCGGGAGAAGTGATTCTAGTGGGAGACATGAATGCCCACATTGAGGACCTGGACGGATACACAGACCGCAACGGCAAACTCGTACTAGATATGTGTGAAGAACATAATCTCATTGTAGTAAACAGAGAGAATAAATGTGAAGGACAAATTATTTGGAAACTAGGGGAAAAGCAGTCCAGTATAGACTACAGCCTCCTTTCAGAAGGAGTGTATGAAAGGTTGACTCTAATGGAAATAGATGAAATAGGTGCCCACAGCTTAGGAAGTGACCGTAAACGGATAACATTGACTTTTGGAAAAATGGAAGGTCAATACCAGAAAACGGTTGTACACGACTTGAAATTAAATGATCAGCAAATGGCTAATATTGCCAAAAGCCTGGAGATGGAAGTCGAGAGACAACCCACGAAAGATTCGGAATACAGCGAATTGATTGGTTTCATTCAAGGAAAGATAAGGAACGCGAAAGAAAGCAACTACTGGAAAGGAAAAAGAAAACCTAGAATCTGGTGGAACAAGGAAAACAAGGAAGCTATGACACAAAGGCAGCAAGCCTCGAGAGAGCACAGGGAGGCCAAGCGAGTGGGAATGCAAACAGAGGAAATAACTTTGAAGTGGAATTGGTACCGCATTAAGAAGCTGAAAGTACAAAAACTTGCACAGCAAAAACTCAAACGAGAAAGTGAGCGATGGGTCTCGAATATACGGGCAAAGGATAAAGGCGCGCCGAAAAAGTTTTGGAATCATGTAAAGGAACAAAGGAAAAAGACCGAAGAAATACAACGTCATGTCATAAACGGCGAATGACAGGTACTAAAAGGGGAAGAAGCGGTATTTCACATACGCTCAATGATACAAGAGAAGTTCAGAAGAACGGAGAGAGGGCTACAGCATTCAGGGAGTGGGGAAGTGAAGTGCATCGAGATAGAGAGCTAAAGTTGGAGAATCTAAACTGGAAAAAGCCGAAGAAAATGTTCCATCTAATACGGCAACAGGGACGGATGAAATTCCTATACTGCTGGTAAACCTACTGGGTCCAAAAAGCAAGCCACAACTGATTCGAGCAATCGAAAAAGTGATAAAAACTAAGCAAGTACCGGACAATTAACGTAAGAGCAGAATGAAGATGATATATAAAGGTAAAGGAGACAGGGCTGATGCCAATTCGTACAGGACTATTACGGTTACCTCAGTGGCATACAGGCTGGCAATGCAAGCTATAAAAGTGGAACTACAGGCGTGGATAGAGGGGAACAGTATACTGGGTGAACTACAAAATGGTTTCAGACGACACAGACGCTTAGAGGACAATTTATTTGTCCTAACCCAATGCATAGAGGTGTCAATGGCTTAGGAGCGACCACTGTGGATAGAATTTCTCGATATAAAGGGAGCCTACGACAACGTAGATAGAGAACTTCTATGGAGCATACTTGAGCGGTAGGGATTAGGCCCAGACTTTATACAGCTATTGCAGGGAATTTACAATTAGAGCGAGGTGCAAGTTACCTGGGAGGACCAAAAGTGCACGGAACCGGTAGTCACAAATAGAGGTTTAAAGCAGGGTTGTCCTCTGTCGCCATTGCTGTTCATGCTGTACATGGCTAGACTAGAAAGAAAGCTTGAAGGCAGTAAAATAGGTTTCAATCTATGTTATAGCCGCAAAGGACAGGAAGTGGAACAACATATCCCGGGACTGATCCATGCAGATGACATAGTACTACTAGCAGATTGAAAACAGTATCTGCAACAGCTCACAAATATATGCGGGGAAGAAGCCACTGAACTGGGGTTAGAGTTTAGCACAGCAAAGTCGGGAGTTCTAGTTTTTTAATCACAATGCCTGTAACGAATCGGTATTCGTTCAAAAAGCAGCAATACCGTGGGTCATCATCATCATCACCCTATCTACGCCCACTGCAGGGCAAAGGCCTCTCCCATTATTCTCCAATTACCTCGGTCCTGTGCCAACTGTGACCAATTTATCAACGCAAACGTCTTAATCTCATCTGCCCATCTAACTTTCTGCCACCCCCTGCAACGCTTGCCTTCTCTAGGGATCCACTCTGTTACCCTTAATGACCAGCGGTTATCTTGCCTTCGCATTACATGCCCTGCCCACGTCCATTTCTTCTTAATCTCTACTAATATGTCCTTAACACGTGTTTGTTCCCTGACCCACTCCGCTCCCTTCTTGTCCCTTAATGTTACACCTATCATTTTACGCTCCATTGCCCGCTGAGTTGTTCTCAATTTAAGTTGAACCCTCTTAGTGAGCCTCCAAGTTTCTTCCCCGTAGGTGAGTACCGGTAAGATGCAGCTGTCACACACTTTCTTCTTCAGCGACAATGGTAGGCTGCTATTCATTATCTGAGAATGCCTGCCATATGCACCCCACCCCATTCTGATCCTTCTGATTATCTCTGCCTCATGGTTGGGATCTAGGGTCACAACGTGGCCTAAGTAGATATATTCGCTTACCACTTCCACTGCCTCGCCACCTATCTCAGGCCGCTGTGCTGTCCCGAGGTTATTGATCATTACTTTAGTTTTCTGCATATTAATTTTCAGGCCCGCGGTTCTACGCTGTTTGTCCAGTGCGGAAATCATGCTTTGCAATTCGTCCCCCGAGTTACTTAGCAAGGCAATGTCATCAGCAAATCTGAGGTTACTGAGGTATTCTCCATTAACCCTTACTCCCACCTCTACCCAATCCAATGTTCTGAATACTTCTTGTAAACATGCTGTGAATAACATTGGAGAGATTGTGTCTCCTTGTCTGACACCCTTCCTTATAGGTATTTTACTGCTCTCCCTATGGAGGATGATGGTAGCTGTAGACCCATTGTAGATATCCTCTAGTATTCTTACATAATGCTCATCTACCCCCTGGTTCCGTAATGCCTGAATGACTGCTAGGGTTTCGACCGAGTCAAATGCTTTCTCATAATCTATGAAGGCTATATACAGGGGTTCAGTATACTCAGCGCACTTCTCTATCACCTGATTGATCGTGTGAATATGGTCCATTGTTGAATAACCTTTACGGAACCCTGCTTGTTCTTTAGGTTGACTGAAATCTAAGGTTGCAGAAATTCGGTTGGCGATTACCTTGGTAAGTACCTTGTAGACGACTGACAGTAAGCTGATTGGCCTGTAATTTTTGAAGTGCTTCATGTCGCGTTTCTTATGGATTAGGATGATGTTCGCGTTCTTCCAAGATTCCGGTACCACTGCGGTCATTAGGCATTGCGTATACAGGTTTGCTAGTTTTTCAAGTACAATTTCTCCGCCATCCTTCAAGAGGTCTGCTGTCATCTGATCCTCGCCAGGTGCTTTGCCCCCTTTCATTTCTTTCAAAGCCTTCCTTACTTCTTCGGTCGTTACTGGTGGGATGTCTATCTCCTCTGAGCTACTGTCTCGTTCGGCATTATCCTGTATGTCCCGGCTACTGTACAGATCCCTATAGAACTCCTGGGCCATGTGACTATTTTATCCCTATTTGTGATGACATTGCCTTGCTTATCTTTAAGTGCATACATTTGATTTTTTTCCCAAGCCAAGGCGCCTCTTTACAGCTTTCAGGCTACCTCCGTTCTTTACAGCGTATTCGATCCGCTCCATATTGCCGCGAACCAAGCATTGGGTTTGTATATTTTCGTTTTGCTTTTACCGCCCGGCTGCGCCTGTCTGTGTTATCTCTGTGCCAAGGGAAGCGCGTGTTCCATTCTTTCTTTGTGTGCCGCATGCGTTATCTGTTCTGATAGGGAGAGCATTCCGATCTAACGTGAAAAGCCCCGAATAATCTTCTTGGATCTACAATGTTCTCGATGCGAATCGACGGTTCGAGAACCACGCGCGCCGAAAGATAAAAAGTCTGCAGAGCAGACGCCGGGGTATTCGATTCTGCGACGTTCGCCGACGCACGTCACTTTGTTGACCGCTGCTTCGCCGCTCCTGTATTCTTTTGAGTTGTTAGGGGAGCACAAGTTCGCTCCAATAAACTTTTTTTCTTTTCCAAAACAACTGCATCGTCCCTGGCTTCGTGACAATATTATACTTCCGTATGTCAGCTGTCTTACGCTTATTGGTTAACTTCGAAAGCTCCGCTAGTTCTATTCTGTCAGCTGCGGTAGAGATTGTCATGGTTTGCCGTTTCCTAATTAAATCTTTCGTCTCCTGTGAAAGTTTGCCAGTATCCTGTCTAGACATAGCGCCCCCGACTTCTACTGCACACTCCGTGATAATACGTGAAAGGTTGTCGATTGCTTCTGTGTCGTAATCTCGGCTTCCTCGTTAAGAGCTGAATATCGGTTCTGCAGCGCTATCCTGAATTCTTCTACTTTACGTCTTTCTGTTAGCTCATTTATCGGTTTCTTTCGTACTAGCTTGTTGCGGTCCCTCCTCAAATCTAGCCTAATTGGAGATCTTACCATACGGTGTTCACTGCACCTTACCCTTCCGAGTGCTTCCACATCCTGCACGACGCCAGGGTTATCGCTTAATATGAAGTCTATTTCATTTTTATGCTCCCCATTCGGGCTCCTCCAGGTCCACTTCCGACTCTCCCGTTTACAGAAGAAGGTGTTCATTATGCGTAGGTTATTCCGTTCTGCAAACTCAACTAGTAGGTCCCCCCTGCTATTTCTACAGGCCAGACAATAGTTCCAACTGCTTTGTCTCCAGCCTGCTTCTTGCCTACTTTAGTATTGAAGTCCCCCAAACTACGGTATACTGTGTTTTTACTTCAGCCATTTCCGACTACTTGGTGGTCGTGGCTGGATGTGGGCGCGTAGCCCTGCACCACCTTGAGCTTGTACCTCTTATTGAGCCTAATTACAAGACCTGCTGCCCTTTCGTTAATGCTATAGTATTCTTCTATGTTGCCAGCTATGCTTTTATTGACTAGAAATCCCATTCCCAGTTTTCTTCTGTCCTCTAGGCCCCGGTAACATAAGACGTGTCCATTTTTCAGCACCGTAAAGGCTTCGCCTGCTCTCCTAACCTCGCTAAGCCCTATTACATCCCATTTAATGCCCTCTAATTCCTCGAACAACCCCTCGATACTCGCTTCGCCAGATAAGGTTCGCGCGTTAAATGTTGCCAGGTTCAGATTCCATTGGTGGCCTGTCCGGATCCAGGGATTCTTAGCACCCTCTCCTGCGTCACAAGTCTGACCGCCGACGTGGTCAGTTTATTCGCAGCCGCTGGGGACTGAGGTCCGTGGGTTAATTGGCGTATTCATGGGAGGTTGTGGCCGATACTACACCGGGGTGGCGAATCCTGCTCTGGTGAGGGAGTGCATTACCGGCAATGGTCGCCGGGGTGAGGCCGCACCCCAAGCCCCTTTGTGCAATTCCATCAATACGCGGACTTTTCTTTTAAATCCGGTGGCAGTTGTCCGGCACCGGGATTCGAACCACGGTCCTTCTGCACGCGTGGGTAACGGAATACAAATATCTGGGAATATGGTTAAACGAAGTTCAGGCGTATCTAAAAACTCATGAGCAGCATTTAAGAACAAAAGGCAGAAGAAACGCCTCTATCATGAAGCACAGAGCACTCTGGTGATATAACTGATATGAAGTAGTGAGAGGGATCTGGAAGGGAGTAATGGTACCAACACTCACCTTTTCAAACGCAGTAGCGTGTGTGTCAAATCAGTGGTTCAATCAGAGCTAGAAGTAAATCAGAGGGCCGTAGGTCGATTGGCATTAGGAGCACACAGTAAAACAACCAATGAGGCAGTGCAGGGAGACATGGGATGGGCATCGTTCGAAGTGAGAGAAGCACAAAGCAAAATATGTTTTGAAGAATGACTTAGAAATATGGATGATCAGAGATGGGCGGCCAAAGTGTTACGGTATCTTTACATGAAAAGCGTGGACACACAATGGAGGAAAAGAACCAGAAGGCTCAGGACAAAGTATATGAAACCTGGAAGTGCAGGGGAAACGACCAAGGCAATAAAAAATGAAGTGAAAGAAACAGAGAAAACTACCTGGAAAAAGGGGATGGATGCGAAGAATTCCTTAGATATTTACAGGATCGGGAAGCAGGAGATCACAAGGGAAAATTTATTCGATAATACCAAAGGGAGTGCATTGCTTTTTGAAGCCCGAGCGGGTTGCTTGAGGACAAAAACGCTTATCCGCGAGCTGGTACAGGAAGAACTATGCGCAGGCTGCGGAAAAGAGACCGAAACCATGCGACATATTGTAACCGAGTGCAAAAGTATCCGTCCAGTCCTCAATGATGGAGCCATCCAGCTTCCGGAAGCCCTTGACTTTAAGGTTAGCGGAAAAGTGAACTGGACAGCAGTATAGGTTAGTAAAAGAAGGTTAGAATGTTGGTGGGAAAAGAGCAGAGAACAATCTGGGAAGACATGCGAGCATAAGAAGTTAGACTAGCACAAAAATTTCGTAAAAGTATTTTCTTTTTATTTTGACACTATATTTTTATTTATTTTGTTTGTATTTTTTGGCGAGGTGATTGTGCAGTGGCATTGTGACTAAGGCCGCTGTGCAACGCCACCCCGTTACAAAGGGGAAGCCACTAAGCATCATCAGCATCATCATCATCATCAGGGAGCGTTGCAGGCTTTGCATGCGTGCAGGAACGGTGCTCCGCGCTGGAAATGGTGCTCCACGCCAACGGACATGTGACGCATAAAGCATGCAGTAGTAGGGCAGTCTGTCAAGCTGGCTGGTAATCGATTCCACTCGCTTATAGTCCGCGGAAAGAATGAATTTCGAAAGTCGTTGGTTCGACAATATAGCTCAGCTATTTTTTTTAGTGCGGAAAGCTCGGGTAGACCGTTTATTGACACGTTTTAAATATGTGTTGTTAGAAAGACACAGGCTGTTATGGTAAAGTCGACGGAAGTGTTTCAGGCGATCGCGGAAACGTCTTATTTGCAACGTTTCAAGCTGGCCAGATTTAATAGTGGTGTAGGAGAAATATGCCAAACGTAAGACAGAACTGTTCGATTTGTTTTTTGGACGGCTTTTAGCTTTGATGTATATTCTGTTTAGTATACGGGTCTCACGCGATAAAAGCATGTTCTAAAAGGGGTTTTATGAAAATTTTATATGCCAGGAGTTTATTATCGTGGGGACAACATTGCAGTGATCGTCGAAGGTAACTAAGCTTGCGAATAGCTCTATTTTTGATATATAAAACATGTGCTTTTCACATACTATCTGCTTAAATTGTAACCCCTAAATATTTACCCACCGTGGTGGCTGAGTGGCTAAGGCGTTGCACTGCTCAGCACGAGGACGCGGGTTCGCTTCCCTGCCGTGGCGGCCGCTCTTCCCATGGAGACGAAAAGCAAAAACGCCCGTGTGTACGACATTTTGCCGCACGTTAAAGATCGCCAGGTGGTCAAAACTGATCCTGAGCCCTCCACTACGGCGCGCCTCATCGCCTGCGGTGCATTGACGCGTTAAACCGGACAATCAATCAACCCCAATATATTTAAAATTATTAACACTGGAAATACATTGGCCTTTCATAAAATACAAACATTGCAAAGGGTTACGTTTTCATGTTAGCTACATAAAAGCAGTTTTTTAGGTGCGGAGTACCTTAGGACCGCACAATGTCCGTCCGCGACCGTGCGCATAACATTTACAATCGCAAAACATCACACAGGCACTGTCAGGATTCGAGCCTGTGTCTGGTAGGCAAGACAGAGTTAGTGTCAGCCGCCTTACCCATTGGGCTACGACCGTGAGTTAGTCCACAGAGTCAGACGGCTTGCTCCCTCACCTGTAACGGTGCGGAGTACCTTGGGGCCTCCTAATGTCTGTCTGCGTCTATCCGTACGCACAGCACCATCAAGCCAAATTCGATTTGACCCGTGAGTTGCAGTTTCATTTGGGGAATAATCAAGGTGCAAGTCACGGCTCAATCGAATGACGGTCGGGGCGTAAATCGGATGCCACTCGGGGAGCAACTTGGATGTCATTTCGAGTCCCCATACTCCGCACCCTCGCCATCATCCACGGAGTGGAGATGCTGCCATTTTTTTTATAAAAAAACAGTGATAGTCATTTGCCAAGTGGAGCACCATTCGTGTATTTTGTGAGAGCTTCATTTAGGAGCGTTGGGTCTGCATTATTGTGTGTTTTATGATAAACAATGAAATCATTGGGGAACATTTTTTTCTTGACAGATAATTTTAAGAAGGCGTCATTAACGAAGTTCAGACAAGAGCAATGGTCCAAGTACCGAGCCCTTGGGAATGCCAGAATGAACTCGTGAATGTGTGGAGGACGTGTTTTACCTATTCTCACAGACTGGTGCCGTCTGTAGCACTTAATCCCAGCCCATGAGGATATTCCTTTCAAGGATTGACTTGAGTTTTATTAACAGTTTGAGGTGGGAGGTTTAACGTATTGAGCTTCGCAAGCATACAAGTAGCCCACGAACTCTTTCCCATCGGCTGGTTGTTTTTAAGCACGTGCGATGCTATTGGCCTTGTTAGCCTGTGCCACATAAAACGCAGCGCTGCTGAGCAGATGCCGGTACTACTGCACCTGTTCATTTTTCTTCAAATCTATCAAAAAGGTCCGCCACGACAGCTGCTAATCCCCACGAGGCAAACAACATGCGCCCACCTTCACGTCGCATAACAGGAAGTGCGTTGCTGCCCTGAGTCCAAGGACGCTGCTTCCATCTCGCCCGCGGTTGCCGCTTTTTAGATGACGGCTAAAAGCAAAAACGCGCGTATGTCGATATTTTTCGGGACGTTAAAGGTCCCCAGGTGATCTAAATTAATCCGGAGCCATCTAATACGGCGCGCCTCGTAGGCAAGGTGTAGCTTCGGCGGGTTAAACATGAAACATTCTATTTTTTTTTTGTTTTGGTTGTCTGTGCCAGGCAATATATTGTAGTGTTCCGTGCTTTCCAGTTGATCACCGTCGAAGACTGAGCTGCAAGTTAAAACCCCAAATTTTAGGCAGAAGGCAGAAACGGGGTACAATAACAGCACTGTTCTTAGCCAGGACGTTTATTGGAAGCTCGTGTATCTCCTGACTGGAGTATCGGTTTCTTCGTCTTCATACAAGCCGGCTTCCGTTAT
Organism: Haemaphysalis longicornis; assembly: GCA_013339765.2. NCBI lineage: Eukaryota > Metazoa > Arthropoda > Arachnida > Ixodida > Ixodidae > Haemaphysalis > Haemaphysalis longicornis. The sequence goes on from CM023453.1 coordinate 42,968,907, forward strand.
ATGGCGGCTCAAATGAGGCTTATGTTCAAGATAATGTGCGGTTGAAGCCTGTGCACGTATATTAACATTGTCTGCGCAAAGTCAAAGGCGAGAAGCCACGCTGTCAACATTTTCTTGGAATAAAATTGCGGACACTAAACAAACCTCATTCATACCTCTTAGCTATGCCCAGCAGTCCGTCGAGACCACATAGAAATGGATGCATAGCAAGATAAAACAATTAAGTTTGAGGACGGGCACCGCCGAACACAAACAGAAAAATAGGACGCTTCCGGGGAGCATGAACAACTCGGTGAATGTTGGTTGAGAGGGTTGTTTCAGCCTTCCAATATTTTCCAACGTATACGCTCGTTGCCGACATTTTGGATATTTTTATACAAGTGAAGAAATGTTTGAGTGCTTGTTTGAGTGCAAGTGCACATTTATTGTCTGTTAGGTACCACCCTTAAAACAGGAATCTAAAGTTTAAGATTAAATACGTTATATTAGAGAGCGTTTAGGTATTCTGACTTGATTAATTTTTTGTTGACAATATTGCACCTGTCAACAGTAAAAAAGAGAATTCTGCACATAAAAATTATGATGTTGAGACACGGCCAAAGACTGCAATGAAGTGATGTACTTCATTGTACTGCCATGATTAGGAACAGAGACAATAACTAATTTCATTGATTTGATTGTATACGGTTTAACGCGCCGACACAACACAGGCGATGAGTTGCGCCGTAGTGGAGGGCTCCGGATTAATTTTGACCCCCTGGGAATCTTTAATTAACGTGAGCCCAAATCTCGTACACACGGGCGTTCTTGCTTATCGCCTCTATCAGAAAAGCGGCCGGCGTGGTCGAGAATCGAACCCGCGTTGCTCAGCAGCACAACGCTTTAGCCACTCCGCCACCACGACGAGTGTGACAATAACTGTAACAATGACAATGTCACGCGTAAATCCTGGTCTCTAAATCTGTAAACGCGTAATAGCACGTTTGATGAAAGCGAAAAGCATGCCATATTTATGGCTTTTACATACTGAAGCTACGTCGGGGCTGTCATGATGTCCACCGTAGTGCAGGGCTAGGGATTATTTTGGCCGTCAGGGACCTTTTATGCGCTCCGAAATATACACACGGATATTTTCTTAGTTCGCCTCCATCTGGAGAATGATACCGCTGTCCTTTGGCTCGGCAGCGCAACGCGCTAAGTGGTTGAGCATGTGCGTCCGAGCAATTTGGTTTCTTACGTAGCGTAGCAAAATATCTTGCAGGCTGGATGTGCGCGAGGGCGGCCGATCTGTGGAGATTTATAGCAGCAAAATCGGTTCTCGGAGCGGGCGCACGTGCGTATACGCGTCCTTTTCCACTCGTGGGCTTCGCCCTCCCGCGGTGGGTAATGCTAAAAAAGAATATTTCGTGAATGAAAGGGTTAGGGCTTTCATGCCCCAAACGTGGAAAACGAATCACGTTATATGTATCCTGCGAGAGGATAGTCTCCCTAATTCAGCGTACCGGTTTTCGGCCTGTGTACAAACGAGTAAGCGCCTGCAAATTGTTACGTATCTCGAACACAACTCGTCTTGAGTGATTGTAAGTATTGTGAGCAGTTAGTTGAGCGACACCACGACCGGCAAATTGAGCCCCACCACGGTTACTTGGTGGTATCTTATAAGCACTGCCCCGTACTTCCTGTGCTTCTCGCAGCCATCCTCATCAGTATCTTCCATGGCATGTGCACGTCCACTCCATCATCATCAGCTACTTATTTGGTGTTGCGACACGACTACACCACCGAATGAACGTCTCAAGGCCCTTACACACAGACACACACACGCACCTACGTACATACATACATACTTACATACACACGCATGCATGCATGCATCCATCCATACATACATACATACATGCATGCATGCATGCATGCATACATGCATGCATGCATGCATACATACATACATACATACATACATACATACATACATACATACATACATACATACATACATACATACATACATACATACATACATACATACATACATACATACATACATACATACATACATACATACATACATACATACATACATACATACATACATACATACATACATACACATGGTGTCCCAACTATCATACACCAATGTTTTAAAAAAGAGCAATGGCATTACTTGATCAAAGCCTCATGCATAATGTTCGCAGTGCAATAGAGTAGCGGCCAGTAATTTCTTCGTTAATGGAATTTAATTATGTAATTGTAAGTAATTATCGAACTCCAGAACTACTGCCGAATCATTAAGGTGTAAATGAAGCACTTGTAGAGACCTATGAGAACCATCTAAGTGTAATATTTTCAGCGACGTATAATTCCGTACTCATTCTTTCTGACTGATGATGAAACCGCACCGTATATGAAAAATATACGGCTGCAAACAGCGTCCTTGAACAGGCTCCCTCCAAGTTATCCAGAATGAAATAAAGAAAAGACAGAAAGAAGAAATCGTAACAGGGTTTGTGTTTATTTTCAACATGCGCTTCGCGAAACTTGCTTCTGGTACTCCTTCCATGCCATTATTAAGGTGATGCGCTGTCTGTTCGAGTGTGTGACAGGGAAAGCAGTAGCTTTCAAACAATTTGTTTGAGGGAGGTGCTTTATTATACGATAGGGAGAGCCTTCGCGTGGTACTTTAAATATTCTACGGCGTTTCTTCTTCAATAACAAATGAGCACGCAATTAGTACGTCGCTGAAAATATCACAGATGTATCTCGTAGTTATCTATAACTGCCTCATTGACGCTATAATAATTTGATCAGTACTTCCCGAGTTAGATAATAAGTTACATTTACCTAATTAAATTTTATTAACGGCAAAATTACTGGCGACTACTCCGCTGTGCTGCAAACGTTAGGCGCTAGGCTTTCTTCGTTGGTTCGTAACATTTACGACACCCGCTGTATATTTCTGCACAAGAATGCAACGCACATTTAAAGCTTAACGTTCAAATGTGACCGATTTTGCTTGGTAAGAAAGAACGGTACTTTCACCAGCTTCAGTACACAAAACATTTACGTTTCACTCGAGAGGTATATTAGTATTTTGATTTCTTTGTGACTTATTACCTTTTAGCACGGACTAGAAGCTTCTGACGCAGATAATATACGCTGTTTGCACTTATACAGCGGCGATGCCACATTTTCGACGACTTCACAACGCTTTACATAGCCAGGTTACCCTTACACTTTGGAAACTTACGTGATAGGGGACTAGCAATGAGAAAATGAAGCAGGATCCCGCTCAGTTCTGGCACTTCACACCGGAGCTTGTGAAGTAGGCGATGCTATCCTTCTCTGCAGCATCGAAGCAACCAACTGCGCTGCACAGCCAGAGAGACAGCCCCCTTAATTTCAGAATTTGTTTACGATAAAAGTAACGGAATAAGATATGCGCTGAGCAAATCAAACATCTACTGAGGGCGTAGAGCGAGCATCATGGCGAGCATAGAGCGATCATCACTTTTATTTGTGGCGCGCTAATGGAACTGACTGAGTCCAAATGAGTCCGAATAAATAATTCAGTACACTTTTCCCCTACGAAAACTACCCACTTTCCCGATGCAACGGCACGCCATCCCAGAACCCAGTCTACGCCATTGCTGCACGCTACGACCTACCGGACCCAGATGGAGATTACGGGATCCCAGACATCTTCTACCGGACGGTAGGTGCCATAGACGTCAAGGTGAACTTGCAGCATTTCACAGAGTGTGCCTCGCAGTACCGCCCCCTGAACTGTAAAACACACCTCTCTTCTTAAGTACCCGAGCCTGATGCAATGATATTAACGCCTCTGCGGCAGCAAAAGCGACGCCGACAGATAGATGTTGAGAAGACGCTGAACATTAATCTGAATGGGTTCTGACCCTTAGGGGTACGGGAAATAGCGATCAGACGGTGGGGCTCCGGATATGGCCGTTGATAGTACGCATACGGTGGGAAAGGGCTGTCGCACTGGATACCAATTACCAGACGCCGAAATGCATAAACCTCTTAAACAAGGAACATGCTGCCCAGATGTAATTCTTAGTAAAGCACCGGTATACAATGCGTAAGATCCCGGGTAACATTCCGGGCCGCCGAAGCTGTGTTTCTTCTCAGCTTGAATGCAAAAGCAGACGAGTGCAACCGACATGAGGATGTAAGAAAGAATACCTAGTAACCAATATTTCTTCCCTGGCAATCCGCTGCCATCCGCGAAATCACACCTCATAGTGAAAGTGCAACTTTGGAACCCTGAACTGGGAGTTCGATTTGATTTCTACCCTGTAGTTTCAGCAACCGGTAAAGCTCAAGACGAGAGTTTTATGCAGTGGCCTGAATATCCACCAGGTGCGGAACAACACGCTTAAATTCCTTATGTCAGCATTTATCGCTGCTACTTTTCGCAACGTACAGCACTGCATTCTGATCTCTAAGCTCAAATATTTGCGAAGCCTCTTCTTCACATTTTCGGGCCACGTTCTGCACGATGCTCAAGTCAGATAATTCTGATAACTAATTGTTCAATTCTTTTGTGCCACCCTCGTCGAGATGTATTATACGCTTGCTAAACGGCGTGTTTCAACGACATTTTGTTGAAATACCATTCGAGTCCAAGGAGCACCACCAACAACCTTTGAGCTTCCCAAGGGCCTTTCAAACGCAAACGCTCGTACTCTCAGGCGCAGTGCCTGCATGCCATAATTACAAAAACTACTTACCATTCCCTTTAGGATTACAAAGTATCTCGGTGCTCTCAACAACGGCGGTGCGAGAAAAAAAACTGCCTCTTTTGGCCATGTTTGTGTGCGTTTCTAGGTTGTTATCGATTTTATCACCGATAATTATTTATTTTGGCTCATTCTAGCTATAATATTATTTTTCGTCGAAAACAAAACCGGGCAGGAGTGGTGTGTGTGCCTCCACTTCTTGTCCTGCGTTCTGCTCGCTGGTTTCCCCTTTTCTGAATATTATGACCCTTAAACATGGCAGGTGAACGGGGAATCTTTCAGCTCCCTTTGACAATTGCCGTGTAGATCGGTGGAACTCGTTCTAGTTCCAATGGCATTTGAAATATCGAAGGCCATTCGGCTGAAATGTCCTTTGAAACGCTCGTGTAGCACATAAATTAAACTCGTGAGAGGAACAGTTGATACTGACTACGCGTTTTATTCTTCTGTTTCGGCAGTTGACCCATGCAAGCTAGACGAGATCACTGGAGTTCATTGCGGTCAGCGGACCCACCAACGACCAACAGCCTGTATTCACGTGCAGCACAAGCGGCTTCAATGATAGCCACCTCGGACAACCAGACACATTCAATGTCGAACCAATCCATAGCTGAGGCGCATGCCCCAACTTATCGTGGAGATAAAATGCCTTTCCTTATTGAATGAATAGTGCACTGAAACGGGTTCAGTTTTGCCGGCGTATGATATGCAGTCTCGTGAAGCCGGTATACACATACGTATTTACATTTTATAGACGAAACCGAAAATATTTACAGTATATTATTTCAGCTCATGATAGGCGCTCACTATTATATGACTGTAGAACACGGCCTCTGCTGGACAAATTCACATTAGAGCATTATTATTATGAGGACATGTTAAAGCCCCTCCGTACCCGTCCGAGGACGGGCTGGGGGAGCTCTAAGAGTCACATTAGAGCAAATGTGTACCGGCATCCACGTGCGCACATCAGGGCAAGGTAAGTCTTTGTAGAGAGTCCTGTAATGTGCCGTTAGTATGCTTGAAGAACTTGTACCTTGAGCAAGACGGAGCCTGTTCAGGTCAAGTTTAAAATATATAAAACTAGAAAGCAGATAATTACAATGCAGTGGACCATGAAGCGAACGTCATCTGCAGTGATTTGCAGTCCGAAATTTATTTAAGAGCAGAGAAATATACATAGGAGATAAGTGGTGAACCATGCTGAAACGTTTCTGCTTGTCATCGTTCACTAGCACCGCAAAATGTTGCCTAAAAAGTAGATGATAAACAGCTCTTCAGTTTAATAAAGCAACGGTTAAAACGCACTAAATATGAAATTCAAAGTATTTCTGGCTATTAGGATAATGCTACCTCTGCGTAAAGCAGTCCGCTGTCTCTGTTCATATGGCTGAAAACGTTCACTTATTCACATGTGATTTTAATACGCCAATCAACACACTGAAATAACAGTAAACGCTGTCCGCCAAAATTAACGTTACCGAAGTAAACTTAGGCAGCATTGCATGAAGCCTCCAGTATTGCCAGGTGAAATATTCACACTTCCCTGCTCACAATCCCCGCGGCGCATAATGGGCGCCCGGTCCCTTCTCTGCCTCTTTGCGCAGTTTTCCGTTTAGCTAAAATGATCTTGCAACAAAGTATTGTGCAGTAGCTTTGATGTGTCAATATCGCCACCCTTTTGTAGTTGTGTCATTTCGGGAAATTCTGGCTTTCATTGCAGATATATGTATTCGGCGCTCATACACATATGTGTAGGTGAGCAGAAATTGGCTTATGTATGGCGGTCTCTCCACCATGTTCCTTTACAAGCGCAATGTCGGCAGTATATCAGTCTCCCGTGTCATATATCACAGCAGGTAGATCAGACATTTCCGTCTAGGGCGACTAAAAATACCCGGCAGCGGTGGTTCAGTGCATAGCGTGTGAGAACTTGTCCGTGGGTTCGATCGCTGATCACATCATTCGAAGGTGTCCTTTATGGGGCGTCGAACCGAACGTTACAAAAACCAAAGAAAGGCCAGATGCAAATGAAAGCATGCCAGCCGTGTATACGAGATCACTAATGATTACCAAAGGTAATTACTGAATTATCAGTGACTGCGTGTAATGATTGGTAAAGCAGATTACTGGAGATTTTAGGTGGCATAAATTTAGTTAAGATGGTATCACATGAATTAAAAGGAAAAATGATTAATTAGTGACTGAGGGTAATGACTAGTAAGGTCGTAAAATGTGTTCAGTACGATTAATATGTGGGTTTCTGTTTAGATGGGTAGACGTATGTAAAAAATACCCTCGAGAATAATTCACTAAGCTTTCACCCTCAAAGCGTCCTTAAATCATCCAAAAAATATTTTACAAGCAAAAAAAGTTTGGCATCCCGCAAATGTAACGCAGACGTGTGAAATTAAAATTTAGACTTTCGAGATTCCAGACACGCAAAAAAATACGGAGGACGAACTGTTGCAGAGCCGTTATGGGTGCGTAATCACAGGCACAATTTGCTTGTTATAGGGTTGCACTTTTTATAATTCTGCAATAATTACTATCTGTTCCGTTGTTTTTGTCTTTGGTGCTGGCTACTGGGCTCTTCAAATTTTTATTGCGTTAGGCTTTAAATTATCTTAAGCTGCCTACCATGGTTTCTGCATTGTCTTTTGTTTTTGCGCAACCTGATGGTAATAACCTCATTGGCAGGGCATGAGCTACAAACTATACGCCTGCCGCAACATATATCGTTAAGGAGTGGCTGAATAATAACTGATAATGCACAGTACCTTCCAGGCTCGTTTTTATGTCGCTTGTTCAGGCACGATGTATGAACGCGCCTCATACGAAAAACGTTTTTGAAGCCAAATAAATAAGTTTGTGAGTTGTAAATTGGGTTTTGGTTGCATTTGTATGCTTCATATGGTTATATAACACTTGTTGTGCGGGAAGATGGTATATTTATTATCCCAAAAAAAGCATTAACGCCTTATTCATCTTTCCCCGCACATGTCCCACAGGAGAGATTGGTTAATTTATCCGAGGCTACAGACACACAAAAGAAATGGTACATTTACATTTGATGCCACGCACAGGTGTGAAACTGGACGGGATCCCAATGACAGATTACCTGTAGGACGGGTAGAATTTTGGTATTCTACGCTAGGAAAAAACTCCCGTTAATTCTTGGCTGAAAAACCAGCAAGCAGTAATATCTGAAGCTCAGCCGGGCATACAAAGCCCTTGAGCCGATTTCTGTGCGAGGCGCTCGCTGAACGGAATAGCATCTTTAAATAACCGTTTTTCTAACAAAAAACGTACACCCAAGAGCAGACGTTTACGGGCCACGAAAGCAAGAATTTTGAGTTATTTCTCTGCCGCACGGCAGCCCGGAGTACTATGTGAGATAGTTTTCATTAGTTCAGTACTTTTACGACACCTCGCATGCATTAGACAGTTTGCCGGGCTGCTATAGGAAGAGAAATAGCCTAAAATAGCCATTTCCCTGGTTCGTAAACTTTTGATCGTAGCTGTACGTTTGTAGAAGCACAGCATGACCAGCCAAAGTAAATCAGCAGTTTTGAGGCACAAGGGCGACTAACGAGATCAAGCATCCTAAAAACCCAGTAGAATGAACGGAGTTCCAAAAAATACTTGAGCTCCAGCCCCCTGGAGTTCATCCCATCAACCCTATCGCATTGCAGAGCAAAAAACGTTCGAGCTTTTCCCACGCCATCTTTCAACGAGCAATGGTAACACTTTGAAATGAAAACAATCGATTGATTGATTGTCGGGTTTAACGCGCCGACGCAACGCAGGCGATTAGGCGCGCCGCAGTGGAGGGCTCCGGATTACTTTTGACCACCTGGGTATCTTTAACGTGCCCTGAAATTTCGTACACACGGGCGTTTTTTCTTTCCGCCTCCATCACAAAAGCGGCCGCCGCGGCCGGGAATCGAACCCGCGTCCTTGCGTGCAGCAGCACAACGCCTTAGCCACTGAGACACCGCGGCGGGTTGAAATGAAAACACTCTGAGAAATCGAGAGGCGGGTCTTATTACACATATGATTCGTGGAAATGGGATGACAAAGATACAATCACGCAGTAGCCATCGGTTTTGATTGTAACTGTTCCATTGTTGAAAAACGTCCGTTTGCAGATAAGGAGCTGTCCTCCGTAGTAATCTGAACCACGCTGCTTTCGCGCTCCTCCTCCCCACCAGGAGGCACCTCGTGCGTCTTTTAGTGCGAAGATAATATCTACAGCAGCAAGGAAAGTATTGTGCCCACGTCAGCAGAAAACGCGAAGCCAAAGGAAAAAAATTACTGGCACCGTTAGTAGTCGAACCTGAGCCCGAATGGTGGAACGGAGTGACAGACTGTCGTCTTACTAGATTAGTAGAAACTTAGTAGTAATGAACACAGCGACGAGTGTACCATTGGCGCTCATTGCAAGCCCTCGTGGGAAGTGCGAACCCCATAATGTATGATGGCGTTCACGTGGTTTGGATTAGCGGCGAACGGAAAAGCGTCTGGGCAGGAGAGGGCGTTCCTTGGTGACAACGCATGAAACAAGAGTGAGGGGGAGGCCATGAGAGGGATTAAAACTCTCATCATCACCCTTCGCCAGATGCTCCACTCCGTTTTAAGTGACTTCTTAAGCGACCCTGAACCTGCGTCCACCGGCGATGTCCGCGCACGTGGAGATGGGCGCGCGCAGCCTGGCCGCTGACATGGCACATACCCACGTGGGGGATTGGTCAGGAATCTCCTCGTCTACCTTGGCAACGGGGGGAGATGGGCGCGCGCTGCCTGGCCGCTGACATGGCACATACCCACGTGGGGGATTGGCCAAGAATCGGGCGTGAGAAGGGCTAATGCACCTGCTTAAAGGAGTACTGACACGGAATTTCAAAGCTGAGATCCGCTCTAGCAATCAAGTACAACGACAACACAAATAGGTGTCTGTGAATAAATGCATCTTTCTTTCTTTGTAGTTGTGTGTGTGTGTGATCTCTCTTTCGCGAACATTACCGAACCGCGCAAATTCAACTCGTGCATTCGCGCTTTCACATTCTTCCCCTCGGGGAAATGCGGGGAATTTTTTCTTTCTGCCGTCACTGCTGCGCTCGCTCACTCAGTCACGGGGACATAAACTGACGCTTCCCCCGCGCACCCAGGTAACGGCTGCCAGTCTCTGATTTCGCTCTTTATAGAGCCATGTGTGTGAATGTAAGTGACGCCGCATGGGTAATCGTTGTGGGTGTCGTTTACAGCTTCGCAGTCCAACGGCCTTCACAGCGTGGATTGTAGTCAGATTTTGTTCTTTGTATTTCTTCGTTGACATACGCCATCGGGCCTTACTCAAGGTGTAACAACTCCTCTGTTAAAAAAATTCAACACTATCAAGTGCACGCCAATTTATATTCAGCATGAATTTCGCATTGATGCCACATTCACCGAGCAAAATAAATTGCCCGTAACATCAGGGCATTTTCTATAGCCAGTAAATCCAACTACGATAACACCTTGAATATGGCCCATTAGGGCGGCCTGGGCAAGTTGGTTATTAATGTTGACATAAAATCGCACTAATGACAAAGAAAACGTAACGCACGACACGGGTGCTTTCGTGTACTCTTTTTCGGTATTCATCCGCAGCGCTGTTTTATGCCAACACCTTAAATGTTCCGGTTACTGACGTGTGTTCTATTTGGCCGATAGAATTTAGCAAGATGAAATATTGCCTATTCCATGGAGGTTATTATTATTGAGTTGTCTTGCATTGGTTCTTTTTTTTTTTTCCTTTGTCGTGTATTCAAAATAGTCTTCCTCTAGGCAGTTCTTTCGGCTCCGGAGTAGTTTGCCTGGTACTGATAGTGCCCAAAAATGCGGTGTACTCACATCGAATTGGCTCTATAAGCTGTGTTACCAACCAACAACCCCACTGCGCATCTGTATGACAAAAACATACTCCCTGCATGGCAGTTATTCTGGTTGTTTCCCTAATAAACAAATCCAACTTTAGATAAACACACAGTTGTCAGAGTGGGTTCAAAGCATCTGTGTGTTCCCGCTTCCTGGTGTATTTCAACAGCACTTTCGCAACAATGAAGTATATTAACTAATGACTAGCAGACTGAAATTGGTTTAACATCTAATGATTCCTACCTTTAGCAGACCCGAGGCCAGCTAAATAAGCCAACCCAAATACCTAATGGCGCATCTAGACTACTGTCTTTTACGAGGTCTAAGTGATTGTCTTTTTTATACTATTCCTCAACTGCAGCCTAGAAATGAAGGCAAAGTATTTAGGTAAACCCTTCAAATATTGTTTGCTTTAACTGCGATGTCTGAGCACGGCCCCCAATATTTCTTCCCGTTTTGGATATTCCCAGTTCTTTTCACCTACCCCATTATAAAGGCGCCAAATTAGGCTTCAGTTCAACTTACCCACAAGCGAAGGACCCGGGAGTAGCACCCAGCCAGCAAAAAACATAATTCAGCCGGACTCAAGGGGTGTGCCCTCGGATCCCCAGTAGTCTTTGATAACGTTCCTAAAAAGCACCAGCGTGCTGCCAGTCGTGCAGGCGTACAAAAATATCATCGCCATTAGAGGTACTGCCCCGAAGTAGCTGCGAGCGAGCACACCAGCACTCCAATCGTCAGATACTGCAACAGCATCATCTGGCTTCGCAACACGATTTCCCGGTCCTCGATCCAGCAATTGCCGACGTACCCCACCAGTGGCGGTCCCAAGGGGGGGGCGAAGGGGGCGGTCGCCCCCCCCCCCCCCAAAGAGGTCCTCAGTTTCTTATTTTTAGTTTTTTTAAGCATTCCACTTGCGCGATGTTAAATCCCAGCTGGTTGCACCGCATACGCGCACACGCCTCCATGGTTATCACAACTTCAGCAGAATTGGCGCAAGGAGGGGAGCGATTCTTTATTCGCCTCGCCGCCCCCCCCCCCCAAAAAAAAAAAATCGCCCCCCCTAAAACCAATCTCTGGGACCGCTACTGTACCCCACAAGGTCCCCCACGTTGATGACGTTCAAAATGGCCTAGCCGGTCACTTCCGGTATGCACGGGTTTATGGCATAGTCCGTGATGACACTAAGCATGGTGGTGTTGCAATAGCCAATCGCCAAGTTGGAAATTATGATGGCGTACAATATCGTCCGGCCAAACACGGGCGTGGTTTTTAGCACAAGAGACAACGCGAAGTTCCCACTTTCTAAGAGGGCGCCTTCAGCACATTCTTGACAGCAGTTCGTGTCGACTTTCACGTCGACGTCAGTACGACCCTCCCGGCCGCTGGGATCTGGATTTTGCATGAGAAGAAGAAACAGGATTGCGTGCATCGGGATCCCGGAGAAGATTAGGAATGTGCCACCCAAACCATACTCCTTGTAGCAACAACCGAGTATGGTAATCAGGATGAACGAACCGATGGTTGGCTCATGGCCGTGGTAATGCCCTGGTCGAAAAAGATGGCCACCAGCGGACTGCTCAGCTTGTAGTGAAAACTGCAGCAAATGCCTGGAGGAAATGGAGTTGCATATTTGGAGATAACAGAAAGTGACTGCAAATCACAGAAACTGCTGATTTGGTAAAAAGATTGGCGTTTCACTTCCTTATACTTCAAGCAGAATAAACACAAAGGAACAAGAACACGATTACAAAGCGTTTATGGAATAAACCGCCGACTGCTGTTGTGTAACATTTTGTGCAAACCTTCGTGAATAGATAATACCTATAACCACGCATTTACCAATGCCTTTTTATTCATCACCACTTCCATCACCGCCAGTAGTTTAAAAGACTTCATAGAGCCACGAAATTCGATGAACCATTTTCACTCCGTTTCAATTGTTTCCACTCCTTTAGGGCTGGAGTAAACGCTATGCAGATCCCCTCTACTCTGTAGGAAGATGACCAGCGAAAATGGGTTCAGTCCAAGGAGTGCACGAAACAAAACACGTTTGCTGGTAATTTGTGGTTGAGCATGTTTTTTTTTAGCTAATTAGCTGAATGAAACTTGGAAGGGAGAGACTTCCGTTCTAGCGGACAATTACGGGTCCGCCCGATTCCCTCCTGCGTCGTAGGCACCTTACAGGTGTTTGACACTTCGACCCAAACCGCTCGACCACGGAGTTCAGCAGTCGGGTCGCATCGCCCCGTGAGATGTGCACCTGGAATTTCCAACCAGCACAACGGGCATGTTATCGGTGTTATCAGTGTTATCTAAACTGATAACGGCCAAGTTATCAGTGTAGATGATGATGATTAAGACGATGATGATGCTGTTGTTATTATTGTTGCTCTTGCTGTTGTTTACTGGTTAAAAAATGAGAACAGAAGGCTGAATTGCGGCCATCGCAGTATTCAGTCACAATTACACCTGCACACAATGTGGTGCGGAGGATTTGCATATGGGCGGAAAGAGGTTAAATGAAGTAGAACGCGTGTCGGGTCACAGTAGTGGTAGTTAACTTTCCGGTGGGAGAGCGTAGCAAACACGCCGAAGCACACAACAACTGAGCCGCACAGCACACGAAGCCCGGCCGCACGTGCACGCCATTCACCATTCATAATTCGCGATTCATTATTCGCGCTATCCCGAAATGTAGTGCAGTAAAGTGCGTTGCGCGGATACGTGTTTACACGTGTTTGGTATATTCTGCGTTAATAAGCGACCGCTGTTCTGCGGGTAGCATATTGGTATTCACAACATTAAGCTTTTAGCTCAAAGAAGGCTCAAGCCGTGTGACTCGCAACGCTCGTAAAATGTATCCCAGGCACCCTCATGTAGTGGCCACAATAAAAACCTTGGACTGAAATTGCCCGATGTCCCAAGAGGCTGCTGAATGATTTCATTCTATCCTCGCCGCACTTAGCACCGATTAAAACGAGAGCTTGGAGGCGAGTTCACTTCATCTTTCTAGTGTTCGTTTCCTTGTCTAGTGTTCGTTATCGATTCTGCCAGTAAAAAAACCCACAGGATCCCGATTCTCCGCCTGGTTTTGTGAATACACAAAGACGTGAATTTGCAAAACCAACCCCACATGTGCATGTAGACTCTCTTTTTCCGTCATCAGACGTCCAAGGTGATGCCGAAAAGGTCCCAGTCAAGGGGCAGGGAAGTACATGCCCCCTTTGCCGTCAATACGGGACTTCACACAATGCCACCGGAAGCAGCTACGTTTAGCGCACTCTGAACACTCCTCGACAAAAATAAAAAGGGTAAGATCCCGTGAAAAGATGTGAACGCATTATTTCGGACATAATTATCAAATTCATGTTGACTGTTGTGTTTTCGTTTATTCAATAGCCCGAAGACTCAAAAGATATTAAGCGAGTCCGATCTATACCCAGAAAACTAGGTTAGCCTCCTGGATATAGTCCAACAAGGACCATGGAGCCACCAATAGCATCTTAGCGGTCTTTATTGTATTAAGTGCCGGTGTTATTTAAAGTAACCACAACAGACCCACGAGAGTGATGTCTCTCGAAAAAGTGTGGACGCATTCCTTCAGACATTGATAATAAAATTTTGCGTTTATCTAACGATCTCAATTGATGCCGTATATGTGAAGCACATTGAAACTGATCCAAAGAAGACGAGTTTATATGCTGTGTTGGGCGGTTTATACCGACACAAAAGCGGAAAACACATTCCTTGCTATCCCCAGGAAAAGACTGATGGCGTTCGGATGTCTTGATAATTACTATGCATCGTCACTTGTGAAGATTTAACGCCCACACTACACTCAGGGATGTGCTAGGTAACTTCCTTTGAACCACAAACGCAGCTGCGCTAGGCAACGTGTTATACTTTTGAAACATTTATCGCTTGTTCGCAAATAGGTTTTACATAGCACGATAGCATTTATAATATTGTTGTATTTGTATAGAATCCCTTACTAGATTTCTACGATTTTATATTTTGTAATCAATTCGGCGTGGCTTCTTTTCAGCCTTTGTCGAAGTGTGGTTTAATTTCTTGCACAAGCTCTGGAACTTAAACCTGGCCGAAAATGTTCGGGAACATTGCGTCTTCCTGCTAGTTTTCTGATTCTTACAGTTTATAATTTTATGACACTGCTGTTCACGCGTTTCAGTAAATGTCACTAATGGCCTGTAAGGAACACACCTGTTTTTAGTCGGCTTACCTGGCGTTTTAAAGAAGCCACGAAGACAAAACGGAATGCTTGGTTCATTCGAATGATCGTCTCGCTAAAAACACAATGACAGACTTTAACGTAAACTTCACTAACTTAAGCTATATAATGAGGAAAACGGAGAATAAGCATGCGACCCACCAACTACTTTTCCTCAATAAGCTTCGGACTTATTATGGGCAGCTCATTGTAATTGGCTAAGGCCCGAAAAATCCAAGCCGAAACTAAATACGGGCTATAACTAGTTATAGTCTCTGTTTAGGAATTAGTCATCTCCCTGTTTAGATGGTATCCCCGCAGAGTGCGGCAGCCGTGCTTAAAGCGGAAGGTGAAGCGGTTTTTAGAATTAAAAGAAACAGTTGACTAGCAGCAAGTGCAGCATTGAATAGTTCCCGTGTACGAAATATTTTCGCAATACATGCAATTGAAGCGATGCAATCCGCAAACAAGAGTGGCCCGATGCCCCGCCCCCATCTCGGCGCGCGATTCCGGAAGACCGAAGAGCGGAGGCGAAAACCTGACCGGAAAACGTCACACCTGGACTTCCGTCCGGATCGGCCGCCTCTGCCATGCTCTTTTCGCCGTCTTTCCTGTACATGCTCACCACAGGAAGAATGATACTTGTTGTTGTTGTTGTTGTTTATAGCACTCATCTGTACAATTTTCGTGTTCAAAAAGTATGCACGAACGCCAAACGAGGCATGCGTTACCATGCCATATTCCTAAGCAGGATAATACCACGCCTGGATGTTTTATAACATACGGAAGCGACAGCCGAGGTGGCTGTGCTTGATGACAGAGAATATACAATACATTAGATACTTTGTAAAACGCTCCAATACGTTTTTCTTTTTTTTATTGATGCGACGGACATGAATGTTCACATTAGATGATAGATTTAGGAAGGATGGTGAATACTGCTGTACTTTGGCCCGGGATGTCTCGTTCAGTTCCAGAAACAAAGTCACATTTGTTTAGGAACTTACCTGCTTCGTTAAACGCGTTGGTTTTCTTTCCCTGGTGGGCTTAGGACAGTGTTCAAAAACCCAATTTTTGGCGAAAATAAAACACGGTGCAAATCCTGATAGAAGTTGCCTCCTGGCTAATAGGTAAACAGTATTCCTACAAAGTAAAAGAACCAAGACCACCACATTACTTATTTTGCAAGTATACAAGCCACGAGAAGGTAATATTTTTCTGGAATGAAAAACTACCGCTCCGATCGAACCACCATGGTACCATAATTGACTGCGGGGGCCTAATTCTTCGCCCACGATTCCGTGTGTTTGCATATTATAACCTGGCAAGCACTTGTTGCCCCTGAACCTCATGTGTGATCCAGCTATAGTCGTTGATATATATAACGATGAGACTAAAAAAACTAGGAGAGAAGAGTAAATATACGGCCTTTATCCGACTAGCGCGGTAAATGCTTACATCTAGAAATGCTGAAACAGGCCAACGATATATTATCACAAATGTTTGGTGATTGTTCCCTAAAGTAACGTGACTACAACGTAACTGCCTTGTCCGACTGGTCTGTTAATTATAACGAGGTGGCCGTAATGTTGTAGCAGAATGCGCAACGCACACGCGAAAATCAAGCCCTACTAGAGCCGATAATGCTTCGGAGGCACCAGTATGCTACAATGTTTTCAGAATAAATGCAAGTCAACCAGTAAGACGCCACTCATTCAAGTGCAGCTAGCGATCGCGAAGGCACCTTGGCGCCACTGCCCAAATGGCGCGGGCGCGCGGGCGCGTGTGGGTGTGTGTGTATGGGGGTGAGTAAGGGCGGTGGGTGGGCGACAATGAGCAAAGGAAATTCGGAAGCAGATTATGCCTGTTGGTTTATGCGTGTAACGGCAACATGTGTCTCGCATATACGTTTACAGCGCATGAACGCTATATTTTCCCGCAGTGCACGCACGTGCTTTTCGCTGGTACATTGTTTATAAAAGCCCGCTCCATCTTGGGCATATATACCCGCCGCGGTGGCTCAGTGGCTAAGGCGTTGCGCTGCTGAGCACGAGGGCGCGGGTTCGATTCCCGGTCGCGGCGGCCGCTTTTCTGATGGAGGCGAAAAGCAAAAACGCCCGTGTGTACGAGATTTCGGCGCACGTTAAAGATCCCCAGGAGGTCAAAATTAATCCGGAGCCCTCCACTACGGCGCGCCTCATCGCCTGCGTAGCGTCGGTGCGTTAAAATCTACAATAAATCAATCATCTTGGGCATAAATGGTTTCATATATAGTAACAAACACTTCAGGCAGCACCTAATATTAGCATAAGGAATAGAAACCCCCTATGCTGGTTGCCCAGTTCAGAAATATTCTGACGGAACCCTCTAGCCGACGCCACAGTCACTGCTTTGGAGTTCTCGGTCGCGTAAAGCAACTTCATGCTCTAAGATACTTGAACCAACAGCACGGGAAGTTGGAAAATAAACCTGCAGTCATGTGCGAACAATAAACTTCAAGCTGAATTGCCGAAAAGGCAAGCGCCGCTGCTGCGCGATCGTTTCCAATGCTTCCGACAACCCGCGCGACCGACGGGCGTCCTCCTTTGACGTCATGACGGGCGCAACCAATCAGAGGCGTCAAAGACAAAGAGCGCGTGTCTTCCAAACGGGACAGCGTGTTTTGCAAGATAAATGCCGGTTGGACTCATTTACGATAAAATTCAATGTGCTATTCAGAGTCAGCGCGCAAGAAACTATGCAAACGTGACTCTAACTCATTTTTTTTAGAAAGCGTTTCAACTTCCCTTTAATCACTTTGCTCTTCCCGATAGAATCGCCTGCATCGAATGATCATGCTCTGCAGACAGTTACGTGACCCTGATTTTAAGGGTCATCGTCCTTCTCCCGGAACACGTGTGCTGTGGCCTTGACGTCACCATATCACACCGAGGATCTTGGGTTGAACGGGTGGCAATAGATCTAGGGTAGCTGAGGCGCAGCCAATGGGAGCATGCCATCTGTAACGGCGGCCTACGAACACATGCACTAGCGGTCAACGGGCGAAGTCAGGCGTAGTGAGCTTTGCTCTTCCCCGATAGATGAGCTTGGTTGTGAACTTGTTACTGTGTAAATTTCGTGCTCCACACTGAACTGCCCCCGATCCATATTTGTGTTCTATTTTTACCCGTCTTTAATTTCTTGCCATGTCAGAAAGTCGTGACTGTCTATCCATAAAAAGGATACGGAGATGCCGCCTGAGCCCAATGACTTTTCGCCGCCGTATGAAGGGGATCAGGATGCTCCACCTCCGTTGCTTCAAAACCACGTTGGATAAATAGATGTTGTTTCTCTCTCTCTCCAGGAAGGTTTTGCAAGTACAAGTTCGGTGGTTCTGGCCTGCAACTTTACTGGGCACTTTGTAATCTGTCGGCAACCTGTAATGTAATAACCTAAAGAAGAATGTGTGCAAATCAGCCAAATCTTCTGACGATTCCGCATACATGCCAGCAGTCGATGAGGATGATTTATGGAGAGTTCTCCAGCCGATGTCTATTGCGAACTGCAAAGGTACTGGTCGAATTGGAATCAGAGATTTTAAATACAAATTGAACAGCATGAAAACGCTGCTGTTGCACATTATCAACCAAATATTAGGAGATCCAAAGTAGCATAATCAGACCTTTATACAATCAAGGCCCAAGAGGCAGGTATAGCAACTATAGGCTAATCGCCATACTAAATTCATTAGCCTGTATTCTGGAAAAAATAATTCGAGGAAACATGTCTTCAATTTGCGTAAAATATAATTTCATCAGTATGCCCAGTATGGATTTCGCAGCGGACAGAGACCTATTAACTTGCTTGAAGAATTTAGTGACTTTATTCGTGACGAAATTCACAGAAGTAACATTGCGCTCCCGCTGTTTGTTGGCCTAGAAAAGGCTTTGATACCATTGACCATTCGCTGCTTCTTGAAAAATGAGAAAATTTCCATTTCAGAGGTCCAGGTCCATACCTCACGTTATTTATAAACTATTTCTCCGACTGTGCACAGTAAAGTGGGGGACTGTTTCAGAAAATCGTTGAGTGTAAAATGTGGGTTGCGCCATTTGTGCCCGGTCAGTGTATTCTGTTGATAAAAGGAAGCGAACTGTGCAATAATAATCCCATTGAAAATTCGTGCCAGTACCCCTTTAACCTCTATGTCAACCATACGACTAGTGTCGCATTTAATTGGGGCAATATATTTATTTGCTGACGACACTTCACTTGCTCTGTCGTGTTCGGAGTATAATGAAGGAGTAGGCGTCTTTCAAAAAGACATCATCATCATTAAGTCCCTATTCAGGTCCACTGCAGGACGAAGGCCTTTCCCGTTGACTTACAACCACTCCTGTCCTGCGGTGCTCGAGTCCACTCTTGGACTCGAATTTTCTTCTTTCATTCATTGTGAACTTCATAGATAGCAGAATGCCCACCAGGCGCCGATTCCGCTTGCCAAATTTGATATTGCTCGTTTGATCTTTTATTAGTTCTTTCCAACTCCACTGCCCCTACTGGTGCAACATTTATTCCCCATTTTTCTGCTCTATAAGCGTTTGCTCGTCCCCTGCAGTCGTTGTTAATTCGTCTTTTTGTCAGTTCGTTGTGCTCAGTCTGTTCCGATCCACCCGGGGGGACGTTCACACCTTCTGTGGATCGGCGGTGTGCTGAAATAAGAGTTTTTAATGCGAAATTGTTAATTGCCTAGGATGGTGAAAGCACGCACCCGGCCGGCGTCCACCGAACGCGGGCACCCAGCCGGATATCGTAAACAAAATGCTGTGCGCCGCTGCTAACCTCTTGCTAACGCGTTCCATGAGATTTCGCACATTTAATAACGTGCGTACATCCGAGAGAAGGAAACAAAAATACTCAGCGCGTTTCGTCCTACAGCATGGAACAGAAAAAATGAACTCCATTGGAACGTGCATCAAAAGAAAAAGGAGAAGAGGAAAGGAAAACAAAAGAAAAAGGAAAGGAAAGAAAAAGAAAAGGAAAAGAGAAAGGCTCATGACGCATAGCACGAGTATAACAAAAAAAAGGAAAAGGTAGCGTGCATCAGAAATTTCCCGGGCAGTCTTGGTTGGCCTTCAGATTCTTTGGAGGCAGTGTAGCAGCAGCAGCAATAGTTATTTTAGGAAAAGAAGTTGCAGGGACTCTGATTCCAAGGTTGTAGGTTGTAGTCGGTCTAGTCAACAGGCACGGTGGTAAAGCTAGCCCAAAGAAACGCGTTCGCGAAAGAATATGCTCAAAGGTACTGCAATATTTATGCATCGTACTTTCAGTGAACATTTCGTACGCCATAGTATTTGTTGCATACAGCTGTGCAAGCCCAGCAGGCATACGGTACAGGAAAGTTCTTTTTACCAGGTTTTGCTCGCTTCTGTACGGGGGTAGAGGCTCAAAAAAATATCCCGAAGATTAATGCGGTTCTCACCTTGTATGGGTTGTAACCCATTCCGACGGAGACCCTACAAACGTGTGGCTGCAGTTATGGTGAGAACACCGCAGCTATTGAAAAGGTTGCCGTCGATAGTGCTCCCTTCGCAGAAAAAATGTTTTCTCGCAAGAATGACGGCGCTTTTTAAGCACAGAATGACCTTGTTGGGATGTTTGTACAACTTCGAGCCGACCCGCCGCGGTGGCTCAGTGGCTAAGCTGTTGTGCTGCTGAGCACGAGGTCGCGGGTTCGATTCCCGGCCGTGGCGGCCGCTTTCCTGATGGAGACGAAAAGCAAAAACGCCCGTGTGTACGAGATGTCGGCGCACGCTAAGGATCCCCAGGTGTTCAAAATTAATCCCGAGCCCTCCACTACGGCGCGCCTCATGCGTTGCGTCGGCGCATAAAACCCTGCAATCAATCAATCAATCAATCAATCAATCAATCAATCAATCAATCAATCAATCAATCAATCAATCAATCAATCAATCAATCAATCAATCAACAACTTCGAGCCTCCCTGTAAACCTTTGCACGTGCATAGACGAGCTTCACGCCAATAGAAAGCACGTGGACGTAAAGCGAAAGTCGACAAAGGTTCCTCGTGTTTAAATGACCTAAAATCCTCTAAAATAAATAATTTTACTTGGGAAGGCGCATATGGTAGCATTGTGGTTTACTTGTGAACGTTAACGTTTGTATAGCTAAAAAACGGTTCTAGATTTCACCGTGAATTATCTTTGCTGGCCAGTTTTATAGGTAGTGATCAGTACAACTGGCATTGATTGGTACGACCGCTACATTTCACGCGAGCATTTATAGGCCCCACTGTGGGCGAAGCGAAGCTGGCGACTTTGGGGATTAAACTTACGGAACGCGCCTTCCCTCCACGGCAATTGTTTGGCTAACTGGCTCCCATTTTCACCGGCTGCGATGGGCAGGTCCCTATCTATAAAGCCGGTCGTGACTTCATCCCTTCATCGTCTTATTGCCCTTCCCCTTCTTCTAGACTCATCTCTTGGTGCTCACTGTGGTACCATAATTGTCCACCGGTTGTAGGTTCGTCTCACTACATATAGCCAAAGCCCATTTCTTTTTCTTTATTTGGACTACGATATCGTCAACTCTAGTTTGTTCTCTGATCCAAATAGCTTGTTTCCTGTCCCTGAGTGTTACTCCAAACATTACTCGTTCCATGGCCTGTTGAGCCGACCTACGTTTGCTTTCTAGTTGTTTAGTAAGGGGCCAAGTTTCAGCTCGGTATGTCATCCCCGGCACTATGCACTTGCATATATTTCGTTTGAGTGACAGAGGTAGCTTACTTTTCATTATTTTGGAGCGCTTGCCGAGGGTCCCACAGATCATACGTTTTCTGCGCCGGATATCTCTCTCGTGGCTGGAGTCACAGCTACGATCTGTTCGAGGTAGTTATGTTATTTTGCTTCTGGCGTTTCGTTTCCTAAGCTGAAGAAGGTGCTTTCGGCATGTTCATTCCTGATCACGTTAAATTTGTTTATATCTATTTTAGTCCCACAGTTCTGATTGTAGTTCCCCAAGCATTTTTTCCCCAGATGTTCTGCACTGTCACTCAGCAAAACCATGTTGTCTGCAAAACCTCAAATGACTCATGTATTCTCTGTATATCCTTAATCCTGTGTTCTCCCAGACAAGCCTTCTGTATACCCTCTCCATAATGCTGTCAACAGTTTTGGCGAGATGGTATATCCCTGTCTTACTCCCTTTCGGATCGGAAATTTAATGGTTTCCTTGTGAAGGGTTACGCTGCCCGTACATCCCTTATATAGCTTGTTGTGAACTCTTATGTAGTTCTCTTCTATACCCTTGTATTTTAATGCTAGGACGGCTACATTCTTTCGTGGTTGTATTGGTATGGCCGCAACAGAAATTTTATCAACAAGTCCAAGACAACTTTCATGTTTTTTACAGTCCTCACAAAACAATTCAGGCATCACATCCCGTTTACTTACACAATAGCAAATGCCAACCCTGCTCCTGCCGTCTTCTTAAACTCGCAAGCCCCACAAAATACCTTGGTTTTGAACGCTGATGATACCTTATCTTAGTGTTCCCGAGCCGAATTTGTTGCAAAACTATTTAGGCTGGTTACCTGTATACCTTGAGGTCACTAACATATCTGTTAGAACAATGGTTTGGAAACGTTTAGCCGAATCTATAATAAAGTACGGAATAGCTATTTATTGTCAAGCGACTACGTAAAAAGACCCGTTTCAGTATCAGCGAAGCATTGATACCGAAAGTAATCTAACGAGGACGCCGCAGCCCCTAAAATGGCGTGTAAGGAGATACTGGCTTAAGTGTCCCCTAATTTGCGTAACTAATGCAGTATTCATGATTTTTATTCTGTATTATTGTGCACTTACTTGCGACCTAGCAACAGCAGCCTCCGGGGCAACAGCGCAGCGGAAAGATCACCTCTCAACACTTTGCATATGAGTATCGTGTACCTTCTTGGCGCAATGAGATTGACATCGGCTTCGTAACGCGAGAGAACTCAGGTTCGATCCCTGACAGGGGAAGCGGTGAACCTTTCGAAGTCTCTGTTTGGGTACCTGAAGCCACGTTACTATAACGGAGCAAGATTCCGTGACGCCAGAAAAGCTACGACGACAGGCCGGGCCCCTAATCCGAAGTCGATCTGACCCTAATAATCCTAGCACAGCAGACGACCCGTCCCTGCAACGAATTTGTGGGCGGCGTCACATATATCGCCATGGCAGTGGCCCAGCTCCTATGTGCCCCCGAAAGACAAATGTACTGGAGAGACAACGGCAGTTCTAGGCGTCGCAGGCGAGACTTTGGCAGCCTTCTCCGATGACTGTTGTTGTTCCACGCTTGGCGGAGGATACCCATGTTGAATACTGGCGAGGAATTAAGCAGTTAAGTGAGTGCTTCAGACCCTTTGCAAGATTGCCCGCACTCTAGCGGGGGCGCAGTAGGCCATTCCTGCAACTCTGTGCTGCGCCATCATGAAGGAAGCGAAAACAGTGAAAAGGCTGCAAACGCAGAGCAACTAACGTCCGCCGCGTCATAATAATACAATGCGCTTCTCGTAATGTTTTTTTTTTCCCAGAACAGGGTGGGAAAACAACCTTGCTGCTCTTCGTTTGTTTGAAGAACAGCATATCCTGGAATTTCATTCGAGAAGCTCGTCGACTGACTGACCCTACGAGATCCGACAATTTGAGCGTGGAATACCGTCTTCTGGGATGAGGAACAGCAGCAAACGATTACAGTATTTGTTGCTAACAACGAATAGCATTACTGCTGCCTGCTTGCTTAGTCGTCCAGTTTAAATTGTGTTTATTCGATGCGTCCTTGCCCCGTCGTAGTGGCGGTTGGCAGCTATAACCGGACTATGAGAGGTCCGTTCTTTGCTGAACGCTCACTTTGCGACTATTCAAGCTTTCGGAACGTACGGAACTTTCAAACGTACGGAAGCATACATAAAGGCACTGCTCTTGCCTCCATGAAATATTCCGAACGAACTTTCGTTGCCTTGCAAAGAGTAAAATATTGTCCCTCATATCTCTTGATTGCTGCGATGTCTTTTTTTCAATTGTCTATCAGTTGAGAACTCGGAATAGGGCACATGCAAGTAAGTAATACGAGTTGTAAACAATTGATGTATCTTCCACCTGTAGCACAGTGCAACTCGTGCATTGCGTCAGGGGGTTTGTACTTACTAAGATTCATAGAAAAGAAGGATTTTAATTGAGTTCGAGTACGGCGTGGTCACTGCACCGTATGCACCGTTAGCACCACGAGGAAACGGAATTCTCATAATGTAAAGAGAAGAAATAAAGCCGTAGACCGCATTCCCGATCTACTGCCGTTGAAATGTCAAAACCCGCAGACAGAAACATGCCTGCACGCTCCAATTTTTGGCTGCACCGACTCTCCTGCCTAAATGTTCGCGTTAAAACTTCGGCCGTCATGATTCGCTCGTGAAACGGCACCACAAAACAGCCCTCAAAAAAAAGGAAGAAGAGCGTGTTTTCGGGTCACAGATGTTGAAACACCGATCAGCGCGGGCAGATCAAAGCGCGAATGCAGGCTTAAATTCACCTGCACTGAAACAACTCTGCTGTCTAAATGTTCGGCGCTAAAACGGCGGAAGTTGTGGCTGGCACGTGTAACGCAGCTCTCAAGACAGTGTATAAAAAAGACGCATGGCCATGCAGGTTGCCAAATTTAAACGGTAGACGCTAAAGGTGCGCGTCGTACCTACGTTCGCCTAGCATCACTGCGCGTGAACATACTGCTTGCAAAGAGGTACGCAGCAGTGCGTGGACATCGCCCTCATAATGCTACAAGAGCACTAGTAGGGCACAAAAGATAACCATAAAAACAGCATTATGACGCTGGACAATGGGGAAGCGATGGGCCAAAACGTCTGCGCGACGCTTCCTTTATCACGGCGCCTTCGCGTTAACCACCAGTGTTGGCACCGCTTAATGTTCAGCGTTGCCCGCCTTTTTGCAGCGGGCCCATTGCGCGCAAGTTGATCAAAAGAGATGAAAGCAAAGCACAGAAAAATAAAACCGAAACAGAGAAAAAGAAAAGCGACCCACACAAAGAAAAGCAAAACACCGAAAAGGAGAGAAACCCACAGAAAACAAAAGCAGGGTGCACACTACAATAACACAAGGGAAAACCTGGCGAATTAGTGCTCCGAGCTTTCCACAGCTTTCACATAAAGTAGAACTGCACCCACTTTTTTATTGTTCATAATGCTGCCTTGGAGCCGGTGGATACGTGTAACAGCTGCGGCCTGCATTCGTTGGAACGCATAACTGTGTCCTTATTTCCAGTTATATTTGCCGAGTTTATGACGTTTCCGTATGGTTCAGCCAAACCATTGCCGTTTGAACCCACGCCACCAAAGGCTGCGCATATCACAAGGACCACAAATTACGAGGCCTTACTGGGAACAACAAGACAGCTAACACCTTTGCTTTACTCGAAATATCGCGATGCTCATACTTCACCATATTTCGGTTCGACGAGAAACATTTCTGCCATTGCGTAACGATTCTGCGTGTAGATTGGCGGACCTCAAATTTCCTGCTTCTGCCATTCCAGAAGTACCTATTAAAGAAACTGTTACGTACGGGTGAGCTGCGGAAAGAAATTGTGAGTACGTCGACTCAGCACCTACAGCAAGGCCCAGACCTGCAGAAAGTGGAAATAGGCGCTGCAGATGAAACTTGTAGAGTGAAAGGCGGTATGAGGAATAACCGTGTAGTAGAACTGCCCTAAATTCCACACGTACATCGAACGATACAGTTGCTGAAATGGATAACTTGAGCTCACCCAACATCTCCCATCTCCTCTAAGAAAACAGTGGCCATGATTCGGCGATATTTCTTTGTAGGAAATCTGGTTGCACAGTTTCAGGGCTCACTTAGAAATGGGACTGGGTCGTGGGTGCAGCCTCCTTTCATTAGGGAGCCATGAATACTTCCAGCATGTTTTTAATTGTGGCCTTTTTAATGCTAAAACCCTAAGTGTCCCGTTACGAGGAAAGGCAGAGTCGGCGTTGTTGTCGTATCCGGGCCCGAAAGATGGTCATAAAAAATACGTCCTCAAATACGCGCCACGACTCAGAAATAAAACGCAAAGGAGGGTGCTTATTCGTTTCTAGGAAACGGCTAGGACAGCGCAGAGCCATGTGAAGGAGGCGACCGGTGAAACTCGCCTGTTGAGCGAAAGTATACTGAAATTAAAAGCAGATGGGCCTCGAAAAATGAGGCACAAAGAACTAAACTAGAGCAACGCAACTAATCTACTCACTCCCGGGAGAAGACCACGTGGCAGGGTGCGCGGGAGTGCCAGATGGCGTGTGAGAGGGAGAGGCATTGGATGCGTTCGAAAGGAGGCTGGGTGCACGCGGACATGTGATGCAGTCGCTCCGGCATATGCATCCCACTTGCCTACGATACGCTCTGGATTTCGAACACGTAAGCAGTAATCAGTATCTCGGCCGAGTTTCATCATTGCCTGATTGTGAATTCCAGCGGCACTGAACGGTACTGCATGCCACAATTCTGGTTTAATTTGTGGGTTCCTTCGTGGGCCTCAAACAATTTGGTCAAATTTCACCTCGCGGCATAACAGGGGAAGTGCAAGAATTAAGTTGGTGAGTTGCGGTGAATTCTTTTTTTTCTGTTTTTTTATCGAATTCAATGAAGTGCTAGTTGGGTCGGAAACGATATGATTGTTTTGTCGGTGTGGCAGTCTCTCGAGTTAGTCAAAGTTATATGTCGTTCGCGCCGTTCTCTTGACCCTGTCACAGCTCATGAGAGCATGTGGACTCAGATAAACAGAAAAAAAAACGACACAAAAAATTGAAGCCTTTCAAGCTGAAGAAAACTTAGGCCTCATGCCGGCGTTCCAACCGGCCAAGTTGCTCCTCAACAGGGCGGGATTCGAGCTACTCGGCGATGTGGAATTTGAGACGACAACGGCGGCGGCTGCATGCTCAGCAGCGGCGGCGTTCGATCGTTTATAAGCCCATGCGTGCATCTGTTGATACTCCACAATCTCCTGATAAGGGCGCCATCGCCATTGTCAGCTGATTGAGCAACTTGTGAAAGAGACATCGGTGGTAGCGAGGGCACTACAAGTTGTGAAAGAGGGATCGGCGGCGGCGAGAAGAAGCCCCGGAGCAGCGCACAGTAAAACGGCTTCTCCGGAATGAAAACTGGGGGAGGGGAGGGGGGAGGGAAGGGGGGGGGGGGGACGGAAGGTTAGACATATACTGCTTCGCAGTAAAAAGGATCCGTGGTGACGAGGATAATAAAAGTTGTAAAAGGAGGGTCGGCTGTGTCCAGGAGTAGCCCAGGAGTGGCGCTGAGTAAATCGGCCTCACCGGAATGAAAATTGGGGGTGTTAGACATATACTATTTCGCAGTAAGAAGCTTAGCAACAATACATGGTGTCCAGGAATCATGTGCACAAAAAGGAATCATATATGAGCAAGAAAACATAAGCGTGTGCGCATGTCGAAGTTTCCTTAAAGGAGCCATGAAGAGAAAATACAACATCGTTTAATTTGAAACAAGTCGGATTCAGTATCTCACTCCGCTCCATTACAGCCACAAGAGACGTTTTTTAACGAAAAAAAGCAAGAATTATTTAAAAACTTTCAAATTTTGCGCCACAGTGACGTGTATGAGCAAGAATGACGTCATACGGGCCAACAATAAAACATAATTTTGAGTGCGTTAACTGCACGTTAGCATTCAAGTGATGCGGTCAAATGGAACTAGAGGCCCCATTACAGACGTCCAGTCATGTGCCGTCGCGACAGGTGACTTAGGCGACTGCCAATCGCACAAACAATGTTCCGTGACGTCTTAGAAAAGTTGCGGGAAATTGGCTAGGGGGTCGCGACTGCTTCACACGTTTTCTTTAATATCTCCGTTATTTGTTCGAAGATTGCGATGATATTGGTATCATTGATATTGGTATCATTGTTATCGGGACTAAGCAGTCTTTCTAATAAATCCAACTTGTTTTTTTGTCTTCATGGCTCCTTTACGCCTGCGAAAAAGGACGCAGTGGTAGGGCAGTCTATCAAGCTGGCTAGTAATCGGTTCCACTCGCTTATAGTCCGCGTAAAGAATCAATTTTGAAAGACGTTAGTTCAACAATAAATATCAGCTGGTTTTTAGAGTGGAAGGCTCGCGTCGAGCCCGTTTTAACACGGGTTAAGTATTTGTTACTAGCAAGACACAGGTTTTTATGGCTGAGTAGATATAAGGGGTTCAGGCGATCACGGTAACGTCTTATTTGCAACGTTTTAAGCTCGGCTAGATTTAATAGCGCTGTAAAGGAAGATTGCCAACTGTAAGCATTGTAGACACATCTGATCAATTTTCTTTGGACGCCTTCGAACTTGTGAGTATATGGGTCCCACACTATAGAAGCGTATTCTAAAAGGGGTCTAATGTAAGGTCTATATGCCAGGAGTTTAATATCTGGGAGACAACTTCGAAGTGGTCATCGAAGTTAAGCAAGCTTGGGAATAGCTTTATAGTTATGTACAAAACCGGTGCATTCCCCCTGAGATCTGCTGAAGTTGTGACCCCTAAATATTTAGAACTATTAACACTAAACGCATTGGCATTTGATAAAATGCAAGGATTGCAAAGGGTTACGTTTTCTTATTAGCAAAAAAGATACAGCTTTTTTGACATTTATAGTCATCTGCGACGTGGAGCACCATTCGTCCATTCTTGTGAGAACTTCCTTTAAGACCATTTGGTCTGCATTATTGCGCATTTCGCGATAAAGGATCCAATCATCGGTGAACATTTTAGTCTTGACAGGTGCCTTGGAGAAGCCATCCTTAACGAAGATCAGAAAAAGCAACCGTCCAAGAACCCGGCCCTAGGGAATTCCAGAATGAACTAGTCAAGGTTTCGAGGACGTGTTACCTATACTTACACACTGGTACCGAACGTTAAGGTATTATTTAATCCAGGCCATGAGAATATCATTTTTAAAGATGGGTTTGAGTTTTAATAAGAGTTTGCGGTGGTATTTTAATGCACTGAGCTTCGCAAGCATGGAAATAGCCGATAAAACTCTTTCCCATCGACAGGTTGTTCCTAAGCCCGTGCGATATTGTTGTCCTTGTTAGCCTGTGCCACATAAAATGCAGCGCGGCTGAACAGATGCCTGTACTACTGCACCTGTTCATTTTTTTTTCCAAAGCAATAAAAAGATCCGCCATGACAGGTGCTAATCCCACGAGGCAAACAACCATCGCCCACCTTCCCGTCGTATAGCAGGAAGTGTGATGTTGCGCTGAGCCCCAGGACGCAGGTTCCATCCCGGCCGCGGTTGCCGCTGTTAAATGGCGGCGAAAAGCAAACTTCCGCGTGTCGATAATTCTCCGGTGGTTAGAGATCCCCCCCGGTGGTTCAAACTTATCCGGCGTCCTCAAATACTGCGCGTCTCGTATCGCAGGTGTAACTTCCGCGGAATAAATGTGAAAGAATCTATAGCTTTCTTTTGTTAGGAATAGGAATCAGCGAGGGGTAGTGGTGTATCTTCTTTAGCGCAACCACTACTATCAACGTCGAATGTATCTTTTCTGCTAGCCAACACCAGAAGTGTTATTAACAAACGTGAACTACTCAATTCTTCCATCGACGCCTGTTGTGCTGATGTAGTTGCTCTGACTGAAACCTGGTTACATTGTAACATTCACAACAGCGAAATATTTGATAACTTTTCTTGCTTCAAAATTTACCGGTGTGATCGCACCCAACGCAAAGGGGGTGGTGTCTTGCTTGCCATTAAGAAATCTATACCATCCACTGCTATTCATTTTCAAAGTGAACTAGAAGCTGTGTGGTCATGCGTAGAGATTGGCCACCGCAAATTTGTATTTGGTGTTTGTTACCGCCCGCCCTCCTATCCTTCTAGCTTTGTATCCGAGCTACATGATGCACTTCACCATGTCTCTACGCGACACCCATGCGCACTTATTCTGCTCTCAGGCGATTTCAATTTCCCGAGTATATGCTGGTCTCATGACCCTCCTTTATCTCTCGCTCATTCTTCCGAGGGCAAGGAATTTCTTGATCTTTGTTCAATTTTTTCCTTGTCGCAGATGGTAACTCAACCAACAAGAATTACTAATGATAGTGCTAATACTCTTGACCTTTTTTCTAACTACTCATCCGGAGCTTGTGTCAAAAGTTTCTTACCTACCTGGCATAAGCGACCATTTGCTACTTTCGTTCGATATTAACATTACAGTATCAAAATCAGCTAATACCACTAAGCTGATTCGGGATTACAATAAAGCTAACTTCGACGCCATTAATACCGAACTGTGCAGATTTCTTAGTCTTTTCTTGAATAAATTCGATAACCGCACGGTCGATGTAAATTGGAACTTGTTCAAATCGAAAATTCATGAACTGATAAACAAATACATCCCTTTACGCAAGCTGTCTTCGAACCTTAACGCGCCATGGTTTAACATTAACCTTAAGAGACTGTCCAATAGCAAAAAACGACTCTACCGGGCGATGAAGCGGTTTCCGTCCGAAAATCGTATTACTTCATATAAAGTTGCTAACTCCCGCTACGTAAGTGCACTAAAAAGCGCTAAACTTAATTTCCTTCAGCACACCTTACCTTCTATGCTTATCACTGACCCAAAGAAATTTTGGCGTGTCGTCAGACCTAACAAAGATACTTCTATTCGCCTAGTTGATTGTAATGGTTGTGTTGTCCCTGATGCCGAGTGTCCTCATGTGTTAAATGGTGTTTTCAACCGGAACTTTGTCGCGCCCTTTGATTTTTTATTGCCTAGTGAAGCATCCTATAACTATTTACCAATGGATCCTATTATGATTGATTCAGCTGGCATTGCTAAAATAATTGAATCATTAAAACCTTCGTGTAGTCCCGGAAGCGATCTAATCACTACAAAGTTTTTGAAAAGCACTCTTACTTACTCATCAATAATATTGTCTAAACTTTATCAACAGTCACTGGATACTCGTGAATTACCGTCTGACTGGAAGGTCGGGAAGGTGGTCGCTCTGCACAAGTCTGGAAGTAAAGAGTCTCCTTATAATTATCGCCCCATCTCATTGACAAGTGTCCCATGTAAAATTCTAGAGCATGTGTTGTTTTCTCATCTTGTAAGGTTTCTTGATTCTAACTCATTTTTTTCGCGCGCACAACATGGTTTTCGCAAAACATTTTCCTGTGAGACACAGTTGCTAACCTTCACCCATCAACTTCATGTCATTTTGGATCGTCGTTCACGTGCCGATTGCATTTTTCTAGACTTCGCAAAAGCTTTCGATAAGGTAAACCATAAACTGCTACGTTTCAAGCTTAGCAAACTAAACCTTGATCGCAATCTTTTCGCCTGGTTGGAGCAGTTTCTTCTTAACCGTTCACAGTTTGTAACGTGCAATAACCATGAATCTTCACTTAGTCCCGTTTTATCTGGTGTTCCCCAAGGTTCTGTTCTTGGTCCTCTTCTTTTTCTTATATATATTAATGATTTGCCAGACCGTGTTTCCTCTAACATCCACCTATTTGCTGATGACTGTGTTATTTTTCGCGAAATAAAGGATGTTAACGACACTAACCTATTGCAAAATGATATCGCTTCCATATCAGATTGGTGCTTGAAATGGCAAATGGAACTTAACACTACTAAATGCAAAGTTTTGCATGTTTCACGGTCGACGCTTTCTTCCCCTGCTTACTACCTCAATAACACGCCGCTCGAAAACGTTACATCATATCGGTACTTAGGTGTTAATATTTGTGATAATCTAACCTGGTCTTTGCATGTTGAGAATTTAATTAACAGCGCTAATCGCATGTTAGGCTACTTACGCCGCAACTTTCGTTCCGCACCGGTCTCATTAAAAACACTGTTATACAAAACATTAGTTAGGTCAAAACTTGAATACGCAGCTTCTATCTGGGACCCCAGCTCTGAAACTCTCATTAAATCTTTAGAACTAGTCCAGAACAACGCCGCTCGTTTCATTCTTCACAATTACAGCAGAACAGCTAGTGTTACATCTATGAAAAATTCCTTGCAATTACCTCTTCTGGCTACTCGTCGCAAATACAGTAGACTTTCCTTGTTCCATAAAATTTATTACCACAACTCCATTTTACGCACCGCTCTCATTTCCCCACCTTCGTATGTTTCGTCCCGCACTGACCACCCTCACAAAGTAGGCATTATGACATGCCTCACTAACACTTGTTTTCAGTCATTCATTCCTCGTACATCGAACGACTGGAACCACCTTCCCGGACCAATTGCTGGCATTCAAGATAACGAACGCTTCCGCACTGCATTATTAACAATGTAACAGATGTTAAGTATATGTTTAGTTGTTGTTGCTGCTGCACTTTGTTTTATTTCTTTGTTGTATTGCTCCCACTACATGAACCCCCACTCCCCTCTGTAATGCCCTTGGCCTTGAGGGTAAAATAAATAAATAAATAAATAAACCTCGGCAGCGCTGGCTCGCGGCGGAGTGGTCTGAAGCGCTAGGATTATTGTGTTGCAACTCGCAAGTTCGAATCCCCGAGGGTACATGCTTTTTTTGTACGTTGGTTTTTTTCGTTTGCGGCCAATGTTTTCTCAACTGAGTTCACCATTTTTGGGCCGTAACGTTCACTGCTCCACGAGTGAGTTCGCAGAAGGCGAGCAGACTGACACTGACGCGCTAGCGAGTTATCGTTGGCGCGCTGTTGCCACAAGCACCGACTACTTGCGGGCAGTGCGCACCGGCCAGAATCAGGGGACCCTTGGCCTCGCGCGAACACGCTTTTTACGATACAGGCATGAGCGAGGCAAGCTCCGAATATGCGGGAAAAGTGCATGGCATTTGAGCGTCTGCGGTGACGCAGAGGGCAATTCATCCACTGCATCGGCCTCGGCTAGTCGTTGCTACGATTCCAAGCCGTCCTGGGAGACTTATCTTAACGTTTTACAGCCGACAACATGGCAGAAGCGCGGTATGGCGATTATTTAGATATCGAGAATGCCCACCCAACGATAACGTCGGATGTCAAGCACGTTGTTTTACAGAACCGAAACCGAAACTTGTTTGAATATCTTGTCTTCAACATCGTCCAATCACGGTGCATCTCATTCATACGTCACAGCCTTTAGTTGGTGCGGCCGCCGCACGCCGCGCATGGTAATTTTTCTTCTTTCGGGCTTTATACAATAATAACTGACTTATCAGCCGGATAAACGATGAAAAGCGCGTCAATTTGGGACAGTCTACGCAGTGCAAGCAAAAACGGGAGCTTTACAAATTCACTTCAGTATCCCTTTAAGATTATCTGCGCAAACGCAACGTGAGAAACCACACCGGCAAGATTTTCTTGGAATCATATTGCGTACGCTACACAAACCTCGTTCATATTTCCCAGTATACCCAGCGGTCCGTTCCGACCACGTAGCAATAGATTTCAGAAAATAATTGCATAGCAAGATTAAAACAATTATTTTAAGAACGGGAACTCGCGAATACTCAACCGCAAAATAGGACGCCTCCTGGAAGCATGATTAATACCCCCAACCCATGCATTAATCCGTGAATGAAGGTTCAGATGCTTGTTTTAGTCCTCCAATATTTTCAAACGTATACCCTCGTTGCCGAGATGTAGGATATTTTCATAGAGAGGAAGAAATATTTTATTGCTCTTTTAGTACAATTGAACTGCATTTAATATCTGTTAGGCGGCAGCTCTTAAAGCAGGAATGCAAATTTTAAGAAATATACTATATAAGACACTGTTTTAGTATTTTGATTGATTACACACTTTTGTTTTCAAGATTCAACCCTTACCGAGAAAAATGAGAATTCTCCATATAGAAAATATTATGGCGAGACACGGCCAGAAGCTGCAATGAAGTGATGCGCATTAGTTGTACTGCAACGATTAGCAACAGAGACAATAACTGTCGTGCGTAAATCCTGGATTGTAGCGCGATCATGTCGCGCGTAAATCCTGGTTTGTACCCCGAAATAGCAGCGATGCTAATAGCGATGAGCATGCCGTATTTGTAGCTTTTACGCGGTGAAGCAACGTCTGGGCTATTATGATGCCAGTTTCCGCGCATGTTAAAGATCCCCAGGTGGTCAAAATTATTCCGGAGGCCTCCACTATGGCGCGCCTTATCGCGTTAGTAGCGTCGGTACGTTAAAGGTCATAATCAATCAATCAATCATTATTATGCCCGCGATAGTTCAGGGCTCTGAAAGTAAACGCTCTGAACAATCATAAGCTGCCGTGGTAGGGGGGTAGTCGTTGCATAAGAAAAGCTATAGGGAAATAAGACGAGCATTCGAAAAACTTTGCACCCTTGTTCTCCATGGCTTGTTCAGATGATCTGCAATAATATCGTTATGTAACATAATTTCGGGCAGGACGAACTCAAAAATTATGCATTTTTCTGGACGAAGCGGGCAGTACAAGTTTCGATGAGTGCCCCAAGCAACAGTGTTTCTTCGTACTTGTTGTTTAACTTTTTAGTGTACAGAGGATTTGACTGCGCCCGACATGGAATGTCGTGGGAAAGCAACAAACGATGGTGCTTATAAAGCATTTTCCGATACCTCAAAACATTCGCTTGCTGCTGTGTTCGGGTATAACACGTCATTAGTTTTCCCAGTTCCATAAATGATTTAGATTACGAAAACTTGTTTTTCGTCATCGACACTCCTAGTGCTTCACTCAAAGCAAATGATACGATTCATCTACTGCTTAGTGCACGCTACAACATACATTCCTGCTTATAAAGCGTTGCTCAATGCAACGCTACGGGTGTGTCTCAATCTGTGGGCATGTGTCACCTTGCTAAAACAACAACATCAACGTGAGACCTCGAAGCGTGGCGTTAGACTCTACGTCAGGCTGCAGCTTAACCCCGTCGCTCCCTTCCTGTGCTGAAGTTCAACCTCTGCGCAAGCGAGTTAAAAAGAGGAAAATACGGGAAGCTTCACCGATTTCCCCTGGTACTGGCATAGAAAGACAAATCGTTCTTGCGCAGTAAAATCGGACCCCCTATCCTAAGGCGCTTCTGTGAGATATCGTTAGTGAATGCGCACAAGCTCAAAATATTAACGAACAGGGCGAGGGTTACTATGTGTACATGCCATGAATATGATCTCATAGAAACCATAGGGAACAACGCAAATTCAAACGACGAGCGCGGTTATACCGCAGAACAAGCAGAACCAAGTGTACACAGAAGGCTCATTTCACAGATTGGACTTAGAAGCGAGCGAATGTATTTATACTTGATTGCACCCTGAGGAGTTCGGTACTTGGCTCAAGTACAAAACGTTTCTGCCTTACTTCGCACCATGACGTTAAGAAATCCATGTGGTAAGGAAACCATTGCAATACTCTGGAAGGGCTTCAAAAAATTGTTATTCATATCGCTGCCTCTTTCGCAGCGCGTACAAGGGAGGGGAAAGGTGCCATCATGGTGGAGCTGATGCTGCAACCGAGCTTGGTGCTTCTGTGCTGCATGTGCGTGGCACGCGCAGCGACACCTCCATGCCGCTCGGCGTGGGCGTCCGTGAAAGCTGGATCCCAAGAGATAGTCATCACTGAGGGCGAACCACCTGATTCGACGACTCGTGCTCAGGCAGAAATAGAAGCTGCCGTCGCCTGGGGTCGTTTCGAAGACGCCATTACCGAAACCGGGTCAGTGGTCAATTGACGCTGCTATCTTCAGGAACCATTTTATTTCTTTCGCAGCCACTGCATTTTGATGAGTTGTGAACAACGTGGATGTGTGGATGTCTCGATACTGCATTTCTGAGAACAGCCCAATAGAGACGCGGACACCTGAAATGTGTACGTGCACGGCATAGACTGCCTTCTCCACTCCCTGTCTCTCTTCACGTTGGCAAGTTGTGTTGGCGGTGTTCCCCCAGCGATATAACTTGATTCATAACCTCCTGGTCCTTATTGAAACGCCCTGAGAAAGATGTCCCGGTAAAGAGTCAATTCATTGGCGCTTCTCCCAGTCTTACGGGGGCTGCAGATGTTTGTTGCTGGAACTGCTGCTTTGTCGCTGGGTGCGCAGCCACGCTTTGTCTCAGCCGACATAGCGCTCCCCTCTACGTGTCGTATCCCGGTGACTCGCTGAAAAAAAAAAGGGGTGGGGGGGCGCCCCATAAAGTAACAGGACATAATGCTGGACTCCCCATGGTGCGCTCGAAGGGCCGGTTGACGTAGCGACTGGGGGAACAGCCACCAGGTAAGAAAGCTACATGGACAACGGAGAGTTCCACTCGTTAAAACGGTTTGATTTCCGCATGTAGCGTGCGGAGCTCCACACTCCGACCACTTTTGCTCCTCTCGCGCAGGGGTGCTGCAGTCAACACTGGTCCTGGAGACCCCACGTCGTTCAACTTGACATTCAGTAACGTTCGAATGAAGAAAATTCCTCTGGTCACTCAAGTCTGCTTACTTACTTTGAGGGTGAATGCTTGGCGATACTTATTAACAACTTTCTTGCGGTGACGTCGTGTTTGCGTCTCCCTCCTTTCTTTTGTTTCTTCGTCCTCTGGAGGGAATTTCTAGGGCGTCTCTTTTTTGCTTGCACTTTGTTCGGGTTTCTTTTTTCTTATTCGTTTCTTTGTCGTTTGGCACGAACTACTTTAACGTGCAGACTGGGTACATACCGCCGCGCATATTCCACAGAATTGGAGCTCTGTATGGCTGAGGTGCATCTTGAATTCTAGTCACATCCCGTCACGTTCATTTTTTATGTGACACGCACTTGTTTAACTTTTGTTCCAGCGCTGGGAATGTGCAAAAATGGGACCGTGTTTTTTTTTTAACTTGCAGGGCTCCTACGTTGGTACCCGAGATCAAATCCTATGCAAAACCTCATGTGTTCATTACTTACTCTTTTCCACAGCGGGATGTTTCAGTGGCGGACCCAAGTGCGCTTACCCGCGTTGAAGGCGAAAGCATGGCGATACTTATTAACAACTTCCTTGCGGCAACCTCTCATTTGCGTCTCCTTCGTCGCTTTAGTTTGTTCGCCCTCTGGCGGAAATTTTTCGGGCACCCCTTTTTTGCTTACGCCTTGTTGGAATTTCTTTCTTCTCTTTCGCTCCTTTGTCTTTTGGCACGAACTATTTTAACGCGCAGATAGGGTGCACAGTGCACGTCTTCCACAGTATTGGGGTTAAGCGCTTCAATCCTTGTCACTGGCCGTCACGTTCACATTTTACGTGACACGCACTTGCTTAACATTTGTTCCAGCGTTGGCAAGGTGTAGAGATAGGGCAGTGTCTTTTTAACGTGCACGGCTCCAACGGTGCTACCCGGGTTCAATTCCTGTGCGAACCCTGATATGTTCGTTACTTACTCTCTTCAGCAGCGGGAATTTTTTTTGTAGCGGACGAAAGCTGCACCAGCAAAGGCTATTTTTATCACATCTCGCACTTAATTATGCTTCCCCATTGGCAACTTATAAGGAGGGCGTAAGTGAATTCGGAGTTCTTCCTTTTTTCCTTCGGGGCGCACTTATTTTCGAAGGGACTCCCGCAGATTTAAGTTACGTTCCGCAAAGCTCTTAGCGCAACCCACTGTTGCAGAAATCAGTACGAGTGTCACTTTATTTTCGCTTTTCTGCGGCGCGCTACCGAATATCAACTCCCGGCGCTCAAGTATACAGCTTAAGTAGGTGCCCTTAACCGGAGGGCTTCACAAAGGTGTCAATCAGACCATATATCAGAAGGAGTGTTGCAATTGTGAAACAGGTGGTGCTCGGCTTGGAAATCACTTCTAGGCAACGTAGTGCTAGGATGGGGTGATAAACGAATACCTTCGCAGCTTGCATTATGGACAGGATCTCGGAAGGGCGTTTTTTGGAAGGCGAAAGTAGGCACCAACCACAGAATAGAGAAGGGCAAAAAAACTCAGCAAGGAATCCTTGTGCACAACCGTCAGCGTATACGTAATCAAGAGACACAAGCTTCAGATTTTAGACATGTGTATGTGCTTCTGCTCTCACCCCTCCTGCTCCCAATTTCTCTGATCTCAATGAAGATCATCCACACGGTCTCTTCCAATGTACTGTCGCATTGGAAACAAGTGTTTATCCCCCCCCCCCCTATTCCTAGTGTTCTCCTGGGATACCTGGCTCAGTCCTGGTAAAGGACAGCTAGGACCAGTTTAGCAGGCGGTGCCCATATTAAGTAATTTGTTGTTATCTGAAACAAAGTGTATCTACTAAGATACCCAGAGCATAACTTGGCCTTAAATCGTTCAGATAGCATGGAAAGACCCAGTAGTACCAACGGCTTGTCAAAATTTTATTAAGACCGTCACCACGACCGTTAAAATACTATCGCACTCCAAAGCTTCGGTAGCAGACAAGCACTAGGACTTTTAGCGGGTTCGTTGATATACCTTTGCACATGTCCAATTAACATTACAAGTGCTCACTGACAAAACTAATATTAAGACAAATTTGCAGAGTTTTGTGAAAGTGGTTTCTTTTTTGGCCGCCACAGTTTGTCAATGCTAGGCGGTAGAATGCCCGTGATGCGCAAACCAGACCGGTATTCTTTAAGTGTACGCACTTTGTAAGCTGAACTTTGTCCTGTAAAATGTGCTATAACAATATTTGTTTTCCTTGCGACAAACATCTACGATGCTACTGTATGCCGCTCTTTTTCTTTTTCTTAGCTGTCAAAAGTTTGGTTTGCTGCAGCAGCAGGAAAATTGGGATTAAAGTTAAGGGGAACAAGTGCAATTCCCACAGCTACTGTTTAACTGCAGGAGGCTCTGGATAAAGCTTCCCATGATGCATCGCAATATTTATTCCCAGCTTATCGCATTTCCACGTCTGGTCCAGACTGGATGTCCCATCATGCAAAGCTGGTTCGGGTGTCTCATGATTGAGCCGCCACTAATGCTGCTTGCGAAGATGTCGATCTAACCAGAGTCCAATTTGAGCCTGCTGTTTTCCCCTTTTTTCCCAGATGGGCATTCCTTCAGGTCGGGTCGAATTCGCAAATACCGGACGAGATACAAGCTTATGCTGCTGGTGCCATCGAAGGCTACCTGAGCCGGGACCTCATGACGTATCACTGGCA
Organism: Haemaphysalis longicornis; assembly: GCA_013339765.2. Taxonomy (NCBI): domain Eukaryota; kingdom Metazoa; phylum Arthropoda; class Arachnida; order Ixodida; family Ixodidae; genus Haemaphysalis; species Haemaphysalis longicornis. The sequence goes on from CM023453.1 coordinate 43,007,972, forward strand.
AAACATGTTTGCCCGCTACTGCGACAACAATACGAAATATTGCGCTAGAGTTGAGACGTTTATACGAAAGAACCTTGAATATTCGCTCAGGCAGGAGGAAAAGTTTGGCAGCACCGACACTTTCTGGAACATGGTAAGCCTTCCCCTCATAGGTGGCATTGTAAATAGTGGTAGTTAAACGTTTATTGAATATAAAAAAGGAACAAAAAACAAAAACAGAAACAGTAGTCCGGGTGGGGCTTCAGTCTAGGGCTCCATAGGCGACAGCCGCCGCTGTATGCGTGATCGATCAGTCGTAGCAAATCAGGGGCCGATGTGCACGTGGGCTACTCAGCTCAGGTTTGGTATGTTGGGACGGCGAGGAGGAGGGAGGAAAGGTTATGTAGGCAACGCCATACACAGTGCAGAAGGCTTGGAGTGTCTCCGTAAAAGCGGGTCTGGGGGTGGCTGAGACTATAAAATCAATAAAGCAACGCCAAATCTGACTCTTCAGTACTTTGTCGTAAAGCTTTCTTCGCGAATTCGCCGTGTTTTTGGGGTGTTTGAACCATTTTTGCGATTATCTAAGAAAGGAGCACCGAGGTTCCCTCTACCAATGGGACTACAGGAGCGACTGCATTCCCCTCCCTTTTGTTCGGTACATATGTGCATCTAAGCATTTCCTGCGTTCAGGATCGGTAGCAGAGCCCCTCTGACAGTATAGGTGGGAAGTTAAGAATAAAATAGAGGGAAATTCACTCGCTCCTGCAGCAGCATCGGACGCTTTATCCAAATGTTGCTTGTCGGATCCCTCATTGTGTGGAATTCTTTTTTATTCATTCTATCCCTTTAGTCGGAAATCCTGAGTTAGAATTTTTCACCCGCAAAGTACTTCCCCTATGTCCTCACCGGCGTTCTTGACTGCTGACATAAGGAAGGAGGAGCTCATTGCAGCAATATAAAAAGTAAAGCCAGAAGTGTATTCCGGTATGGAAAGTATAGAATAAACTTGGTTTTACAGTTTTTTGTATGAAGATAAGCCTTTTTGAAGGTTAGAAACTGAACAAAAACACGAACCCGGAAGAGCTGCGAAACCCCCCAGTTCAGTTCCGAACCTGTGATACAAGAGATGCAGACGGGAAATAAACATGATGCAAACAAGAAATAAAGAACGGTTTAACATTTCCCCCGCACCTCCATCTTGATTTCTGCCGTGTATAGTTGCAAAATTTATCCTCTACTTTCTTACAGGTTAAGCTTCAAATGCGGCAGCTGGCTGGCTTAAGCAACGTTTTCGACGGGAAAGAACTGAATTACACAAGGCGGGTGAAGACGCTCACGAAGGCACTGTAAGCCTCTCAAACATTTTTTTTTTCGGCTGGTAACAAACTCTTCAATATGTGCGACGTATTGGATCAGCCTTGATTTTATTACTTCAAAAAGTTTATAAGAGAGTTGCAAAAATGTTCCCTGTACAAATAGGAACAAGTGGAGAGAACAGATTAAAATTTCAACTTCAATGCCCACTCGAGAAAATTATCTGTTGTGATATATGATAACTATAGCCTCCTACGCATACTTGGAGGATGGGCAGCGGCAGAGTCTCATTGTTGCATAGTAACTACGCTGTTATCGTCTTGTAGATGAAAGCCTTAAATGCAGTAAGCTTCACGAGGGGCTTGATTGACTCTGGGTATAGGGGTCCTGTTCTAGACTTTACATCGTCGCCATCCTCTAAAAACCCTGGTCTTGCAACCCGAAGACTGAAAACCAATAAAACGAGTATTTTTATCGCCAGCTTAGTGGTATATAACACAACTAGTTCGGGGCGCTATGTACCATGTTTTGCGACGTCCTGAATACACGGAAGGGAAATAGAAAACTGAAATGCCAGCTTAACTAATTTATAAGAAAACAGTGAAAATGTGGCCGTCTAGCGAATGCTGAGAGAGCTACGACAGATACGGCCTTTCAGTTAAATCACAATATCATTTAGCCTATAGTGTCCCTGTAACATCCTACAGAAGCTTTTCGTTCGGGAGTATAAACTTTAAACCCAAGTGTAACGAAATGCTGACCACATCGAATTACTTTCTCGACTGATAGCTCAAAGCTGACTTGGAATTTCGCGAAGTGTTTTCGCAAACTTAGTAGCAAAAGTACAAGTTTCAAGTTTTTATGGGGGAAATATCAGATCCTGTACATGTTTCCCCCATATTTTAAGTGATGAAAGCCATCAGATGTAACCTTATGGGCAATATGTGTTGAGAAAGAATAACTAAAAAAAAGCGCCGTTATGTGTCCTCTCTTCATCATACTCGTCTTCAAGCGCTGCTTAAGATTTTATTTCCAAGACCTCATGGGCTTTGAGGCGTTTTCGAGCGGTGATACTATTCACGATATACAGTCAAACCCGACTATAATGAACCCGGATAGAGCGAATTAGGCTATATATCGAACAAAAGTAAATCTGTCGCGAAAATTCATGCGAAGCATATTCCTTACAACAAAGTTCTCATCGGATGTATCGAAGTCGGCGTGCCTACAATTGCCACCGAAATGCGTGTTTTTGGAGCGGCGATTGAGATGCTGATTAGGCCACGATTGCCATGTTGAGCCTCGCATGTACCGACGTGACGCCCGACACCTCCCGTACTGTTTGCGACGCACGGGATTCACGACGGAGCCCATTCAGCCAGCGAGTGCGGACCAAGACGAAATAATTGGCGAACTGCGCCAAGAGCTCGCCAACGTTCCAGATGCTGTGCCGAAAGGAGCGCTCACGGAGGATTTCCTGCGTGCTGACGGCGATGTTGCCGTCACTTTGAGCCCATCGAGCGCACACCCCGTCGCAGATGTCATGGCAACTGATGCGGCTGAATGCACTGAAGAGACTGAGGATGTCACAACGTAAAGCCGTCCGACACTTTATGAAGCGCTTTTGTCAGTCGATGTTCTCCGCCAATATTGCTTCGATATTGCAGGACACGGACTTGAACTGGTGCAAACGATGTCTCGTGCAGAGAAAGCGATGCTAGTCGGTGCCGCCAAAACGAAAGTGAAAACAAAAATCACCCCTCTCTTGCGAAGTAGGCAGTTAAGGCGGAAAGATAGCTGTCTTGCATGCAAATAAATGAATTGTTTTGTGTAAGGTAATGACATACTTTATGTGTTCGTTTCGTTATGTGGGAATTACAGGGAGGGGGGGGGAGGTCCCGCGTATTGTGAACTCGTAACAAAAAAATTCGTTAGAGACGGGTGCGGCTATATCGAATTATTGGATGTATCGAACTAATGGCGGCGCATATTACAGTTCGCTATAACCTGGTTTGACTGTAAGCTTCCGGCATACGAAGTATGACGTTTGGTAAATATTTCTTCTAGATGCTTATAAGGGAATCAACATTTGTACCAAAATTGGGGGTATGAGACTGCCTAACCTCCCGGATACTGGGACAAAAGGGTTTTTTTGAGAAGGTGCGTACGTACGTTGAGGGCGAAATCGAGTCAATCTGTGAGAAAATGTCATACAGTTGCACTGACCCTAGTTGGCCGGCACTCGTCATTGGGAATCAGCTACTCAAGCAGGAAAGTCTGATCACATAAAGCAGAAAGTGCATTACCCTTTATTTCTGGAACATTTTCTGCGCCTTGATGTTTCATCGAGGCTATATGTGTCCACCTAAGACATTGTCCACCCTAGTAACATAATATGGTTTGTAACCCAAAAAAAGGAATTTCTATTTATTGATGCTTTTGTTGTATATTCTGCAAAACCAAACGCTAAGCCTCAATGATATTGTGTTTCAAGGTATTTCAGCGTCCTGGGAGATTTGATGGATTTGGAAGACGTTTTCAATCGAGCATCTGACCGAAATTCACTGAATCTAGTACCGCCCTGCTCTGCCATTGTCAAAGTCATCGGGAAATCGAAGGACATTTATATCAGTCACACTGCGTGGTCTTTGTACCGGTCAATGCTCCGAATTAAGAAGAAGTACTCCCTTCCGTGGCACTACAAGCCGTCAGGGACTGGACAGCGTAAGTTTTTTCATTCCACTAAAATGAGCATGGTCAATCGCCTTGAACTAAGGGTTGTACTCATGTTGATTTTAAACCTATGCTTAAAAACACCCAAAAAAAGTGAAGATACACGCAGGACTTACGGTGTATCGATCCTTTCGTCTGTCTTTTTCTACGCTGAGTTGAGATTCGAACCAGAACCAACTCCCCCAACTGGCCTTAATTTTATTCTTCTTGCCGATTTTTAAACAATCAAACAAGCATTAATGCTTCTCCTCTTGCTCATAGTGTTCTGGGCTGAGATACTCTTTTTTGTTTATTCCAGGAACGGTCATCCCTGGACACACTATAACCATGTCCTCTTATCCAGGAAACTTGGACTCGTGGGATCACTTCGTGCTCACTTCGGCCGGCTTGGTTAGAAAAAGTTAACAAGGCAGTGAATGGCGCCTGGAATTAAATATCGCCAATAGCGATCTTTTAATGTCACGGGGTTTTTATTGCCTCTAAGTGGGAACCGGACCGGGCTGCCCTCGTGACTTGTTGTGGTGTGAGGTTTATGTCGCAAAACAGCTCCTGACGCAATCGCCCTTCTCTTATATCTGGGCGTGGGACTAGAAAGGGATGTAGGGCAGGTAGAGTAATCACTGAATGTAATTAGCTGGAGAGTTAAAGCAATTTTATCTGAGGTAATTAGCGCACAATATCCGCGTGAAGGAACGGTCGGTTTCACTAGAAGAATAAAAGCATATATTTGATAGTGTGACGTCACATTATATACAACCGTTGAGCTACCAGTATGCGTAATGGATGCTACCTTACCATCCCATTCGCCGCAACAGTGAGTCAAAAGGGCGCAATTTTGTTTCTCCAGCGCTAGGAAATAAATTCGCTTAGTTTGGGAATATCTGATTTATTCCACATTTCGGTAAAAAAAATCATTATTTGTTTTGTACTTGTTCTGCATGAAAAGCTTGATACGAAGTACTAATTCGCTTGTTCTCTAATATGTCCAGGTTATCATGGATACATTGATTCCTAACCACAACAGAGCCCTATGGTCGAAAGTGCGCCCTGACAACGCACCGCTCACTTGGGTGCGATCAAATGTCGCAAATCGCCTCGCTACAACTGCTTCTGAATGGACGAATGTTTTTTCCACACTTAACAGTGGCACGTGAGTTCAGAATTCGGATCGGCGGGTTGCTTGCGCAGATCTTTCGCATTTGTTAAGATGGCGATCTTCGTTACTTTAAATAGGTTATGAAACTGCGTCATCAGTCTACTATGTGCCTGCGATGAATATTTCAACGGTTGTTTTAGGGTGAAAGCCTGAAGTGTCCCATTCTGCGAAAAGCACTGTTGTTGTTGTTGTCGTCGTCGTTGTTGTTGTTGTTGTTGTTGTTGTTGTTGTTCGTGGTGGTGGTGGTGGTGATGGTGTTTTTGTTTTTGTTGTCGTCCGGTCAACAAAATGGCCACCGCAGTAAAAGTAAATAAATAAATAATCCATGCGGGATTCCGTGGATGGGTTTGCACTGTCACAGCTTGCTGCTGTACCAGCTGTGCTACGTCCGCTCGTCTGCAGCGTAGCACAAAAGTTGTCGTTGTTGCTGTTCCTTTCTTTGTGCCACATACGAATTTGGCGTACTGGCCGCTAATCTGTTGCTTTGACGGCCAATGTGCCCGCTTCGAAAAATTAACAAAACTGGGAATTTGAAACATAAAAAATATAGAATAGTTTGTCCTCGTAACACGTGAACCCGACGGCACATGAGTAAAACAGGTGCGTACCATACCCAGAGAACCATGATTCTAGGGAAGCTGTGGCATGCGCTGGTTTGCTTGCTGGCGTAATTCGCGCCGTAAGACGAAAAAACGAAAGCGAAGAAAAACACGCAGATATGGTGTAGCGGAAAGGAAGGCTGTTAAAAAATTTTTTACCAAAGAACAAAGAAACGAAAGCGAAATAAGCTATGCAAATTCGCTGTTGCAGCAAAGGGGTTGTTCCGCCAGGCATCAGGCTTTGAAGCACATCATGGGATTTAAGTGCCCTGAGAAATTTTTCGACTTACTTCGGTGGACGAGATTTGCATCTACCACTCCTGTTATTTCCTTTAAAGGCCGACTGCACCACAATTGCACCTCGGCCAAGCTTACTTTGAACGTACAGTACCTACCACCAAGCGAACTGGGACGTGACTGGTAGCCCCGTAAAATGCGTTGTAAATAGTTAGAAACGTTTAAAATATATCTCTGTCGCAGGCGACGCTGCACCTGCAGGCGGGTCACGCAAACAGCCATGAAACGGAAGTGGCATTACGGCCGGCACTGCGTTTTTTCTACCGCCAGCCAGAAGAACTGGTCGAGCGCCGCAGAGCGTGCTTCTGCTAGTGCTGCGGCGAGGGCGAAGGGTTGTGCGGAAGTTTGTTCCGGCCGGCCCGGCTGCGTGCGGCCGCTCGCTCGCCGGCTGGGGCGGCTGGAATGTCGCTTCGGTCTGGTGTTACTGTACGCGCTAATGTCGATTTCGGTTTCGAAATCTGCGATTTTTCATGGTCGTTTGCGCCGCAGATACGCGTAGTTTCAGCTGTAGTAATTTGTGTCTTGCAGTCTTCTTAGGCAAACTATCTCGAAATAACGGTTTCAAGAGGTTGAAATTTAGAGTGCAGTTGCCTTGTAACGGGTGTAGACATTCATTCCCAGAGAACGAACCGTTCTAGTCAGGGCGTAGCGCAGCCGGGCTACACCTGGGCAACCAGGCACCCAGGACGTTTCATGTTGAGCTGCCTCTTCTGTAGAACGACCGCCGGAGTCTGAGGGAGGAGAGAAGAGGGAATCGCCGAAGGGAGAAAAATAGGTCGGAGCAATTATTATTTCTTCTCAGAACTTACACTGAGAAGTCGAACTGGTTACTTAGATACATTGTTAAAGTTTTTGTTGTTTTAGATCCTTTGACGAAAATCGTGGCCAAGCTATTTATGCCGGTGACCCTTATGAAGTATACCTCTCCCTGTGACCTCGTGGTCATACTTTCGACGAGCACAGGAATCCTGAAAATTCTAGTGAGATGAAAGTGATTGAAAATAGCGATTGAAAAAGCCTGAAATCTTTGTTTTAAGGCACGCGCGTTGTGAGGTTCAGAAAATAGGTGGCCCCAAAAAAGTTCGCCCGTTTTCGCACTTGAGGTACGAAGAGTGAGGAAACAGTGAAGCTGGTCGTCTTAACTAGGTTTAACTTGGCTTTTCTTAGGCCTGCCTATCTTATCGGCAGATCGGATACTGATACCGCTGAGCACACGCCGTGCCTCTCAACTAGGAGAACAGCTGCACGTCAGAACTCCCGTCATTACTAGGTGCAGGCAATCCCCGACGCGCGCCTCCCGTCAGCACAGCCAAAGTCCGAAGACAACGCCCGTGCAAAAAACGCAAAGGCGATGCTAAGCGCCCTAAAAGCGATAATAGCGCAAACGAATAGACGCCGGTTTCGTAACGCGAGCTACCTAGGTTCGATTCCGGCCACCGGAAGCGTTTTTATCTTCAGGTGAGCACTCCCCACACCTGCTCGTCGGCTCTTGCCTCCTCGCCACTTTCCCTCACAGTTAGCAAAGTCGGACACCATATCCCTTCCATTATTCAGGATGGCCGCCACTAGGGCTCTCCGCAAACTTGCCCGGGAGACCACGGTAACCAAATGGACTACCCAAGAGTTCACGAGCTCTCGTATTCATGCACTGGACCCGAATCGTTCGCGTCGTCTTCCATTAGGCCTCCCACGGACTGATGCAACCGTTCTTTGCCGTCTCTGGCTTGGAGTCGCCTTCACAAATGCTTACTGCCATTTGATTGGAATGGCAGAAAGTGAGGCGTGTGAAGCCTGTGACACACCGGAAACCATACGCCATCCTTTATGCGAATGTCCACGTTTTTCATAGGCAAGAAGGCAAGTCTCCTCAACTTTACGGAAGCTCGATTCTCGGCCGCCGTTCTCTGAGGAGAAAATCCTGGGCCACTGGCCTTCACCGTCATCTACGCACAAAGCGACATAAGCGCTCCTGTGCTTCCTAAAAACAACAAACTTGCCGAGAAGACTGTAGCACAAAAGACTACTCTCTATGAAGTCAATGAACTCTATCGTCTACAGTGTCGTAACGCTGGCCACACCCCTTTACGCTCTGTCCTTACCTTTCCCTTCTTTTACCGTTTTCTTCTTTTTTCCCATTGTTCCCCTTATCCACGTGTAGGGTAGCAAACCAGGCCACAGCCTGGTCGACATTCCTGCCTTTCATTTACCTTTATTCTTTCCTTCCTCCTTGGCGTACAATTTTAGTCCTCTCCCCTTTGCTGCTCTGAGTTTTGAGTGACTTTAAACAGCTGCGTTGATAAAAAAAAGTTCCAATTAGGCGAACCAGGGAGCGTGAGCCGGGATCATGCGCCAAAAAGAGGAAACACTGCTGCGGGAAGGTCTGTGGAGTCTCTGAAAAAGGTTGACTCAGGGCACGCTGTGAAAGAGTGATGGCTAGCGAGTAGAACAAGCTTCGGAAGGGGCTGTCCGGGGGGCTTGTCAAGAGGTGACGGGCGCGATGGCAACGTTTTACAGAAAATTCGATTGTAGATCTACACCAGGCTCCTGGCGATGACGAGCGAGTGGAACGAGGTTCAAAAGTCGCTGCTCAAGAGACTGGTGAAATGGTGGCGCACGCGGCCCTAATTTTGTTCAGAAATTGCAACAGTAGATCAACAGAAATTCGAACTAGGCTTTCGCCCTCACATTCTTAACAATGCCTAAGAACACGTAAACTTTTTTTGTGATTAGCTGCTGAAAAACAAGAACAATCATTAATTATTTTTAATGGTATCGAAAGTGGCAGGAGCGTTCGCCATGTCGTAAATAGCGCTCCAGATGATGAAAATATCTCCTAGGTATTCAAAGACGAACACGCCTTAGAAGGTAAACAATCCCGCCGGTGCTTATTTTTGTGCAGGTGCAACGTTCAGTGGTTGGTAGTGGATAACAAGCGTTTTGCTTCTGGGAAGCCCATCCAGAACGGAACCCTTTGGATTCTTGAACAAATGCCGTAAGAAGGAAATCTACATCGTTATTAGTTATGCTGTGCCTTATTTCTTTCTGGATGGTTTCATTACTTTCTTCAAACTTCGTCCCTTAAAATATTGGCAGAGGCATGGTCAGGGCTGAAGACGTCAGTCATTTGCTGCGTGACAACGAGTACTGGGCCGGTTACAACGTCGCGTAAGTATACAGGCTCACACATTTAAACCTACAGCGTTGTAATAACTTAGCCATGCAATTTTGCACGTCGTTTTTCAATAAGTTTTCAAATATCCAGGACACTTTGGTAATTTCATGGTTTCTGCTCTATGTTTTTTTTTAATTTCTACTTAATAACCAGCAGTTATGGAAAGTTCCCACAAAGACGCATGGGCGGCATGAAGACATTAATAATAGCGTGAAGTTGAGCCTTTCAGCGGGAAGTCAAAAACAGAAAAAATAACTAAGTTAAAATAGGCCAAATACGGAGTAGTGAAGTGCAGGTATTTAAAATGATTTGCACCAACATTTCACACCGAACTACCTGGCGGAAGCTTTCTGTGTTCAATGAATCCCAGGAATTTATGGGACAAGGTAACCTAGCATCTTGAACTATGACGTTGTCTAAAGCAGGAACAAATTTGGTAATTAACGCAGCACTCCTTTGAGGTCCCGTGGTTTTCTTGCTGCGTCAGCTGAACAATGAAGTTGAAGAGTATGAAACGTTCGAATATTTTTCGGTGGTGTTAACTAGGACCATATGGTCTATTTTCCCATCTAGGGATTTTTATTTTGGTGCAAACATTTTTCAGCTATAATTTCCGTACCCTGTGAGAGTTGTTTACTTACACGGCAAGCAAGACTAACAAATTCTCACAAGATTTTTGCGAAAACTCTGAAGAGCAGGTATTTCGTCTTTCAGAATTAGTGCATGTTTTCTCTGTTTACCCTTCTATCGGTTTATCATGATGATGAGATATTTTAATTCGTTATTGAAACAGACCATGAACTCTGGCCTGCCAAAGCCACGTAGCGCCTCGATGGCAGAGCCTGGCAGTCACAGAAAGCAATGACCCTCAGAAAACAAATGCCGGAAGAAAAGTAAATAAGATAAGAACTCATTTGTGCAATTGACGTCTACATAAACCTGCAATTCTGATTTACACATATTCTTTCTGCCACATATAACCGTAGGTACCACGAGCCAAACATCATTATATGACACGCCTAGAACGAAAACTGGGTTATTGAGTGCAGAAGTGCGGCAGTATTGTACATGCGCATGGGTAGGTTATTGTAAAAAGGATAATGGCCACAACGCCAGACCAATCGTACGTTGCACCGATGGAAGGAGCCGCTCTTTTCTAAACTCGTCTGCAAAAACTGGCGTGTTGTGTTTTTTTCTTCAAAGCACTTACAATCTGTTTCTTTGTTTTAAGCTATAACAAAGACATCTTCGAGATCTCCGGCCAGCCTGCTGATGTGGAGAAGTATGGAGACCACTGCTCGTTCGAGCGTAGTCCTCGAGCCCGGATATTCCAAAGGGACCATGGAAATGTAAACGACATGAAGTCGCTGATGCGGCTCATGAGGTATGTAGGAAATTCATTTTATTTCAGAAGCGGAAAGCTTCGAATACCGGCCCCATTCTGTATCATATTATGTAAGAGATGTTAGATTTTTTGCCTCCTATACAGCAAGCTACACAGCCTAAGAGTCCTGGTATAGGAATGGTAGCTCACAGAGGTTAGCAAACAAAGCAGCATTTGAAAACATGGGAATTTTGCTGTCATACGTGCTATCAATTTAGAATGGTTTTAATTGTCTATTTATCCGTATTTTTGGCTCAATGCTGCGGTAGGTGGTTTGGAACAACCGAAACTATACTGGCGGCTGCTTTTTTTCTCCTAACTGAATAAATCGATCGTTTGTGCCGTTTGGGATCCCCAAGTGAAAAAACGCTGAAGCGCTATGAATGTAAGAGTTTAAAGCTCAACCATCAAAGCTTACAACCAAAACGATATAATTACAGGTGTCTTTGTGTGGGCTGTTTATTAACGTTAGGCTGGAGCATTAGTTTGTTCACACATTCATATCGCAAATTTGGTGAAACAGAAATAAGAATAAATGATATGGCCGGTCGTTGAAAGTGGGCCAAAATAACAATGGCGGCGGGTAACTCCTCGGCAAGCTTAGGAAACCGCCTATTTTTATTAGAGAGTCATTACTCAGATGACGTAGGCAGCTTGTTTGAGAATAGGAGGTGCACAATTAATGCTTACTTTTTCGAATCCCGGGCAGCTAACAACGCTCCAATCCGGTGTATAAGCCTTCCCCAAAAACGTTTAATGTCCGCGTTCGCTAATTCACTCCCACATTACAAATAGATCTTCAAACAAGCTTTCTCGTGTAACTGTGCTGGAAACACAAAATTTCGACAGCAGTCGGTCGATCGCGTAGGCTCACGTTCAGGTGCTTTTTTCATACGTGAATAAAAATGACGTCACTTCTGTTTGCGGAACGGTAATGGGATTAGTTAAATCGAAAAGAGTACAAATAAACAGTTCAAGGCATTCTTCTCCCTCGGAGCAGGTTGCATGCGGCAGGCGACTTATTTTTCAGGTACAACGACTACGAAAACGACCCACTCTCCCGATGCAACGGCACGCCATCCCAGAACCCAGTCTACGCCGTCGCTGCACGCTACGACCTGCTGGACCCAGAGGGAGATTACGGGATTCCCGCCATCTTCTACCGGCCGGTCGGTGCAATAGACGTGAAGGTGAGCATGCAGCCTTTCACCGGGAGCGCATCGCTATACCACATCCGGGACTCTAAAATCCACCTCCCTTCTTAAATAGCCGAGCCTGATGCTATAACATTAACGCGTGTGCGACAGCAAAGCGACAGCGACGTATAGGTCATCAGAGAGCGCTGAACGTTGATCTGGGTGGACTCTGACCTTGGGGGGTGCGGGGATAGCGATCAGTTGGCGGGGCTCCGTATATGGTCGTCGATTGTACGCATAATGTGGGAAAGACCAAAGACCAGACGCTGAGATGTATAGCTCCTTAAACATGCAACATGCTGCCGAGATGGCACTCGAAGTAAGGCGCCATGGTGGCACGCGTAAGACCCCGGGTAACATTCTGGGCTATCGAAGTTGTGTTTCATGTCAGCTTGAATGCAAATGCAGGCGACTCCACCAGACCTCAGGACGGAATACAGAATACCTAGAGACCAATATTTAATCCTTTCCAATCCTCTGCCGTCAGCGAAGTCACACCTCTTAGCGAAAGGGCAACTTCTGAACTCTAAACTGTAAGTTCGTTTTTATTTTCTACCCTGTAGTGTCTGCAGTCGCTAACGCTCAAGGCCGTTGTTTTAGGCAGTGGTCCCAATCCCCAGCAGCTGCGCGACAACACGCCTAAATGCCTGATGTCAGCTTTTAACGCAGTTCCTTTTTCGTAACGTACAGCACTGCATTCTATCTCAAAGCTCAAATATCTGTGTTGCCTCGTCATCACAATTAGCAGCCAAGTTGTGCACCATGTTCGTCTCAAATCATTCTGATGATTGATTGTGCAATGCTTTTCTGCCATCCACGTCAAGATGAGTTAAACTTCTCAGCGGAAAAGTTGATACGGACCACGCAATTTTTTTTTCTGTTGCTGCAGTTTACCAATGCGGCTATGGCGACATCACTGGATTTCGTGCGGTCAACGGGCCTACGAACGACCAGCAGCCTGTATTCAAGTGGAGCACCAGTGGCTTCAAGGATAGCCACCTCGGCCAACCAGACACGTTTAATTTCGGACCAATCTATGGCTGGGGCGAATGACCTAACTCATAGGGGAGATTAAATGCCTGTTCTTATTCAACGATCGGGGCACTGGAACGGATTCAGTTTTACCGGTGTATAATATAACCCGTTGACCCTTTCGAAGCCAGTATGCATATGCGTATTTCCATTTTATAGACGAAAGCAGAAATATTTGCAGAGTACTGTTTCGGCTCATTAAAGGTGCTCACGATAGTCTGACTATAGAACACTGCCTGTGGTGGACAAATTCTCATTAGATTAAATGTGTACGGGCATCCACGTGCGCACATCAGGGCAAAATACGGTACGTTCGTGTATAGAGTCCTGTAATACGTCCTTAGTGTGTTTAAAAAAACTTACACCACGAGCAAGACGGAGGATATCCAGGTCGATTTTAAAGTATACAGAACTAAAGAACAAATAACCCCGATGCATTGCAGATCAGAGCATGCAGATAAGTCATCTGTAAATGTTTGAAGTGAGAAATCTATTCAAGAGCATACATAATAGATAGGAAATAAGTGGCGACATGTGCTGAAAATGCTATGCGTACCATTGTTGATTAGTACCCAAAATACCACATAACAAGGCAATGACAAACGGCTATTCAGTGTACTAAGGCAATGGTTCAAACGCACTAAGTAGAAACTGAAAGTTTTCTAATTATTATGATATTGTATCTCCGCCAAAGCCTTCAGCGGTCCCTCTTCATATAGCTTAAAACCTTCACATATTCGCATGTGGTCTTTACACCCAATCTAATTTGAGAAGCAGAAAACGCTGCCCTTCAAAAGTTCATTGTTCAGACGGGTAGCCGCTCTCAAGGCCTCCGCGAACTTGAACATATAAACACCCTGCCGAGATCTCCGAAACAAACGCAGACATATTATTCGCATCTCGTGGGACAGCACTTCCCTATGTCGTGAGCTCCCGAAATGCGCTATTTCGCTTTCCCTTTAGCCCACCTCGCCGCGGCCCGATGGGCCGCAACCGTAATTCTGGCCGAGCTCCCGAGCGTCTGCTACTGGCAGCGCTGGACGGTTGCTTCCCCGACAACGAGGTCTTTTTTCCGAGCAAAAAATTTCTAAATTCAGGAATCGCTCTTCTCGATTAGTTGAATCACCGCTCTATTTCTGATCTCCGTGGAGTCTCTATACCTCGAGCTATCTTCTTACCTTTTCAAGGTGCTGAGCTCGAGGTCGTCCATCGCATCTTTTCATCGTTGATGTAGTTCTCTTTCCTCGCCTTCCTGCTGTTGTTTCTGCCTCTCGAGCTCCTGTACTCGCTTTCTTTCCTCGCGTTCCTGCTCTCGTTTCTGCCTCTCGAACTCCTCACGCTGGCGCTCAGCCTCAGTCTCTGCCTCGGCGGCCTAACGTTTCGCGGTCTCCCTGACATTGATCAGCTCAATGCATTCTGACAGCTCCTCATCGTCTGCCCCGACAGCGCGTATAGCCTGTATCAGCTCTGGCTTTCTCAGCGCGTCCGTAACATCCAAGCGCAACTCTTTTGCAAGCTCCAACAACTGCGGTTTTTTCAACGCCTTCAAATTCATGGCCGGTCTAGAGTACTGCTTTCCCACTGCTCCAAAATGTTTTGCGCGAATACCCCACGCGGCACAAACACACGCCCTACCAGCTATCCTCAGAACCCTGGTAAAACTCAGTGAAGAAAAGTCCCGCACTCACCATTGACCGCCGTGAATTCTGCGAAGTCCGAAGCCGCCTTGACGTCCGTGGTGTTGGGTCCCGCACCGTTGGCTCCAGGTGTTACGAAGTTGCCATCCGACCGCTGCCAACTAGTTGTTGCGACCGGGAAGGCCGACTGCAGCCGGGAAGAGTTCCAGAGCTGACAGGCCAACGTAACTGTTTACTTCATAGCGATTGGTGAGCCGAAGCCAAAGAACAATGCCCCGACGGGCGAGGTTACAATACAGGACTCGAGCAGAGCGTCAGCATCGATTCGCTGCTCTAACAGGAATGGTTTACAACGCTTGCGGGGGTTTATTTATACCCAAAAGCGGTAACCGTCAAAACGCCAACAAGTAGCAACACGCCACGAACGTCACAGACACACACAACGCTCTTTCCAGAGTTCGTAGCCTCGGCGCACGTTGAGTCCGAGAGAGGGGAGAGAGGAGGACTCCGCTGAGTTCCCGGGGCCTCTGTGTCCTTGAAGAGCGTTGAGACGAGCCTCGCCGGCACCCGCCGAAGTTTTGAAATGCGCCGAAAGCGAAGCGTCTGTCTCGGCTTGTCGAAACTTGTCACCGACCTGGTGGCGCCTGTTCTCAAAGGCGCACGCAGTGGCTTCGCCGCACAGCCGAGCAGTGATGCGGGAAAGTACGGCGGCTCTGGCCGATTCGTAACAGTGGACTCTGACCTTGGGGGGAGCGGGGATAGCGATTAGTTGGCGGGGCTTCGTATATGGTCGTCGATTGTACGCATAATGTGGGAAAGACCAAAGACCAGACGCTGAGATGCATAGGTCCTTAAACATGCAGGATGCTGCCCAGATGGCATTCTGAGTAAGGCGCCGTGGTGGCACGCGTAAGACCCCGGGTAACATTCTGGGCCATCGAAGTTGTGTTTCATGTCAGCTTGAATGCAAATGCGGGCGACTCCACCAGACCTCAGGACGGAATAAAGAATACCTAGAGACCAATATTTAATCCTTTTCAATTCTCTGCCGTCAGCGAAGTCACACCTCTTAGCGAAAGGGCAACTTCTGAGCTCTGAACTGTAAGTTCGATTTTATTTTCTACCTTGTAGTGTCAGCAATTGCTAACGCTCAAGGCCGTTGTTTCAGGCAGGGGTCTCAATTACCAGCAGCTGCGCGACAAAACGCCTAAATGCCTGATATCAGCTTTTAAGCCAGTTCCTGTTTCGTAACGTTCAGCACTGCATTCCGATCTCAAAGCTCAAATATCTGTGTCGCCTCGTCATCACAATTAGCAGCCAAGTTGTGCACCATGTTCGTGTCAAATCATTCTGACGATTGATTGTGCAATGCTTTTCTGCCATCCACGTCAAGATGAGTTAAACTTCTCAGCGGAAAAGTTGATACGGACCCCGCAATTTTTTTTTCTGTTGCTGCAGTTTACCAATGCGGCTATGGCGACATCACTGGATTTCGCTGCGGTCAACGGGCCTACGAACGACCAGCAGCCTGTATTCAAGTGGAGCACCAGTGGCTTCAAGGATAGCCACCTCGGCCAACCAGACACGTTTAATTTCGGACCAATCTATGGCTGGGGCGAATGACCTAACTGATAGGGGAGATTAAATGCTTGTCCTTATTCAACGACTGGGGCACTGGAACGGATTCAGTTTTACCGGTGTATAGTATGGCGCGTTGACCCTTTAGAAGCCAGCATGCATATGCGTATTTCCATTTTATAGACGAAAGCAGAAATATTTGCAGAGTACTGTTTCGGCTCATTAAAAGTGCTCACGATAGCGTGACTATAGACCAGTGCCTGTGGTGGACAAATTCCCATTAGATGAGATGTGTACGGGCATCCACGTGCGCACATCAGGGCGAAATACGGTACGTTCGTGTATAGAGTCCTGTAATACGTCCTTAGTATGCTTAAAAAACTTTCACCGTGAGCAAGACGGAGGATATCCAAGTCGATTTTAAAGTATACAGAACTAAAGAACAAATAATCACGATGCATTGCAGATCATGAGCCATGCAGATAAGGTCATCTGTAAATGTTTGAAGTGAGAAATCTATTCAAGAGCATACATAATATAGATAGGAAATAAGTGGTGACATATGCTGAAAATGCTATGCGTACCATCGTTGATTAGTACCCCAAAATATCGCATAATAAGGCAATGACAAACGGCTCTTCAGTGTACTAAGGCAATGGTTCAAACGCACTAAGTACGAAACTGAAAGTATTTCTAATTATTATGATAATTGTATCTCCGCCGAAAGCCTTCAGCGTTCCATCTTCATATAGCATAAAACCTTCACATATTCGCATGTGGTCTTGACACGCCAATCTACATTATGAGACAGCAGAAAACGCTGCCCTTCAAAATTCACGTTACCGAAGTTTAAAGGAGTACTGACACGAAATTTCTCGCTTTCAGTTTTTATGCTGCGAAGAATACCTATTGGACCAGTAATTACGCAAATCGAACCGAAAGCCATCAGCCGCCAACACAGAATTATAGCACGTTTATTGCAACCAGTTTCAAATTTGGTCGCCGCGCGGGAAAATGGCCGGTCGAAGGCCAGCCTGCAAGCGGGCCAGCCTTACGTCACGGTATCACAAGTGACGTCAGGGACTTTCGCCGCATCGTCTGCTACGATTCCACATGGTCCGCACTCGCCCGCGCAGTCGACAAGTCGTCTGATTCGTCAGACTCGGATGAGGCGCTGCCACCCGACAGACAGAACAACTTTATTTGGCCTGGCGATTAGGCCGGCGATGTCTTCGCCGTCGTCCGTTTTTTAATATCACTGCGGCTCGAACCGGCGTACACCGTGATAGCAACAGCTTGTCGCCACTCTTCTAATCAATCTGATCGCGAAAAAGAAGTTCCACATGCGAGAAAGTATATGTTATTGTGTTGCAAAATTGTGCTAGGGGTTGTTATCAGCGATGAATTTAAAAGTGGCGTTCAGATATTTGCCGCGATGATAAGCCTACGCTGACCGGAAGCGGAGGTTCGGCGCTCCGACCCAGCACTGCCGGCACCGCGGTGCGGCGAGCGGCCGAAAGATGGCGCCACGTGCGCGCTAGAATCAAAACAGGCCGCGGCAGATGTTTTGGTCACCGATCGCTGAAACGGAAATTATCGCCAAAATAAAGCTCAGTATGCGAAAAAATGGGATGATAGTGTAATGAAAAGTTGTGTAAGGGAGGGTCATTCGCAGTTGTACAGATACTAGCGATCAAATAGTCGCCACAATACTAAGCCTAAAGTTCCCAACACCCAAGGTGACCCGAGCAACCCCGAGCCCGCTGGCTTGGGCGACAGCTCTTGCGGCCGCCGCTACGCACGAACTCAGTCCACGTTTAACGCTGCATGTCGTCACGCGGAAAATATTGCATCTTGGCGTCGTCGTCGATTTGCTCGGACAGGCTTCCACAAGCAGTACTTCGCATTCCGCGAGCTTGCCATAGCACAACTTGGGCGAGCTCGGCGACGCGCACCGCCGCGTCGCCGCGGTGCCCGTCGACATCACGCACCGCGCGGTGCCGGCACCGCGCAGTTTTCGGCACCAGTGCAAGGGAACACCATGCGCCGGCCACGAACTGAAGAGCAAAGTCGTCGAACACGCAAAGTTCACAAGCATTGCTCAAACAGCTACGCCCACGTCTCCTGCCCAAACGAATACCACCGACAACAGCAGCGCAGGATATCGTTTCCGGTTCCGAAAACGACTATATGACGTCACCCTGAACCAGCCAGACACGCAGGCCGATGTTTCGTCCCGCCGAAAGCGATTTCGCTAGTGCTGCCGATTTGTGGAAGCTCGCGGCCGGGACAATCAAAATCGATTTTAGTTGTGATTCCGGCCTCGGATCGCTGCAAAACTTTCTGTGAGGCATCTGTACAAACTACTGAAGCCAACTGTATCATTTTTTAGGCGTCAAAATTTGGTGTCAGTACTCTCCAACTCAGCCATTCGAATGCTGCCTCTTCTATTTTCGTCATCACCACAGCGCATAATGCGAGCACTGCCCTTTCTGTGCATTTTAACAGCAGAGCTGTTAGGCCGACACAAATCCGTCTGTCGCACCAAAAAATCTCAAAGCGTCAAGAAACAAAATGCGTCAGGGAACACTAACATTCGGGAAAAAAACTGGAGAAATTCAGAGAATTGTCTACTAATGCGTAGCATGGTTATGCCTTGTGTCTAAAGTGAGAGTTTTTGCTGCCAACGTTTGGGTTTTTCTAAAGCCTGTTGGACCAATTGTCTCCATTTACGCTATTATAACGATTAGAGCTGTTACTTGCGCCAAATATGCATTTCTGTGTAATTCGAGGGCGGTGCAGGGTTCGCAAAGTTCGCTCTGGTTTTTGTATTTTTTTACTTTTTAGTTTTTCGAAATTCTGTCCGACCGATCATTTATCTCCATTTGCGGGGAACTTCCGCAAAATCTGCATTTTCGTGGAAATGCAGGGCGTTGCACGGTTCGCCATTTTCCCTATTTATTCTCTTTTTTTTTTCAAAATTCTGTACGACGCATTATCTGCGTTACGGTATTATAACAATTAAAGGGGAACTGCAACGAAATCTGCAGTTTTGTGGAAATGCAGATTTCCAAGAAATTTTCACAGTGTTTCTGTATTTTTCTTAATTTTTGGATTTTCTCAATTCAGTACGACCAGTTATCTCCGTTTGCGCTATTATACCAAATAAAGTGGGACTTCCGCGATATCTGATTTTTTTTTTGTGTGGAAATGCAGGCGGTTACACAGTTCGCCAGTTTCACTATTTTAACCGCGGAGCTGTTGTTGTTAGCAGCAGTGTGTGCGCCGTCATCAGAAAACCCTGGGTCAAAGTTTCTCACGCCGTTTACTGAGCAACGGAGCCCGCGCTACCACGAAGAGCGCCCGGCGTCGTCCAGGCTTGCGCGTGGTTCTCGCACAAAATACCGAAAAAACAGTTCACGTGCTTCCGCGCCTCAAGGGGGGAGCACAAGACAGCTGGCGCTACAGACGCCCAGTTCGCGAAGCCGGTTGCCGCGGGTTCTAGCGTGTGTTGACGCATTCCACTTTGGGAGAAATGTGAAAGACAGCGGACAAAACGATCCGGGCCCTCCAAAGGTCGATGAGAGAGGCCTTTGTCCTGCAGTGAACCTAGTCGGCTGTTGATGGTGCAACAGCCGAGTCTCCGATGAAGGGGGAAGGCCCGGGGGCGCTGCGAACTCTGCTGTTTCTTCAGCCTTGCACCACTGTCGCAAAAACCAACCCAACGATCATTCCGAACTAAATAAACGCGGGCGCTGCCAGTTAATTACAGATATTTTGCGTCAAATGTACCTGCAGTTTTTTTTCTCCGCTAAACAACGGGGAGATGTACGACAAGCGCGAGGGTTTCACGAGTTTCGCACCGTTATGACGATTTAAACCGCTTGGTTTTCGAAGCCTCTGCGGGATGCCCTACAACATAACGTCTGGCTGCTCTACTTATGTCTGTTATCTCGCGGCACCGCCTGATTCCGGCAGTCGTTTGACATCTACCTTTACAGCGAGCTACGACGACAAGGCGAGCTCCTAAAGTCATCTGCACTTAAAAGAAATCACCGGGAACCGGTTGTTATAGACCCTCTGTCCGGTAGATCAACGGAGTTACAGTCAGTCGTGTCACCCACTCAGATGCGACAGTGAGTTAGTACCCGAGAGTCAAACGGCTTACTCACTCGGCTGTGACTGTGGAAGAGGAATCATGCCATCTGTTGGACACATAACATGTGATAGTGTACACATTGCACCTCCGGATGCCAAGTTTAAGTGTGTGCGTACCGTTCGTTCGTTACGCTTCTTCGATTTGCTTGATTTCCGCCGTTACGTAAATTATGTCTAAAAAGATGGAGTAAACGTCGTTGCGGCAGCGAAGAAGCAAATGACTGGAATCGTGGACTCAAACCGTCGTGATGGTCGTGAAGGTTGCTTGAAGTTTCACTACCTTCAATTTCTACGCGTGAGTGTGAGCTTCCTTCATTTTTCTACGTAGTTTCTCGCTTGGGGATCTTGTAACAAGGCATTCTGCGGTGGCTTTAACTTGTCAATATCGCCGCCCTCCTGCGGTTGCTTCGTTCGGAAAATGCCGGCGCTCACTCGAACGGCCGTATGTAAGGAGATAGGCACATATACAGGAGAGCAGCAATTGGATTACGTATTAATGTCTCTCGGAACAACCTGTGCCTCTACAAGCGCAAAACCTCCATTATATCAATGTAACGTGACATTATCACAGCAGATAAATTAGTCATTGTCGCTTAAGGTAACTAAAAAACGTGGCAGCGGTGGCTCAGTGGATAGCGTGTGAGAATTAGTATGCGGGTTGAATCGCTGCTCTCAACATTTGAAGGTATCCTTAAATGACGCCGGCGTCGGCATGACAGTAGAAACGTCCAAGAAAGGCCTGAAGCAAATTAAAGCTTGACAGTCATATATAACAGAGGAATTGTGATTACCAAAGTCAATCATTGATTTATCAGTGAGTGCTAGTAATAATTAATAAAGTATAATACGCGTGATTTAAGGTGGAATAAATTTCATTAGGGTGGTATAAGATAAACTAAAATGAAAATGATTAATTTGTGATTGATGGTAATGACTAGTAAGGGCGTATTAACGCGGATTAAGGCGTATTAATATGTACTACTAAGTATGGGGGAATATCGTGGCGGCTGTTGAGATTGCTGGAAGTGTTTGTAAAAGGTACCCGTGCCAGTAGTATACCCAGCTTTTGCCTTCAATATATGTAAAGAAAGTCCCTAAATGCTCCGAAAAACTTTATGGTAGAAGCGAAAAAAAAACTGTTTCGCAGCCCGTCAAATGTAATGCAGACGCGTGAAATTAAACATTCGACTTTCAAGATTAAAGGCACGCAAAGAATCGAAGGACGAACTGTTGCAGAGTCGTTACCAGTGCGTGAGCACGGACACAATTTCCTTGTTACATGGCTGCATTTTTATACTTGTGGAATAATTACTCTATTAATGTATCTGCTCGGATGTTTTAGTCCCTGGTGCTGGCCACTGTGTTCCTCAATTTTTTTTTCAACAGACGTTAAATTATCTTAAGCTGACTACCATGCTTCCAGCATTGTCATTTCTTCTTGCGCAACGGGATGACATTAACGTCATTGGCAGGACATGACCTACAAAGCATACTCCTGCCGCAGCATATATGCTTAAGGGGTGTCTCATTTATAATAACTGATAACGCAGAGTACCTTCCACGCTCCTTTTTACGCCGCTTGTTCAGGCATGATGTATGAACGCGTCGAATACGAGAAACGCCTTTGAAGCATTATAAATAAGTTTGTGAGTTGTAAATTAGGTTGTGCCTGCATTTTTACATTTATGTGTGATTATGTCAAGCTTGTTGTGCGGGCAGCGGATGCATTTTTTATGCCAAAAAGGAATAACGTATTATTCGCCTTGCTCCGCCCGTGGTCGACTGGAGTGATTGGTTGATTCGTTAGAGCCTACACACACAAAAAAGCAATTGTATATTTACATTCGATGCCACGCACAGGGGTGTAACTGGACGGGCTCCCAATAACAGATAGTCTGTAGCACCTTTGGAATTTCCATATTCTACGCTAGAGAAAAACTAACGTTAGTTCTTGGCTGAAAAACTAGCAAGCGCTAATAACTGAAGCTGTGCTGGGTAGACCAAGCACACCAGCGGATTTCATTGCGAGGCCCTCGCTGAACTGAAATAGCACTTCTATAGAAACATTTTCTAAGAAAAGAATGTACGTTTGTACAAGCACATCATGATCAGCCAATGTAAATCAGCAGTTATGAGGCGCAAGGCTGACTAACGCGATCAAGCATCCTAAAAACACCGTAGATTGAACGGAGTTAAAAAGAAAAGAAGAAAAAACATTGGCCCCTCCCCCCGAAGTTCATCGCATCACCCTAAATTGCATTGCAGAACAGAAAACTTCTTGCCTTTCCCGTGCGACTTTTCAACGAGAAAAGATCGCTCCTGCCTCACTTACATAAAGCAGACGGCAGAAAACGTTTTGAGAAATTGAAAGATGGGTTTTATTACAAATGTTGGTCGTGTAAAGGAGATGACAAGGATAAAATCACCCAGTAGCCATAGGTTTTGATTGTAACTGTTCCACCGTTGAAAAATGTCCATTTGCACATAATAACGTTACGTCGACTTGACCTAAGGCGTCTCTTGTCTGCTGCTCCTTGCTTCGTCGCACGGCAGTCCAATACTCCTGTGCGGCCACTATGGCCCACATTGCCGCACATGAGAAACACGACAGGCCTATGAAAATGAACATCGGGACGTAGGAGCCGATGTTGTCCCGAAAGTAACCTGGAATTTAAAAAAAAAAAAAGATTTTTTAGCGTTCCAACAAAATAAACAGACCTCCGCTGTTATCTGACGTGCCCTGCTTTCGCGCTCTTCCTCCTCACCAGGAGGCACCGCGTGCGTCTTTTTGTCGTTGTATTTTTTCTGCATACGCCACCGGACCTAAATAAAGCTTAAACCGCTCCTCTGTTATAATTTCAACACTACCACGTGCACTAGAATTTTATGTTGAGCATTAATGTCACATTCACCGAGCAAGATAAATTGCAGATAACATCAGGGTATTTTCTATCACATGCTTTTGGAACAGCCCATCCAATAACAAAACCGTACATATAACTGCGATAACACCTGGATTATATCCCATGAGGGTAGCCTGGGCAACGTGGTTATTCATGTTGACATAAAACAGCGCTTAGGACGAAGAAAAGAAAGGAATCACGACAAAGGGGATCAGGACATGGGGGCTTCCGTGTACTCCATTTTTATATTCACCCTCTGGGTTGTTTAATGTCAACACCTGAAATGTTTCTGTAGTTACGTGCTTGCTATATGGCTGATAGAATTAAGCAAGATGAAATATGGCCCGCTCTATTCTGCAATTTCCTAGTTAGTCTGAATGAAGTTTAGCCATCATTAAGGTGCCTTGCATTGTTTCTTTTTTACCTTTGTCCTGTACTCAGAATATCATTCCTTTTATACAGGTCTTTATCCTCTAAAGTAGTCGAACTGTTATTAATATTTCCCTGAAATGGGAGTAGCCCCATCGTAATGTCTCCATATGCTTTGCGACCAGCCAACGACCGCACTTCCCATCTGTATGACACTAAACGTACTGCCCGCATCGCAGTTATTTACGCTTGCTAATAATATTATCACTATACAAGATGGCAGTTTAGTTTCTCAGAAAATCTCCGCAAGGAAAGGATAGCACATGTTTCAGAAGATCTATTGAAACGTAACTTGGCTTTGAGGCACTCCGACGCCACCCTGAATAGTCGCAAAGGTACAAACCAATGCCTCGGTGATTAAAAAAACACTTATTCGTCAATCGGAAGCCATTCTGTTGTACGAGCGGCGAAGCTTGCAAAAAAAAATTAAGGAAGGTGACACTAACACGCAAGATTTGAAGGTAGCGAGCTGTACGCAACCTTCACGACCATAACGACGGCTTCTGGCCACGACTTCAGCCGATTTGCTTATTGTTCGCTGCCGCCACAACCTTTACTCCATCATTGTTGGTGTTAGTGTGAGCTTCTTTCACTTTTCGGGGACTTGGTAATCATTGGACATCCCGTTGGAGGGGCGTACGCTATGACTTCTCTTTCTCGTTACGAGCAAGTGTTTCCGCGATTGCGGCGAACGCTGAAGTTTTTTTTGGCAAATCTTGGCCAATCTCCATAAGTGCTACGTGACTTGACAAACTTGCGCCTGGGATGCTGAGCGGTCGCCGGCTTTTTTAACTGTCGGGTGGTCTCCGCAATCTTTGCCAATCTCTCTAAGTGAATTGCTTGGCTTCCAAAAAGAGCTCAGGGGACGCCGGGCGGTTGTCGCGACCATGCACACAGCAGCGCTGGTAATTTTCTTCGTTTTATTAACGGCAGGGCGGCGCCGCGAGAACCGTGTTCACGTGCCCGAGGTAACGTGCGTGGGCTCAACAATTTCTTGGTATTTTTAACTGCACACGAAAAATGGCGATTTGCGAAATAGCTTCGCTATTGCAAAAGGCTTCAGAGTGAAAAGATTTAAACACAGCGTGTCTAGTCAATCGTACGCTCAGGATAAGACAGTAAAGCGCAAATAGTTAGATTTTATTCGTATCTTCGAGTTGCTGGCACAAACAGTTTGAGCACGTCTACTGCGTACCCGCCGCGGTGGCTCAGTGGCTAAGGCGTTGCGCTGCTGAGCACGAGGTCGCGGGTTCGATTCCCGGCCGCGGCGGCCGCTTTTCTGATGGAGGCGAAAAGCAAAAACGCCCGTGTGTACGAGATTTCGGCGCACGTTAAAGATCCCCTGGTGGTCAAAATTAATCCGGAGCCCTCCACAACGGCGCGCCTCATCGCCTGCGTTGCGTTGGCGCGTTAAACCCTACAATCAATCAATCAACGTCTACTGCGTAATTCTTGAAAGAACCAAGATTAATACCCTCTGTGGAAATACCTATCGGTCAAAAGTGAAGCCTTGGTACCCACGTGCGCCCGCAATAGAAGCAGTAAAATATTACAAGATAAAGCTACACGTAGTACGAACTTGTCGAAGCCCTGATATATAAGGGAACAATAAGTAGCTGTGCCTAGCTAGACTACACGCATCAAATTTGTGGGCGAGGAAAAACCTTTATCAGAACACAACAGTACGCGTCATAGATTCAAAGATGTCCTGGGCCAGATTCACCAAAGCTAACTGGTTCATAGGTTCCCAGATTGCAACTGAAGGCTGAGGTCCCGCACGTGCCTTCGCCGCACCAAAACACACAAAACTGTGAGCAACCTTGGCACAGCTAGAGCTCTAAAACAGATGCGTGCGATTCTCTTCTTTTGCTGCCATTCAGCGTGCGGGTCTACCTTGGTGTGCTGGTATGTATGCGCACGGCCACTCATTTATGTCTGTCTGTGTGTAGCTCGGTTCAGTGCTGGTAGGCCAACAAGTAACCCCAACTTTTGACAAATACAGCCAGTTGTCAGACTGGGTTCAAAGCATCCGTGTGTTTCCTCTTCCTGCTGTATTTCAGCAGCAATTTTTCAACAATGAAATATTGCAACTAATAACTAGCAGACTGAATTTGGCTTAATATAAAATGCTTCGTTCCTTTCGCATATTCGAGGCTGGATTCACAAAGCAGCTTAATACCAAATGGCGCCTCCTGGTCTAGGGTCGTTAAGGATGTCTAAGTAACTATCTCTTCCTCAAGTGCAGCCTAGAAATGAAGCAGAGTATATAGATAACCCCTCCAAATATTATTTTTCTTAACTGCGACGTGTGAACAAGCCCCCAGAATGTTTTCCCGTTTTGGATACTTCTCTTTTTTTTAACTATCTCATTTAATGGCGCCACATTAGGGTCCAGTTCAACTTACCCACAAGTGAAGGACCCGTGAGCAGCGTCCAGCCTCCAAAAAACATCATCCACCCGGACGCAAGGGGCATCCACTCGGATCCCAAGTAGTCTTTGATCACGTTCGTAAAAAGCACCAGCGTGCTGCCAGTCGTGCACGCGTACAAAAACATCATGGCCATCAGAGGCACCACCCCGCAAGCAGCCGCAAGCGAGCACACCAGCACTCCAAGCGTCACGTACTCGAACAGCATCATCTGGCTTCGGGACACGATTCCGCGGTCCGTGATCCAGCCAGAGCCGACGCGCCCCACAAGGTCCCCCACGTTGACGACGTTCAAAATTGCCATGGCTGTGACTTCTGGTACGCCCTGGTCTATGGCGTAGTCCATGATGACACTGAGCACGGTGGTGTTGCAATAGCCAATCGCCACGTTGGAAATTGTGATGACGTAGAAGATCGGCCGGCGAAACACGTGCGTGGCTTTTGCCACAAGAGACAACGCGAGGTTCTCACTTTCCAAGAGCGAGCTGTCAGTGGATTCTTGACAGCAGTTCGCATCGACCTTCACCTCGACGTCAGTACGGCCCTCGCGGCCGGTGGGAGCCGGATTGTGCATGAGAAGGAGAAACGGGATTGCGTGCATCGTGATTCCGGAGAAGATGAGGAATGTCCCACGCAAACCATACTCCTTGTAGCACCAACCGAACAGGGGAATCATGATGAAGGAACCGATGGCTGGTCCCATGTAAAGGATGCCCATGGCCGTAGTAATGTGCTGGTCGAAAAAGCTGGCCACCAGGGGACTGGTCAACGTGTAGTGGAAACTGCAGCACATCCCTAAACAAAAACAAGTTGTATATCGTGAGATTGAAGACAGTTACTTCTAAATCACACAAAGTGCTGGATTGGACAAAGCTCCCGTTGGTAACGCACAAAGACAGTAGCTAGGACCACGTGAGGGGTAGTATTCAAAATGCAAAAGCGTCGAAATTTTCGGTTCTTTTAACAAACATACGCAATCTCATTTCCAAAAGAGATAATTTGTGCGCGCCAATCAATGATACTAACTGTTATATTATTGCACTAACTGAAACTTGGCTCTCGAGTAAAGAGAAAATTTCGGAGTTGTTTCACACTGACAAACAGTGTGTTGTGTTTCGTAAAGACCGTGCTGAAAGAAGTGGAGGTGGTGTTCTACTTGCTACTAATCAATGTATCGACCGTTCGTTTTTCCGCCAGTTGTCTCTGATTTGGAATCGGCATGGTCTTGTTTAAATGACAACCTAAAAAATCGTTGTTGGCGCGTGTCATCGATCCCCATCAAGTCCAACATCTTTTTTTGATTAGCTGCATGATTGTTTGAAGCAGGTCACTGTACGATACCCTGGAGCAACGATTATTCTTTAAGGGGATTTCAATTTTCCTTGCATAAACTGGTAGTACGGATCTTCACTTACTTGCTCCTCACCCACATAATCTAGTCATTTCGTTACACCTTGTGCCGACTTTGGTTTGTCGCAAGCTGTGAGTTCGCCTACGCGAGTCACACAGCAATAGTCATCTATTTTAGACTGAGTTCTTACGTCATCCCCACATATTACGTAAAGAATTTTACCCGGTCTTAGCGATCATGGCGTATTACATTTCGAGCTGACCCTACCGAAATATCATTTCGCAAACGTTTTAAAACAAGTAGCGACTACAGTAAGAGTAATTATGAAATCATAAATACCGAACTTTCCTTGTTTCTTGACAGTTTTCTGCCTCATTACCTTGAAAGAACGGTCGACGATAACTGGTTGATGTTCAAAAATAGGCTACTAGATCTTATGAACAAATTTATACCTTTACGACGAGTTTTCTTTAATGCAATGCCCCTAGTATAACTGCTACATTAGACAACTTGCTAACGGAAAGAAACTGCTCTTTAGAAGAGGAAAACGATACCTTGATCCTACACACTCGTCGGCATATAAAACCACCACCTCGAGATGTTTTTCCCCCTTAGGTCGACTGAGCTCACGTTTTTTAACGCCACTCTGCCTACAGTACTACAAAGTAAGCTGAAGCAGTTTTGAAATATTGTTAGGATACAGAGTACGAGCAATGTTGCATTAACTACCTATAAAGGTGAACCTATTCCCACCCGTCTCTTCGCATCGTTGTTAAACGACACATTTGTTACCGAGTTTTGACCTTCACGAACCCTGCCTGGGTCTTCTGAACTTCGGTCAAAGAATTACTTTGCGATGGATCAAATTATTTTCAACGCATCTGAGATTTCAGCCATGACAAAAAAATTGAAACCAAAATACTCGTGCGGTGTGGACGAAATCAGTTCAACAATTCTAAAAAAGTCTTGTTAATATTTCTCAATGATACTGGAATGGACATTTTCGCCATCTTACCACGTCCCTGCGTTGCCACAAAATTGGATAACAGACAAAGTAACACCAGTATTTCTGTAGGCCAATATCTCTTAGTCATCTGTGCTGCAAAACCGTGCAGCATATTATTTTCCCACACCTCAGAAAATTTCTAGAAGATAATAGTTTTTTTCACTCCCGCGCAGCAGGGGTTCAGAAAATTTTTCTCCTGTGAAGCTCAACTTTTTTCAATTACTAGCAATCTGCACAATAGTCTAGATACTGCCTTTGCAACTGATTGCTTATTCCTTGACATTGCTAAAGCGTTCGACAAGGTTTACAATTCCTTAATTTTACATAAAATGTGTGTTCGTAACACAGATACGTTAATACTGGACTGGATACATGTTTTTTAACCGCATGTGTTAATTATTTCTGCGCTAATTGCTTAAACTCTCCTACAGCACCCCTTAGTTCCGGTGTTCCGCAAGGGTCAGTTTTAGGACCTCTCTTATGCCTAATGTATATAAATGATTTTCCAACTAATATCGCAACTAAAATATGTTCTTTTGCAGATGAATGCGTAATTTATCGGAAAATAACGAACGACACTGACATTATGCAGCTTCAAACTGACTTGCATAATTTCTCCGCTTCGTGTCAAACACGGCATATGCAGTTAAAGGTCAGAAAATGCAGGTCAATGCGAATATTCGGAATAATCAGACACCACCCGCTTCACTCTTAATGATTCTCTTTTACTGACCACGTGCTATTTCAAGTATCTTGACATTATTACTACTAACACCCTTTCGTAGAACGTACAATCGAAAGCATAACATCCAGGGCTACCCAAACTCTAGGCTACTTCCGTAGAAATTTTTTTCGCACCTTTGCCATTAAATTTCTTTTTTACGCTACGTACATTTGCCGTCAATTAGAGCATGCTTCTTCTATTTGGGATCCGCCTTCCATGACATTAATAATTCAGTCGAGATGGTGCAAAATCTCGCAGCCCGTTTTATTCTGTCTAATTATCACAGAACAGCTAGCGTCACCCAAATGAAAAAAACTTTAGGCATTCCGAACCTCATCGACTCGCCGAAAACACTCACGGGTTTCCCTCTTTCATACAATTTCTCACCATAACTTCACGCTGTACAATTGATGGATTCGTCCTGCGCCTTACGTGTCAGCTCGCCGATATGACTCACAGAAAGTCGCTCTCCCTTATTCGAATACGGTCTCATATTCCACATCATTTTCAAAAACGTGCGAGGACTGGAACGGCCTACCGAACTCACTAAAAGTATTAAAAACCCGATCAATTTAAGGGTGTTTTAAATAACTCTGAATAAATGCCCACTCAGTGCCCGAATCGTATACCTAATAGTGCTTTGCATGGTTGCTCTGTTATTGACGAAGTCCACCTCTATTTTATAGATGCTTTAAATATTGCAGATGAATTCGTCACTGTGCCCCTGAATTGTATTTTTCTTACTCCTTTATAAGAGGCTCTATTGTTGCTGTTTAATTACAAACAGCGCATCTGTCATCAATTTGTTTGTTGTAACCCAATCCCTCTATAATGTATCCTACCCTGAGGGTAAAATAAATAAAATTAAATGTAATGAAATTGGCTGAAAACAACTCGAGCACGATTTCAAAGTATCGAAGAAATAAACCACACGGTGCTTGCCTAATTTATTCAATCTGGTGTAAGCTTGCATGGATAGAAAAGATATATAACCCTGCGTTTATCAGTGTTTTCCATCTAGACCACTCACAGTCACTGACCATGTACTTTCAAAGAGGACCCTGTAAAGGGATGAAGACATCGACAGTCATCAAAACTTTATAAGCCAAGTTGCTTTAATAGCGCTTCCTAGCGAAAGATTTTGCCAGCGGGTGTTCACACAGTTTCTATAGACATAACTGAGTAAAGGTTCTCGCCGTAAACTTCGCTAGAAATTGTAAGTAATAACTCGATGTCACCGGTAATTTTGATGACGTCCATATGAGGATACTTTACTTTTATTAACCGGGCGAGATGACCTATTCACCTTGATTTTATTTATTTATTTACTTATATTATCCCCAGCCCCTTCCTAATAACGTTTCACCAATGTTTATTTATTTATTTATTTATTTATTTATTTATTTGATTATTTATTTTATTTGTTTATTTATTTATTTATTATTTTATTTATTTATTTATTTATTTATTTATTTATTTATTTATTTATTTATTTATTTATTTATTTATTTATAATACGCCTTCACTGATATATATTCGCAAATACCTTGAGTAATCTGTAAATAAGCAAAATAAAAATATCAATATGAACTTGTCATACTAAAATGCTTTGGGGTGTGGCCTACTACTTCAAAGAACATGTTGTTTGACCCACTTGTAACTTCCACCGGAGAAGAACGCAAGTTCTTACCTTGAACCACACCTAGCCATATAGAGATTTCCAGGATGCTGCATGTGAAGCTGCTCATGATAACCGACACTGCCGCTCCCACAGTCGCCAGTAGGCAGAGTTTTTGCATTGACACATGATGAGCTAGTAGGCCTGCAATAGGTCCTGCAAGAAAACGGGCCCTGACTATTACGAGAGTTGGTACGAAAGTACACTCTAAGAACTCTCCGTATGCTGTCTTCAACACAATGCTCAAGAATGACCCATCGAAGAGCGTTCTTTAGTGTGAATAAGGCCCCCGCAAGGGGGGGGGGGGTGGGGGGGGGGGGGCGAAACGTTTTTGTTTCTGTAAACATTCATGGTCGGAATGAGTTTTTAAACGTTGTCATGTGTTTTCCCGACCAGACGGGGTTCCGTCCAACCCTTGGTTTCTATACCTATGAATGGCAGTGCTGGCGTCTTTATTGTACGAAACTTTTCTACCACTCGTCTATATTTCTAAGTTTGAAAAATATGAAAGCAGACTGAAAAAAGACAGAAGAATATATAAGAAAGAAGTAACCAGTTAAAATTAAAATTCAAGCGTCGATTTGGGGAATGGTGCGTTGTCTTGGTGAAAGAGAGCTTTTTGTTGTGCTATACTTGAACTGTTTTCCTTCAGTTCTTCTTTTACCTGCTGTTGTGCTCAGCGCACAGCGTGCTTCGTCTTGACGTCATATAGCCCTGGTTTAAATACGCTCATCCTAAGCTAAACCGTTTTAGCGTCGGTGCATATTCTAGGTGAACGTCTTCTAATTCGGCCTTGACTTGCGCAGCCGATCAATCTTTACCACATGTTTTATACTAGTAGTTGGAACTCCTTCCATTTTTCCGAAAAAAGGTGGGGCATGTTTGCTTCGAGCACATATTGCACGTGAAAAACTCATTTGCTCTCGATGACATTTGGCCTGAGCTAAAACAAATTGTCGTTATTGCCACCCACGGACACCACGTACATGACGGCGACATCTTATAAAGACTTACGAAATTTATCCAAGGATCGTAGTACAATACAGACAGACAGACAGACAGACAGACAGACAGACAGACAGACAGACAGACAGACAGACAGACAGACAGACAGACAGACAGACAGACCAATATTTCCGTGTTTAACCTAGTGCAAGAGGGACACAATACGGCGGTGCCAAGCAAGGCTGCCGATTTCAGCCGCGATGTTGATGTGAGCCCGAGTGCATCACAGAATTCACAACCCACGGTTAAACAAGTTTCAGGGAACATCCAGTGGGTGCCTTATTTTGTGGCCAGTTTGTCTCTCTTCTTCGACGTGAATTCCTGATGCTTTGAAACCTTGCTCGTGCGTTTGTGAAAAGCTATTCTCAAGGCTTTAATTTTGGTGAGTTGAATTTCTCTTTCCAACGGGCAAGTCGCTACAAATATGAACCCCTCTTCTTCTGGCTAATACAGCGTATTTAATGCCCTTAGGCAGCGTCAGAACATTACCTGTGAGACACGATGCGATGCTGAAGAGAGCCAGCGGCCAGGCAGCCTGTTTCCGCGTCATGTGGAAGTCGTGCAGGAAGGCCACGTACATCACACCCGAGCACCGAAACGTCCACGAAATGCAGCTCATGACAGCGCAGCCTGCCACGGCCGCCACCCAGGGTCGGGCGCGGCAACGCAAGCCTTCGGACTTCCACAACAGCATCATGCTGCCTGGCTGAAGGGAGGAAAGGCGGCTGCATGAAGGACAAATTCACACCTTTTCTAACATTCTCACTGGTGGTTTTTAGGAAGATCGGCCTCATCAAACGTTATGCTACACTACTCTCATTTTAAATTTTGGTTCACCGGTTCCGTTTAAAAGCAAACGAAGCCTACAAACGGCCTCCAAATTGTTTTATATTTCAGTTTAAACTGAAAAAGATTTATTACGGAGGGCATCGTCAAGCATACCTTTTTTGCTCACTTGTATAGGGCAGGCGTCTCGTCTTCACCTTACGTCATTACGAACATGTTTCGTTATATTGGGACTCTCCGCGTCGTGCTGATTTTGTTGGTCGACATGAGTACGCATGGCGTTAGCATCCTTCAGGTTGGCGACATTGGGAGAAATATTTTGTTTACTTTTTCTCAGGCTAGGTAAAAGGACGTCGACACCTGCTTTTAATGACACATCTGCCAATCTCTTCCTTACTGTAATTTTTCGCTTGTGTTTCAGAAATGCTGCAGATATCTAAACCATCGACTTCTTTTCTCGACCCTGGTATTTCATTTCTGATACGCCACATGGCCTACCATTTTTACATGCGTAAAAAACATCACTGCGTCGCCATTCCTATTTCGGTGCAACGATTCTTAAGAAACCTAAACGAATAATATACAAAACACTGAGCCAAACCTTCGCAAACTTATTCACCAAACCTTTAATAAGTTTTGCTTATAAAGTTTCCTCTGAAAGATATAAAAGTAGTGCAATAATATTTTAGAAGGAGAAAAGGACCCCAAAACTCGGGTATACTAATTATAGTTCTCAAGCAGTCAACGAAAACTTTGACCATCGTTCCAGAAAGACTATACGTATTTTGTGTGCGCGTGCTTTTTCTCATTTCTGCCGTCACTTTTTGTTTATCTAACTATTTGTGGTTTGCCTAATTATTTATCATAGTGTTTGCCATATTAGTTATTATAGTTTTTATCCCCAGTCAAGACCACACATTTCAGTAAATATATTTCGCCGTGACAGCCGCGCCGCTGTTCTCGTTACAGCCGCTGTGTCAACTTTTATCCCCAACCTCCTTACACCCATGGTGTGAATATTCCAGGTTACGGCATTCACACTCACGCGTGAAATTGGAAGTCGTTTCCGTGAGGCCAATGTGAGCGGTAGCTCCCGAGCTGAAGAAGTCCCGTTTCGCCATGTGCGGTACCAGACGACGCGCTGCTACCGTTGTCTGCTACTGCGGTAGCAGACGACCCCACACCGGCTATCCTGTGTGTTGCCTCGGAACGAGTTCCCTTGATCGCGCGGCATGTTTCCCTCTGTAACCTTCATTCAAAGTCTTCGCAACCCAAAAGAGCGACATTTTCAAACAAAGTTCCTTCTTCAAAGTGGGGCCATATACGCACACCCTTAAACAATATCATATACACCGTGTTAATTGCGGTCGTATGACTCTGTCTACTATCTCTGAAATCACCCGCCGCCCTTACTGACCCTCAAATTGGGGGTGCCCGTTCACTTACGAGAGTCACTGGGCCATTGAGAGGTGATGTCTCCGTGAGGCTCTGTTTAGGAAAACAAGCTCGAAGAAATTTAGTTTTGTACTACTGCTCCCGCCATTTTCAGCTTAGTCGGGTTTCTGTGACTCCCGGGTAGCCCTTGTGTAGTAGCGCCAAACACTGAGGCTTTCGCCGCGTGGGGTCCATGTCGCTTTAGGCAGCTGCCTGGATCTGCAAAACAAAAAAAAACATTGCTCAAAATTTCGCGCACCAAACCGGAACTAGCACGTTAAGGCTATGAGTACACATTTGGCGTCATACACATTTGAAAATGAAAAAGAATCGCCGCAGCATGCATTTCTTCTTGGTTCTACAATACCTGTAAGAAGACCTATTACAGGAAGAAAAAATCGCGAGTTAATGAGCAGCTTGCAATTTGGAAATAAGGTATTAAAGATTACGCGTCCACGGTCTTGAAATGCCCAGCGCTCGTATGTGCATGCCACGCGGCGACCGCCCAGCATCCCCGGCACACGTTTCTCAAGCCAAACATTGCTGCAGCGTTCGCCGCGCCTCCACCCCCACCAACACCACAGGCAATAGAAGTGGTCACTGAGGGAGAAGAAGAGTTAGTTGAAGTCTTTAATGGAGATGAGCAGTACTCAACTACACTCGGAGATGACCAATAAACGCACCTCTTACTCAATGGTGTCAGCGTGGTGAAACATGCTAACTCACACACAACGTTTAATGTCCAATGATTATAACTTAAAAGAACTGAATGAACCTCACACTTCTAGCAACACAAAGATGAAGTAAAAATCGTTGCAGAAGCGAAGAACAGGCCAATCGGCTGCAATCGTGGACTTGAACTGTCGTGATGGTAGTAAAGGTTGCGTACAGCTTCGATACCTTGACGTCTTCTGTGTTAGTGTGAGCTTCCTGATCCTATGTTTTTGTTAACCGCGTGAGGCACTGGATTAGTTAGATTATCATGATTTCGTTAATTAGTTTCGTGCGTTTTTTTCCTCAAATGCACGTGTGAGGTCATGATGATTTTGATGGCTTGTCTGAAATCATGTCCTCTTGATCAACGCTTCTGACCTATTTTTGCAACAAAGGCTTCCATGCACATTTTAGTTAAAACAACACTGTGAGGGTCGCTTATGCATTTGTGTGGTCACTAAATTGGCTCAAAGGCGCCCTGTGCGCAATGGGTGTTCGCTTGTGTGAACCTTGCGCCTAGTGGTACTAGTTTAGAAAGGTATTGCCTATTTACACTCGTCTTTGGGCTTGCTGTTACACAAGGCGCATAGATGGCGCCATCGGTTGTCGGACCACGAGTGCTTCGCTTTAAAAAGATATAGAAGTGATTCCGTTACAAGGCTCAAAATATTGCCACTTGAATTGTCAAGCACGATGGATCAGTACAGAATTTTAATATTTCCAGACCCTATTTTAAGCCGACAGTCCTGAATATTGACAAAAGGCCTCAGTATACAGCTAAAGAAGGGCCTCATCCAGGCCACTGTCGTGCTGTCACCAAGCCAGCCTATCGTGTCTAAGTATGAAATTTAGAAAGCATCGATAAAAAACGTATGCGCCAAGCCTTTCAATGGCTTTATGCAGTGCTAGCGTACTTATTCACTACGAGATGTAAACAAGAGTGTCGTTTTCAGTGTGTTCTTATGTCTTCATTTGACGGGCGTCAGACGTAAGTGCACACCTAAGGAGCAGCACCCCAAGGAGCTGCCGCCCATGCGAAGGCGGTGCCCTGAGGGCGCACTCGAGATAAAGGTCATTGCTTCCGCCGAAGCAGCGTGGACAACCCGATCAGGTCAATCCCCTGCTTTCACTCAACGGCTTCAATGGTCACCCCATGTGACTGTCTTTTCCACGTGATAGCAGCCTGTTTTGTAGATTCCGGGAGACTTGTGAACTGATGGCTACAGTACCGCTAATGCGAGTCAGGATCGACAAGCCTTCTCAGCGTCCGTTTAACACGAGTATACTCAGGTAAACAAGACTGAGGATAAGTTCGTGTTAGCGCTTCTTGAACAATTTTAAAAAGAAGGCTACATAAAATAACTTTCGGGTGAAAGAGTGGTTGGAAGGATGCGGCAAGAACGCTGAGTGATAACAAAAGCCCAAATACCTTGGGACAACAATACATTGGCCCAAAATTTTTATTACACTGGGACCATTGAGCCAAACTGTTTTCAACGGGATGTTATGCACGACAGCCATGACTTTACCTACCCACAGCAAAAATTGTAACACTAATCGTATTCTGACTCACATATTAAAAGACAAAGAAATAGAAAAGAGCATAAAAAAGGAGCAGGCTCATCGAAAGTAGACTATTAATAAATAATTTTAATGGCCCTTAATATCACGAAAACACCCAATAAATCCTTCAATGCAAACGCACTCAAGTTTGCCATGCATGTTTTGTCTCACGTTCCGTTAGAACAGCTGAGTAAACAAGCAGTTACCAATCATAGACAATTTGACCGATATTCGTCTATGTGATAAAGCATGCCTTATTTGCTTTATGTGCTTCACAAAGTTCTCCCAAATTATCCTTGCTTGTTGCCTTAACGTGTGTTCATCCGAATGTTTTCTTTCTGCACGTATTGTCCTTTTTCTCTATCAGCACGGTGTTTCTTCCTTTTCTCGAGCTGTTGCTGATCGCGGAGGCCGTTCACACGCATGCACATGAACACCCGTGGGCCGAGCCACGCACCGGACCGTCTCCAGCTCCCCAGTGCGCATACGCGGCGCGTGCTAACGTCACGCGTCCTCTTTCTTCTCCGCAGTACCATCTTTCATTATTCTAGCACAGGCACAGGTTTTAGAGCATTAACAATTGTTTGTTTGTTTTGTTGTAGCCAGATTGTTTTGTTGTCGCCCGTTCTAAAGCTTCCGCACTAAAATTTATTTCTATCGATGACATTATCATCGTGGAGACCAGCCCAGCATAGTCAGAGCAAACATTGAGGTGTCGTTAGCGTTAGGGATACGATCACCAAGCTTTGCAACGTCGCCGTGAACTTCATACGGCCCGTACGCTACCTGCAGAAATGGTGCTTCGATCGGAAGTGCTACCCGCTTCAGAATTTTGCAGGACTTCTTAACAGCGTACGCGGGGTTGGGAACGTGTGGTTCACCCACATATTTCGAAAAATAAAAACCCTTGTACTCCAGGTTGCGTAACTTTTGCCTACACGGCGAAGCATTATTCCCAGCCCGCAAACATCCTACAGAACCGTCCTAATTACATGTGGCGTGCTCTTGACGAATATGATTGCTGTGTTGGCCACTAAAGACGCTTGTATGCAAGGATGAGCTAAAGGGGCTAATAAAATTCTGTCAAAAGGTACTGCGACAACAAGAAGAACCCAGTTTTACCAGCACACAGCTTTAATTTACCTTGCTCTGTGCTTCCTTCGATGTCTATCAGCTGCGGGTGACAGCTAGCTCATATTTATTTGTTGTTGACAAAAGGCTGTCACAGCGGGCGACATTGCTCTTTGTTATGTGGCAAAAAAAAACTAACCATGTGCAAGTGATAGCTGCACGGCCAGCCTTCCTTTGCCGTATGGCATATAACTGAAAAAAAAAACAGATAACCTGAGAAAAGAGGCGAAAGAACACGCGTAGACTAGAGAAAAAGACGTTCCCTTCGCAAGAACAGTAAGCAGCGTATAAGACAGAAATGTATGTTGAATAAACATTTGCTTTAAAATTCACATTTGCTGCTAGAAAAGCCCAAGCACCATGGGTTTACTACATAGAAACGTAGTCGCTGAACGGTTCGCAACGCTCCACGCTTGTATGGCTCTTAGCTAAGCAGATAACGTTGTGCCCGGTTGTTTTTCTTTTAATTTCCCGCAGCTAAAATCATTCTCGCTGCCAGTGAAATCGGCGGTTTCACGCTATGGCACAATACTTCCCTCTAAGACCCCCATGGGAGATGTTGCTTCGCATTTTATATCTTCCTTTCTTCCAACAATTTTGTCAAGAAGAAGAAAGATGTGCTTTCTAACAGGAGGTTCCTCCAAAAACAATTTTTTTGTGTTTTTCTTTCAACGCATAAATTTCGGTTACTATGACTGCTCCGTAAATGTTCACCTCTCAACTGAATTTGCTGCCCGCATATATGTTGCTTAAACTGCTGGCATACTCGCAAGTTCTATGAATAATCATAAGCCTTCAGTCAAATACAACTTGCGTCTGAAGTTGGCTGCCATAAAGACATTGAAATAGCTTGTCACTCTCATACGATCTGATAGTTTTTCGTTCAGAATGTGCGTGGCGAAACGAAATCAACGAGTATAGAGTTCCTAAGAGTCTGATGAGTAGTTGTTAATTTGGTGAGAAGATAGCCAGGAACGCCGGAAGACAGATGTTTAGCACTACTTTAACTGCAGAGCTGTTTAAGCCGAGACAAATCCGTCCACTCACCAAAAAACCTCGAAGCCTCGAGAAAAAAAAAAGGGGTCAATGAAGTACCGCGAATCGAACCCGGGACCTCTACGTCGTGAAACGGCCCACCTAACCACTGGGCCACCCTTACTAAGGTACGAGGGGTACGGAGATAGCAGCGGCGGGGAGCAATAACATGTGCACCCAAATGTTGTTGTTGTTGTTGTTGTTGAAAACGTTTACTAAGACAAGAAAAAAACGATTCTCGTTGTCGGATCTGAACCTGGGCCCCTCGCGTTATTAAACCGGCGTCTATTCCATTAAACTATTACCGCAATCCGGGCGCACAGCATTTCCTTTGGGTTCGTAGAGCAGGCGTTGGCTCTGAACTTGGCCGTGGTTTCTAGCGCGTGCTAACGCTGTCTACCTTGGCAGAGATGTGAAAGCCTGCGGACGAAACGATCCGGGCCTGCCAGTCATGGAGAAGTTTCAGCGGCAAGTTCGCAAATAAATGCGAGGTGCAACATCCGGGTCTCCAAAGGAAGGAGAGGGGCCGCCAGCTCCGCTGTTCCTCCAGCCTTGCACCACTAATGCAACTGCACCAATTTTCTTATTTTCTTCGCATCGTGTTTTCGCCCGAAAATTCCAGCACTTCGTGTCG
Organism: Haemaphysalis longicornis; assembly: GCA_013339765.2. Lineage (NCBI taxonomy): Eukaryota > Metazoa > Arthropoda > Arachnida > Ixodida > Ixodidae > Haemaphysalis > Haemaphysalis longicornis. The sequence goes on from CM023453.1 coordinate 43,047,032, forward strand.
GACCTCTAGAAGAAGGATAGCGACCCACAAAATGGTACATTTTAGTTTCTATCAATTTTATGATTTTTGCATGAACCCCATTTCGAGGAGCAAATTTTTTTACGTGGAGATCCTCGGACTATTTGCCAGCTCTCTATCATTCGCTTGCTTATCTCAGGAAAAAGAGTGTCCCATTCTTTCGACGAGGACACTAATGATTATGACCGACGTAGGTATGATATAACCATATAATTTAGTAGCTCCAGTTATCTCGAAGAGTTGCAGCACCATCGTCTCAACACAGTGTGTCTAATTGGCGACGTACCAAAACGAGCTCATGTGGAGCTTCCGGTAAATTTCGTATATATAGTTCGTTGAGCCACTGTCGCCATCCTTAATCGTTATCCTCGTAAGCTTGACATGGTTTTCTAATTGAAGCACCACTTAGCCGTAGCAGAACCCTTGGCCGCTAATAAATTGAAATATCCGAACAGCTAATTTTACTGATCTTAGTTAAATTCGATTCTTACGGAGCTAACACTGTTTTAAATTGAACTAAATGGTGTCTGATAGGGGCTCTCATGTTCATGACACGGCATTTCAGTTCGCTAGCACCATGAGCGTCGGCAGGGGGGAGGGTGCAAAAGGGGCACTTGACCCCCCCCCCCCTCCTCCCCCGCCCTCTAGCCACTCCAGAACAATTACCCCGCCCACTCGCTGTCTCGCTCTTTCACCTTAATACAATCGGTTTGCCCCATTCAAGGCAAAATCCTCCCGATGCCGATGGCTACCACTGAATCTTCCTGCAACAGTCATGGCTCACAATCGAGCACAAATATCACTCAACCGATCTGCGTGCACTGTGCATAGAAACCACATTGCATTTTTAGCGTAAATTTGTGATTGCTCCTCGTCGTTGAGGGAGCCCTACGATTGTTGGCAGAAAGCAATAATTCCGACAGCCAATTGATCTATATTTAAAAGTGAATGTTTCCTAATCACACTCAAAATACAACACGCCAAAGATATTTTCTATTTTTTTTCTGTTCGCTCCTTCGTTTGCATGGTACATATGGCTATCTTGAACGAATCACAAGTACTCACCCGGTCCTGTTCGAAGGCGCCACGGAACGTCTTGTTCGTTTCCATGCCTTTGCGCGGCTATGCTACCAAGGAGCTTTCTCCACCTTCCCTCATCAGCGCACACCTTCCTGCAACTGATACGGCTATCGTGCCTTTCTTGCGTCCACAGTCCAGCCCAGCAGCTCCCGTCACGGCAGCACGCCCGGCACGTAATCTGGCCGCCTCTCGAAACCCAACCTCCGCTGTCGTAAGGACGCGGGACATGCCCGGCTGCCGTCACGAACACTCGCATACGACGCGGCTGATTGCGGCGCGCGCGCGCTGCAGCCGTCCTCGCTTTTCGTCGTCAGCGGTGTTGTGCTGTTGCACGCGTGTTGTTGGTTACCCCGAGAATTGACGACGCGGAAGCGGCTGATAACGCGAGCTTGACGTATCCGGCCAAGTAAAGCTGCGTGTGGTTGTGCACAGCTTGTTTTGCCGAGCCACAGGCACGCGAGTCGCTGCGCTGCGCTTGATACTACGAGCGCCGACTTGGCAGAGCCTTGAAGGAAGTGAGGTCTTTGCCTACCGATTGTGCGGTCTCCTCGATTTACAGGGCTTCCTCTGGGACGGTAACTGATAAACTTCTACGCTACGTATACGAGCACCGGATGTGCGCCCTGGGCTTTCCCCCGATGATTACACAACGTATTGTAAGAAAAGCTTGTGCGGTTTTGGTTAACGTGGCGGACAATTTTGGCTGACGTTAATAAGCCACTCCTGTCGAGGTGATCTCGCCCCTAGCAGGATGTGAGTGCTGCATATTTGAAATTTGCGCCCGCATAACAGGATTTTATGTGCAACCAATCAAACCGAGCTCACTTGTGTATGCATACCGTACCATTTCAGTGAAAGATATTATGGCTGGCTAGAGTTGTCATTAACCTGACAGTGATCGCAAACCTGGCCCGTATAGAACACGGGCGACTAAATTCGGGAAGCTGCTGGCTTTTACATGAATATTCCAGAGTTCATCATCCTCACCATCGACAGCAGCATCATAGTCATAGCCCTATATGCAGTGCAGCACTATGCCCTCTTCCATACACGTGCAAACACTCCTTTCTTGCTCTAGCTGAATCACAATTAGCACCCTCCTCTCTTTGCGGAGTTATCTGCCGTCCCCTGCTTCTACTCCCATCTCTGGATAGCCCGTCTGCTACACTGATGGCCCCGGGTTGTCAGTTCTCCGCGCAAGGTGCCAGGCTCAACTGACTCTCTTAGTTTCAGCTAGGATGTGCTCCATCCGAGTGTGTTCTCTACTCCATGACGGCCGTTTCGTATCGCAAAGCATTCCAAACACATGTAGCAGCTATCACAACAATCCATTCGAGTGATAATGCAGTGGTATCGACGTCACTTCACCGTAAAACCCTGCTGACCACACTATATGCTCCCAATTACTTCAGTACCAGTTTTAAAACCTACAGCTCAACGTCCCTGCTTGAACGTAAATGCAGGATGTTTTACTTATGTACCAACCTGTGGTGCAATTTATTTAGGTTTACAGCCTTCCCAGTTCTTTAGTTCGAACATTTGACTGTCGATGATTCGGTTTTAGTGCTGTTTTGATTGTTTAAAGTTCGTACCTCTTGGAAGGCCCAGTAATTCATTCGCTCTGGATAAGCCCTGGATAAACTATTATTCGTTCTGGATTAACTATTATGCTTGAAAGTTGTTATCCTTTTGTTCTTTCGGCATACTTGCATAAATAAAGCCATCAGAACTTCTTTTTCCTCTTTTCCCAAGAACTGCTTAATTTTGTGGGGCATTTTTTTCTCGATCTCACCTTACCAATGGCCCCATCCAAACGGCAATTGTAGGCGCATGTCAAGCACCGCAGGTCGTAATACAGTGATAGTACACAATCTGATGACACCGGCAACCTGTTAACACTTACCTTTTTTATCGGTCCATGTTATGAACAGTGTTTCAGAACAGTGAAGTGCACTTAATGCGGAGGAGAAGATATAAAGCTATGTAGGAGCAGCAACGCCGAGCCGCCTTCCTCCCATGCAGCGCATGCAACGAACTCAATTGCAAGCAATTGCGGCTTTCACGAACACTTTACGCCCTCAGAAAGATGTGTATCACTCCGTGCGCCATTCCAGGACAATTGGTCTACAGCTGCGCACATTACGACATTCGCCCTTTTCGAGATGCTGTGGTATCTGATTGTGTAGCTCTGTTTTCCATTCCATCGGTTGTTTGCACACCTGGGTGCAAAAGGATGCGTAAGACGATGTAGAAGCACAGATACGACCCCTGAAAATCGCTCCATGCTGCTTGCGGGCCAGTAAGGATAGTTATTCTTCCTTGACAAGTTGTTGCTGGCGCAACTTCTGGTGCCTCTTCTGCCGTGTTGCTCAGTGTGAATGTTGCTGCGCTGAATACCATGCGTGAGTAAGCACTGACCTTAGCAAAGATAACATCGGATTTTCCTTGCTGCTTGACTTGAACGAAACATTTATTCATTTTGCTACAAATGCAAGCTTGTGGAACGCTTTGTTAAAAGGGTTCACGATCGAACGGTTGCTGCCGCTTTTTTGCGTTTTAATGATGTTGCATTTTTTATCTCTTCATGTAGGTTTTGGTCTGTGGATGTATGTAAGGTGATGTCGATGGTAAGACAAATTATGCCTAGCCGTTTTTTAACTGTATTTTCGGTTAGAGCATCAATTTGACCTTCAAACCGAGGGAGAGGTGGTGAGATGGAAAGGAGGTAGGGAATGAGCAGTGGAAGGACAGGGTGTTATTAAAAACGAAAGGAAAGACAGTGACAAAGAAAGGGGAACAATGGGAAGTAGCAATTTAAACTTCCAAGCTAGAAGAGGGAAGGAAGAACTGGAGGAAAGAGATGGAGAGAGGAAGAGAGAGAAGCAAGGATAGGGAAAATTTTACCGAACCGATGAATGTTTGGCCACCCCGTATCTGTCTAACCATTCTGTCGGTGGATTGTGGTATGGTGCTTGAAAGAACTGGGGTGAGGGGATGGGGACGAAAGAAGACAGGGAATAGAGGAGGAGAACTGAAGGCAGCAGAGGAAGGGAGGTGCCATTTGACCTTTAAGCCTATGAGTGGTTGGTCCCTAGTTGTATGGTGAACCTTTTCTCCGAATGAGGGTGGACGGAGAGGAAGTGGAGCTGGGAGCAGCGTCGCCAACACAAGGTTTTTGTTTGGAGAAACTGGAGGAAGTGGGAGGACGGAAAGGTGATGGTGAGGGAAATGGTTTTCTGCAAAATCCATGCCGGCCTCCAGATGATCCTTCATCATGCAGGACCATTTGTATTTCGTACTTGCTTGGCAAGCTTCTAGACCGCATGCGCAATGGGAGTCTTCACTTCTTTCTACACGAGTCGGGTCTGCAGCACATGAACCAACACGGCTTCAAGCAAGGCCAAAGTACGACCTCAACACTGCAGCACTCTCTACGCTCGCGCCTTCAGTCTTGTCGTGACGAAGGATCGTTGGTCCTCCTTATATCTTTGGATTTCGAGGGGGCATTTCATTCCATCTGGCACCCGTATTTGCTGCACTTTTTGCGAACACACGGGTGCCCTTCGAAAATTTATAGCCTGCTCCAGTCCTTTTTACGCCACAGGGTGGTTCATTTCAATGGTCATGCTGGGTGCGTGTGGGCGCAAACCGTGAGAGGCAGTCGGCAAGGCTCGCCGCTCAGTTCCCTACCGTGGAATATTGTGATTCAGAACCTATTCTGCCTTCCTGTATCGCCGGATGTGCACCTGCAAGCTTACGCTGAAGAAGAGGTCGTTGTAATCAAGGGTAAGACGCGGTGGGCGATCGAGCATCTTGCCAATGAGACCCTTGAGCGAGTGTCAAAATGGACACGGGCGGCTAAGTTGCAACTCAACCCTACCAAATATACTTGCTTGCCTCCTGATTTCTAGGGGAGACCCGCCGCGGTGGCTCAGTGGCTAAGGCGTTGCGCTGCTGAGCACGAGTTCGCGGGTTCCATTCCCGGCCGTGGCGGCAGCTTTTCTGTTGGAGGCGAAAAGCAAAAACGCCCGTGTGTACGAGATTTCGGCGCACGTTAAAGCTCCCTAGGTGGTCAAAATTAATCCGGAGCCCTCCACTACGGCGCGCCTCATCGCCTGCGTTGCGTCGGCGCTTTAGCCCTACAATCAATCAATCAATTTCTAGGAGAGAGCGAGAACCGCAACGGAAGCCTACAATCAAGCTGGGCAGCACAACATTGCAGAAGGTCACAGAATTAAAGCTACTGGGAGTTGTCTTTGACAGGCACTTGGCATTTGTTGCCCACGCGAATCACCTGCGTAGGGGAATTGAAGAGATGTGTACTGCACTCATAGCATTTGCCAGGTTGCACTCGTTTTTAGACCGAAATTACCTGCGGCTCCTCTACCACCGCGTTATTCTTCCCGCAATCACTTACACAGCACCGGCATGGTGAGGTGACCGGTATCATCATTCGTTTCAGGCGAGGATTCACTCCTTGATGCGCTCTCCGCTTTTTGTAGGGACCGGCGCTTACGCAACCATCTGTACCGCAGCGCTGGAGGTGTTAGCCAACCCACATCCTTTGTCCATCCTTTTGGACATTGAAACGCGTCTTTTCAATTTGTTTTACCTTAAACGGCCTGTTTATTTGCCCAATACACATGTTTCTCCCACGGAGGTGGACCACCCTCTAGACCAGGCGTGCTGTCATCCTGCTCTTCGTTTGGGAAATCCGCCCAACAGAATTCACTCCCAAACGGCTTCACGGCTCTTTACAAGTTCAGGGTTGCACGCGTACGCAGACTGTTCCTTCACCCTGACATCTTCTGGTGCCGCATTCGTCGTGTTCAGTGCTCCGGAAGCTATAGTAACAGCCCAACACGTCCGCATAGCCCTCCCACAAGCTCCTATGATGCGGAAGCAATTGCTCTACATCGTCTATTCCTTTAACTTCAAAATAAAATGCCCTCAAGCACTGTTTTCATCTATACCGACTGTTTATCCCTACTTCTTGCTCTCGAAAACACCCTCAACACCTCAGACACTATTCACCAAATTCAAAGCAGCTATAGATTATTGGTTTCCTCTGTTGCCGTCTTCCTGTTTCACGTTCTTGGACGCTCGGGGGTGTGGGGAAATGAGCTTGCCGACTTCGTTGCCAAAGCTGCGGCAACCATGGGCGAAGAGGTGGGAGCGCGTGCTTCAAAGCACATCATAAGGGAGAGGCTTTTGAGGACTGGTCGGTTAGAATGGCAGCAGCCATGGAACACCGACAACGCTGATACTGAGTTGTTTCGCTGGGTTCCCAGTGGGCTCGCTATACCGCGTTGCTTTGCTCCACCCAGACGACCCGCCCACATAGTTACCGGACATGGCCCTTTCCCGCACTATTTCCACAAGGTCACCTTGCTCCCTGAAAACAGGTTTTTATGTGGACAGCTTGCCTTTTCTGCTTTTTCAGTCAGCCACTACCTCCTGGTTGCACTAGGACAGCCCCGATTCTAACCCGACTTAAACATGTCGCCCGCTTGCCCCTTGAACCTCCACATATGCGACAAGCCTTGGACGTTTCTTGGGACGTGCAAATCCTCATCGAGCTCGCCGATTTTGTGAGCAAGAACCTGCCGGACGTCTCGCGCTAACGAAATGGGCTCCGAAGCGATGTGTGTTGTTTGGGGGCGTAGTGCGTGCCTCTGTGATTATCAGTCCTCATTTGCGGCCTCTCTCAATTGAATTTAAGGTGCTGTGGGTGGTTGCTACCTGTGCTGAAGTGGACGGCTTGTGCTCATCCTCAGATCATCGCGGCGGCACTGTTATTCGGTGTGAGCTTCTCTGTAGCCGGACTGTGTAGTGGAGACACACGGGGTGAATTCGGAAATACGGATACTGCCTCTAGCACCTGTGCGTGTTAGAGTTTAGGACCTGTTCAAACTGCAGTGTGATGCTCCCGTGCTCTTTTCGTGTTGTGATTTTCATGCATTTGACTCTGCTTTGTTAATCGACTAATTCTTTATTTCGGAAATTTACATTTTGGCGCTTGCCCCTGTTCAGTTATATGTAATTGGCTGTAAACCTGCCATAGCTTTGCTGCTACGAGTGTTGTTACCCACTTTTTTTCTTTTCTTTTGGACGGGGGGGAACACGGAAAGGAGCGACAGCGAGGGACAATTCGGCCTTCAACGAGTGGTTGGTCTTTCGGTATCAGGATAACCGTCTCTCCAAACGAGAATGGTTGGAGGTAAGGTGTGGTTAGAGGAACCGGAAGGAGACAGATGAGGAGGAGGCAGGGTAAGGGGCAACTTGGCATTCTCACCAGGTGAGGTGGGGAGAGGCTGAGGATGTAATTCATTTAGTCACCTCAAATATGTCACAGGAGCGGCACAATGCTAATAGCATCGCACTGACAGCATCGCTGACGTGTTCGGCCGTGACTTTGTTCTCCAAGACACACCGGGATTATAAGCATGTTACTACTAAGTATTTCTGTTTTAGAGTTACGGCGACGAACTCCTACTGACCGACTCAGAAAAAAATTATGGCTACGAGCCCAGATATTACCGCGACATCGCGTGCTCTAATTAGGAAACATACACCCAGGAGTTCACACGACAGCTTATGTTACACACTTATCTTCTAGAAAACTAACTGTGCGACTGAGGAAAGGCACGGGGTGCCGAGTAACCTGCAAGTCCCAACGCTTCTTGAGAAAGAAAAGGTTGGCATTTCATAATTGCCTTACTAATTCCAGCCTACACGTGCAAACCGGCAACTTATTGTAAATCAAAGGCAAAAATTGAAAACACCTTATAACGGAACACAGAAAAGGAAAGTTTATGACAGCTGCATCTTACCGGTACTCACCCACGGGGCAGAAACTTGGAGGCTCACTAAGAGGGTTCAACCTAAATTGAGGACTACTCAGCGAGCAATGGAACGGCAGATGATAGGTGTGACATTAAGGGACAAGAAGAGAGCGGAGTGGGTCAGGGAACAAACGCGTGTTAAGGACATATTAGTAGAAATTAAGAAGAATAAATGTACGTGGGACCCGTCGCGGTGGCTCAGTGGCTAAGGCATTGCGCTGCTGAGCACGAGGTCGCGGGTTCGATTCCCGGCCGTGGCGGCCGCTTTTCTGATGGAGGCGAAAAGCAAAAAAGCCCGTGTGTACGAGATTTCGGTGCACGTAAAAGATCCCCAGGTGGTCAAAATTAATCCGGAGCCCTCCACTACGGCGCGCCTCATCGCCTGCGTTGCGTCGGCGCGTTAAACCCCTACAATCAATCAATGCACGTGGGCAGGGCCTGTAATGCGAAGGCAAGATAACCGTTGGTCATTCCGGGTAACAGTGTAGATCCCTAGAGAAGGCAACCGTGGCAGGGGGCGGAAGAAAATTAGATGGACAGACGAGATGAAGAAGTTTGCGGGGATAAATTGGTCGCAGTTAGCACAGGAGGGGGATAATTGGAGATTAATGGGAGAGGCATTTGCCCTGCAGTGTGCGTAGATAGGCTGGTGATGATGATGATGATGACAGTACACTTTATTTATTAGAAAGGGCAGGCGGGGTCTGATTATCAGAGTCAACTGGGGAATGAGTTAATGTAGTCCGCACACAGACTACGCAACGAAGAGCATACAAAATCCGCAAGTGTTCAAAACACACCAAAGAAGACAACAAAATTACGAGAAAAAAAAATGGGGAGATGGGGGGCAGGTCATTTGTACCCTGTTTGCCGGTGTTCCTCATGCACTGATACCCGCCTCGCGACTATATCACCGTCCCGCGCAATTACACGCTATGATGTTTCGCGGTAACTGCGACGAGCTGTTGTGTTCAGGCTTTGTGCATTCTTCTACCTTACCCGCCGCGGTGGCTCAGTGGCTAAGGCGTTGCGCTGATGAGCACGAGGTCGTGGGTTCGATTCCCGGTCGCGGTGGCCACTTTTTTGATGGAGGCGAAAAGCAAAACGCCCGTGTATACGAGATTTTTGAGCATGTTAAAGATCCCCAGGTGGTCAAAATTAATCCGGAGCCCTCCACTACGGCGCGCCTCATCGCCTGCGTTGCGTCGCCGTGTTAAACCCTACAATAAATCTACCTAGTAAAACATTTGTTCCGCCTAACTGCACTGGCATTGTTATTGTGACCCACAACGCCCGATTATTCGAATGAGCTACTGAGTCAAGGACACTAACTTATGATTTGAATCGCCAACATGTTCGTTCTGATTGCTCGTCTCACACCACTATAGCAACGTCGTCCGAGAATAACTATAGGCTCACAATGCGTCAATAATAGTAAAAAACAGTGATATCTCAAACCTTAGAACGCGCTTTATGTACATGACTAACGACTTAAATAAACAACTTACAAGTCATAGTTTCGTGAACACATTGTAAATATTTCACATGAAATGTTCCCGTCGATAAAATAATAATGGAGGGGTGAGATCTTACGGTATACGGTATAATTCAAAGTAACTTCTACAACTGAAAGTTTGAACTAATTGTCTAAGAGGAAAAATCAGGACATGAGGGTTTGTATTTTTAATAAAATTTATGTTAAAAAGTTTGCCGCAAATTTATTTCTGACGGCTTATATACGATCCAGTCTCAACTCAGCCAATTTCTTTTTGAAACCTCATTGCACTGTGTTCTAACAACATTTGTGAAAGTATGCATTTTGCCATCTATATACAGCCAAACCTGGATGTAAGGAACCTCTATGTAACGAATCGCTGGATATAACGAAGTTTTCAATTCCCCATTGCCAACTCCATTGACACCCATGTGTTTGTGACCTGTATCTAACGAGACGTCGCGACGGTTAACCTGGATGTAACAAATTTCGCTATGCTGATGAGCCATTGTTTTGCACGTTTTCTTAAAGGAACCATGAAGAGAAAATGCAAGTTGGTTTTATTCGAAAGATTTCGTGTTTTATAGTGCCCCCAGCGCTTGTCCGGATACAAACGGTGCTTTATTCGCTGAGAAATTAAACAATTTAGGTTAAAATTTTGATTTTCCCACTCAATTGTGCGTTTTCGTGGTCCCAACTGACATCACAGAAACCGACCGCTCTGCAGCCTAGAATACCTTCATTCACGCATCCGCCGTACAGGGTAGAGACACGTATACGCTGGCGCCGCCATTTTCGGTTGCTCGCTCGCCGCCGAAGCAAGACATTGTGTCAAAACCCCGCTAAAATTTTCGCCGCAACGCGGTTTACTGAAGAATTTTGAATCAATTGTCTGTTTCGCGTTGCTAGGTCTCGTGGGAAACGAAAAGAATAACGCGTTGAGCCCCGTTGGCCCAATTGCGGCGGCACGGGACCGTTCAAAGGTTGTCTCCACCCTGTACAGCGGTGTTGGTTTGTTCCCGCGTTTCTTTACGTTCCGTAACCTAGATGGCGCCACCATACCGTGGCAAGCGTTTGGTTTGTTTTTGCCCGCATTTAAACCTGGCTTGTTTTTGTTCTGGGAGAAAATATTCGTTCCCTGAAACAGTGCTCGCTCGACAAATGGGGTCACGTCAGACACCGTTGCTTGCGTCAATCGGCCAGTGTCGTCTGAGACAACCCCAAGCCCCGTAGTGCTGTGCAGCTAAACCAAGCATGCTGTGCGCAGTACGAACAGTGTACTTCTATGTTTACATGTGCTTTCGTAACTTCCACTGTTTGTTCCATCATTCTTATTGCTTTGTAAAGAATGTGCCCTAAATTTAAGCGCAAATCGCTCGTTCGTCTAGTTTGTAAGCTCTACCTAATTTGCGTCTGCTTCTGCCAGCCTCCGCCAATCGCAGAGCTTAGCTCATGTGACATCATAGGTTCTGTTGCGGAAAATGAGCTGGTGGGTCGCATGACCATTCCCGTTTTTCCTAATTATGTAGCTTATTTGAGCGAAGTTTACGTTAAAAGTGGTGTCAGTATGATTCTAACGAGACAATCTTTTGAATGAACCAAACTTGTGTTTTCTCTTCATGGCTCCTTTAAAACTTGGCTGGAAAAATGCACTGATTTAGCGAACTTCGTCGGCACCGCAAACTAGCGAGCGTTTCCAGTGTGAGTGCCGTGTCGGTTGGGTGCTAGGCCTGTCTGTCGACGTGTAATCGCGCGTCTCCACTGCTATCTGGGGTGTCGGTTCGTGGGTGATAAGTTCTGCTGCTGCAGAACGAAAAGTTCTGCCTTTTCAAGACAAGCTCGCAATTTTAAATGCCGTCTCCTCCGGCGAGAAAGAAGAACGTCCCCGCCCGGTGCAGTCTCACCGCTAGCACCCTCTCAACAATTTTGAGTGCGAAAAATAGCACCAAGTTCGCGAAAAGACGTCCTTTCAGCATCTGTTTGGTTCTTGACACGGGTTAAGGCACCGAAAAGTCTCAAAAGTGATCCCTAAGTTACGTTTGTGAAAACGGATGTAAGTGATCCTGCTTCTTTGGAGTGCCGTGTAGTGAAGTGCCTAAGCTCGTGGGACAGGAGCAGGCGCAACTCACGCAATTTTTCACCGTGAAATAAATCCTTGAGCGGCGAGTTCACCATCACTGACGCCTAGCACTTTGGTTTCGTTTCTCCGTCATTCACGCGAGCCTTAACTCAAACCCCGCATGTAACGAAAAATTGCGAATTTTGTTCCGTTTCGTTATATCCAGGTTTAACTGTATTCAGGCTCCCATTTTTGACAGAACGCTTTTTCGGGGGTTGTAGAAGTTTTATCTCGCCAGGAACTGTCACCGCTCCACCTTATTTTGGAGAAATTTGTATGTCTAAGCTAACGTTTGCAACCAAATTTAGACATGCAAGACGCAGTTGAACGGGCAAGTTCGTCCCGTTTAAACAGTTGAAAGGGAGCCAAGTGCAAGTGGGTAATTTTCCTTTTCCAAAGGATCTGCTAACCTATTACACCTGCGACATGCACACAACTAACTAGAAGCTTTAACGTCGTTTTCCCTGCCCACGAGATAAGCAGAGGTACCGCTCCATTGCTATTATCTCAACTGGTGTCTAGGCGCGCACTTTCACAACTGGTAGTTTTGGTATGCAAAGCAAGCGTGTTGCGACAAAACAGGACCCATCTGGAGAGATAAGGTAAGTGGCCATTATACAAAATAAGCAAAGGTCCTATGATGACTTAAATGTTTGTTTCTTACAGGCAGTCAGTAGTAAAAAATGATACATGGAGTACTACAATACTGACATTTGATGCACAAAGATGAGCTAGTATGGACGAGTCAGGACTAGTTCGCGCCGCCTAGAAGGTTTTTAATCACACACAAACTTTCGGTGTGGATTACACGCTCTTAGACTACATCAATGGCTCACTCCTCGCACACTCCCTATGGGTCTGTAGGGTTTTGATCTAGACGGACACGCCCTTTTTATTTTTTTCCTTCTCGGGAAAACGAAAGGGTGGCCCATCACCTTTTTTGTGTGACATTTTATGTGCGAAAAAAACTGGGGAAGCTTGCACTAAGTCGCGCAAGGCCGTAGCGCAGCTACAGGGTTTCTTTCTACGTGAGCAGTGTAGGAAACATCACCACGCATGTTTAGAAGTTCCAAATTGTTTATTTGCACGTTCCGTCGTCGCTTTGCACTGTGCTAGTTGTAGTCATCGTCATATTCATCGATACCGTCGGGTTCCTAATGGCAACCGCTACACGGAGTGGGCAAGTGTTCTGCAAGCTCATCCTAACCATTCTGGACCTACACCAGTCACTGCTCGTGAAATCGATGGAGCGGGACCTGCAAGTTGGCGCGGCAAGGCGTTGCGCACTCGTAGCCCTGGGAGGCAGGGAGGTTGCTGCAAGGCACGCGCTGACGAGCGATCCGCATTTTCTCGCTCCTCGGGATTCTCGCCTGGGTTTGTTTTTTTTTTTTTTTTTTACTAAAGCCAGGGAAGCTGGGCGGTCGGCGCGAGGCACGCGCTCACGAGCGGTCGTCATTTTTTTGTATTTCTAACGCGTTACGCTACGCGCCACACATTACGGCCACCTACAATAGCTCCGCTGTTGAAACGTGCCTGACTTGTTTTGAAACTTCCACCCTAACAGCCCTTTGCGCACGGGCAATCTCCTCCGTAGTCGGCGACAACTCTCACTTTCCTGTTTTCCCTGGTTAACAAGCGACAGATAACAGCTAAATAACTTATGTACAAATAGTGGGCACATTAAGATGATGAAATAGCCTTTATTTTAAAATATAGAGCGGGAGATCTTGTTCATGTGACCAACAGGAGGGTAGCTTCCGCGGTCCAGGATGTCACGGCCCTCTATTGTCCGCTTGGTCGGTGCACCAATAATCGCTGATTTCTCGGCTTCGCGCTGGCAGCAGGTTCTGCCTACGCTCTTCAGGCGGTTCCCCGTTCACTCGCACTTCCTTGGAGCCGTCGCAATACGAACCCATAGTGGTAGAGTCTACTCAATGTTCCACATAACTGACGGTTGCATTCTCGTAGTGTTGGATATATCATCTGTCCATAAGGTGGCCCTTGGGAAGGAGTTCAAAGTTTCTGCAGCTGCATTGCCTCCTCCTTACTAAGCGTGGCCGAAATGGTGGGTATTTTCTTGTATCTAATCTGTAGTGCTCTAGGATGTATCGGTAGCGTTTTGAGACGGTCGTCGGAACATGATCGCCTGTGATACCCCTGCTTTTCGTCTCGTTGCGCCCAAGCGATATGAACGTTTGGTGTATTTTGTAGCGTCAGTGCGGCAGCGGAGATACGGCTTCTGGAAATTTTTGCATGCTGCTGCCGAGTCGGTAAGGACTCTTCTTCTTTCTTGACAAATGGTTGTTGCGAGCGCAACCGCTGCCTCCTTCGGCGAGTTGGTGCCGCTCAGTGTGAATGTTTCTGCAGCGAGCTCATTTCCCGTTCTGGCGTTTCCGTTCGTTGCATCATTGTTCGAGCCCCTCTTGGTGTCGAGTGCCTGGTAGCGTGGCTTTTTCTGGTCGATTGTTTCCGTCCCTGCTTCGTGTCATGCGGCGAGGCTAAAGCGCTGACGGTGCCTGAAAGTGAAACTCGAGGTTCTTCTCAGCTTCCTTCGCTTATTTGCTAGCTCCTTTCTTGCGCTCCTCCTCGCATACCGGCTTGCTGACTTGACTACTGCTTCCTCGCAGGTGCAGAAACAATGAAGACTGGTGCACTCTGAAAGTGCTTGCACAAGATATTGATGTCATTGCCTTAGGAAAGGAATCTTCTGCTTGTCGACAACATGCTTTTTCTCCCTCCAAATGCTTATAGTGTGTCCTTAATTAAATCACATAAGTGTTATTTGCCACTGTGTACTAAATAACGAACAGTAGTTATGCAGTTGACGTAGCCTCTTTTTGTAGCCCCCAAAAGCACTTTGGCCGTTCCGGCCGGCAGGCAACCGCTTCCAGTGGCGACCACATCACGATGCACTAGAATCTTCCCCTGTGCGTAAGAGTCCGATAAGGTGCCAGGAGGAGAAATTCTCAGAAGGGAGATCGTTACAACCGCGCAGATAAAAATATCCGAGCGCTCTGTGCTACTTATCACGCACCGTCTTTTGTACTCTCGTTTGAGGCCCTCCTCGCTAAAATCCACTGGCGAAGGCACTCGGCAGACCATGTCAAGCATATAAGTAGGCCGACAGCTGAGAGGAACGTGTACAGGCCTGAGTACGAGCTCCCCTGGTCTCTGTAGTAGCCTGCGTAGAGAGAATGGGGAAAATCAAAAGCCTGTATGAAAATAAATCGCTGCCATTGGGCCAATGACGCTCTATTCCGAAAGGTTGCACTTATTGCAGTAAATATCACGGCATTTTCTTTTTGGCTGTCTAGCCTAGGCTTCAATTACAGCCTTTAAGTTAGTCCACGTCGACTTACTGCAAACACACATTCAATATTCCAACTAACGTTATACTTAAATTCTACGCGATCATAAAACAATATGTTAAATCGCTTGCCTATTACAAATTTCTTCCCCTTCCCGGTGAAGTTCCCTATGTCGAGTTGACACTCTACATATCCCAGTTCTATCACAAAGTTTGCGACAGCTGCATCACTAAAGCGGCGTGCCTTCTTTGGTGGTCTGTTGTGGAACGTTATGCATAGCGATCGAGCGCACGCTAATTTTACGTCCGTTTTTAAGCTGACGTGAAACACCTGGAGCCTTAATACCGAAATATACATATAAAAGGCACCGGTCTTCATTGTAATTATTTATTATGTAGAAGTTTCACAACATTCAACTACGACTGAGTTCAAGGCAGGTTGATCGAACATTATTTACAACCTTATATTATATGAAACTCCTCTCTAATTGTTTTGTGTCAGCGTATCGTTTCGCCTTCCGTGTATATATCGATACCTTGTAACAATGGGTCGCAGTTTCATTTCTGTGTTGTTTTTTTTTTTCGTCTGCCCTTTTGATGTATCAGGTCATTCTCTAGTGCACTGACTGACGCTGCCTTTGTCGTTCTTGTGTCGTTGTGGTAATTCTTACCCATTTTTTCTTGTATATAAGAGCCTTTGCTCTGATTTTTCCTTAATTGCGCTGTTACTTAATTTTCAATTGTAAGTAACGATCCTGTCCTTAAGTGAGCCCATCTAAAAGCGAAATAAACGCGTCGGTCGTGCTTACCAATTAGCAGAGACTTCGGAGCATCCAGACCTGCATTGATCAGGCCCGCGCAAGTAATGGCCGTGGGAAGCAGCCTGACGCCGAAGTACTCGCTGTATAGAACCGAGACGAGTATCATGCTGCTCCCAGCCGCCAGACCCAGCAAGAGGCTACTCAGTGCCAGCACGACGAAGGAGTCGCTGAACACGAAGCCGAGCACTGACGCCGACATTGCAAGGAAAGACACGGCCATCACGTCCCTCCTGAAAGACAAAGGCACGTTGAAAGGTTACCCAACAACAGAAACAAAACTGAGCGAGTTGAGCTGTAAGTAGGCTAACACTGGGGGTTATTGCACACCCATAACATTTTTTTTTCTTATAAAATGCCGCTATCAAATTTGTATGCATGGAGCGCACAGTACCCCGGTGAATATACTGTACTTATCTTCTCTTATCAGCACCAAAAAGCGCACCATGGTGAATTTATGATTGCCGTACTGAGAGAAAGTTAGTTGTCTACTACGGGCACCGTGTTGTTTTACAGGCAGCATAAGATGCTAGACACATCAATCCCCTAGTTTAAGTTAGCGAATATAAATATCTTGGTGTCACAATTACAAACAATTTAAGTTGGAACACTCGCATCAGTAACGTTTGCGCCTCCGCGTTCCGTAAGTTTTGTCAGCTGAGGCATAAGCTTAAAGATACTCCATCTCATGAAAAATATCTAGCCTATACCAATTCTATTAGACCAAAACTAGGATATGCTTGCATTAGTCTCACATCCCTACACCAAATCTAACATCAATACCATCAAGAAAATCCTAAGACGGGCAGTACGTTTTATTTACTCTGTTACAAATCTTATGTTCAGTAATAACATCCCTAACCAGGATATATCCAACTGTTCACAAATGTGCTTAGATTAGACCGTACTGCGTATCTTAGACCCTTTCAACAAGAAAAACCCGTCACCCCCATGATTTTTCTTTAACGCCATTTTTCGCCAGGACTAACACTTTCAAGTATTCATTGCTTCTTCGCACCATTGATGAATGGAACTTGCAGCCCGTAACTGCACTTTCATAAGTAGAAAACTTGGAGGTGTATTTGTACCGGAGTGCCATTGTCTAGAACTGAAATTGCTGTATTGGTGCATTGTTGTTCCTGCGTATTGTCTGACTTTTTTTCCTTCTATCACATCTTTTTTTCTGCCGTGATGTTATTTTTTACTTGCGTTTCGATATTCATACTGTTTTTTCTTTCTTGTTTTCTCTGCACATTTTTTCTTACTTTACTTTTACGCAAAGTGACGTGTGTATACTTCTCTTTAACATCTTCTTGTCTTGCCACTCCTGCTTGGGCTATCTGAACCCTGCAGTATTTAAAAAATAAATAAACTCAGGGATCGCAGCCAACGCCGCTCGTTTCGACGACATCAGTGTGAAGACAGCCGCCTCCCCCCACCCCCACGCCGACCATCACTCGAGTGCCTACGCCGTGTCGGGTGTACGCGACTGCCCAGGAACCCCCGCATACCCCCAGTGGCAGCAGACTGCCAGAAGCGAGACCCCTGTAGATCATAACTGCCACTGGCAATAAAGGGCTCGTTGAATGAACGTTTAAAGCGAATCATACGGTCAAGAACGCACCAAATTCGGAATTTTTTGTCAATAAAATATGAATTTTAAAATCATGGGAATGAAAGCAAATGTGAAAAAGTGGCTATGGTTGGATCTGACCCAGCAGTCTTCAGACTGCTCCTCATACAACTTCGGCACTAGGATCACGGACGCGTGGGATTAAAAGAAAACCTTCCTTTCGCCGCTAGTTGTCGGAACATAACCCCTTGTATAACCCGAGATACCTATAGGTACACATATGCATTGTGTCTATGCATCTGGCGCCTAAAAAAAACTTTACAAATCACTTGAACTGATTAAGACGGATTTTTGGGCAACTTGCAATTGTATTGAGGACGTGTACAGCGCACAATTTTAACAAAGGACAAAGGGGGACGACAGGGACAAGAGCTTGTCCATGTCATTCATCTTAAGGGTGCTGGTTTAGGCCTGTCATCCTTCTGAAGTTCTTCGTCTAAATTTTGCGCTTTACACGTCTTCAATCACTCCTATAAATATATTTGCACTCATGAATTTTAGCGTATGCGACGAACTATTTCTTTTTAATTGGCATAGTTCTTTGCTTGAGCGTCCTAAGCCTTACTTACCTCTGGCAGAATTTCCTGTCCGACAGCTGCCCGGAGAGCAGGCGACCAGTCATGTCGCCCCCACTTTGGCACGAGAGGAGGACGGCGATTTCCCAGCGGCTCAGCCCTTTTGTGTCGGCGTAATCCACAACGGTGATCATGAAGATGCCCACGATGTAGCGCAGGGCGAGGGTTGTCGCCACTATCACAAAGTACATGGGGCTCTTCAAGAACGGCAGCTCCTCGTGAAGCACCCGTTTCACTCGCGAAACAGCACCACCGTTGGCGGCACGATCACACATCTCTTGAGTCTCTTCGCTCAGTTTGCTCTCCTCGGGCCTCTTGGGCGATGTTTCGCAGTCTTTTGGCCGGCTGATGAGCAGCGATCCGGGAATCGCGTTCATGGCGAGGCCTCCGACGATGAGGAAGGTTCCCCGTAATCCGAAAGTATCGAGCAGGAAAAAAATAAGAGGCGGGAAAATGAATGGTATTAATGTCGTGCCCATGTAGCTGAGTCCACTGGCCGTGGCACGGTATCTGGAATCAAAGAGAAAAGATACGCATCTATAAACGACCGTGTGGCTGGCTCACATGCTTACCAGTGAAAGATGACAAGAATGTGTCAGAAAAATAAATGCAGGAACAAGGTGTACTTGTGGACATGCAGTCACCCAGATGAGTGAATAGCGGAATTTATAACTGCATAGTATTACGTTCCAATTCACATGTTGTTTACCCTCAGCTATACGTTAATAATGACACGGTATGCAGACGAAACACAAGTTTGTTTTATTCGAAAGATTTGTGTGTTTTATAGTGCCCCAAGCGCTTGTCCGGCAGCAAACGATGCCGCGTTCACACAGAGATTAATCAATTTAGGTTAAAATTTGATTCTTCCTCCAAATCGTGTGTTTCGTGACGTCTGACATGTAGTCACAAAGGCGGGCAATTCAAACGAACTTCCAGTGCGTAATTAGGATCCCCAGCCTTGCTTACCGTCAGTCCTCCCAGACCAGACAGCGCTACCATACTGAGCCGCGGACCCTTGTCCGCCGTTGCCTAGTTTCTGACCGTATTTGCACCTGTCTTGTTTTTGTTATGTTAGAAAGTAATCCTTTCGTGAAACATGGCGTGTGCTCGACAAAGAGGGTCACGTAAGAGAGCGTCGCTTACGCCATCGGCCAGTGTCGTGTAAGACAACTCCAAAGCGGCGGACCGCTGTGCAGCTAAAACAAGCATAGTGCGCCCAGTGCCAACAGCAGTGCGCATCGGTACTTCTATGTTTACGTGCATTTTCGTAACTTCCATTGTTTGCCCCACATTCGCGCTGGTATAAAATGAATATGCATCACATTTAACCACAACTAGCTCATTCGACAAGCTTATAAGCCCTGCCTAATTTGCGTTTGCGTTTGCCAGCCTCAGCCAATGGCACACTGGGCATATGACTTCATAGGTTATGTGGCGAGAAATGAGCTAGCGGGTCGCATAGGACTGCCTTCTCTTCCTAAATATATAGCTTATTTGAGCGAAGTGTGCGTTCAAAGTGGTGTCAGTATGATTCTAACGAGGCAATGTTTCGAATGAACCAAACTTGTGTTCAAATGAACCAAACTTGTGTTTTGTCTGCATGACCTCTTTAAGGCACAGGAAACAAGCATGAACCATTTTAAGTGGTGTCAGTATGATTATAATGAGGAAATGTTTCGAATGAACCCAACTTGTTCAAATGACCAAACTTGTGTTTTGTCTGCATGGCCTCTTTAAGGCACAGGAAACATAGCATGAACCATTTTAAAATATGATTAATTGTAGTTAAAGGTGCACGGACCTTGAATATTTTGAATATTTTCTTATACTACGCCGGTAAACGAAGCACAAGGAGGTAAGTACGCATCGAAGTACTTTTCTAGAGCTTTTTACACAAATAGAACCTCATCGCAGATCAGTTATAAGGGCTTAATATTGAAGAACACGAGAACGAGTTTTGTCGGATGCATTCAATTTGAAAAGTATTATTGATCAGTGAAAGAGCTACATGTGGTTAAATTATTCTGGAGCCTCATATTGCACTGCACATTATAGCCCAGGTGTTTCAATGAGAAGTTTCAGGTATTGAGGGTTAATGCTTTGCTGTAGGAAACATTTAGCGTTCATAATAAGTTTTCACTGTGTTCTTAACACATGAATTTTCGTGCGTAATTGTGATTCTCCAGGCAGAATAAAGATTTGTGATATCCAGCGCAATATTTTTAGAGGGACATTCAATTTGCTGATCTCATCATCATCATCATCACAAGCCTATCTATGCCTACTGCAGGGCGAAGGCCTCTCCCATTCATCTCCAATTATCCCAGTCATGTGCTAACTGCGACCAATTTATCCCCGCAAACTTACTGAGTTGTTAGTCTGCGCTGGTCTTCGTGTCTCTGTTTAGTCCTCGTTTTTTGTGTGCGCAAAAGTTACAGCTGTGAATTGTCACCAACTAGCCCGCCTTTCAGTGTTACTGATCTCATCTGCCCTATCTAACTTCCTGACGCCCCCGACCACGCTTGCCTTCTCTAGGGACCCCCTCTGTTACCCTTAATGACCAACGATTATCTTGCCTTCCCATTACATGCCATGCCAACGTCCATTTCTTCTTCTTAATTTCTACAAATATATCCTTAACACGTGTTTTTGTTCCCTGACCCACTCCTCTCTGTTCTTGTCCCTTAATGTTACACCTATCATCTTCCGTTCCATTGCTCGCTGAGTCGTCCTCAATTTAAGTTGAACCGTCTTAGTGAGCCTCCAAGTTTCTGCCCCGTAGGTGAGTACCGGTGAGATGTAGCTGTCATACACTTTCTTCTTCAGGAACAATGGTAGGCTGCCATTCATTATCTGGCAATGCTTCCCGAACGCACTCCACCCCATTCTTATCCTTCTAATTATCTCTGCCTCATGGTTGAGATCCGGGATCACAACTTGGCCTAAGTAGATATATTCGCTTACCACTTCCAATGCCTCGCCACCCATCTCAAGCCGCTGTGCTGTCCCGAGGTTATTGATCATTACTTTAGTTTTTTGCATATTAATTTTCAGGCCCACGGTTCTACTCTGTTTGTCCAGTGGAGTAAGCATGCTTTGCAATTCGTCCCCCGAGTTACTTAGCAAGGCAACGTTATCAGCAAATCTGAGGTTACTGAGGTATTGTCCATTAACCCTTACTCCCACCTGTTCCCAATCCAATGTTCTGAATACTTCTTGTAAACATGCTGTGAATAACATTGAAGAGGTTGTGTCTCCTTGCCTGACGCCCTTCCTTATAGGTATTTTACTGCTCTCCTTATGGAGGATGATGGTAGCTGTGGACTCATTGTAAATATCCTCTAGTATTCTTACATAATGATCATCTACACCCTGGTTTCGTAATGCCTGAATGACTGCTGAGGTTTCGACCGAGTCAAATGCTTTCTCATAATCTATGAAGGCTATACATAGGGGTTCAGTATACTCCGCGCACTTCTCTATCAGCTGATTGATCGTATGAATATGGTCTATTGTTGAATAACACTTACGGCACCCTGAATTTGCTGATACGCATCGCAAATTCATCATTTTTTCTAAGCTTGGGTATTAGCCCATGGTAAAAAGTAGCGACCGGATTTTAGGCAAATGCCTATTTTTTTTCTTGCATTCCTATTACCCCATTTCGATATATGAGCACGAATTGGAGGTCAAGGATGGCTTTTATGGTGATTTTATAGTGCCTATAAATGCCTATTTTGGGTGTTGGTGCCTAAACTCCGATAAATGCCTATAAATGCCTTTTTTCTCAAATTGGCGCCTAAATCAGCACTATGTAGCGTCAAGTTTCGCTTTCGAGTGCAATTTGATACCTTTATTCATTCTACCTGGAAATATTTACTGTTCTGAATTGTATGGGTTTGAACGTGGTCTTATTTTTAACACTTCCCCCTCCCTTTGCGCCGGTGCAACCGGAGCGGCGGCTTCTGCATGCTTTACGGGTGGCTTTCCCGCAGGACTTGGCGGTGGACGCACAACTCTACTCCCTATGGGAACTATGATACCGTCAGGGGAAAAGAAAGTGATGGTGAAAAATTACGCCCACCTCCCCTCGCGGGAACCCTGGTGTGATGCAGCGCATCTGGGTGGTTCCATTGGTGTTTCCGTTGGGTTGATTCTCTAAAGGAACCATCGCATCAAGCAATCGTCGAGTACTGCGAGAGAGTGCAAACAGAGCACGGACGACCGTCGACTGAGACCGCGTTCGCTATCGGAGAGAGGAGAGGAGGAGAGTGGAGGAGAGACGCACCTGTGCCGACGCCGCCGCCGCTGTTAGGCGAGAGCGTTCGCTATCGGAGAGAGGAGAGGAGGATAGTGGAGGAGAGAGGGACGCCGCTATGAACAAACATTAGCAAAAATCAGAGAAGAGCTTGGCGACTCCTGAACAGACCTGAACAATGAACAGACATTAGCAAAAATCAGAGAGGAGCTTGGCGACTCCTGCATTTGGATTTCGGTAGACGAAACAACAGACGTCAAAGGGCGCTTTGTCGCTCACTTTCTTGCTGGGAAGCTTGCGGCGCACGAGAACACAAGGACTTTCCTCGTGTGTTCGAAACCTTTGGAGAGAATAAATGGAGAGTCTCTAGCATTCTTTGTAAACGAATCCCCAAAGGTTCTTTTCCCTACAGGAGTCGAGCCCACCAAGGTTCTGTTGCTCTACACAGACGCTGCAACCTACATGCACAAGGCCGCTCATCTCCTGAAGGCCTTCTACCCGCAGATGCTCCATGTCACTTGCCTAGCGCATGCGCTTCATCGTGTTTGTGAGGAACTGAGGAAGCACTTCACTGACATAAACGAGCTTATTGGTTCAGCCAAGGCCCTGTTCCTGAAGGCACCCTCTCGCGTGCGCGTCTTCAAGGAGATGCTGCCTGATGTGCCCCTTCCGCCAGAACCCGTCGTCACACGATGGGGAACGTGGCTAGAAGCTGTTGAGTACTACAACTGCTACTTTTCGGACATCAAGGCCGTGATCAACGGCCTTCCAACTGACGAGAGTGTTGCAGTCACAAAGGCTCAAGCTCTCCTCTCCGTGAATAGCCTTCCAGGAGACCTCGCGTACCTCTGCGCCAACTTCACGTTCTTAGCAGATTCTATCAAAAAACTTGAAAGTGTGGGAGAAACTCTTGTTACGAACGTTGCGCTAATTCTCCACGCCCAGGAAAGAATCGCCACCGTTCCCGAAGGACCCGTCGCAGAAAAGGCACGTGCGAAGCTGCAATCGGTTTTGGACAAAAACAAGGGGTTTTCTGTCCTGAAAGAAGCTTTAGAAGTCTGTGCTGGTGAGCACTGTAGGATCCCAGTGTCAATTACCCATCGAATCATCCCAAGTATAAGTACGCACCAATCACATCTCTCGACGTCGAGCGTTCGTTCTCCGCGTACAAACTCATTCTCAGCGACAAGAGGCACAATTTTTAACCCGGAAATCTGGAGATGCTGGTAGTTACCTATTGTTTCTATAATTTTCATAGTGATTCTTAAAATAGGTTCCGCGTTCTGTCCAAACACAATTCTTAATATTTATATTTCGAATGAGCGTATGTGTATATGGCAGTGTTGAAATGTCTTGCCTGTATAATTAAGGTACCTGTAGAGAATTGCTAAAGTTTGTACGTAAGTTCTCACGTAACAACCTGTTAATTACTTAACAAACCTTGTCTATCTTGCATTTAATATTTTCTTGCTTTATTGTAATTTAATTGCGTCAGGCAGACATAACTTTGCGCTTTTATAAATAAGTATTACCATATTTCAAGTATTGTTTCTCCTGCCTGTTTCACAATATGCGACGCTTGAGTGACTTTCGCATCTGAACATGTATGTAAGCACTGCGCTTATGAAATTAAGCCAATTGATCGCCATTCGCCCAGAGATATTACGGGGCAATTTCACGTCTAAGGTCAATGTATAGAACTTGTTATTAGAGAAAAATAAAGAATTGAATTGAATTGAATTGAACTGTTACTGCCATTGTGGCCTCATAGCAATGACATTTTTGGATTTCCTGTCGTGCTTACAGTTCGCTCACGTCTTCACTTGAAATTATTAGCATTTATCTAAAAATTTATTGCGCCTATTTTATTCTTTTTAGTGCCTAAAACGTTGTTTTTGCCGCCTATTTTTGGCGCCTAAAACATGCTTTTTTAGTGCCTAAAAATCCGGCCTCTAGTAATAAGCTTGCGGGTTGGATTAAGCAAGGTAGCATAATCTACTCACGTGCGAAATCGAGTGTTAATCACAACCATGTTGGATGGAAATATCAGCCCTTGGCCTATCGCTGCAAAAAAAGAATGGTCAAAATATTTTCAAATTTGCGTTAAGTTGCTGGCAGGTTAGAGCTGCTTTACTGGTGTTCACTCTTTGTCTTACCGGTGAACATTGTCAGGCATACTGTGATGCCGCTCATGGTCTGGAAAACAGCGCACAGCAGAATTCCCAGGGCACATAGAGTAGATCCAAGAATATGTACACTTCGAAGTGGCATAAACCTTAACATAACGTTCCACAGAGGGCCTGAAAAAAATTGAGAAACGATAACTTCCGTGGCTCTTGTTATTAGCTCATCGATAACATTGAAAACGTGCTCACAGTGGCCACAAAAGTGCGTCATTCTGGTCGCTAAAGCTCAAGAAACGAAAGCAAAACGACATGGTCAAACAAAAACAACTTGGTGGAATATCAGTCTAGAATAACCTGCTTGCTTCACCGGTAAAAAATTTAGCGTCATCTAAAATGGCTAAACCAAGATTAGCCGAGAGCGGGGTGCTGCCCCTTGGTTATACTGGGTTATTCTTCGCTAAGCACAGTTGTGGTTGCGTAAAGGTGGCTTAGCATAGACAAATAAACAGTGCACAATTTTTTATTGGTCAGGATATGCAGCTTCATTAGCATCCAACCATAAAAGCATAAAATTACCATAATAGCCTCATGACTATTTGAGATGTTAAACGACGCTAATTATCCCTAATTCAGTTAAATGAATATTTAGTTTTAAAATGGGTCGATAAGTTAAACGACGGGAAACTAGGATAAATGTTTATATTTTACCCTGGTTTCACAGGGTGTTCCGCCACCCAACGAACCGATGATCCTGCTTCATTCGTGCTTGCACCACCGATTCGACAACACACTCAAACACTACCCATACTGCAGCGATCAGAGAAAATGAACGAGGCGGCGCGCCGCAGCGTAAGGAACGTTTCTGCCAGCAAGAAAGACGCTTGTCCTCTTTCTTGATCTCTCGACATTCTTTCACTAAAAACATGGAGCCCGCTCTGGGGATTACCAGGCGTTGCCTGGCAACGGAGTCGTGCACCCCTCTTTCTTGCTGGCTCGGCACTCTTTGGCTCGCGTTTGCACCGCGCTCAGGAGCAGACTGTCGCAAGCGGCGCAGCTCTCGCTGTCGAGCTAACACATCAGAGCGTACATTGTGGACGTTTCGCTCTAACCATAAGCTGAACACACTGACATCAGATGCATTAAAACGACTGTTACAAACCCAGGCTGCGAAGAAATGGCGGTATAGTTAGTTACTTGCCAGTTAGTTGGGATATGGTTCCAATGAGAGCAAACGGCCACGACGCTTCTCTTCTTGAAACATGCAGGTTGCTTATCACGGCGACGAAGAAAATGCCACTGCAACGGTTTATCACGCACGCCCAAAATGTTGTCCAGCAACAGGCGACCGCAATGAGCCAACTTCGTGGCGTGTCGTGGTAACTCTTGGCAGCCTGCATTGCGTCCCTCTGAGTATTTTGGGTCCGTTCTGGAAGGCTACATCTGCCGGCCTCGTCTTCGTTCACACCTGGAGTAGGGAGTATAAGGAACAAAGAGAACAAGAAGGAAACGTCGTTGTGTAGGAGTAGCTATTC
Source organism: Haemaphysalis longicornis (assembly GCA_013339765.2). Lineage (NCBI taxonomy): Eukaryota > Metazoa > Arthropoda > Arachnida > Ixodida > Ixodidae > Haemaphysalis > Haemaphysalis longicornis. Next base: position 43,072,841 of record CM023453.1, read on the forward strand.
TTTGCCGAGCACACCATAGCATACACCGTGTACAGCCCCGCGCCTGCGCAAAAATGTACAACTGGCGAAGTTTAAAATTTCAGAAAGAGTAAATGCAAAATTTTAAAAGCTGAATAAGCCGCTAAAACTCACCTAATTAAATCAACAACATCCATCTTGTTCACCGCCCTCCCACGATGACGACAACAATTAAACAGCTGTTAAAAAACAAACCGAGACACCAATAAGTAAATGGTCACCATCCCGTCCAGCGAAGTTGTCGTAAACCACTACAAATGTAAGATGGGGGAGGGTATAAAATGTTTCTCGTCATCTCTGCGGGCTTGACGCTTGCGCTACGCAAATGCTGAGTCCTGTCTAGCCTGACGCATATGGTCTCGGCGTCTTGGGCAAGAAGGGCTCTATTTAATGACACTAGTCCTTCCTAGCCTTCAAACATAATCTGCAAACATAATCTTCACCAGAAACACATGGTGAAGAAGCTGGGGGGGGGGGAGCGGGGGAGGTGGTCTATTGTTTACAGCCGCCTTATCACCCGTAATGCGGTTTCGGTGCTTGTTTTGTCGCTTTTTTTAGATACTCAGCTCCATGCCGCATGCCTGATTAGCCCGACACATGCGCTGAGCATCTTAGGCAAGAACTTCTGGGTCCTGCCTCGGTTTCTTGGTTACAACACAAACTTTTGCGACAAACTAGAGGCTTACAGCTTCGCTGAAAAAAATCATGGAAGCACCAACCCCTCCCTGCATCTTCCCCAAAAAAGCACAATTCGCGATAGTAACGCATCGAATCCATATAATAGTGCAAATGTACATTTCTTGTCGCTCATGAAAAAACAAAACCAAGAGAAGCGGCGCAGGAATGCTTCCGCATTTTTAGACGGTTTTCAAAATTAGAATAATCGGAATTTCCACACTCACAGCCATTAACAGGAAAAGGATCGCCTACTGCATCCATTTCGTCTCAGGGAAAAACACCTTTATATGGTACAATAAAATTAAAGCCACATTTAACTGTGCACACAGCCCTATTCCGGTCACAGTTAAAGCGCTAACCCTGAAATAAAAAAGTGAAATAATGTTAAACCTACACAGCAAAAAATATCCCACCAAACAATTTGTTTCCTAGGAAGCTAGCGCTAGATGCGCCAGCATTGTTGTTGGTGTAGGCACTGATAATATCTGTTTTTTTTTAACAGCAGAACTGTTGTACAAGCCGTAATACCAAAAAAAAAATGCAGAGTGCTTGTGAGCGTGTGCCTCGCGGCCACCACCCAGTCTCCGGCTCGCACAGTGGCTTTATCAAAAAAAAAAAAAAAGCTCCACCGCTGTCGTGAAGCGCTACCACGCATGTAATGCTTGGCATGAAGAACACGACAATATCGATGCATATGAGGATGACTACTACTAGCACAGTGCAAAACGACGACGTAACATGTAAATAAACAATTTCAAACTTGTGTTCCTCAGTTGATTGATTGTAGGATTTAACGCGCCGACACAACGCAAACGATGAGCCGCGCCGTAGTGGAGGGCTCCGGATTAACTTTGACCTGCTGGGGATCTTTAACGTGCGCCGAAATCTCGTACACATGGCATTTTTGCTTTTCGCCTCCACCAGAAAAGCGGCCGCCGCGGCCGGGAATCGAACCGACCTCGTGCTTAGCAGCACAACGCCTTAGCCGCTGAGACACCGCGGCGGGTATGCGTCCTTCAGTGCTCACGTATAAAGAACTCCTGCAGCTTATCTGTGAATCAAGCGTTGCGGGACTTTGTGAAAGCTTCGCCAGTTGACCTGGTGGAGGTATACAATGCTGAGGATGACTGCATCCACCACCCACCGCGAACAATACGACGATCGCTGTGGTGCATATGACGCCGATTCCTAGCGCCGCAGCTATGCAAATAAACAATGATACTGAAAATTAACTATGAGTCAGTCAATGCTCACGTACCAAAGCTTCACCATTCAAATCTTGAGCGTGAGTGCAAGCTTCCCTAAATTTTTTCCCTTGTGATCCTTCAATCTTGTAACGAAGGTTGTTATCATTTTGTGGTGAGTTAATATACACAGAGTTGCACTACTTTAAATGGAAACAACCCAAAGAATTCTTTCCCAATACTATTTTGGTGTTAATGTCAAGCAAACTGTCTGCTTTCATTTTTTATAGCTTTGTGTACTGCAGCATCCCATTGCGGACTCGGAGAGAAAAATGCCACTAAAACCACCCCCATCCACCATCCCGAGAATATAGGAACGCACCACTCGTTAGGAGCAAATATCCATCAATTTCCAAGCAGAGAGTGGAGCTTAAACCTCCACCAAAAACGAACCATTCCAACATTAGGCGAACTCGTCATCCTGAATACAACGATCCGTTTCTGCTCAAATCAATTCCCTTTCTTAACACACGAGAGAATATCTAACTCAAGCTAAATAAAACTGCAACTCCTAAAACGTCTCACAGAAGTAAAAGAACAGCTGCACCATAACCAAGGAAATGGAAAGAAGCATTAAAAAATCAATATGAGGAAATAAACATGGAGGATGCTCGTCACTTACCACTGCGGCCGCAGAAATCCTCCTCGATCGCCTACATAGCATAATTCATGACGTGTGTGAAAAGCAGTTATGTATTTCCCGAACTCTGACTTCAGGGTACCTGACAAAATACTAGGTCGACGCGCACGTCAAAGTCCTTAAAGACAAATTTGGAAATAAGAAGCTGCAAAGAGCCCAAAAAAGACGCACCTCCAGCTGCATTTGCTTCTCGCCGCCCCTAAACAATGAATCATCACTCATAGCAATGACAGATCCCTTCTTGGCGAGCAGCCATCGCTAAGTTTCTATGCAGCCAAACGCCTCTTGTGATGCTATATGGCAGGGGTCGGCAGCCTTTTGAAGCAGAGGGCAGAGCTGCATGAAGTCGACACAGCGGCGGGCCAGGTGGCAAATCGAAAAGAAAAAAAATGGCCGCGTATCTGCTCTTTTCGTTGCAAATGTCGACAAAAGACGATAATCGGCTGGCGCCCCCTTCAAATAAACATCTCCCTTTTCTTTCTTGCTCCCATCTCATTCCGTTCCTCTCTCGTCTCGTTCCTCACCAAGATAACACGCTAGAGGTTTGCTGAAGTCAATTTAAATTTACCGCGTTCCACTGCCCCAAGTCGGGCGCCTCCATGCCAGCGCGGCCGTACGGCGGAGACGCTCGTGAATCGACGTACCATACTACAACGTTTACAAAACCACGTTTTGCTACTCCACAAGCGTTCTAAACGGAACGTGGAACCTATGTAGTGGAACCTTTCGTTGCTGTTGCCGCATGATTTCTTAAATGCCGCCAGGAGCACGGGTAACAGCAGGCGACGGTTTTCTGCAGTTTCTGTTGTATTTCATTTGATATCGTATAAACCAAGCATCTATGAATTTTTTAGTAAAGGAACACTGCAAATACCACATATGTATTGATTTTCTTTCTGCCTTATGTTTGCGTAATGTCTTGTTCCTGTTCAACTATGTTCACAAGTATGAAGATTGACACCTGACATAGACGTTTAGATTTAGCCATTAACTGCGCAAACTGTTTTGTGTCACAGGCGTTGCATGCCCATCACAGTCCCAAAAGACCACAAAAGCATTACTTCGTTTCTTAAAGGCTGAAAGATTGTAGAGACACTGTGTACCATTGTTCATTTGTCATTTGGCTAGTTCAACGTTTCAGTTTAGGCTTTATTATCACTCATTGTTTTGTTTTGGTACTTATTTTTATTTTTCTTTGCTTGCTCCTCAAGCTCTATTCCCTGTCTCTTGAATACCCTTTCTTTCTCTTTAAACCCCTCCTTCCCCACTTCCCATGCGTAGGGTAGCCAACCGGACTGTAACCTGGTTAACCTCCCTGCCTTTCATGCACTGTATTATCCTTCCTTCCTTCCTTGGCTGTGGGTATATAACACTATGCGCAGCTTCTGTTTCACTTTGGCCGGGTGGCTGTGTCGAGTCACAGACAGACAGACAGACCAAAATTTCTGTGTTTATGTAGCCCAAGAAAGACTATCGTCTTTGAAAACCATGCACCCCTCCAGTCAAACGACGACGATGGTTGAAAGCGAAGTTTTTCGCGATGGATTCTCTGGTTCGCCAATCCCACACTGCGAGTATGTGATACTCTGGAGGTAGGCGTCCCGTTTCTGGAATACCCACAGCAACTCTTGGGCTGTGCACTCCGTAGGCCTAACATTTGGGTTTTGGGTGGGGAACGTCATGCGACTAACCATATTGAGCAACTAACAGGTGGCTAACAGCCTCACGGCACGCAGAGCAACGCCATGCTTCACGTGACGGATTCCTTGGTTGTCTGAAATTTTCAAAACCGCTTCGACCATGTCGAAATGGCGCAATCGGATAGACGCTGGCTTCATAACGCGTGGGACCCAGGTTCGATTCCGGCAACAGGAAGCGGTTCTTTACTTTCACTTCACCCACGATCATTCACCATCAACGTCAGAGAAAGCTTGCCTCCCTGCGGGGTGCCTCGGCGTACAACGGCATCAGTGAGGACACTAAAGCGTCGCTTTAAAATTCAGCGAATTGGAAATATTATTTGACAATTATTTCCAACAATCCGGCTAAGTGTTAAGATGGGGAACAATGCCAACTAGAAGCGATAAATTCTCTATTCTTGTCTGCCGTATGACCCCATTTCAGGTCAAAACTGGCTTTTCGGCCTTCAAATAAAGAGTAAAAAGGGGAGGGCTGAAGGGTTGACGACATGGTGGTGCCGCATAATACTGCTCAGCGGGCCGAAGGTTGCCCACCCCTGCTATACGGCGTTAGAAGAAATGGGCCCAGAAAAATTTGCAGTTCGTGATTAAACGACAAAGGAACCCCTCACCCCTCCCCCCCCCCCCCCCCCCAGCAATATATGTTAATCTGAGCTTATATAAAACCCCAACACATCAGGCACGGACAACAATCTTCCCTTACCGAAATCACACCCCGCAATATACACCAACCAAGCTTCCAATGAACTCCGAACGAAAATTTTTCCAAACATTGACCCTAATTGTTAAGGGCCGATGGAGGAGAAAAGCAAAAACGGCCGTGTGTACGAGATTTCGGCGCACGTTAAAGATCTCCAGGTGGTCAAAATTAATCCGGAGCCCTCCACTACGGCGCGCCTCATCGCCTGCGTTGCGTCGGCGCGTTAAAACCCTACAATCAATCAATTGTTAAGGGCCATTGAATCAGGGACCGAAAGGTCAGGAGGGTTCATGGATAACTTGAACGCCATCACACTTAACACTCAAGGGGACAACACTCTTTGACGCCATGAAGCAAAATCAACGCCACCCTCCCAATTCCTACAAAGAATGGTAACTTCTTTGCCAGATATGTAACACCTGAACTCACCCTCACGTACAACTTTATTAGTTCGAAGTGGATGCGTTTTGGCAAAACACTAGACAGTGGTCGCTATATCCTATATAATTCAACTCGAAATCACTCACCAAAAGGCACACAAGCAGAGAGAGAGAGAGAGAGAGAGAGAGAGAGAGAGAGAGAATATAAACGTGTTTATTACGAGAACCAATGGGGAGAAGTCCTCAGTCCAAGGCCCCTTGAGCTTTTCCAGCCTCAACAGCCCTCACCACCAGCAGGCGCTGATCACTAGAAGTCGAGAGCTGGTCACACCTCTCTCCCAAAGCTCGTAAGAAAAAAGCAGGGATTGCGCGACTGTAGTAGGGCGTGGGCGCAGCCCCCTACCACATGAAACAGCATCCCGGGGGCTCCGCAGATGCGGCATAGCGGGGATTCTACGATGGGGTGCATTATATGGCACTTAGTGGGATGGCGAAAGGTATTTGCCTAGAGCGCAGAAAGCTGCCGCTCCTTCTGTTTCTTTAGGTGTTTATGCGCTGCTGGAAAGGGGATATTGTCTAACTTATAGTGTTGAGTTGTCTTATGATATGGGATCACTTCCATGCCTGCATCTGAATGGTACTGCCAGCATCATGAATCGTAAAAATTTCCGCGACACAGTACCAAACAGACCACAAACGACACCTCTAAAATATCAGACAAAGTACTCCACAGATGACGCGCATCTCTTGAACCCCTGGGATGTTCATAACCGACTAAGCTGGAACCAGAAGACTAGACAAAGCCTTAAAATTAGAATTTTGAGACTAAAACGAAAAGCTGCAACATACGCTCAGCCACTCAGCCAGCAGTACCGGAGCAATCGGAGCAACACGGCGCACAGTCTGCGCCGCCTTATCTTTAAAAGAGCCATGAAAGAAAACACAAGTTTGGTTTATTCAAAAGATTGCCTCGTTGGAATCATACTGACACCACTTTTAACGTAAACTTCGCTCAAATAAGCTATATAATTAGGAAAAAAGGGAATGGCCTTGCGACCCCCTAGCTGATTTCCCGCAACAGAACCTATGACGTCATACCAGACAGCTCTGTGATTGGCGGAGGGCGGCAAAAGCAAACGCAAATTAAGTAGAGCTTATAAGCTTGCCGAACGAGCTATTCGCGCTTAAATTTAGGGCGCATTCTTTTTAAAGCGCTAAGAATAATGGGACAAACAGTAGAAGTTACGAAAGCACACGTAAACATAGAAGTACCGATGCGTACTGCTGTTGGTGCTGCGCGCACTATGCTTGGTTTAGCTGTACAGGACTGCGGGGCTTTGGGGTTGTTTGAAACGACACTGGCCGATTGACGCAAGCGACGATGTCTTACGTGACCGTATTTGTCGAGCGAGCACCATGTTTCACGAAACGATTGTCTCCGTGAGCAAAACAAGCCAGGTACAAATGCGTTCACAAACAAGCCAAAGGCAGAAAACGGCTTTCCACGGTGTGGTGGCGCCATCTAGGTTCACTAACGGCAAACACGGCGCTGTGATGTCATTGCAGACAACGAAAACGCACGATTTCGCGGGAAAATCGAAATTTTAACTTCAATTAAAGAATTTTTTAGTGAATAAAGCATAATTTGCATTCGGACAAGCGCTGGGGGCACTATAAAACACGAAATCTTTCGAATAACACAAATTTGTGTTTTGTCTTCATGGCTCCTTTAAAGGGACACTGAAGGGTCGAAGCAAGTTGGTCTGTATGGATAGATTAAGGTTCCACGAATCAAATTCACCATTCTCGCAACTTGCAGTTGTTTTTAATAATTGCAGAAGATGCCAGAAACGTGAAAACGGGTGCCCAGACCCCGCAAGCTTTTGGGTACTACGGTTTGTGACGTCACAATATTTGTGCACGGCGAGAGCTCATTGGAGAAGCATCTATAAATGTTTTTTTTTTTTTTCTAAAATAAACAGTTTCGAAGTGGTTTTATACATGACGTAAATGTAAATCAAAGCTTTCCGTGAGCTTACGTAATTTTAAAAAACGAAGACAACAGATTTTACACACTGCGAGACAGGCCGCTTTTCTCACCCTCGGCAACCATCATGCTTTCAGTTTCGTTTTAAAAAAAAAAAAGCATTGGTGCGCAGTCATGTACCTTGTTGGGCGCCCAAGCTTTTGCGAGCAATATCTCCGACCGGAAGCGGCAAAGGAACGAAATGCACTGCAGGCGTTCAAGCGACCCGACCCGCATGAGCTCCGTTCTTCGCGCGCGGATGTTGTTATCGGTAAAGCGTGCCCGCGCCAAGTTCTAACCTTATCGCCCGTGAAAGGTTAGGGCACGAAGCAAGATGGTTAGGGTACTTACTGCAGACGGTTATCCAACCGATCCGAAATTGTGCACTTCCGCTCGCTGCAAGCCGCCTGTTGATAAATGATCCGTACATCGTGAGCGCATAGCTCTGCCCTTGATATGTTTGGGCCGGGCGGAGCCGCTCCGAAGTTTGGCCATCAGCCACGAAGACTACTCGAGACAGCTGCGGGAAGCGAGTGTGCATTTCACGCGAGGATGGCGTGTCGCGTGAGAGAAGAGAATATGAGATGGACGTGATCGCCAGACGAGCTGAGATGACGGCTGCCGCTGGAGCAACGCATAGCCGGGCGATATTTGAAACAGCGCTTGCCGCTGCTGCGTTCGCGGCCCGCGTGAAGCCTGGGTGGCCGGTGTAGACGGGCTCAACGGCCGCTGGAGCGGTGGAAAGCATTCTAGATCGGTTGGCGGCAAATAATAAAAGTGAAAGCCAGCCTCCTCGGTCAAAGAAATGTTCTGGGCGGTCGGCCATGGTTTGGTGACGTGAAATCTACTGTTGGCAGACCGCACCGGTGCATCGCTCGCATTTTGTGACGCGATGTCTATGTCACGAAATAATGAAAGGGAAGAGGGAGAGAAAAATAATTATGGCTTTATTTGCAGATTTCTCAGGAAATAACGCATAGTTGCTCGTCGAACGAAAGTTTAAAGTGCTACGAGTCATATGATCTTTCAGTTGAAAGGAAATTTCATCCGGTCTTTAGTGTGCCTTTAAGTATCATGTAACCCAGTGGGACTACAGGAACGAAAACAAGAAGCCCATGAAAGCATTCCCATCTATGAGCCCAACGACCAAACTGCCGTATGTCCGTACTGGAAAGTGCTTAACTAGATGAGCCCTTCACAGTTGCTGAGATACAAGCAGCGGCGCATAATCTCACTTGAAATACGATCAGGGAAGGAATGAAGTTTCCAGCAAACCACTCAGAAAACATGAAACCGTAACACTTTTAAAATTCCCGATATTCAGGGAGTTACGGCAATAAATGAGCGCCTCCAAAACTTTTTCCTCTTCAAACGGCTCCGCCACTCGGGCTCAACCTTACTACTAAGTTCGCATTTTGTGGTGTTTTGTTTAACCCAAAGAACGGCAACGGCACTCGCCTGCTCATTTAGAACATAAATAGAAACGATTTTCGCCTACAAGATAGCGGCGGCTTTTTTGGACGTTTGTGACCTACTTGAAACAGCGGTACCACCTGCGTTACAACGAAACACGCGATGCCAGTTCGCAGATTGAAGAGACAAACGCGGCGGCAGATAAAAAAAATCTTTTTCTGTCGCTGATTAAGGATGACAAGAAATCGTTACGTAAGAGTTTATGTGAACCAAAACAAACATTTCCACGGTTTCATCGCTATTAATACCAATAAACGTTGCGTTTTTTTTTTTTTTTTCATGTGCTTTCTGATTGTCTGTCGTCTGCTGTACCACATTACCCAACTCTCCGAAATCAAACCCCCAATTCCTTCTTCGTATATCTGGTTTCTTTTCATTTTGCTTTTACGAGTACGTGCGTGTCTGAGCTTGTAACGTGTCTGAGACCTTTCGCTGCAGACGAACAGGCGCACTGGAGGCAGCCCGGACAAGAGGCCTCCTGGACTTAGGAGGCTAACCACGCCCTTTTACCCCTTCCCTTTAAGCTCAATAAACGTTTTGCCACCACCACCACCACTGGCATCGTTCGCTCCGGGTGCTGCACGTGTCGTTGGCGATCGAAGTTGGCCATGAACGTTCTAAAACGGCCCCCACTCTCCCACAGTTGAAATAACTTTTAGCATTGCATTCTTCGCCGAGTACCCCAGCAGCCATAACTGTGTAACACATTACATTTCCGCAAAAATGTAGATTTGCCTAAAAAAACTCTCGTAATCGTTGTAATAGCGTAAATGGAGGTAATTGACCGGAGATAATTTTGAAAAACCGAAATATACGAAAGATAGAAAAAATTTAAATTTTCATAGAAATGGTTTCATAAAATCAAGAATCTGCTCCATACGTCTCCCTCCAAATCCAAAAGATAAACAAAGAAGGTCCACAAGAAAACGTTAGAAACACGAACTAAAAAATGACGGAAATGGCGAAAAACCATGTAGCGTCCTGAATTTCCACAAAAATGCAAATTTGGTGAAAAAGAAAAGCACCTGTAATCGTTATAATAGCGTAAATGGAGATAATTAATGGCAACGAATTTAAAAAAAACCCAGAAATAAAGAAAATAAAAAATAACATTTTCGCAAAAACGATCTGACAAAATCAAAAATATGCAGCTTACATATCTCGCCCCCCCCCCCCCTCAAACCCAATAATAAAAAAAAAATGTCCGCGAAGAACGTTCAACATAAGAATAAAAAAATGGAGAAAAGTGGCGCGAAACCGCGTAACGCCCTAAATTTTCACAAAAATGCATATTTACTAAAAAACGCCTCAAAAGAGCGTCGGAAATACAAAAATAGCGTAAATGGGCCAACTCTGCAGTACACATTCCTTCATTGAAAAAAAATCAATAAGTAGCGAAGTAAAGGGTCTTGGTTGCTGTAATGGTATATATTTACACAACTGGCGAAAAGAAACAAAACACTCAAGACGAATATAACAATCCAGCGTCTTTCTACTCACAGCCATATTTTTCTCAAAAGACCTCACACTCTAGGCAAGCGGCATAAGAAGGCTATGCATTTTTATATAACTCGATGAATTTCTACAGATATTTTATTTACTTTCTAAAAAAAGCTTGCCACTACCGTTGTTGTTCTTGGTGCTAAACGAAAAAAATCACAAAATTGGAATTTTGTATGGAGTTAGAGTCCGAATGTAAGAGTGTTTTGCTCAGAAAAAAATTCGTAAATACGCTCATGCATTGCCGTAGCACCCTGTTCGTCAATCTACAACGGCATAATGTAATTCCCCCAACCTTCCCTTCCCCCCCCCCCCTTTTTTTTTTCTTGAGAGCGGAAGCACGTGGAAGTACGCGGTGGTCAACCTCATACAGAAATTCTGCAAATGCCTACACGCTAACAGTCTGTGACTATGTCGGTCACCTAAAAATACTGAACACGAGGTTAACAGCCTCCTCGTCCCACATACTCAAGACAACAAGTATACCTTTTCCAAACAATGGCACACAAAGGATCCTCACAAGTGTCAGTTATATCCCCTCTACTGCTCAATACGGCCATAAAAATCTTACCACCCCTGCTGCAGCAGATTCCACGCTTCCAACAAGCTGCAGCAGATTCCAGATTCCAACAAGCAATATACGCCGATGACCTCCCTCCTGGTTCCCGGATTCACGGGAAATCAAACATACACCTTTCGAGAAGCGATCCTAACAAGCCAAAGATACCTACGACATCGTGGATACAAAGATACCTTTATAAATCCTTCCTCCAAATTTTATGTGAACAAACCCATAAAAAATGCTTAACCAATACTGGACCCTAAACCCTACACTAACGACAAATCTGTCCCCCAACGTCCCTCATCTCAAAATTCCGTCGCACCGTTTAGAGCAGTAAAATAAAAATACGCGTTGTTTCTCACTATTAAGTTTCACATATTTACATCCGCATTAGTGGCGGATTCGAAGAGTGGGGGGCGGGGGGGGGGGGGCGATGGGGCAGCCGCCCCCTACAAGACCTTCCAGATTTTAAAGCACATGTGTGCATCCTTTTTCTCTGGGCCGGTGGCGGCTGGGCCGACGAGTGAGGTACCGGTGCGATTTTATAAGTAGTAACTTCCCGCAGCACTTGATAAATGCCAGTGTAACTAGGAAGGCGCTTAGTACACAGGTCCACGTGCTGCCCGGTTGGCCACTAAGCCACAGACGTCACGATGGCGCTGATCGTAGAGTCGTTGCAATAAGCCTTGGATGCCGTTAGGCGAATACGGGCATTTTTTTGTTCCACATCGACCCTCGCAATGGCATAACGGTCAAGTTCACTGTGAGGAGCCGCAACCATCTGGACCAGAGTGCGCAACAAAATAGGGAAAAGGATGACATTGTACAAAGTAAAATGTGATCTATATACCGGCAGCGTTGTGGCCCTTTTATGCGGATGTCACATATGGCAAAATAACTTTCCAGTCAAGGAGGTCTCGAAAACATGCATGGAGAACACGTGCGTATGGCCGGGTTTGACTCATTCGCTTGTTAAGCCATTGACACAGAGGTTGTACGCGTCAGCCAGTTCATTTTTTGTAAAGCAAGAGCGGAGAATGTCGTCGATTACCTTTGACAGAAAGTCGCCGCCTGGGTCACTAAGCAGTCGTTTGTGAACAAGAATAAGGCCGCAATGGAGAAAGTCCGCCACATCAGTAGCGTAGCTAGTTTGGAGCGCTCGCGTGATAGCGTATCAAGTGGCATAATCTGTGGCGACCACGACCCACTTGTGGCCTGAGGAAAAGGTATGTCAAGGATGTCGAGATCAAGTAACCTCCTTGGCCGAGACCAACGCTAAAAAAATAATTCCTCCAGAACATCCATGGGTGGTTGAAGAGGACCAGTAGGGTGCAAAATACGGTTTTTCGACGTTGTCACCTAGTTCAAGCAGTAAGATAGCGCTCCACAGAGCGATATAAACGAAACAAAAATTAGATCTGACTGACCACTAACGTGTGCTTGTGTCACAGGAAAATGTACAGCTGTTGGGTGGTCATGACGCTGTACAAAAACAGCGGAACGCAGGTGCTTTGGCAGGACCGGCAGCACCTCATGGCCATAGAAACGAAAATTCTGATGGTGTAAGGTCCATGTTTTAGCGCATAAAGTCGGCAGGATAAAATAAATCTGGCAAAAGAGAGGCTCTCGATGGAGTGACGCAACGAGTCACCACGACATTGTTCAACTCTGCGGGGCAAATCGGTGATATTGAATAGAACGACGTCATCGGTTTCAAAGGCGGCGTGGTCAGATTTATCGGCGGGATAGCGGAAGAGGCGACCTGCGTTTTGGTGCATTTGTCCAAAGTTGTAAACAATCGACAACATTTATGAAGGCAAGGAATACATTAGTCGATATTTTTGCGTAACGGTCGCTTTGGTAAACCACATCTGCTTGGACAAACGCAGCAGAAGTGTGATTGGCCTACCTGCTTCGTAAACGCAGTTGCAGCGTATGGCTGTCTGGGATGGCGGCGTTGCTTTTCCGGTGCTTCGAAATGCAAAAAAAAATTCTGGAGAAGGCTTGAATAACGTCACGGATTACTTTCAGCTATTTCCCACTTCTGGCCTGTCTGAAAGCTGCAACTTCCCTTTCCGTGTAATCGCACAATCATTATCGTTACTAAAAATTGTTTCTTTGTATTGTGTGATATACGTCCGCTATTTTGTGCAATACATTGGCAACTGATCGAGAGCCTTCCACGCGACAACAGGTCTCGCAATCGGTTTTTCCCGGAGATTTTCTCGGAAGCAGACAGTGCAGTTGACCTTAGAATATCAGTTTTCCCCGAATACTTCTGACACAGAATTGACAACACTGTATTTGAAGTGGAGGATCTTCTTGGTCATGCTTGCAGGAGATTTACTGCAATATTGGCTAGTATTGCGTCGTCTAAAAACAGTTTCCGGTAGTGCAGAACCCGCTTCCTCATATAAAAATGTAGAAAATCCTTTCTACGCGCGCATGGATATATACATATATGTGCGTGTACGCGTGTGCGCGCATGTGTACGCGTGCGTGCGTCTGTGCGTTCGCGTGTGTGTGTGTCTGTGCGTGTGCGTGTGTGCGCGCATGTGCGGGTGTGTGCGTGCGTGTGCGTGAATGTGCGTGTGCCTGTGTGTGCGTCGTGTGCGTGCATGTGCGTGTGTGTGCGTGTGCATGTGTGTGTATGTGTGTGCGTGTGAAAAATAGTGAGTGAGTGAGTGAGTGAGTGAGTGAGTGAGTGAGTGAGTGAGTGAGTGAGTGAGTGAGTGAGTGAGTGAGTGAGTGAGTGAGTGAGTGAGTGAGTGAGTGAGTGAGTGAGTGAGTGATGGCGTACCTGGCAAGCATAATATAAATCGTTTCATGGGAAGCTTATTTGTCTTGGTTCCCATGAATTTTTCACGTCTGCAAACAAAAACTCCTCAGGCTCCCCGTCCTTTTGAAGCGCGAGGCTTTCTTTAGTGCGAGGCGTTGGAATACTAACGTGCCGGTGTCTATGCTATTGACCACGGTCACAATCAAAATCACATGACATAAACCATTCAACAGTAATTCAGGCGCCTATGTCTCATCGCTTGGATGCATTTTAAGTAGATAAGTTATTAACAGGCACCATTTGCAAGGTGAACACAGGATGTAGACCTCAAGCTTACACGTTTTTTTCCTTGGATACGCATTTTTCAGTAAGATTATTTATCAATAGGCACCATTTTCAAGGTACGCAGGGTCAAAATGTGTATGCGTGTATGTTCGCATATTTCTTAGGGACGAGAGCCGTCAACGCTCAACAGAAATAAAATTTGGTCGTACCATTCACATGATTTTGGTGTCCTCTCAATGTGGTATGCTAAAAAAAATTGGCTCCAACCCACGTTGTGAACGTGGTTCGACTGCAAAGCTGAAAAACGACACCCACTACGATTACCCATGCGGCGTCACTTGATTTCACACACGTGGCGCCCGCTCACTGCAACCACCCATAGAGGTCTTGGCCTCCCTGTCTCACTCCTTTCTTGATGAATTGAAAGGAGGTTTGTCCAATGCTATTCAAATTTGCCGCCTTCGCAGTGATCGCGCGCCCCCTGCCTGAACAGTGCAAGCGTAATCCTGTTCTTTTTAAAGCAAAGCTTTCTACCTCTACCAGCCAACGGTTCTTTCGTGGCGTGTGGGACAACAAACTCCCAACGCGGCGAAGGCGGCCGCGGGGGGGGGGGGGGGGGGGGGGGGGAGTGGAGAGGGGGGCGGAGGGTGTTACCCACGGAGCACACTGTAGATGGCGCGGCGAATTTACCCAGCGTTCCCCGCGCGGAAGTGCCTGCTCGCCAGCATCGGCGTAGGCGGTACGGCTTTGTCGTCTGCTTTAGCGACGGTTGTTTTGGGCCTGTTTTGGCGCAGCTTCGCGTCAGTTGCGCGCTGTCTTTGCACGGCTTGATTAACTTGTTCGATATCACTTCGTCGTACGGAAAAACATCGTCGTACGACATAGTTGTCGTACGGCAAAACTACGTTAAGAACTGGTTCGAAGGGCGGGCAAACAAAATATAAAAACCACATACAGACATCTGGCCGCTAGAGAAACGCTGCCTTTTGCGCACTGTTTGCCACGAATGAGACTCCATTTTCTAAATTGATGAATACCAATTCGGTTGTATTGTAAGAGGTATTACAAAATTCGAAAGTAGGAACTGGTTCTGATAAATAGCAATTATAAAAGTTCGCTCAGCTTTCTCGCAATTCTCGAATTGTGCTAAACAAATTAGTTTAAAGGGGCCCTGAAAGGTGTTTTGAGCACACTAAATGAAGTAGCGCAATAGTTAGATTGGGTCGTCAACGTCATCTGTGCCAAGTATTACTCTTTTACGCGCAGCGGAAAGCTCACACTTTTGTTGCAAAGTTTGTCGCTTTTTCCTCACTTTTCCCTTCGTGTTTTTGGACGCCGCCATCTTCACATGTCTACACCATCGATTCCCATATGTTCGTCATGAGCTAGACATCCTGCTATTGGGCGGCTTTTTCACGCACTTCCTCTTGTAAAGAGATTTTTTTTTTTGACGAACTCTTGACGTGTTACAAGTATTTGGCCACGGAGTTTCTGTAGAGAGTTTGACGAGTGATTTTCTGTAGAACTTTTGATGTACCTTTTCCAGCCTTTTTAAGTAGATTTATGTGTACTTCTTGGTGCCCTTCTATGGCTTTAATGACATCTTACGTACTTCATGACGTATTCTTACAGAGCTTCATTTATTTCTGCGTACTTCCTGACGTGTTCTTGCCATTTTTGTTAGGCGTTTCTTGAACGACGTGAATATTTTATGCCATAGCAAATTGATACCTAATTACACATCATTTTACGCTTTGCTGCAAGTAAGTGTTTTTAGGCAAAATACGGTCATTTTTGGCAGTGTCACGTGATGTAAATCGGCAGCAGTAATAGTCACACATAAATTTAGTCAGACAGCGACTGCTAGTTGAAAGGCCTACCACTCAAAGCTGCTGAAATATATAAGCAGAGACAAAACTCAGCGACTCACGACCGATTTAATTTTGAGACATAACTATGCGGCTGGCTGAGCCTTGATTTCCCGTGACACTAGGGACAAGAGGGTCGCCTTGATTAGCTGCTGTGGCACAGCAAACTTGACGCATGTGCCGGCTGGAAAGAAAGAAAAGGCAAGCTGATATCAGAATACGACATATCAAACATAACATTTTCTAAATATCCTTTTTTTGGCTTTGTTCTGTACTTCGTTCGACTCTCTTCGATGTCGATATTAAGCCCATTCTTTATTTCCTTAAACCCTAATCTGATGATAAATTCTTAGCAAGAATACACTAATTCTCATCTGAGTGCTTGTGTCATTGCTTGAATTTCTTTAAGGCTGCATGTGTGCTAAAATATTTTACATGAACCGTACCAGCAGTGGTAGTAATTCAGAAAGATTTTGCTCACATATACATGATCTTCTCTCACTATAAAAAGCCCCCTCATGTCACTAGACGTTTAGCACCAGCGAAAATGACTGAAAGCTAAAAGTCATCTGAATTCCCAGAATGCCAGGTTACTAGGCAAAAAAAAGCTATGCAATGAAAGCACCAATGACGGGTTCACTTATGAGGAATGTTTGGAACACCAAATAGCTTGTGTGCCTGTATACACAGGACACCTAGGTGGTTGTCATTCCCATTCTCTGCCTATGTCCGCTGTCATGTGTTGTGCAGTTGTAAGTTGCTGGTACACACTGAGAAGCCCAACAATATGTTTTAGGCAATATAGATATCCACAGGACCACTGCTGTACGAGGGAGGCTCCCTAACTCTAAAAAGTACTGATCATTATTTTGTTGTAAGCAGCTATTCTGCAGCTTCGATCCCTGCGCTCTCTCAATTACCATCAGCTATTTTGCAATGCCTTTTCAATGCCTCGAATTTTTTTTCAGCTTTCGAATTCATTCATTGCTGAGAAGTGTGGATCCCCCGCTTATTCTTTTGATGGACCAGAAAAATTTCAAAATACTAGCCACGTTAAAAACCACTGTTCTGAATGATGCACAGAGCACAAGTTGTCATAACTGATGAAAAATTTATGCTAAGATGTCAGCTAATTTTAACGCATAGTATACTATGGCTAGCAACGCGTAATGTTGTAGGGCTTCGTACAAATTTTCGTTCATGGTTTTTGTACCACAGCAGCTTTTTCCAGTGCGAAAAACCACTAATGCCATGATGGGCATTCCATAATACTTAGCCCGAAGACGAAGTATATATAAGCAAAACTCTTCCAACCTACTACCACTGGTTGCGTGGTTCATGTCAACACTGCTTAGTGCGCTGGCAAGTCGGCCTTGGGCAGATATGTGGAGAAACACAAATGCATAAAGAAAAGTTGCAGACCTTCCTTAAATATATTCGGTTCGTTTCGACGAAAAAATAATGCAGATTAACTAACTGTTGAGAAGAGGAGAGATCAAGCGGCACAAAAAAAAGACCCGGCCTCGTGCTGCCATAAAGGGTGCCAAATACAACAAAAATAAAACAGTGAGGACGCGGTCTGTGTCGGGAGACGCGAGCCAAAGCAGAGCAAAAATAAGCGATGGGGTGAACTATTTTGTCATGAGCAGTGCAAACAAACCAATATGTACAACTGTAGTAATGTTGGTAAATGATCATCTCCACAATGAAAAAAAAATACAGCACAAAGTGAGAAGAAAACACAAGGACAGGCTCTGAACTTCAACTAAGCTAAACTTATTGAAGTTACACAAAAATATGCAGCCAGTAGACGCACAACAAACAAACTTTAACCCAACAAAAGCCTCGGGTATTATTAAGTTAAATTTCTCGTTTTTGTATGCATGGTGGGTATACATTTTTGTGCAACTCCAATAAGTTTATTTTAGTTGACATTCAGAGCTTGTCCCATGTTTCCTTTTCCCTCTGTCCTGTCTGTTTTGTGCTAAGGATATAAACATGAGCAACTGCATTTGGTTTGTTTATTCAAGTCAACTCGATGTGGTCAAAAGAAAAAAAAACGCAACGAAGACGAATAAACTACGATTGCTATAGACTACGTGAAAGTTCCTAGCAAGAAGTTCTGTCAAAAAAATTTTAAATAAGCATTGAACCAAGTATTTTAAAGCTGGAACAATGGAAACAGCTTACATGTACGTAGAAATCTGTCAAGGAAGTTTGAATGGTAACTGGTACGGATAACACATGTGGTCACATTTATAGCTTTAATAGCAGTAAAAAGACAACAAAAGTTTTGTACAAGTAATCTTTCAAGTTCCAAATGTCCCCATCAACGTGCTCAGCTAAGGATAATAGTCATCGTCTAACAATTACAACCAACCAAACTTCGCATTCCGACAGAATAGTCATCAGCCACCAGTATGTACAGTCATGGCCAATTTAAACACGAACCGCGGAGCGCACGACCGAAGGTACCGGTGCCGTCACCTGGCAGCGGCCGTCGAAAACGCACGGACATGCGCAGTTGAGATGGCGGGAACGAGGCTGCGTGTCCCACTGCGATCTGTTGCCCTCTGCTTGCTCGCATGCTTGCCTTGTCACCATGCCGCAAGAGCGCTGAAAACTATTGTTAGCGATGCGGCGCGAGATAGTATCTACGGCCACTGTGTGCTCGGATGACACGAGCGCCTGCTCCCCGTGTGTGCCGGCGTCGCATTGCCGACATAGTTTTGCGTATGTGGTGCAGTAACTTGCTCAAAAAACGAGGGACACCTGGGTCACGCCCAAACCATGCTCAGTGCTTCCCGCTTCACAGATTTCTACAAGCACTGGGGTGCTTGCCAAAAAAGAAAAACACGATAAAATCGCCCGCCAAATTGTTGTGCAAGGGCAACTCGCCTTGGAATAGTTGGACCTACCAACCTTCTTAATTGTTGTTAGTATTAGAATTCTGCCACTAATTTTCCCAGCCCACACAGTGCTTGCAGTTATTGTATATTATTGTTGTGTGCAATGTTCGATTGATTGTGTGGGTTTAACGCGCCGACGCAACGCAGGCGATGAGGCGCGCCGTAGTGGAGGGCGCCGGATTAATTTTGACCACCTGGGGATTTTTAACGTGCGCCGAAATCTCGTACACACGGGCGTTTTTGCTTTTCGCCTCCATCAGAAAAGCGGCCGCCTCAGCCGGGAATCGAACCCGCGACCTCGTGCTCAGCAGCGCCACGCCTTAGCCACTGAGCCACCGCTGCGGGTAATGTATGTAATGTATGTAATGTATATGTAATGTATAACAATAATGCATATAGTTAATGTTAATGTATCTATCGTTTGCTACAAGCCCTGAACCCGATAAATGACTCAGCCATGACTCCGTTAAACAAAGGCGCATTCTTGGCGGCCAGCTCATTGTTCAATTCCCAAGCCACTGCTTCACGAACGCAAAACATTGCAGGGCCATGAAAATTTAGGCGCCGTGCATTTATTTTTGTCTCCATTTCTGTGCGCTGCTTTTCTTCAAGAAAGCATGATGAGCTCAGCAGTATGCCTTACGAGAGCGTGCTCGCGGTTCCCGCGCAAGCACTTGCCGCAGCTGCAGGCAGTTACGCGCCGCATTGCTCTCAACGCGACCAACACGTTCAGCTGCAGCGGCGGTAGTACTTTCAGTGCTTGCAGCGCTCTTGCGGCATGACGACAAGGCAAGTATGCGAGTGAGCAGAGGGCTTCATATCGAAGTGGGACACGCAGCCTCGTTCCCGCCATCTCAACTGAGCATGTCCGTGCGTTTTCGATGGCCGCTGCCAGGTGACGGCCCCGGTACCTTCGGTCGTGCGCTCCGCGGTTCGTATTTGAATTGTTCATGACTGTACGTGAAATATTTCCCTTTCTCTACAGTTCATGCTCTTATTGGAGCAGCCAAACGTACGCTGACACTAAACATTCAGTACAAAGTGTTAACAATTTACATTAAATACAATAGTCCAATCCCGTCAACCTTAATAAACAGAGCAATAAATCCTTCAAGTAAATTTTGCGAAAAGCCATAACTTGCTTGATAAAGTTTTCCAGCAAAAGATTACGCGACTAGGCAAATTGGCACTGGTAAAACATGACAACACAGCATGAAAATTGGACCTAAGCTCACGATTGTAAAAACACAGGACAAGAACAAGTGCTAATTCTCAGCTGTTCATCAACAAAAAAAATGTATATGTGCACCGAAAGATCGCACCGGTGGTCAAATGCTTCAATAATGCCAGGCATCTCGAACAGGCAACGCCTCTTTTCCTATATGCATCCAAAAGAAGAAAAAATTGTGCGCGTAAAACCAATGTTTGTTTTTCTGTCTCACGCAATGCATTAATGATATAGCCAAGGAACCAGGCATTGATGACTTGTGACAGGCGTAATTGCAATTTGGCCCACTTGCCCCCATTTCCTCCCCTTTGTGGGGCGTGCAATTGTGACCAACAATTCAGTGGGGCTAGGATTTTAGGGCAAAGCAGACACCAACCAGCCGGAAAGGTCACTAAAGCTTTTATGAACGGGTGCACAGCAGGGCACTACTGTTTAGTTCAATCTGTGAGAAGTTTTTTCATACATATGCCGAGGACTAGCAAGGTGCCTATGCATTGTCCATTTGGAGATGACGTCCGGAGTGTAGGCAGAGTCAGCGTAGACTTTAGTGCAGTGAAGACTTTATATGAACCATCTTCCCCTACACTTTTCCCATGTACCTCAACAGGGCCTATTGGCCTCCTCCTATAATAAAGTCATCCATTCCATTCCATTTCGTGCATATTTAAGTTTTGTTATCTCTACTCGCATTGCTTGGGTTGACAAGAAGGTTGACCTGCCTTTATAAATTGAAATTGTGGGTTCTACGCGCGGAAGCGATATCTGGTCTATGAGGCGTGCAGTAGTGGAATTTTAGATTATTTTAAACCACCCAAGGATTTTCAACAAGCACCAAACTGCATACTCGAGCACTTTCGTTTTTTTTTTTTTTCATTACAAAGTTAGCTACCATGGCTGAAAGAACCTCTATGAAATGGTTGGCATCATTCGAGGTTCAGCAGCACATTTGCATCTCCACAAATTTTCAGCATATACATACATTTGCTGTGCAATAAACAAACGAGCATCAGCTCGTATCTTGTGTTGTTTTCGATCGTAAATCTACATGAAGCCTTTGCAGTGCTACGTTGAGTCGGAATAGATCCAATCGGCACAAATACAGTCACCAAAAACGGCACTCATATTAGACGGCTTAAACACCTTCTAAAGAATCCCCAGCCATAAAATGCAGAGTTCAGATTACTGAAATTCTGTTGTGCATGTAGCAGCAAGACAAGATCCATAAAAAATTGCGCCCACCTCACCGCGAGGGGAACCCTGTGTAGATGCGATGCATCGTGGGGTTCACTTGGTGTTTCCGTTGGATTGATTCTGAAATCGCGCGAAACGTGTCGGGAACGCGTATGATTATTATGTTTTATGATTATTATTATGTTTTATTGGTCAATCCTGGTCAATCTCTCTAAGTGGTATGCTTGGGGCTTCGCTGTCGCAACGACCTTTCCTCCATCATTGTTGCTGTAAGTGGGAGCTTCTTTTCTTTTATTGCAAGTGTTAATCATTGCCCCATCATGCGTTGTATCAGTAGCTTCTTCACGTAGTTTGAATGAGTCAAGGATATAAGGCGAGTTCGTAACATTTAATTCTGTCTCGGTTTTGTGGCGCTTTTTTGTCTTTATTTCCTTTTTTGTGGCGCAGTGGGAAGAGCACCATGTAACTCGCGTTCCGCCCACAGGCTCGTGGGATCGAAACAGGGCGCCGCTAACTATTATTTTTTTTATAGTGTAGGGGGAGGGGTGCGGACGGACAACAACGCCTTATGGAGGGACAAGGCGAGTGAATGAGATGCAGTCGCATCTAAACCGTTAAACAAATGTGCTCACCCACTTTTACATAGACTGACAAATAGTCGGTGATGCCCGATGAGGAAACAACCTCGGTCCTTGCAGTAGGTCACACCAGTAAGTCATTTTGAATGTAAGTTGCACCAGTCAGCAGCCTGCAACATGTAAGGTATTAGCAAACGACAGGCCAGACACCAGAAGCAGACTGCCTTAAACCTGCGAAATCCCAAATGGTGCGTTACTCTGATCACCAAGGTGTATTGCACACTCTAAGCTAGAAAAGTCATTAAGCTGAAAATTCCATAAGTGACAGAAATTTAACAGCCATGTTTGAATATTTTTACTAGGTTCTGAATGGGCAATTTACGTTTGCGATGCTGCAATCAGAGTACGAAGCGCAACCAGCGCTGCTCATTCTACTGTACCAGAATTACGACATGCGTGTAGTTCTGACGTTACAAACAAATTCGGGTTCCATACACGTTGTTCATCCCAACATTTCATGACCACACTGAACGTCCCGAAAGATTAAACATTCAATCAAAACGTAAAAAAAAGCGTCCAGACGGCATTTTAGTCTAGTACTGTACGCCCGGAAATCCCTTGTTTTATTGTTTTATTATAATGTTACACGCACGGCAACCATTCAATTTATTGCACACGTTTTTAACCGTGTATAATGACGAAAAAACGGCATAAACGAAACCAAAACCAAGCGTGCATAATATCCACCTACACACGATGTGGGTGTAATACATACATGCATTATATTCGCACTCTCCAGTTTCCCTTCTTTCATTTGATATCAAAACATTCCGCTAGGAAAACAGGACAGGACACACACACTTCACCAAACACAGGGCTAGCAATTGCGCAATAATTGATTCTGCTTATACACGCAGCAGCCAGGTACAAAAATCTACCGAAAAATCTACGCAACGCACAAAGCGAGTCACTGAAAACGGTAGGGCTAACCGCTTACGCGGACCAAAGTTCGATAGCAACTCTGCTACGTTAACTACACGACAAGAAAACAAGGTTCACTAGTACTCACTTACCTTCACAACTTGGCAGTATTTCTTCATCCGGTAGACAAACCCATGGAAGTCAAATCACCGAAACTACGAAAGTTGAAGGCGTGAACACACCCATGCCGTCACCGGCTAGTAGCACGCGCATCGATACGGAGTGACGGTCATAGTGACGGAGTGCAGTTAATCGAATGGTCGGGCTCGCCGCGCAGCGACTCTGATGTTCGTCCGAGGGAATAACTAGTTCCTGAAAGGACACCCACCCTGATAAAAACGCGTTGGGAAATAGATGCCCAAGTCATTGGTAAATATAGATATTATTGCCCGTAAAATACCAGAAAAGCTTGAGCGTGTTTTTTTTTTTTTTTTTTTTTTCAAGAGTAATTGTACCGCAATCTAGATTACGGAATTTCAGGGGCAACGGTGAAAATACAGCTGGCGTGGAGTTGCGGGTGCCGTAATTTTACGGTATTTTCTGAGGCCGCAACCACACGCAGCGTATTTTCCGCGCTTTCACGCGTCAACATCGCTCCGCGTTGATTGATTAATTGTGGGGTTTAACTCGCCGACGCAGCGAGGGCGATGAGGCGCGCCGTAGTGGAGGGCTGCGGGTTAATTTTAACCACCTGGAGATCTTTAACATATGCCGAAATCTCGTACACGCAGGCGTTTTTGTTTTTCGCCTCCATCAGAAAAGCGGCCGCCGCGGCCAAGAATCTAATCCGCGTCCTCATCGCGATGACGGCGTCGGCAAAATGCATGGCGACGTCAGCTGACGCGGGAGCTACGCCGATGTCTATGCTCGCCAGATATCAGCGTCGACGCAGCGCCAGAAAGCATCCGAAAACAGGCGGCATCGTCCGGATTCCATGTCCATCTCCTGGTTTGGGGTCATAACTTTTACAGAAAACAATCAATTTCTTTTTACCCTGCGGCAATCGGGTTCCTTGAGGCAAATTACAAGCTGTTTCTGTTGGAAAGTGCACATTCCTTCGTGGCTATCTTGGCTTTCATCGGGGATATCGGAGGTTTACAGATGCTTTTTGTGAGTTAAATACGGGAGCCCTGGCTAGATCGCTTGTTGTGTTAGCATGATGGGCTTGTCGGCAAGATCGGTGCGTAACGAACAAAGTTTATCAACGGCAGAAATCGAACGCCGCATTCCATTCCATTGGCGGCTACCGTAGCTTGCATAGAGGGACCGATGATGGGCGATAGCTTTTCTTGGCTCAAATAAGAGAGATTTGGCTACATCCCTTGCAGAATTAGCATAATTAGCCTCGCCTCCAAGATCTCTGCAGAAGAAACAAGCGGTATCACTGCCCAAATTTGTCAAATACGCCTCCCCCCCCCCCCCCCCCAATAAAAAAACCCACAATGCTCGTTGGCAACATCGGTTAGTATACCAAGTTCTGCATCAGGGCTGCACCTTCTTCCGTGCAGATACAGAAACTTCAGCTCTCTAAACTAGAGTGGCTACCCACAATTGAAGTATTGTTGGTAATGGAATATTGAAATCACCCCGTTTGACCAAGAAGGGCTGCAGTTCTATTGTTCGTATTGAGTGTTGAGTGCACACATCATCAGTTACGTGTGTTTTGTTTGTCATCCTGTCAGAGATGGTCATAAAGAAAAGGTGGCCGAGAGGTTCGGTATTGGTCTACTGTTTCTAGGGTCAACAGTTGGAATTCTCATACAAACTCGCTGTTTTTTTTTTTTTTTTTCGGTGAGAGGTAGATAACTTTTTTTACCGGTCTAAACAAAGGGTACCAGGACACCTTGCCTTTTAATCTTCAAGTGAAGTTCGACTCTAACCTCAGTAGAAAGGCACCGCTGTAAATTTATTTTGCTCACGCTTTGAATTCACGAAGCACCTGTAAGTGACATCAAGGTAGCACATCATGTTATAATAATGAAATAGGTTGTTCGAAGCACAATTTTGTTCATGAAGCTGAGTTTTGTTCCGCTTTGACTGTAATAACTTGAAATACATTTTGCAGAATTTCAAAAATGGCCCGCAAGCATTCTTAGCAGCGAGTAGAGAAGGCAAGTGCATTTTGTATGGCAAATCGAGGGTGCTAATTACTGCATTTAAACAATCGAAAATAACTGCTCATAAACGATCAAAAAGAACTTAAAAATAATGGCAGCTAGAGTTCATTGAAACGTGTCCAGCAAAGCTCGTCGACGCAGCGGTTGACGCTGACTTCGCCTGTTCCATGCGTTTGCATGTGGTTGCGGCTTCTCGCCTCTCCTGCGTGATGGTGCGGCGCCGCCGATCAACGCCGACGCTCGCGCGACGCGTGTATGTGTGTGTGCGCGCGTGTATCGTTTTGCCTGGATGGAAGGACGGCCGCTGGTACACACATGAATTATGACAACCGAAGGAATGACAAACAATAGAATTTCTGGGCAGCTGGCTTATAATTGAGTTAAAGTTCACAGAGTTCAGAGTCTTCTTGGAGGCTTTGATGGGTGGAAGCTTAATGAACTTTTATGGTGAAGTCACAACAAAAATTCTACAGAGTCTTCATAGAGGCCCTGAGTTGTTTAAGTTCACAGAGCTTTTATGGAGAAGAGACTGTAGAAATTCTACAGAATATTTATATAAATTTTGAAGAGTCAGCAATTAATGAACTTTTATGGTAAAGTCGCACCAAAAATTATACATAGTCTTCGTAGAGGCCTTGAGTTGTTTAAGTTCACAGAGCTTCTATGGAGAAGTGACTGTACAAATTCTACAGAATATTTATAGAGGTGTTGAAGTGTTAGCTCTTAACGAATTTTTGTGGAGAAGTAGCGATAAAAATTTTGTACATTTTTATGGGCGCAACTCCATAAGCCCAGAGTTCCTGATGAGTTTCTGTCGTGTTTCTTGTGACTCCATAAGATCTCCATAAAAACTCCTCAGAAATTCGAAATCCATTTTCGGGAGGGCTGATTACTTCGCGCAAGAAAAACAATTTTACCCGCGAAAGCATATTTCTTTTTTTAAATTACTTAAACTCTTCCCTGAAACACCCGTGTATATCTGCGTATGTATGCATGTGTATAGGAATGCATATATATAAGTATGTCCTTGCGTGCGCCCGTGAGCATACAGGTGGGTTGGAAAAAAATTGGCGCAGCGTGCCCTAGTGGTGCGAGGCTGGAGAAACAGCAGAGTGGGGGGTCGACCTATCTTCTCCCAACACGGACAGCGGATCCCAGGAGATAGGCAGCAGTCGGACCCCAGCAAAGCAAGGCCGATTTAAACGGCAATGTGAAGCAAATACCATTAAGGTGTGTACGGCGTTGTATTCAGTATAGAAATCGTCGGCATGCGTTTCGTCGTCTGTAGGCGGCACCCGCCACGGTAGCTCAGTGGCTAAGGCGTTGCGCTGCTGAGCACGAGGACGCGGGTTCGATTCCCGGCCGCGGCGGCCGCTTTTCTAATGGAGGCGAAAAGCGAAAACGCCCGTGTGTACGAGATTTCGGCGCACGTTAAAGATGCTCAGGTGGTCCAAATTAATCCGGAGCCCTTTACTACGGCGCGCCTCATCGCCTGCGTTGCGTCGGCGCGTTAAACCCTACAATCAATCAATCAATCTATCTTCAGGCGGCACAGCCGTGCAGGGAAAATCCTCTTGTAGCACGTCCTCGCCTCGCTATAGACTTCCATTTCTTCGTCAGCTGAACCGGTGGCCGCCTGGACGTGTGGACTGTGAAAGGACAGCTTAACAGATTCGTCGCCACCATCTTCGGCGCGGCGGACGCGTGGCGCGCCGGCCTTTACACGACGACGACGATGACGAAGGCGGCAGCTCCGCACATGGCGCACGCTCACGTGCAGTCGGTACTTTTTTTGCTAAATCCTCTGCGCTAAGATCGCCACTGTGCCTGTTTTTTCTGGGTATTTTTTTTTTTTTGCGAACGCTAACACACCAAGCTCAAGCTTAAACAGCTTTGCTGTTAAAATTTTACGTCACCTAGCCCTCCCTATGCTGTAGCGATTGCGGAAGAATTAAAATTAAACTTTGGAACCAATACGCCTGTGTTTGGTGCGCTGCCATCTTTCACAGCTGCTGCTGATTCTGACGGTTGGGTGTGTATCGCTGCATACACCGCACTGATGAAAATTTCGGAACACGCGTCGCGTGGAAAGCAAGGCGTCGATTCAACGCGCGATAATGGCATAGCGGCTACAGTGGCACGTGTCTAGTATTGCACATGTGTGCTGTCATTATTATTATTATTATTATCATCCTAATAATAATCATTCTTTTCCGCCAGCGACGTTTCCGTCCTCTTTTGGTTATATGGCTAAGTGTCTTAATAAATCGCCCTTGTTTGTCCTACATATGCTCTATTAGTGGGAACGTGGTTCGCTACTCTCCTAATTGGTACACGGGTAATTACCATACTCAGATTTTTGTTCTGTTGCACTGAGAAAACACATTACCAAGTCGAAAGCCACAAACCTTAGGGTGCGCCTTCAGCGTTCTGGGACCATTGAGCTGTGTTGGGTTCAGGGGTTTCGGTCTCGGGACCCTGTTCCTATTGCAGCCAGCGAAAAAAAATCATCCAGTTTTCTTTTCAACTCAATTAGCTACTCTAATAAAAAGACTTTCTCAGAAGAATGTTACGCTATTCGGCGCATTTATTAACGTCTTTTGTCTTTGAGCCGTCCGGCATTCTCTGTGTCTTGCATCAGCCATTTTGTATGCCATGGACGCCAAGAATTGTGAGCATAGCTAAGTATGCTGTCGCGTTAAGAAAGAGAAGAAAGCACGAGATCAATTTTTGTATCACACTTCTTGCGCGAGACTACCGGGCGGAACAAACACACCGGACAAGGGCTAGACATGAATCGAACTCTCCGCACGTGTCCGTTTAGATAAATCACACGAAAGGATCACGGAAAGTTTACTCACGCACTGTTTGGCAGCGCTGGCAATGCTCACGGCCTCGAACACTACGCGGGACGTATGTTTCTCAAATGTGCGCAGCACACGGGTGTCGCTCAAAAGAAGGACGCACTGGACGCAGGCGGTAATGATCAGCTAAATGATTTCCCGCTGCTTGCAGCTGTACCTTGCGCGGAGCTCCGTAACCCCGTCGTTCCACTTACAGGACGTCCCTCCTTACGCGATACCCCTGTACAAACTTGGCGTAGACTTTTCGAGGCCGCGTGCATTTCCACATCCTGATAACGAGTGCGGAAGCGAACCTCGGGTGAGCCTTTCGAAATAAATTATCTTAACGAACACTTCCTGCGAGTGTGACACGGAAATTGAATGCTCTCTCTCTCTCTCTCTCTCTCTCTCTCTCTCTCTCTCTCTCTCTCTCTCTCTCTCTCCTCTCTCCTCCTCTCTCTCCTCTCTCCTCCTCTCTCTCTCTCTCTCTCTCTCTCTCTCTCTCTCTCTCTCTCTCTCTCTCTCTCTCTACCCCGTTGTGTACGGCGCTTGCAATGTGCTATCCCATGTGCAGCAAATATTTAGCTGATGTTTAGCGGTTATGCTGAGTGCTCTTCTGTACAGTTTTCGAGTGCGCGAACGAATAATATTTCACAGTCCTCACAATAACGCTCTGACACCACTATCGGCCAGCTTCTTTTCGGTTTCAGCAATAAAACATTTATTATGCGATTTAAAGAGCGTTGAGATAAACGCAAGGCGAATAATAAAAATGTACACCCTGCACCGAGCAAATCACAGGGTGCCGTTCCATGCTGGCGGTGGCAAAAGCTTCCCCAGCACTTCCAGTCAGCCAGTAAAAAGTAATACCTTATCAGACAGGAATCAGGATAAGGGGAAGGAGGCAGTGGGGCATTAAACTCCCGTGTAGTAACAACTCCAAGCTTATTTCATTCATCATAAAATTACGACAATTTTTTTTAATACACTCCCGTTATATAGGGTAAGCGGACATTTAAACGGACCCTGATATCCTTTTTTAAATCTTTTTATATCCTAAATGCTTTCAGAGTGTAGTCAACAAGCACACTCAATACTTAGTGCAAGGTTTCACAAAGTACGACAGGCAAAAATTAGTGCCCTACGCCCATCAGACAACTTAGAAACTTGCTCAAAAGATTTTTCTTGCTTTTCTGACGGAGGCGAAAAGCCAAAAACGCCCGTGTGTACGAGATTTCGGCGCACGTTAAAGATCCCCAGGTGGTCAAAATTATTTCGGAGCCCTCCATTACGGCGCGCTCATCGCCAGCGTTGCGTCGGCGCGTTAAACCTTACAATCAATCAATCAAAAGATTTTTATCTCTTTCCCGGTCTTGACGTTCTGCGAGCGTTCAAATTACGTCATTACAGTGGTGTAGCGCTTATAGTGGCCGGCTTTCGTTCAGTTGCAGCATTAACCGCATCCGATAGCTACTTTAAAAAATGCAACAAGAGCAAAGCAGATACGGAAGACGAGCCACAAGAAACGATGAGCAAATCACGCAGGGCAGCTCCGGGATGGCGCGATAACTGTAGCTTTCGCATTGCCTCTAGACCCGAAGGAAAGAGTGATAGCGTTTATCGGCAGTTTTGAGTTGCGCACTGCCCCTTTGTAATATGCTAGAAAGCTGGGCAAGCAGGAAACCCTTTATATTCAAATAAAGCGCCAAACACACACAGCCAAAAAGAGAGAAGACCTTTAGCGCTAGTCCTTGCCTAGCGCTAGTCCTTGCCTTGCCTTAGTTGCGTTTGTTTGGCGCTTTATTCGAACATGACATTTACAAACTCTTTTTACTTAGTTTAATTGACCGCTGGACAAAACCTTTAGACACTGTTGACTTAAACAACGGATTCTTTTTAGTTCCGCGTGCATTTTTTCCACTGATTACAGCGTCGAGAGCAGTCAAGCCGTGAGCTGTCCGCCACTCACCTCACATAGACGTGCCGGGCGTTCCAACGCGCATGCTTCACCTGCACCAGTTCGCGCCCCAGTGGCGCCAGTGGATTGGGCGACCTCGTATGGTTAAGTGTGCCCCCCACTTAAAGGGCGAATGCGTGCCGGCGGAAGAGGCAAGAGTGAAAAGGTGGGGGCAATACTCGGTCGTGGCTGATACGCAAGATTGATATCGCCTCCTCGACAATGGCGGTTCGCTCTAGATACACGTGCGTTCAAGGTCGGTTTGTGATAGTGTGCCTGGAAAGAAAGTACCGTGTTCGAGAATTCCTTATCATGAGCGACCTTGACTGCTACGTGCTCCATACTAGCCCGACCGAAAATGGCATCGTCTCCCTGTGCGTTTTAGCGGTGTTGCCGGCTGCTCCTCCACGCAAGATAACGTGCGAGAAGTTGGAGGGATTCGGTAGAGCATACTGAGCATACTTTAGAGCATACTTTACTGAGTCTTGAGCTGTAAAGAGTTTTAACGCGGCTGCGCATTATTACACAGCAGGAACACCATGCACGTGCTAAGTTGGGTTTCGCTAAGCTTACCTGACTCTTCAGAAAAAAATCGCGGGTTCATCGCTGATTCTGTTCGTAAACTGCAACCTACGTAAGCGTCGCCAGCTTTCTTGTGTGGTCCATCAACAGCCACCTTTATCACTCGTCGAACCACCAACACTCGCAAAAAAATTTGTCTAGGTAACGGCGTGCTAACAAAAAGTATATATTTTTTCTGAGAAAATTGGCTAAAACGACGAATTTCAAAGTTCAAATTTAGGTCGCCTGAAATAAAACCCACCTGGGGATTTTAATTTGAGTGGAAAACTTGCACGTGAGGGTATCTGCTACATCATGATCGTGCCATTCCCTGCAGTGTGGTCACACACATATAACGCCCGTTATATAAAACTTCCCGCGTTCTTACAACGCGTAGCACGCAAGCTGCAGCTTAGCCCGGCAGATGGCGCGAGGGAACAAAGTCGTGCGTAGAGCCATTTCCGGTTAGAGCGCACGACGTCGTGCGTATAGGGACCGGGCAGCTGGACGGCTGGCGCCACCACTCGGCGCTCCCCTCGTCAGTGGAATGAGCCGGTGCATTGGACTACACAGCCTCCCGTTGTTTTTGTCGTGTTTGTTTCGGTGCTTTGTATGTTTTGGTGGCGTTGTGAGCAGACATGTGAGATGAAACGAAGTCTAGACAGATGTGTCGGGTTCTTAGATGCAGTAATGACTACGTAAACTTTTTCGGACGCGTCTAAAGTTGGGTATCGGCTGCAATGGCATGAGCGCTTTTTGCAGCGATCTGCGCTTGGCTCCACCCGTTCTGAGTACGAATAAAACTACTATTACTAGTATTATTTTCTTCTTAAATGCACTAACGGCTACGCAAACTTATTGGATGCTTGTAAGGTTGGGGAAGGGCTACATTGACACGAGCGCTTTTTGCAGCGCTCTGCGCATGGCTCCGCGCGATCTGAGTAGGAATAAAACTATTAGCAATAGTATTATTCATTTCTACCACTTTAAATTATCTTCACTGGTTTCAATGACTACGGTTTCCACGCCAGCCTTAGCGCTGGGATGCCTCGATACGTGTGTTTTAAATAGAAAGGCACCTGCATACGAGATGGATTACCGTGTAGCCAAATGTTGCGGTAGTTTACACTTTCTGTAACCGTGAGCTTTGTACCTTCGGTTTTGGTGAGCGACACTGTGACAGCATGGGAGCCTGAAAGCCTAACTGGAAATTCAACGTTTGTGGTGGTCATTTTATCAAGAGCCAAAGTTATTCACCAACTCAACAGCCCAAGCAACAAACCATCCACCATCCCTTTTCCCTTTCCCGTTTTGCCACCTGCGTGGAATAAAGGCTGGCACCGACAGTTAAAAAAATGTGGCAGCGTTAACCTCAGCCGGTGTTTTTAATGCTTAAGTATTCTTTGCAGAGTACCTAAAAAAATCGTGTAATGCCTGGTGAAGTCACCAAAACGCGCGATTAGTTGCCTCAAATATCGGCTGCATGAGCCCGAGTCCTCCACCACAGACACATTTCCGACACGCTGGAAAAAGTTTAGATTTGGAGAGGGGGCATGGAAGTTCAAATTAAACAGCAAAATCATCTAGCCCTCCGTCTAATGATTATGATGGTTGAACACAAAGCTTTCTTCGTACGAAATCGAATGGGAAATGGTCAAAGTCAAAGACGCTGCGATCAAAAGACCAAACTGCGTGCTGGTCAAATTAGACGCTTAACTAGTCAAAGTTTAAATCCAGAAGGCAACCAAGGAAACCCATACGATAGAGCTTTGCGATAAACCATCATCGTCGTTAGACGGAGGTGTGTGCATGATTTTTCAAGCGTAGGGTGGCAGCTTGTAAACCGACCGCAGCATTCAGTTGTGAAGCTGAGTACAGGTTTCGGGTACCCTTCTGTCTTGCGTCCTTCAGCCACGCAATTCTTGTACAGCAATGCTTCTCCACGACAAGCAATAACGTTCTACTATCATGCGGTATTCTATCAACGATTCCCGATGACTGTAGTAAGAACATTTCTGTGAAATTAAACACGTTTCAGCCGTAGGTAATTAAGTTACGGAAGCGTCGTCCATCACAATTTCTGTTTTGAGGTAAATCTTCGAAGACACCCCCCAACTTTGTATTTCGCTTGTGCACGACGTCGACGCCGTTTCGTCATCAACTGCCAAAGGCCAGCGCCGCAGTATTCGTAGATCGGTCGCACACACCGGCTGTGTGGGAGCCTTTAGCGGCAATATACTCCTCGATTCGCGAAACTGCATGCAGGCATGAAAAAAATTGCATCAGGCAACGAACTTTCACTTCCAGATAGACTTCCAGCTTGGAGCATTGAGCGTCGTCTGCTATTTGTAAATACTGAGTATGGGCGTAAATAACACACATGGAATGTCTCGTAAACGTCACATCCATGCTCAAGATTTACCGATCTGAAAAATGCACGTGGGGTTACGTACGCTTTGCAAGCCGCACCGCAGAAAAACGACAGAAAGCCATGCACAACTACGCTGCGCTGACCGCCACCGGCATTCCACTGACGAGCGGTTCGCCACGGGCGGCGCTGTTCGCTGAAACGACGGTGGTGCCATACAACGGCCGCCCGGTCCCTATAGCATTGCTCAACAAAGAGGGTGACATCGTGAGTTACTGAAATGCTCTGCATTTAAAAGGTTTATGTACAATCTGTTATGGAGCTCTCCTGCCTTGCAGGACCAGATAGCCCACTCAAGAGATGTTACAAACAGCCCGGTTTGTATTTCGCGCGCTCGTTTTTCGCACTGCCATGATATTAGTTCGCGTCGCGTCTGACAGATGGCGCCACCAGTCCACGGCGCGCACGCCGCTCGTGGGACCTTGCTCACAGTGGTTGCACTCAATCTCTGCAAGAGGTAGCGTCAACATCCCCCTCGCGATGGGCACGATCAAATGCAGAGCATTTCCGGGGGCGCACGACGTTAAGTAGTTTGCGTTTACGTTAATGTTGTTGCACTTGTGGCAACTGCTGACGAGAGAGCGCTCGTCAGCAGTCATTTGAATGAGTCAAGGATATAAGGCGCGTCCGTAGCCTCCCAATCTGTGTCGGATTTGTGGCGCAGTGGGTTAAGCACCATGTACATTGCGTTCAGCCCGCAAGGTCGAGGGATCGAAACCTGGTGCCGGATGGTACTTTTTTTTTATATATAGTAGGGAGGGGTGCGGTGCGGACTACGGACGCCAACGCGGGTGACATCGTGAGTTACTGAAATGCGCTGCATTTAAAAGCGAAAACGGAGAAAATTGGGGAACTAATTACAGTGGTGGAAATGGGGTGCGAGGAGGAACGCGGAGGAGAAGAGTTGCGAACGCGGAGGCAGTGCTCCATCAGCTGGGGTCGGCATGCGACGGAGCGTGATGAAGTGGAGAGTATTAATAATTGTGGTTGATTCCTCTGTCACAGGAATCGGTAAAACACGAAAGTGAAATGGGCAGCGAAATCTGCAGCTGCGCATGATTTGCGGGTCAGCGGCTGTCTTGTGGGTGTGCTTGGCGAGCGACGTCCTGTTGGCGGGTAACTTCGGCAAAGGTGTACTGGCGTCATTTCCGTGACGGATATGTCGGCAGCGAAATCTTGGTGTATCCCGGCATAAAACACTTTCGTGCCAAAATATAAAACCCGAGGACTAACAACCCTAAGTATAACGCGCTCTTTGGATCTAAAGGTTGCTTCCCCGCGAGAAGACCCTGTGTGAAGGGGTGCACCTTTACAGGCCGCTTGCACTCGCGTGACGGATATGATGTCACTCAAGTGTTTGTGTATTCCGGAATAAAACACTTTCATGTTAAAGAGCGAACGTGGAGCAGAGCGGACAGTGGACGACGCTGGTTGCAAAAAAGAGCGAGGAAGAAAGTAGAGGAAACTACAACGGAAGTATGAATGCTGGAGGCAGGGGAGGAAAGTACAGCGAATGAAGAAACGTGGCGTTGCGTGCACGGAGATCAGTCCGCGGCCACTGCTCTTAAACGCACCCACACATCGTCCCCGCGCTCCCTCTCGCGATCCTTTAATTAGCGAGCGAGCCACGCTACAAACCGCTCAGTTATCAATGAGCCGCACAGCACATTGTGCGCACTTTCAGCCATGCTTTACTCACGCCGTTTTGTTGACAATGTTACCAAAGTGATACTGACGTCCCTTTACTTATTGAACGCGGTTTAGGCACCAGCGCTTCGAGTCTTTTATCGATGCCTTGATTAGACAGCTTGCCGCGCCAGCGAGAGTATATTGCGCGAAAGAAGCACGGACTCCGCCTTATAAAGAGTCTGAAATACATCTTTGTCTCTCTGTATGCTACTCTGTGTGTGCAACACTTTGTCAGGCTTCGAAGTACGCATGTAGGGACGCAGTACAGGCACTGGTTTCTTGTGGTGGACTATCCAAGTGTTGCGCTGTAAGCAATTTATTTATACAGCAGCGCCTGTACCAACACGCCCTGCAACCAGCATTCATTTCCCATGGTTGGTGCAGCAACGGACGAACTGCTGACGAACGGCGCGATAACAATGTCTGAGAATATACCCGGGTTGCAAAGATACGCAGCCAAGGAACAAAAGAGCTCAGCATCTATGCCAAACAAGCGGGGACTGTACACTACGACGCATAAGGCGCGAAGATAAAAATGGTGCTCATGCAAGCAAACGCTCATGTCAATATTCGTTCGGAGCGGCGGATATCTCAAGGCTGGAGCCGATGTTCAAAGCAAAGATTGGTGCATTGTGCCTAGCGCTGCAAGATGGGGCACTGGTGGCAGAAGCGCTCACGTGAGTAAAGCATGTGTGAAGCAAGCGGCCAAAAGAGACAAAGTGCGAAGCGCTAGGAAATGGAATGGAGCTGAAAGAAGAACTGGTTATTTAAAATGAGATCAGAGACATTTGGGACCTGCTACGCGTGTTATGCACGAAAGCGTACGTGTAGCTTGGTGTGTTGATATCGCAGCCCATGGAAATTCTGGAATCGACAGTACCTCTCTCTTACAGCAGTCAATAGTCATTGGGTCAATAGTCAGTCAATAGTCACATGCCCCTTGAGTGGGCATGTGAAAATGTTGTTATGCCTACAATCATTCCTAATATTAGATAACTTTAATATTGAGGATAGCGACGTGCCAATCAACGTGAAACTCATTGTAGTACGTCAATAGCTGGTGCCGTCTGACGACGTTAGAGCTCGAAGCGTCACGTTAGGCCTATCGGGTTGGGGACGCCAGATCGACGGATACCGGCGTTCGCAGCCAATGCATACCAGCGTTAGCGGCCACGTGACACTACAAGCGGCCATTGTTGGGTGGAAACGCTCCTTCGCTGGGCCACTGTGCGCGCTACAATGAGATGACCACACGACGGGACAGCATGCAGCGTCGTAAACCCTCTGGGTGCGCTATCGGCGCATGCGCAGTGGCATCTTCACTCGTTCCCTCCTCTCCACATAGCTCATCAGGAGGCTAATGTTTACGCATCAAAAGAGTGCGCCGGTAGAAGTGACAACGGGCCCAGACAGCTGGAGAACGCTGAGCAGTCGAGTTCTGCCAGAGGTTAAAGGACTCCTGCAACGCTTTTTTACAGATACTTTCCTTGCTCTCCATCGGTTCTTCTTGTCATTCAGATGCAGACGCAAATGCGGCACTGCCTACTCACACCCGAAGCTTCCGGATATGACGACGCAACGCGACCCTATATACGCACCCTACGACTGGCTGAACTTGCAATATTTTGTACATGTCATTGTATGGACCAAACGAGCACTAATAATGCTGTATATAGTTTGTTTTTTCTTAAAGCAAGAATAAAACTTCACCGCGGATAGTAACAATGGAATACACTACTGCCCGCTTCGAGCGCTTGTGTGCCCTTCCAAGCCGTGTTAAAATGAGCCGCTCTCTATTCTCTCTGCCTCGCCGACGTCTGACGTCCGCGCGCTTTGCAAAAATAGATGCAAAATCGTCTGTCTGCATTACATATGGCGATGCCTATACTCGGCGGATATCGCAGAGGTATGCGGCGTTGGCAGCGAACCAATTTCCATAGCGACCACCCATACGGCAGGCTATACGTAACTGCCGACTCCTTCAGGGCCGGCAACTGTAGCTATTAACGGCTACTAAATGATAAAAACTCACGAGCGCTTCAACTTTCTAAAGGCCGATGATTAGTGAAGCTTTGTAAAAAAAACTAGTGTCCTTCCACTCTGTGAAGAAGGATGACCTGCAAAGCTGGACGCAGTCCACGAAGTGCACAAAACAAAACACGTTTGTTGTAAGTTGCGATGAAGCATACTTCCTAGCTAATTAGCTGAGTGAACCTCATAATGATCCAAGCTTTGTTCTTGCAGAAAAACATGGAGCTACCTGTGTCCCTCCCGCGTCGTAAGCATCTTACTGTTTGTGAAACACACAAACCCAATCCGCTCTACCACTTAGGACTCCGGAAAAGTCTTATTAGGGCATTTAACGCGTGCATTTAAACCTCGTACCAGCACAACGGACATGCCATCCATCAACACGGGCATGAAACCTATAGCTGCGCGTGCACGCCACCCCTCCTACATCCCACTATTCTCCACTACAAACCTGCGCACGCATAAACCGGCAACCGGTCATGTGCACGGGCTTAAAAGTGGCAGGTGCGGTCGAAAATATCCCCTCAAAGCCCTCGGACGAAGTGATATTGGCTCACGCGGCCGTTCCATGCGGGCAATTTGCTGTTGATCCGGTAGGGATTCGCCGCTACTCGACGAGCTGAACTTGAGGCCAGAACGGCGCGCAAGCAGCTTTCCGTTGGTTTTGCGCCGGTTCGCGCTTGTGTTTGGGCCAACGGTTCAATTCTTGCTCTTCTTCCTCCAAACGAACTACATGCATCCGTCCCATAACGATTGAAAACCTGCAAGCCCTTCTGCTCTATTCTCGCGTGCAAACATGTCGCTGTCCGTTATACTTCCACATCGTAGGCATCTTACAGTCTGTGTAAGATGTCTGTGTAGCACATCAACCCACCACCCGAACCACAAAATTGAGAACAGCCGACTAAGCGCATTAAGCCATGAAATTTCGACATCTAACTCTCCCACCAGCACAACCGGCATTTCATCGCTAGCGGAATAAACCCTAGCTGTGTGTGCACGTCTCCCTTTTTCCACACGAAAACCGTGCATGCATAAGCCGGCAACCTCTGATGGTGCATACTTAGGCGTGAAAGACACCGGCGAAAATGTCGCTCGGAAGGCCTTCCAAGCTGGAAAAGAAATAAGGACCTACGCCGGCGTTCCAACTGGGCAAGTTCCTCTTCATCCTGGAAGGATTCGCAGCTACGTGGCGATGTGGAATTTGACCGGAAACGGCGACAGCGGGTTTCGGTCGTTTTAGGGGCAGCCCTTTGGCAGCCGTTACCTGGGCTTCGCGGGAGCGGAGTCTGTTTATATCCGCGTAACCAAATGAGTGAACGCAGCAGCGACGAAAGAAAGAAAACGGAGAGGAACGTCTAGAGAAGGGCGAGGTGGAGCACGACACGTGCGGCTACGGCGTCATCTTTCTCACTGCCTTTCCCTAACACATGTCTCATGCGTCGCCACCAAAGAGCACACTCCTCTGACACTTTCCCCAGACGCTGTTCCATTCTCCGCTAATCCAAACCACGTGACATTTGGGCGAGTGGTTCAAACACGATATGCAACAACATGCTCGCTTCTCCCTTGTGCGGGGCTAATCCGAACCACATGACATTTGCGCGAGAGGTTCAAACACGATTTGCAACATGCTTGCAGGCGCCGGCGGTGCGCTGCGGGGTAACAGCAGAGTAGCGCACGCCTCCGTGCGTTCGCTGATCACGCGAACAGTTCCTGAGACGCAGCAGAAATGCGCCGTGACCGAGAAGACTGCCCCTCGCGCTGCGCACAAATTTTATGTTAGGGAGTGTAGTAATCGTCAGTGCATTTCTTTACGCCCATCCGTGCTTCAGTTTATTCTTCGCAATCATCTGATAACCGCACTACCGCCGTTAGCTGCCGACTGCGCAACTTGCCAAAGGGGCATCGGTGGAGGCGAGGGAAAAATAGTTGTGAAAGAGGTGTTAGGGGTGGTGAAGAGGATCCGCGGAGCGGCGTCGAGTAAGTCGGTGACACCGGATAAAAACTGGGGGAGGGGGGAGGGAGGGCGGGTTAGACATATACTGCTTTGCAGTAAAAAGCGCCTGACATGAAGATGCATGACTGCAAATTAAGGAGAAAGGTGTAGCAACTTCTTGTGTATTGACGGCCGTCATTCATACAGGAAAGCCACATACATGCATACACGCACAGCCCTTAAATGGCGCCTATTTGACCACACTACAAAATATAAGTATCAGCGCAGCGCTTCCTTGGCTACCGCTGGACGACGCCACCGATCTGCTCCAGGTGCGATCTTGTAATGCGAGCAGGCGAGCGGAAGCCGCGCCCGGGCACCGCAGCGTCAGAGAGAGAGAAGAGCACTCCCCGATGGGCCACGCGAACCACTTTGTAAAGAAAATGAGTTAATTAAAAATAGTTTGTTCAGTTGAGCCAACGCCTCTAAAAATAAATAACAAGAGTGATGAAACATAAGTTTGAGGCCTAAGCCAGGTTTTGATCTTTAAAATGGTGCCAAATATGAAGTAATCTAGTGAAAATGCATATCCAAGTGACGAGATGTATAACCTTGAGGTCCAAATTATGTTTTCAACACCGTGGGACTTTGGTGACATCTTGTTAACACACAACACACACACACACACACACACACACACACACACATGCGTACGCGCACGCACACGCACGCAAACACGCACGCGCGCACACACACCCACGCACACACACACGCACGCACGCACGCCCGCACACACACACACGCACACACACAGGCACACGCCCGCCCACACACGCACGCGCATTCACACACACACACGCACGCGCAAGCACACACACACGCGCACGCACGCACACACACGAGCGCGCACGCACGTGAGCACACACACACAAACCCGCTCACGCACACGCACACACACACACACCCACGCACGCGCGCGCACACACGCACACACGCACGCACGCACGCACACGCACACATTGCCTCTAGTATCTTCTCCAGTACAGCGGTTGTCTCGCTGACCAGCGAGGCTCGTTTTTTCTGTGGTTGCTGCGACGCGCTGGCCTCCGCTGCGCTCTGGGCGTTGCTCTCCGCGTCCACGGCTTCTTGGTTACTCGCGTGCTCGGCGTTACCCGTCTCCACCCGCTCTAGGCGGACGGAAGGCGGGTCTCGCAGCGCCCTTTGCGCTTATCGGTCGTGCCGTCCGACTCCTCGCGTTTGCCGGAGCTACCGCTCGTCAGCGCCTCCATCTTGTTCATGGGAGCGCGTATTTGTGCGTTCTGCGCCTTGATTTGGGCTTGTTACAGTTCAATTATTTTCGTGGGCTATATGCATTCGCTGTCGCCTGACTTGGCTAGAGCGCCTTGACCGGGGAGGGGGAAGGGGGAAGGGGAGGAAACTCTCTCTTGTTCCCTAGAGCGACGGGAGACCCGTCTGCCCAGCCCCCTTGTTCGTCGGCGCTCTTCCCTCGTTGCCGCTGACTGGAACGGGCCCGGGACCTCGACCTCGGTGCTCGGGACCGGGACCGGGACCTCTGGCGTCTTCCACTGGAGCCTCGTTTGCCGCTGCTCCCCCTCTTGGCCGTCTCCCAGCGGCGGTTCCGCTTGGGGCCGGCCGATGACGTCCGGCCGGCCCCCTTGGGGCCGCCCCGGGAGCGGGATCTCGAACGTTGGCGGATCTGGTGGCCGCCCTTGCGGGCCGGCGTTCTCGATCGGCTCCGCGACGAGGTGCTGCGGCGGGGTCGCCCTGTAGGACCTCTTTCCTCTTGACTTGAGTCACCTTCTTCGTCTCGCCGGCGTTCCCACCGCGGGCGGCGCACCACATACAGAGTCTTGAAGCGCGCCTTGCAAGCCCGGTCGGTGGTGAGGTGCTGTCCGCCGCACAGGCTGCATTTCGTCACGCATGACTGTTCAGAGTCGGGGTTGGCTGCGCCACATCAGGAGCAGATACAGTCATTTCATCTTCATCTTCACTACCGATCGAGGTTAGTGTACAGCAGTTGGACAGTTTAAAATCCATATGGAGGCATCGATCTCAAATAGCTGGCCAAGAAAAAAAAAAGGTTCGTGACAAAGCTGAGCTTAACAACACGCTCAGGCGCATCCGTATAGCTAGATATGACGGATAACTAACGCCTTTAATGAGTAAATATCTTGACATCGTTAGAGAGCTCTGCAAACGCCAACTGAATGGAATAATGCAGATATCTGCTTCCTACAATACTTTTTCCGCCCTTAGCCTAGCTCGGGACATAATAGCCTATACACATCAAACTAGTATTGCCGGCTTGTGCGTCTCTTTGGACTTAAAACATTTGGTAGTCAACCATTCATACCTGCGTGCCATATTTCAGGCATATGAGTTTCCTTCTGAATTTGTTCAGCTTCTCTGAAAGTTGTATAATAATTTATCCTTTGACCTGGTCATTAATGGTGTGGTTTTTTGGATTGGAAAACATTTAATGAGCATAAAAGTGGGTGGCTTTCTCAGTCCAGATAGCCGCGAGCTAGCGCAGCTGCTTGGGCGCGAGTGATGAGGCGTTCTTGGTCCTCGCACCGTGAGCTGGCCAGCTCGCGCTCCCACTGCTCCACTGCTCCCACTGCTCCCAATGCGCTCCCACTGCATTCCCAGACTAGGTGGTAGGTAGTGTTTGGGACGGAGCAAGAAGGGCAGTTGTAGGGGTAAGTGGAGGGAGAGATGTAGTGGAGTATCGTGGTGTTGTAGAATGTGTTGGTCTGCAGTCGACGCCAAATGCGAGCCGCCTGTGTGCTGAGGGATGGGTGAGGAGGAGGGTATTGAAGCCGCAGTTGGCGATAATGATATAGGATTTCAGGGTATCGGGGAGGGACCGGGGGATAGATGGAGGGTTCGGAAAGGTCCTCTTCCGTAAAGAGTGAAATTGCAATTTATAGAGGCGTCATACAAGGATGCGCCTTGTCGCCCCTTGTTTTTGTCTTATGTCTAGATCCCCTCCATCAGAAAACTCGTCGCAACTTCAACATTAGGGGTCTCCCCTGCCCGGACAAGGCTCTGTTAAAGTGCCTGCGTACGGAGATGACGTTACTATTTTTATTCCGGACACAGATTTTATTCACGGCTGATTTAAGCGACTTCGAGTCTTATGCCCGCCTTTCAGGTGTCGAGTTAAATGTCACAAAAAGTGCTTCCCTCCCTCTGGGAAATTCAACACTCGCCGCAAATAATAACTTAAAAATAGTTCGGGACGTGAAGATTCTCGGCGTGAAATTCACGGAAGATGGGGTTTCACAAGACATGTAGCCCGAACTAGTTGATGGCATTAAAAAGAATGTCGCCAGGGCAAGGTCTTTCAACTTCTCTTTCGCAGAAAAATCCTATGTTATTAAGTGCGTTTTTCTAGCTAAATTCTTCTTTGTTTCCAGGATTAAGCTGCCTCCCAATCCTGTTGCGCACAAAGTATCTTTGGATATTTTCTTTCTTTTAGGATGGAAGCGCCGAGTGTTTGTCAAGACATTCTCTGCGTCTTCCACGCCGCTCTGGTGGTTATGGTCATTTTTCATCGACCTCATGAGCCAGTTGTTGGCCTTCATAGTCATCTTCACTTCTCGGTGACGCAGAGGCTCAGGGCATACCTCTTGGTGGGTTTTTTGCCCAACTAATGGCCAGCAACATGCACCCCAGTGCAGCTATCCCATCAAAACTCTTCAAGGCCGTCATTTGTTTAGTTAAAGAGGCTAGTGCATTTGATGCCGATATTGATATTGTGAATGAACAACCTGCCAGGCTGTAGAAAAAAATTGTAACTACAAGGTGGGGCAGGCGATTAAGTCCACCAGATTTCCCCTGGTTACGTCTGATGTCAGGCAGGCTGCCCGAGAACTCCCAAAACATCCAGTGGCAAAACGCTAGGTGAATTGTTACCACAAAAGAGAGAATATTTCACTGGAGAGCAACAGAGAACTCTTCCTGTCCCAGCTTCGGGCACCGGAATCCACCGCATATAATTTTTCAAGCTGCACTGTAGCGCGTTGCTTTTGGTGCGTCACACACTATGCCTCTCAAAGTTTGGGGCTTGCACGGTATCAACTCAGAGAACACAGCCCTGGAACTGCCCGAGGCAAACTATTCGCAGTAATTGGCGATTATGTACTATGGCGTAAATACTGTAGGGCCGCTGCACAGAATCGCAGGCTACGTATGCAGTGGCCTTTCCTTTCGTAATTCAGACAACACCTCGTGACCTTTGTGAAAGATGAGTTGGCCCTGTTGGGTGAGGAAGAATTTCTGCGGCATTGGTCTACCTGGTTTACAGAAATGTGGAGCAAAAGTGTTACTATTCATGCCAGTTTTCCATACCTGTGTCCTTAAGAATATTCGTGGTTAAAATTGTTTTTTTTTTTTGGGGGGGGGGGGGTTAGAATTGGCTGTTATGACGTCATAGTATTCGGTATTCGTTGGAGCATTAACCCCGCCCTTCTACCGTATATTGCTGCATTCTTGTAGCAAATGCTTTTGTGACCTTGTTTCCCTGGCGTGTTAACCTATTGGTCTGTAACCAACTCTACATTGTTTGTATGTTAGTCTTTTGTTTGTTATCAACTAGAAATTGTTTGTGTGCTTCTGTAAGTGTCGGTGACTGTCAACCTTTGGGCTCTGTTTTGTAACAACAGGCACTGCGCTTGTATAAATGTTCCTGGTTGTTACGTTGTGTCATTGATACCAGGATTGTCTGATAATAAATTTATCTTTTCAAGCGGGGTATGTTTAAGCCTATGTTTGGGTGCGTGACGCCGCGGGGCTCTGTTGGGGTCTGCTACGCCACGTGATTGGCTGCTGGCAAGACAGCATGACAGCGGACGAGCTACGTCGACAAGCTGGATCCCTAAGGTGCTCTTAAAAGGGTGAACGCGTCTGCACGCGGGACACAGCCGCAGAAACCCGCTGCGCGTTGTGGTTCCCCGACGCCTGAGAAGGTTCGCTCGTCGTTTTTGTGGAAATCGGGGAAAGCGGTCCTTCGTACGAGCCGTGATCAGAAACCGAAGCGCGGAAGGAGCGTGTATGGTCTGGCAAGCGCGACCTTCAGAGCGGGAAGACCTCTCATATCTGCCTCTATCCGCTCGACCCGATCGCTTCCCGTAACATCAACCATGCTCCGGACTTAGATTGCGAGTAGGCTGCAGCAGGACCGGAACATCCATCCCTCTGTAGCCGGTGTTATTACGCGCGACGATATATCCGTGCCTAATAACCGGGGAAACCTTTATATACACCATAGGTCGGCAATTTTTTGAGGTGGAGAGCCTAGTCGCATGAAGATGACACCGCGGAGGGCCGGACGACAGATCGGGTAGAGGGAAGGAAGGGGCTTTTGCAGGCAAAGGGGAAAAAATCGGAGAATTGACAATAATATTCGACAATTATTGACAATAATCTGCCTAAGTGTGAAGATTGGGGACAATGCTTAACCACACTTGGGGTAGAAAATGACGTGTCGGCTTTCTGATACCAAGCGACAGTAGGGGGGGTCTGAAGGCGCGCTGTGGGCCGCATAATACTGCCCCACGGGCCGCATGCGCCCGCGTGTCGTAGGTTGTCGACCCCTGATATACATGTAAACTATGGAAAAAAACAGCACAAAACCAATAAAAATTGCAGCACACTTTCTTCCGTAAGCCGCTGCCGTCCGGCGCCAACAGCTCTGCTTCCTTATGCAAAGTGCCTTGAGGGTATCGTGCACAGGATTCTACTTTCGTGTGGAAAGTGTTATGTAGGCAGAGCGGCCGGTGCATGAATGATCGCTTGCGGGAACATGATTGCTATGTGAAAGTGGGGCTGACAGGGCACTTGCCAGTTCACTGTAAGCAGTGTGGGGGCGAACCAAAGTTCGAGGAATGCACTATATTGGACAAAGGTAACAATCAAACAACCAGAGAAATTATTGCAGCGAAAGAAATTGTGCGGTTCGGTGACTTGCATGTTTGAACGAAGCACGTGTTGGCGCTAGACGGCAATGGCGGATGGATTAAGTGTACTGCATTTTCAACTTTTCTTTATCTGTTTTATTGCCATATATTGTATGTGTATAAAGGTTTGCCGTGTTAACCATTTAGTTGGAAGTCAGCGCTGCGAATGTCCCTTTCTTGATTGATTGTAGCGTTTAACGCGCCAACGCAACGCATGCGATGAGGAGCGCCGTAGTGGAGGGCTCCGGATTAATTTTGACCACCTGGGGATCTTTAACGTGCCGCCGAAATTTCGAACACACGGGCGTTTTCGCTTTTCGCCTCCATCAGAAAAGCGGCCGCCGCGGCCGGGAATCGAACCCATGACCTCGTGCTCAGCAGCGCAACGCCTTAGCCACTGAGCCACCGCGGCGGGTGTAGGTCCCTTTGTTGTCCTTGTGTGGGCTTTTCTGCGCTGTAGCCAGATAGATATATCAGTGGCCATAAAAATGTTAATTGTTTGTTGGGCGTCCCAGTTGTCC
This sequence comes from Haemaphysalis longicornis, assembly GCA_013339765.2. Lineage (NCBI taxonomy): Eukaryota > Metazoa > Arthropoda > Arachnida > Ixodida > Ixodidae > Haemaphysalis > Haemaphysalis longicornis. The sequence continues at coordinate 43,117,648 of CM023453.1, forward strand.
TTTTTCGCCCGAGCCCTGAGCCACGCGTGAATTTACGCACGTCGGGAGACACGTGAGATCCGCCAAGAATTACAGCCACCGAGAATTACAGCCACCGCAATTACAGCAAGAATTACCTGCTAGCGATACACCAGAGTATCGCTAGCAGGTGAAGTTCGCTTCACAGGCTAGCCTCACTTCGGTGACCCCACACTGTGTGTGTGTGTGCTGCCTCCACTGCAATAGACGCACAGACTCCTACGTCAGCGACAGTTGTGAAACGTTGTCGGCCCGGAAGTAGGCTCATAATACTGGTCAACCGAACGCAAGAATGCCGCACTGCGACAAAGAGGCAGGTGCTCGTTGCAGCTGAAACTACATCCAGCACCCCTGGCCTACATCATCGCAGCCGTTACGGCGCAAGGATGACACGCCAGACATGTGCTTCGTGACGAACGCACTGTCGCAACAGGAGACGACATCATCCAGACAGACGCCCCCGTACACATACAGGCTCGCACGATACCACACGCCACCACTCTTAAAGGGGTCATGAGGACCAAATACAAGTTTGTTTTATTCGAAAGATTTCTGTTTTACAGTGCTCCTAGCGCTTGGCCGGCAGCAAATGATGCCGTACTCACCGAGAAATTAATGAATTTAGGTTAAAATTTTGATTCTCCCGCCAAATCGTGCGTTTTCAGGACGTCACCAAAGAAGTCATAAGCGCACGTATACAAACAAATTTGCACTGCGTGATTCGGCTGCAGCGCTGCTTGCCATCAGTCTTCCCAGATGGCGCTACCATACTCATGCACGGACCATTGTCTGCCGTTGCTTTGTTTTCTGACCGTATTTGCACCTGGTTTGTTTTTGTTACTGTAGAAAGTAATCGTTTCGTGAAACATGGAATATCCCCGAAAAACAGCCCTGGTCACGTAAGACAACGTCGCTTACGGCAATCGGCAGTGCGTGAGAGACAACTCGAAAGCGGCGGACTACTGTGCAGCTAAAAGAAGCATAGTGCGCGCAGTACCAACAACAGTACGCATCGGTACTTATATTTTTACGTGTATTTTCGTAACTTTCGTTGGTTACTCCACCATTCTTAATGCTATAAATTCGGTGTTAAACCGGTTATACTTCTGTGGTACCGGGGAGCTATTGAACCTCCATTTACTAGATGTTTTAAAAAGAATGCGCCCTAAATTTAAGCGTGAATAGCTCGTGCGGCAAGCTTATAAGATGTGCCTAATTTGCGTTTGCTTTCGCCGGCCTCCGCCAATCGCAGAGCTGGCTGGTATGACGTCATATGTTCTGTTGCGGGAAATGAGCTAGTGGGTCGCATGGCCATTCCCTTTTTCCCTAATTATATAGCTTCATTGAGCGAAGTGTGTGTTAAAAGTGGCGTCAGTATGACTCTAACGAGTCAATCATTAGAATGAACCAAACTTCTGTTTTGTCTTCATGGCCCCTTTAAGTGTCTTTCCCTATTTTCTTTCCTCATCCCTATCACCTAAATTCTGGGTCTGCTATATGCTGTGAGCTAAAGAGCTTCGCTGGTTATCTACGGTCTACCTTACTCGCAAATGATTGTTTTCGGTCGTTCGATTGTTGGGCCATGAGTGGGATCGTTTACTAATGATTATCGACGTTTAAATATGACCCCAATAAATTTGGCAGTACAGGTTTCCCTGAAAAATTCATTGAGCGAATGAAATTTCAAAATGAGCCTTGCAAGTGAGGGAGCGGGAAAGCGACCCGAGCGAGCGGATCATGAGGAGGAGGAATAAACGTCTCTATGAGCCTTGGGGAAGGGCCCTTATTCCAGGACCCCTTGAGACCATCCAGCTTCTCCGGCTCTCCGGCTCTCTGCACCACCCAACGCTGGTCGTCTGGGTCCGAGGGGGAGAGAGGAGGGGAAGGGCAGGGGGTAGGAGGGGTTCTTATCACAGCCCCATATGATCAGGTAGAGGGTTCGGGAGCCTCGCAGAAGCGGCATTGCGAGGATCGAGTACACGGTGTGGGCCCGAATGTGGCCTCTACACGAGGTCGGCATCCACAGCACGGCGCAGGCACATCGTACACCCGTTCTTGGGAAATGCCTATCGTTGGCATGGGCCACGAGTTCTCTTTCGGGTACGGGGCTGTGACAGAAGGAGGGTTGAAGAAGGAGAAATTAACGTTTATTTAGAGCAAGGCGGAAGATGATGGAGCTGTCCACACCCGCGGGGGACGTCCACCGTCAGGGACATCACTGGGCGCGTGCAGCCAGCTGCGCCCGGGACATCAGCTGTAGCTGATACTTCAGGTGGGGGCTGGCAAGCTGGCCTTCCCACTGCTTTGGGGAAGAAGTTGGGATAGCACGGAAACTTGTGGTGTGAGAGCACTTCCATGCCATACGTGCCGGGAGATGGGCAGAATTTGCAGGTTGGGAAGAACTGCAGGAAGGTATAAATCTCATGGAGTCAATGAAGTTCCCTGACGAAAAATATTTCTCTGGATGTTTCAAATCACCGTTTTCTGATTCTTGTCTAGCTTGAGATTAGGGAGGAGTAAAGTGCGTCTTTGAACCCGATGGTGAGCCAGAATGTCGTTGTGTCGAGATCGTATGGAGAAATGGCGTTGTGTATGGTTCTCCGAGTCAACAGCTAGAGCTATATTTAGCATATAAGTAAATCTGGTCATTTTTTCAGCTGAATTACAAGTTGTGTCCTAGATAGTAACACGACGATGTTCTTTTTTTAGAATAGGAAATATCTCTATAGGCATTTCGTGGTGTTTTCTTCTTGCTCCACATTCAGCATAATTGTGCCCACGGCAGGAAGAAGGCCTCTCCTAAAGATTTCCGGCCACGTCTCTCATGAGCTATGTGAGCCCATTATTTCACCCGAACTTCCGTATTCCATCCTTCCATCAGGTCCTAGGGTTGCCTCTTTCTCGTTTATCGTCTCTAGGCCTCCACTCCTTTAAACAGATGGTCCCCCTGTTTTCCCTCGTACGTAATACGTGCCCTGGCCAAGCTTACTTCTTCCTTACATTTTGTTTTTGTTCATAATGAGCATAGCGGTGCACTAAACTTTGCCAAGTTGTTAGAAGTGGCCCCTAACACTTGAATATAATACCAGACAGCCAATTAAAGTATTAGCTCCACGTCAAAGATATAAGCTCGTCTCAGCCCCACAAATATTTCCGAAGTTTGTCGCAACCCTATTTAAATTTAGTTCTTTTTGAAATCCAGATGGCCCCCATTCGCAGTAAATGCATGGGACACTCCGAAGTTTTTAATTCATTGTTATGTTTTAGCTTGTGTATAAGATTGCTTTCAGGACACCACGAGGAGGGGAGGAGCGTAGGTGCGGTGCACGCACGATAAAAATAATTTGGAAGGTCGACTGCCCTTTGTAGCGTTGGTGTAGAGTATTTTATCAAGCAGCCGCTAAAGTACGAGCAAGGTGTTACATTCCAGATGAAAGTGTCGTGTTCCGCAAAGTATTCGGAAGCGTTGAAATCAACAAAGGCAAAAGAGAATGCAAAGTCAAGTCGCCAATTCCACGGTGGTAGCAGGTTGGTCGATTTCGGCCTTCTTGCTCGCCACTGAACAAAGCACTCAACCGTCCAGGCAACGCTAATCCCCAGAGAAACGGTAGCCAAGAACATATACATGCCCCTGTAAGACGAGCCGTTGTCTCTCCAGTAACCTGGAAAAGAAATTTTTATCGTTAGAACTAATTGGTGCGAAGACTATCTTTTCCCAAAGCAGTGAATCTCTTTCGCATCTTATAACGTTTTATAACAAATTTAACACAGTCTACCATCACAAAAAATTAGTCATAAAAGATTAGCAGCAAAACAAGTTCGTTATCACTTAACAGGTCCCGAAGCAACTTTCGGCTTTCAGTAAGGTTGTCTTCATATGCACATGTCGTACTTCCAGCTCACTGGTTTCTTCGCATGGACTGCTGAACGCCCCGTGTGCTGCGTCCCGGCTGGAACCTGGGGCCATTCACCAGGGACACCTACAGTTGACCTTTAGCAGCTAACCTCTGTTGCCCTACGATGCACCACGCTAGTCGGAGCAAAATCCGCATTTAGATGGGCCAATGGCCTATATACACGGCTAACCGAACACGCCATTTTTAGTGGCCGTGGGTCCAAAGGTACAGTAACGCTCACCAAAAACACATTCCTTCTTTCATTCAGACTGGTGCCTTTGTAGCACTTCTGCCTAAACCTGGACCGACTACAATCTGCTGCGGTTCTCGTGCCAACAAGTGTTTGTGCCGGCAATTGCGGAGCGCGTTCATGCCACGAATGCGCTTCTTCTACGTGGTGGTACCCGCCAAGCCTGGAGACTAATACTAACCAATACATAACCACACCCAACCCGCCTGCATCTAATCCACCCAGCACAAGTCCCATCCCCGAACTACGCCCTTTGCGTAGCCCCTCCCCCCCCCTTACCCCCCAGGCACCCTATCCCACATAATGGGGCCGTGCCCCCAAAAATCCACATCCTCGAATTACCACGGCTGAGCACTGGGGAGAATCACTGGCACCTCATGACAGCCAGGTACAGACCTCCCTGATCGCAAGTGCCGCCTCGGTCGTGGCTGGGCAGACAAGTTCAGTTTAAGTGGCCATGCAGACAAAATGCAAGTTTGGTTGATCCGAAAGATTGCCTCGTTAGAATAACACTGACACCAATTTTAACGCAAACTTCACTCAAAAAGGCTATATGATTAGGAAAACGGAGAAAGGCACGCGACCCACAGCTCGGTTTCCCGCACTAGAACCTCTGACGTATTATGGGCAGCTGTGCGATTGCCTGAGGCCAGCAAACGCAAGTTAGCAGGGATTAGATTTCAAAACGAGTTTTTTTTTCGCTTAAGTGTAACCCATATTCATTTTAAAGCAGTAAGAATAGTGGAGTGAAACAATAAAAGTTACGAAAGTGCACGTAAACATAGAAGCACCAGTTCGTACTGCTGTTGGTAAGGCGCGCACTGTGCATGTCATAGCTGCACACCAGTTTGGCGCTTTGGGGTTGCCTCACACGACACAGGCCGATTGGCGTAAGTGACATTGTCTTACGTGACCCTCTTTGCCGGGAATACCGAATGTTTGCCGGAAATACCGAACATCAGTGTTTCATCCTTGAAAGCACAATCGGTTATCACCCCTCTCTGTTCGCCGCGTATCGCCACCCTTTCCCTCTTTCATAATTTTTTCATTCTTCCCTCAATGCAGCTCCTTACATCCTCCCCCCGACATACATCACACCGCACAAGCCATCCACTTCAAGTGTCCCGTTATCGCAACAGAACTGTCACTTTTCCGCTTCTTTTTCCCCGCGCCAAACAAGGATTCGGAACGACCTTTTGCTAAATTGTTTCAACCACTGCCCATCATCCTTCATTGCAATGTTACAAATCACTGTGTGCAAAATTAATGTGTTCAAATGTTTTCTTTTCCTGTGTATCCACCCCTTATGTAATACCCCCCAGTGGGGTCCTTAAGGAATAAAATGAAATGAAATGAAATGAAATGTTTCGCGAAACATTTACTACCAACCGTAATAAAACAAGCCAGGTGCAATACGGTCAGAAACAAAGCAAGTGCGGATAGCGATCCTGAGCGCTATGGTGGTGCTATCTAGGAGGGCTGACGGTAAACAAGGCGTTTCGGAGTTCGCTGCAGACTAAACAGCGCACTAGCGTTCGCTTGAACACCAACTCTGTACGTCCCCGCAAACGTCACAAACACAATTTAACGGAATAATCCAATTTTGCGTAAAATTGTTTAATTTCGCAGTGAATAAAGTATTGCTTGCTGCCGGACAAGCGCTGGGGGCACTAAAGGACACCAAATCTTTCCAATAAAACAAACTTGTATTTTGTCGGCATGGTCCCTTTAATAAGTCTCTCTCTCTCTCTCTCTCTCTCGTCTCGCTCTCTTCTCTCTCTCTCTCTCTCAGCTCTTCTCTCTCTCTCTCTCCTCGTCTCTCTAGCTCTCGATTCTGAGTGGCTGGGCAATGTGGCGCTGAAGTGAATGAGAAGAATGAAAACACCAGGTTGTGGAAATTTCAGCGCCCGTTAAGGGTACCGAGGTGCTTTAAATTAACACGTCGCCCTAGGGCGCGTCATAGCCCAAGTGTAGTTTCGGCGCGTTAAACTCCCAAAAATCGAATTTTTAAAATCTATTCCACGCGTTCACGTTCAAGAAAAGCCTCACTAAACAAGGAATACAGACATGAGGAGTACCCGCCGCGGTGGCTCAGTGACTAAGGCGCTGTGCGGTTGAGCACGATGGCGCGGGTTCGTTTCCCGGCCTCAAGGCCCGATTTTCTAATGGTGGCAAAAAGCAAAAACACCCGTCTGTATGAGATTTCGGCACACATTAAAGATCCCCAGGTGGTCAAAATTAATCCGGAGACCTCCACTACGGCGCGCCTCATCCCTGCGTTGCTTCGGCGCGTTAAACACTACTATCAATCAAATCAATCAAATGAGGAGTGGGCCAACACGAGTTTCGACACCATTGAATTAGCCTTTATTTTGTCGCATGCACGCACTTAGGTTTCAGCCTTATTGAGGTTTCCTTGTCCTCTTCATGACCTGCTGTTGCCCAATTTTGCAGAGTCCCTATGCCACTACCTCGGGACTTCCATGGTTTACAGCCAATCCAGTATGAACGGAGCAATGGCGTCAAGAACAGTTGCAATGGTTCCTGCCACAGGAGAGGGCGAGGATGGTAAGATCGATGGTACGAAGTCAATGGGTGCTAAAATTGTGGGCTATTGATTCAATCGAGGGCTCCGCGCTGGATCGGCTCCTGCGCATTCGATCGGAACGTTTAGCTCCCCTTCGTCTAGATGGAGGCCGTGGAGAAGACGTCGTATAAATTACTGTGGATGCGGTCATCTGACCCATGCTCAAAGTAACGCCGTTGTTCCTCTCCACGCAGACTACTCAGGGGCTGTGAGCCCAGGAGAAATTTGGAAACTTCTTGTGGCTACATGGTGTTGTAGCGGCGAAAATTACCTGAAATCTATGTCAATTCGCTCAGACATAGACGTACTTTGTTTGTCTGTCTGAGATTTGTGGACGTTTAACTTCCTATCTCTCATTTATGACACCCGTTCATAAAAATATTTATTGTCTACCTTGTTCTCATTCTTGTACCAATAGATACGTTTCACTTTTTGGTACGTTGGGCATAAGCGAAGTAAGTCCCGTGTTTTTTGCCACAGATTCCACGGTGATTTTCAACCGACTGGCATGCCGCACAATCACAGGTCGGAGGTCAAGTGCAAACTACAAACTTTGTGCACAATTATGGCAGCGGTCTAAGAAAGGAGGGCGATGGTTGGAAGGTGTTGCAGGGCTACAAATATGACAGTTCCATTAGTGCAAAACAAAACAAAAATACCGCGAATGTGCTTGATTCCTTCCAAATGAAGTCGAACGACAATAGTACCCTGCCCCCCTGCCTGCCCCCCTGCATACTCCCCGTCTCCGCTTTACATCCTCTCACTCACTCTTCCCCTCCTCTTTTGATCCTCTCATGATGAATTCAATGGACGTTTGTTCAATGCACGTCAATTTTCCCGCCCTCACACAGCTCGCGCGGCATGTGTTGCTACAGCGCGCATCATTTTCTTTATCTTTCGTTTCTTGCTCGGCTATAATTTAAACCCGACCATTATGGTTTGTCTGTCTGTCTGCCTGTCTCTATTGATTCAGCCACTCGGCAAAATGTCAAAAGAGTTCTTGAAAAAGTAGTTTATAACGGCAAAACGTTCCCAAACCACAAATTCTGGTACCATACTTTACACCTGACAGCATTGCTCATTAAAAAGAAACCATTAGCCATGGTAGGGTTCTTTTAATTAAAAATAGACATGCGGCAAATTTTTGAGAGAGCGAATTAATAAAACGAGTTGAAAGCAATTTCTCCACCTCAAATACAAAAAGGCCTAGACCTCGAGGCGGCATTCCCAGTCCAACAGTAAGGAAAGTCTCCAATAGATAGCACGCGAGCAGTGCGATTGAAGAAACATTGAATTGACTTCCGCAAATCTCCACTGTATTTATCATAAAAGGAGCGATACGAAGGTAGGAAAAATCATGAGAGGTAGGCGGGAAAGAGATAGGTGCATTTACCTGTTTAGGAAGGGCAGAAAACTATTGCCTTTCGATGACATTTTCAGTGGAGTGAGCAGATACGCGGCAATGTTTGTGTTTGCTTTACCTTGCCTTTCCGCGCCATTTTAAACTTGCATTTTTATTTTCTGTCGTAAAAACTCACCCAACGTGTACTCTTCATGAAAAGAAAGCGGTAACTCTCAGCCATGCCCTTTCAGTTTCCTCAAATGTGTCTGAGCTGTCCTGTGCGCTGAATTATGTCGACATGGCATGAACCACGCCAGCAATTTCGGTAATTTGGAAATGTCCTGCAGGTACATACTTCGACGTCAAGTACTCTTTTAAAGCGAAGCTTTAGTGCCCTCATTGATGCCGTTGTACACCAATACGCCCCGCAGAAAAGCCAACTTTATCTGACGATGATGAGGAGTGATCGTGGGTGAAGTGAAAGGAAAAAATGCTTCCCGTGTCCGGAATCGAACCTGGGTTTCCTCGCGTTAAGAAGCCGGTGTCTATCCGATTGCTCTATTTCGACATAGTCGAAGCGAACGCCAAGCGGCAGGTACCGATTCGCACAGTACACCCCAAACCCAAACGTTAGGCCTGCGGAGTGCACAGCCGAGCGTTGCTGTTGGTATTCTAAAAAAGTGGTGCGCACCTTTAGAGAAGCACATACTTGAAGGGTGGGATTGATCAAGCAAAGAATCCATCATGAGAAAGCTCCGCATTGAACCATCGTCGTCGATATGCGAAGGGATGCAATATTTTTTTTTTAATCTTTTGGCCGGGCGGCTGAATCGCTGGACAGACAGACAGACAGACAGACAGACAGACAGACAGACAGACAGACAGACAGACAGACAGACAGACAAGTAGACGGACAGAACGTACAGACAGACAAACCAATTTTTTTCCGTTTAGGCACCCCAGAAAGACTATCATCTCTAAAATTGGGATTTCCTGCCGACTAACTTTAAACTTTCTTTGCCGTTGTATACAAAAAAAAAAAAATATATCCAGCATTTATTCTAGATGCATAACCACATGCGCAGTTTTCATGATTACTATGCAACTGCCTTTCCCCCCGCTAACCTTGACTATCTATTTATTTTGTTGATTTATTTGCTCATGTTCTGCTAATGCCTCAAAGGCGATTGTCAATGGGATCACTTACAGGAGGTCCTCTTTCAGCCCTTGGCTCTAGGACATCCATCTGTATTGTCACTTATGTACTGCCTCCCAAATTTTTAATATCACGGGAGGGACGACTGATCGGCATGTCAGCGCCTAGTCGCAGTGTCCAGCGGCGAAATAGGCGAGAATGGGCACCACTATAAAGCACTTTCATGTGTGAGTATCGTCTGTTAGGCTGTTTTGTTGACAATGATACACCCCTTAGCACGGTATCTGAATGAGTTCGTTTAAAAGAAAACGGGTTTACATGAAGAACATGCGCATGTCCAATGCGCGCTTCATTTGAAATTCGATTTGAGCCGTGAGTTGTAGTTTCATTCAGGGATTAATCAAGGTGCAACTCACGGCTGAAATAGAATGATGGTCGGGGCACAAATCGGATGTCATTCGGGGCGCAACTTGGATGTCATTTCGAGTCCCCGTATTCCGCACCCTCGCCATCATCCACGGAGTGGATATGCTGCCTTTTTTTTTTTTTTTTTAACAGCCGGGCGGTCGCCTCAGTCTTGGCCAATCTCCGTATGTGGGTATGCTTGGCTTGACAAGTGTGCGCAGGGGACGCTGTGCGGTCGTTGCGAGGCTCGCACACACGAGCGCTAGGCGTTTTCTTGGTTTTGTTAACTGCCGGGCGGTAGCCGCGAGGCGCGCGCTCACGTACGCGCATCTGCACATTTTTTGGTCATTTTAAATTCGGATGCGAAGAATTACCATTTGCTAAACAACTTCGCTGGTAAAATTTTGCGTCGGTTAGTGCTTGATTGATTGTAGGGTTTAACGCGCCGACGCAGCGCAGGCGATGAGGCGCGCCGTAGTGGAGGGCTCCGGATTAATTTCGACCACCTGGGGATCTTTATCGTGCGCCGAAATCTCGTACACACTTGGCGTTTTTGCTTTTCGCCTCCATCAGAAAAGCGGCCGCCGCGGCCGGGAATCGAAGCGTCGGTTAGTGCTCCATTCCCTATAAAAAACAAAACAGTATGTTTTCCGGCTAGAACGAACGCGCTCCCACACAGACAATGGCCCTATTGAGTTGTTTATACAAATCCGAGCCTTCCTTGGGAACTTTTGCACGTAATCGACCACCTAATGGACAGGTGGGGCTATGTGAATGCTTGCATAAAAATATCTAGGGAAGCTTTCGCTCATGCGCAAGACATGAATCGCGAAGCTGTTGCAGACACATGGACACACAGTTAGTTTCAGTAGCACGCCCTGCCTTTCGGTTCGCGGCCTCTTCCTAGGCCGTGCGAACTATCCGCGGCCGGGCCATGCCGAGAACTGCGAAGACGTTGCGCGCGAGGTCTCTTGTACGATACTGAGCGCATGCGCACGACGGTACGAGCTCCCGCGCGAAGGGCTCTTATCGATGCTGAGCGCATGCGCACGCTCCTCTCGAGTGTTGCGGCGGCCGCTATCACGCATCTTTCCGTTGTGGATTGCGACAGCTGCGCGACGCCTACGCGATAACGCTCCTCGCGGGGAGTTTTCGGCCCGCACGAACTCCGAACTTACGGCCGGTAACAACAGCTCCGCTGCTAAAACTAGCAGTCGTACTAATCAATGCCGATTGTACCAATCACAACCTATAATACCGACCAGCAACGGGAATTCGTGGTTAAGTCTGCAACCCTTTCTTAGTTACGCAAACGTCAACGTACAGCCGTGAGCTGAAGTAAACGGACCACGGGAGCGGTGGCCAAAACTAATCGCTGCGCCGTCTGGTTGCGCGGCGCCTGTTGTCGAGACCGCGCACAGCGCAGGCGCGGCCTAGCAGTACAAGCACACATGCCGCTATCGCTCTCTACTTCGCGATTGCCTCACGCTCCGATAAATTGACGCCAGGGGAGCCGCGCTGCCCTTTTACTGCCTGCGGGTCAACACACCTTCAGTGGAAATGGCGCGCTGGCGCAATCGACTGCAACGACGGCTCCGCTGGCAGAGTTGGCGCGCTGATGATTATCTCGGGATCAAGCTTTTTTTTTTTTTTTTTTTTGCAATCCCCCCCCCCCCCCCCCGCAATATATTGAAGCAGAAAATGAAGCAGAAAAAAAATCACTTGACAGTCGAAGAAAACAAAACACAACACCATCTTTGTCGGTTTTGAGGATAGATGCGAAATCACAGCCTCCCGAGAATATCAGCGAACTGGGAAAATTATTGATGCTAACCTTACATGCCAAGGTTTTGACAAATACTGCTGTGTTTAGGTATGTACTGCATTGCTTTATGAAACTTCGTTTGCCGCATTCGGCATATGTGCCATTTCGCAATTGCTCGGGAAAATCCAGCTTCGCAATTTTTCAAGTTCGAGGCACCGACACATACATTTTATGTTCAAAAACTATATTGCGATATGAGATACCATTGAACCACGCCTTCAATTCCCAGCGACTATCGAACTGCATGCAAACTACATTTTTCGATTAGATTTATTTGCACTTGAAAACATTATTGACAGTTCTTGCGCACTTCTGTGCCATGAGTTGAAATTGAAGTATTTGATCCAAAGAGGGTCGTTCAGTCGACGATTGAAGATAAAAAGATTACTAGCTTATGGCCGACGGCATGCGGCAAACAAAAGACGGTATACTTCAAAACAGCCAAGTTTATTTACACGTAATATTTTACAAAGCATTGCACAGGGCTGTCGTTCATAGATGGGGGTCCGGAGACAAAAAGAGGAACGTGGGAGAAGAGGAACTCCGTGGGTACCTCTGCGATACTCCCAGCTTCCTTTTTTTTTTCAAAGCCTGCCACGAACTAAAAAAAGTGGATTTGCCGCATGACATGTTAGAATAACGCCTCCACACAGCACAAATTTTAAAGCTGGCTTTTTGCACAACGTTTAAATTTTGCAGAAAAGCCACACTCAAAGGGCGTGCATAGAGATATGTGTATGAGCGACTTTGGCTGCAAGGGTTAATTGTGCGACAATAGGACACGTATCAACATATTTCATCGTGGGGTCCCTCACCACTTTTTCAAGCCCAGAAGGAGTCGTTGGCACGCTACCGGCCGAGTACCACTGGCATAAAAAATCAGAGGTCGGGCAAATCCCAAGTCCTGCGGGAGCCCTTTCCTTCACCACGCCATAATCTTTATTTAATTACAAAAGTCCCGCCTCCCAAAGAGACGTCTCAACCGAGAGTGAGGAGGACCTGTCAATTAGCCAATACTATAGGCCGCTGAGAGGCCACAAAGACAGTCAATTGTTGTTGTATACACAAATAGCTATGGGACCCAACTCTGTCACTCTCATGCAGAAACTCGAAACTCAAAAAACACGAACAAATCGAAACACGAACTCGAACAAACAACAAGACAGCAGATATGAACTGAAAAACTCCATCACTTAACAAAAAAGAAACCTCCTGCTTTTTGAATAAAAAAAGGCTACGAGCCCAACGCAGCCACAGCACGCTATGTGTGGCAGCGTATCACCATTGCCACTTATTAAACGCAGAGCATTTCAGTAACTCAGGATGTCACCCGCGTTGACGTCCGTCGTAGTCCGCACCGTCGTTGTCCGCACCCCTCCCCCTACACTATCTAAAAAAAATACTATCCGGGGCCTGGTTTCGATCCCTCGACCCTGCGGGCGGAACGCAATGTACATGGTGCTCTACCCACTGTGCCACAAAGCCGACACAGAATGGGAGGCTACGAACGCGCCTTATATCCTTGACTCATTCAAACTACGTCAAGAAGCTGCTGATACAACGCATTCACTACCACCAACTCCCCAAACACTAAACGTTAACACAATACACCCACCCCCTATGCGACGCATTTACTCGAGTCCCCCTCGCGGGGAGATGGGCCCAATTTTTTTCAGGTGAGTCGCATCGTTTTCAATGATAGAGCGGTGCCCGGCAGTGTTCCTCTAACTGCGCGGCGTGATTCCCCTCGCGTCAATTTATCGGAGCGCGAGACAATCGCGAAGCAGCGAGCGACAGCGGCATGTGTGCTGTACTGCTAGGCCGCGCCTGCGCTGTGTGCGATCTCGACAGCAGGCGCCGCGCAACCAGACGGCGCAGCGATTAGTTTTGGCCACCGCTCCCGTGGTCCGTTTACTTCAGATAACGGCTGTACATAAGTAAACAACACAGCTACCATATCTGCCTGCTCGACTGCCATTGTTTAACATCCTGAAGTGCAGAGGTGCGCTGACTGACCCGAAAACGTAGAACAGGGGGAATTACACAGGAACAGACGAGGTGAGGCGCAACCTGTGTTCCTGTTTAATTCTCCCTGTTCTACGTTTTCGTGTCAGGCAGCGCACATCTGCACTTCAGGATGCTAAGGCACCAACTAGCCCACTCCCAAGCCTTGCTGGCATTGTTTATTTTCGAGCATTTTCGTTCATATAAAAACCGGGAAACTTTGTGCGCTTTTGCTTTACATCGAGGAGCAGCTTTCTTTCGACGTGAAGCTCGTCTATGCACGTGCAAGTTTCACAGGGAAGGCTCGAATTTGTAGGAACACCCCAACAGGGCCGTTCTGTGCGTGGAATCGCCGTCATTCTTGCTGAAAAACAATGTTTTTTTGTTGTTTTTTTCAGCAAAGGGAGCACCAATCAACGGGAACCTTTTCATGGACTGCGGCATTTTCACCATAATTTAAGCGCCACGTTTGTAGGAGCTCCGTCGGGGTGGCTTACAAGCCCAAGAAATGGCAAACTTGGGTATGGCAGGCATCCTCGGTCAATGCTTGCGGTGAGAGTCACCGTTTTCTGCGGGTTATCTTTTTGAGTCACTGCCACCCTATCGAAGCGATCGGAACCTGGTAAAAACAAATTGCCTTTACCGTGCGTCTTCCGGGTTTGCTCAGCTGTACGCGACAAATACAATAGCGTACGATATGTCCACTGGAAGTACGATGCAAGCGTATTGCAGGATCTTTCGGTATATTCCTTCGCAAGAAAGCTTCCTTTTTTTTTTTTTGCTAGGTTTGTTTCCGGTCCTCCTGCCCAAGGCAGGAGGATCGGAGGAAGGATAGAAGGATAACCTACAACCCCAGCATCATGTTCACTGCAGCTAACGATTTCGCGTTAAAAAACTCTTAATTGAGCACACCGTCCAGCCAACGGCAGGTATGCACTTACCCCAGTGTGGATTGGCAAAGACTGGCCACAACGCACCGAGAGAAAGACAAAATAACAATGACGGCCGGCCGCGCAAACGCGTATAGAGCGGAGAAGTGAGGATTAAATGCAGCGCCAGCCGGTGAAGTAGCGTCGGAAAGAACTAAAAAGAACAAACAAGCAATCACAAATTCGGCACGCGGAATCGGCGCGCATGGGCAGGTTGCCATATATAAAGCCGGTAGTAGCAGACGACTAGTTTTATTCGCATGCGAGTACCCTCCCCTGTTTCGCCGCTGCACACCGTATTAAGGCGCTTACATGCTGATCAGTCGTCGCTCGCGCTATATTATTAAAAATTTGGAAGGCTGTACATATCATCAATGAACGAACAAACACTCTTATGAACTAACGACATTTGTGCATGAACATCGAAATGTCAATCTCATGAGAGTTAGTCACAGTGGTCAGACAGTTTTGTTTTATATCGTTTTTTACCTAAAACAAATGTCACTAATGAAGCGAAGATGTGACCTGCCTATAAGAAGTGGTCGGGGCAGTGATACCAGGCCAATGACAACGTGGAATAAGCCGATGGCCATGGGTAGCCTTTCCAGGCCGAAGTACTCCACCATGAGGACGGAGAAGAGAATCATGATGCTACCGCCGGTCAGGCCGAATACGACGCTCGCAATGACCAGAATAACCACGGACTCCCCGTAGGCCATGGCCACCAGAGCCCCGCAAATCACTAGAAAGCCCACGGCCATGATGTCTCTCCTGCACAACAATGTTTGCACAAAAAACTGTCTCAACATGCTGAACCTACACTTGCACTACTAAAACCAACAACTCTTCAACTGCGCTCGCATCAAGGAAAAAACAAAACAGGCCAAATGGAGGAATGTTCAGTCTCACAGTACAGTGGATTTGTGTATGTCGTTTCAAACTCATTCCTGTCTTGACAGGTGGTTTTTCAAGCCAACCTGGCAGGTTTTGTGATTTTGCTTTCGGTGTTTCATTTTTTTTTACACCGATTAAGCCCAGGGGGATCTTACAGAAAAAAACGTCATCTCACTATCCTGGCACCCATTTCATCCCATTCTCGTTACCATCACCAGCGAGGAGCGCTTGGAGGCCGCCCTGCGTGATCAGAATCCCCACATCCAAGAAGACCTGGCCCGCTTGGCTGACGGCACCGGACCCATGCCCAAAAGAGACCCTGCTGCCCAACGGACAACGGCGAAGACGTCGCCGGCCTAATCGCCCGGCTGTGGCCAATTAAAGTTATTCGGTCTGTCTGTCTGTCTGTCTGTATTCGTAAAAAAAAGTATCTAGCATGAAGCGGTATTTATACAAAGATGCAGATTGTCTTTCTGCTGGCATCTGTTAAATACTACTGCAGCTTGTATTTCCACCAACGAGAGGTGTTATGGTGGAATCCTATGGCGTCCCTAAAAGAGACTCGTCGGAGTAAGCTCAAGATGGTAGTGCTGTGGTGTTCATTTTGGAAAAACCATTACGAGGAACTCAATTCAAACGACAAGTGATGTTATAATGACTAACGCCTCCAAAACTAGCGGTGCAGGGAGCCTTCCGCTATTCTGTAATGTTATGGAAGCGATGATGCAGCACTACGGGAACACTTCCTAAGCGAGCAGCGCGTTCCGAGGGCGTTCTAACAAAACGAAGCCTCTGAGACGCTTGTACCGGGCGGTGTTCAAAATAGCTCCCCTCTGTGAACTAACACTCCAAGAGACACTGGCCTCGCGGCTATAAAAAAGGTAGTGGGGAGTACGGCTTTCAAGCGTGGTCGTAACTCTTGTTATAATGCGCCTACCCTACAGATACTTCATCGCCTGGAATATTCGCTAGGCGAGCACGATTTTATCAAGCTTAATAATAAAAAAAAAAGCTTTTCTCTGAATAACAGTCCGCGGCGTTGGGACCCAAAAAGATCATAAAACCATAAGTCAATCCACACTGTGAAGCTGTGAAAAGTACGAACGTTCGACGGAAGTCGCGCTGTGAGAAGCCATTCTTCTACGTTTTTCAATCTCGGTAGATTGAATTGAATCGGTGCTAGATGTATCCGTTCCTGGAGCAGAATCGGGGCATGGCTCCCCTAAGCAGAAAGTCTTTACACGTCTCTCATACTCGAAAATTATCGACGTCCACGGCATCCGAAGGCTGCACTATTCGCGGACTACCCATTACGGTGACAGAAGAGAAGTGAAATTCGAAATGCACAGTGGTAACTTGTCGAGTTAAAGCAAGTACTCAGTCAAACAAGAGCAATCAAGCATGAAAAGTAACAAACAAACAAACAAAAAACCGCGAAGCAAATTTGGGCCGTCCAGTTTGGTTAACCGAAATGAAAAATCACGGAACTTCAACCATACACAGCTTTCTGTAATAAGACATCAAGCACGTCCCATGCGTCAAAAATATAACAGACAGAAAAGTAGCGCGCCGCAGCGTTGCAAGACAACGCCTGGGCATTCGCAGCGCCACGTGGTGGAGCGGAAAGTTCCCCTCGGTCGTGGTTGCGGCAGCGGCCTGCCTGCCGGGCTAGGTTTGCTTCGGAGACAGAACACGATTTAGTGGCACAGCGACAGATGTGCCACTTGCCAAGTGATCGCGCTAAAACACCGCCAACGCCCTCCATCCCCGCAGTTGTAGCCACGGATATATCTCCCCACGGAGGTGCTGTACGTACAACCATTACTGGAAAACATTCCACACCTAGGAACTAAAATGCTTTTGCATTCCTATATATTTTATTCACTGGCGAGGCACGCATGCAGGCAACCATGTAAGTGCGCCGTCACTGGTTACGTCGGGCTCCGCAGGATGGTGGTACTTGTCCGTGCTAAGCACATGATGTGTGTTGGACGTTCCAAACCCTACCCCACCGAACCCAAGGTAATGCTTCGACTCCAGTGAGAGTGTTATTAATAACCTCTCTGTTGACACCACCGTTGAGAATAGGGTTGAAACGGAGGAGACGACGCAAGCCGGTGGTTTTTTTTTTTTTTTTCTGCGGCGTGGGAGCGCAGTGGCATGAGCCGCACAATGTCCGTGGCGCTTCGGCCATGTCAGGGACCGTTAACAGTGTTGCCAAGCAAAGGAATTGACAGATAAACTTTTCAGTGAATACTATCTATACGAAAAAGGTTTCTAGGCCAAATTTTTAGTTTTCTCCGCATTAACCTGCCACCGATATTCCCAGTTTATGTCAGCGTCCAAAAGAAGCAAAAGCGTTTTTTTTTTTGTATTTATGACCCTCACCTGTGGCAAATCTTCTTATCCGAGAGTATACCGGAGCAGGTGCGTCCCACAATATCTCCAGCGCCGCAGCAGGAGGGGAGGGCAGCAGCTACCCAACGTGTCAGGCCCTTACCCGTGCCGTGATCTACGATGGTCACACCAAACATGACTAAGTTGTACGCGAATACCACTCCGGTAGCCACGATCACGTAGTAGATGGGGCTTTTCATGAACCTAAGTTCCTTCCGCAATAAGGCGAAGCAGGCTTTTGTCTCTCTTTTTGTGTTGGTTCTCCTTGGGGACCATCATCCGCCACCTGAAAGATTGGTTGAATGTGCGCATGTACTGGTAGCCCTACATGCTTTAATTTCAACTTTTCGCTGAGAAAGAAAAATGCACCGAGTAAACCTTCACTGAGAGTTTTTTCACACAAGCCCACAGCTGTACGGGGGTTTAAAGCCGCGTCGAGCATGACATGATATTTTCTTGTAACACTGCGGCAGCTCTGGCGGCGTGACCGACCTGCTGAAACCTTGTCGCAGCGGCCTCTGAAGACAGTGCCATCGCCGCAGATGACGCTCAACCGCACTCTCGTCGTCAAACCTCGCACAATGTGGGACTGTTTTAGCCGGCATAGCACATTCGCTTCCCTAATGGGAGGCCCGCGTGTCCATACATTAGAGCGTATCAAAATTGTTTTATTGTTTTCAAATAACACTAAAGAACTGTCAGCCTTTATTTACAAATTATTTTTAACTAAGAAAGTGTAAGTTTAGTATCGATTTCAGCTTTTGTTCAATGGCCAACGATGCATTTTTGCTGAGTAATAAATGGTTTATACCAGTTCTTCTCTCTGCTATCTTTATTTAATTGTTCGTGACGTTTAAGAGGACATCAGAAAGCACCCTCAGAGAGTCGGGGACTGAGTTTACTCGATATTCGCCGTCTTCCGTGAAGGCTGTTTACATCACCTTTTGATTACGTGTACCGCAAAGATCGAACGCTAATCAGAAAGGGCTTTTGTGAAGCCGTTGTTGTATGGCGGTTCCCAGGCAAAGTCAGCAATGAAGCCCCACCCATCTATGCCGCCCTGGCAACGCTTTCCCGCCTGGCGTTGCCACCTGATAGAATTGGCCAATAAAATACACATTCAGTGGGATGGCAGTGAAGTTTGGTGCCGCGTAGCTAAAAAATCTGGCTTTTACCCCTGACTGATAGCAGCAAGGAGACGCAGTAGCCTCTTACACTTATCCACACGCACCTTTTGACTGTGTTTGTACTGCAAGGTGCAACATTTAAAACAATTTTAAACGTGAAAACAACCTTCCGCTTGTAGTGAGGCATCCTAACTTATAGTGTTTGCTACCTGAGGGTTTCTCTCTCTCACAAGCAAGTGCGCGGCAAAGTTTCCTTTTAACACGTACTGTTACATTATATGTTTGCGTTTGTTTCAGAAAGATGCTTCGACAAGCTCCTCCATGTGGTTTCCCAATGCATTCGCTAGTCGTGGTCTCTGAAAATGTAGCGCGAGAGAGTGGACGGGGCGCCGATACCTTCTCACAATTTTGGCATTTCGTGTTTTAATATGCAGCTCCCGCCGCTTCGAGCGGTATATTTGTGGTTACCACACTTATTTGTACCGATATAATGGCATTTGGTTTTACACTTCGCGTATCTTTAAGTGAGATCAGTCTGTTGTAGCTATACTCGGTATGCACACCAGCGAAGTGCGAAAGGTCGGCCGTATCATTTTTGAACATTGAAAAGGTAATACGTGCCGCCTTATTCAGTGGCTGATGCTCATCCTTGCTGCGGTAGCCATTTTCGTTGCTGGTGTCCTTAAGCTCAGTCTCAACAGGCTGCCTTCTGCGCCTTCTTCCCAAGAAGTCTTCAGGTTTTGAGACGAGCAGCGACCCGGCAACTGCGTTCAGGGTCATTCCACCGACTATGAGCAAGGTGTCGCGCAGCCCGAACTTGTCGTTCAAGTAGACCAGCAGCGGTGGGAAAAAAATTGCGACCAGCGTGCTCCCGATGTAACTGATCCCGCTTCCTGTAGCGCGGTACCTGCAAAAACAAGTTAGGGAAAGGGAAAAACACGGAGAGTACACAAACTGCTTGGGCTTACTTGTGTGGGTCTGCCACCAAATAATCTCAAAAATGGCTTCCCTTAAAGGGACCCTGCAACACTTTTTTCAACTTTCTTTGAAATCTTAAATGCTTGCAGAGAGCAGTCACGCAACACACCCAGTACTTAGATTAGGGATTTGCAAAGTACCTCAGCCAAAAATTACTGCTCTATGCCCATCAGATAACGTGTAAACTCGATCAAAAGATTGTTCTCTCTTTTTCGGTCTTGACGATCTTCGACGGCTCCAATTATGTCACCAAGGCTATGTAGCGGCTGTTGGCCGGTTTCCCTTCAGCTGCAGCAAATGACGCATTTCGATAGCAACTTTAAACAAAAGCCACAAAAACAAACTAGAAATGGAAGGCGTATCTGGTGCGACGAGCAAATCCTGCAATGACGCTCCGTGCTGGCGGTAACTATAGCTTTCGCAGTGGTTCCAGGCGCGAAGGAAAGAGTGAAAGCGCTTATCGAAAGTGTTGCACGATCACTTTAAGTACGTCATCTCTGTCAAAGGGCTCCAACGAAAGACAAAGAAGAGGTGCAACACCAACCGATAGCGTTCGAGAATCGCACCAGCGCAATGGACACGTGCAACATGATTTTACCACAGACAGCACTACCGATAGTATTCTTCGGTACACTTCTGTAACGGTTAAAAAGGAACATAGTTGTTTTACCTTTCTTTAATAGTTACCTTTTTTTTCCTTCCGGAAATCGGATACCCACATTTCCTGGACACGGTGACAGTGCGAAGTAAGTTCTGCCCGATGTCTGTGTGGCTGCTCTTGCGCGTCATACCGCACCACATATATAATGTATCATTAAAAAGGCCTATACTTGTCTAGCTTCGACTCATGTAAGATTAGAAAGAGGTGGAAAACCTTTATGGGGAAAGGCGGGCTCCAGGCCTGTTGATGAAGTGGGCTGAATCAAGCGAAAGGACGTGGGTAAAGGGATGCAGGCTTTCGAATGCGGATGATATTGGTCTTGTCCATGGTACATTTGGTAGAAGGATGTGTCTCCTTGGGTCGCGCTACGAACAAAGGAGCAGGTCCACCGTTCTAAACTCTGCTTCTAGACAACTTATGAGCCCAAACAGAGATGAAGGGTGGGTGTGCCCGCGCAGTGGGAGTTTATACGTATTGTGGGAAGGCAGAAGTTTTGACAACGAGCAAGTTTCATGTGAAATGTAGTCTCATCGCCTATTGTTTTTAAAAGCAATTTGATAGTTTAAACAACAAACTCGCCTCATTTGCCCGTGCATCACTTCACTGGCGCATGCATTTTTTAAAGAATATTACGAAACTATTTCACATCAATAAAGAAGGTTTTCTGCGTGCTTTGAAATCATGTCAATTCGCTTCGCAACCGAAACAGACAGGTTTGAGCCCAATTATTGGTACATTTTCCGGCTTAGGGGAGGGTAAAATTACACGACATTTACATGAAGCAATGCAGAGGAATAAAAGCATTCTCGGGGGGCTTAATTGTGCCTACGTGCTTTGAAAGCGAAACCATAGCGTACGATTATAAGGGGTACCCTTTAAATTCACGTCCACCGTTCGACAAAGCAGCCCCGCTACTTTACGTCCTTAATCCGCCTTAATCCTTCTTTCATCTATTTTAATTCACCTCAGTACATCTGAGTTCAGCTTAGTCCATTTTTATCCACCCTAATCATAATTACTCTTTCTCCCACCTTGAGTCATCCTTATTTATCCTAATTCACCTCAGCGTATCTTAATCGACCTCAATCCCACCATATCTTGGTTACCATTAATCCCTAAACAACCACTAAACCATCTTATTCTCCTTATTTCACATTTAATCTATCTTTAGCCACCTTAATCGACCCCATTCCTTCGTACCACATCTTTTTCCCACCGAACTAATCCTTACTATCAATCAGTAATCAGTTCTTGATGCTTCAGTAATCATCAATCAGCCCTTTCTTATTTGCGGTTTTGATGGTTTGAGCCGCTTCGGGCCTTTCTTGTGAATGTGTACCGCTCGTGATGACACCGGGGGCATTCAAGGTCACCTTCCAATGAGGAGTAAGACTTACAAGTCAGCTAAATTTTCTGCCATCACAATTCCGCTGCATGGATGTGCATTAGGCTGCATTTCTCGCTTTATCAACAGGAATGCATGCTGCTGTGGTGCGCGTTCGTACAGGCGCAGCCGCCCATGGTACATACCGAGCCATGCATCAATCAAACAGTGAATGCGTAAATCCATTACTCAGAGCAAAAGCATTGGGCGGTTTAGCTCATAAAAATAAACTGTGGTTGATTCCTCTGTCATAGGAATCAGTGAAGCACGAAAGTGAAATGTGCAGCGAAATCTGCAGCTGAGCATGATTTGCGGGTCGGTGACTGTCTTGTGGGTGTGCTTGGTGAGCGACGTCCTGCTGGCGGGTCGCTTCGGCAGGGGTGTACTGGCGTCCATTTCCGTGAAGAATATGACGCCAGTGAAATCCTGGGGTATACCGGCATAAAACACTTTCGTGTTAAAATATAAAACCTGAAAACGAACAACCCTAAGTACAACGTACTTTTTAGTACTAAATGTTGCTTCCCCTTCAAGAAGACTGGGTATGCAGGGGCGCAACCTTTACAGCCCGCTTGCTTGGTTGTACTGGCGTCACTTCCGTGACGGATATGACGTCAGCGAATTCTTCGTCTATCCGGGAATAAAACACGTTCGTGTTAAAATTTGCGCCCGTACTCTATATCCTGCGTATGTGCTTTGAATCTCTACCATGTGTTACGTACCCATAGCACATTTCTGCATGCATTAGGGAGGACACGACGCTTTGCAGCAGCTTTCGCAGGATATTGAGTGATTGGCGCCACCAAATCCTGATATGTATGTGTATGTTTTTTGTGTGCGTATCTTTTTGTCTTGTAAGGGTGGGTTTGATTGATCGTGGGATTTAACCCGCCGAAGCAACACACGAGGCGCGTCGTAGTGCAGGGCTCAGGGTTAATTTTCACCACCTGAGGATCCTTAACGTGCGCCTAAATCTAGACACACAGCTGTTCTCTCTTTCCGCCACCGTTAGAAAAACAGCCACCACGGCCGCGATCCAACCCGCATCCTTAAGCTCAGCAGCACAACTTCTTAAGCCACTGAGCCACCGCGGATGGTAGGAAGGGGAGTTTTAGATCGTGCATGCGAACTAAGTAGGTTATATTGGTGTGAAAAGTATTGCGGAGATATATAGGACACAAGCAGTGTTTACAGCCTTCGCTGCGAGAGGCGTGCGGGAAAGAGCACAATTTTTAACAGCAGAGTTTTTTTTTGCCTTTTAGACCGCCGTCGAGCGCTACCAGAAAACGCAGCCCGGCTGAGCGCACGCGCGGGCGTGCGCCTCGTGAGGAACGTCTGGCGTCGTCCAGGCTTTCGCGTAGTTCGACCTTCGAGGGACACTCCGTCCAGCGTTCTGGCGTGATCTCTTGCGTGCTGTTCTCCTCGCCAGTTCACGTGCGTTTGCGCCTGAAGCATGGAGCACCAGACGCCGAGTTCGCGCTACAGACGCCGAGTCTGCGAAGGCGGTTGCCGCGGGTTCTAGCGCGTGCTAACGGGGTCCACTTTGGGAGAGGTGTGAAAGCCTGCCGACAAAACTATCCGGCCCTGGCGTTCATGGAGAACTTTCAGAGGCAAGTACGGAAATCTATGTGAGGTGCAACAGCCGGATCTCCGACGACGGAAGAGGGGCCGCCAGCTATGCTGTTTCTCCAGCGATGCGCCACTAGCGCAGGCTGTGCCAATTTCTTTTGTCTAGTTTGAAACATTTTTGCCGTACGTGGCACGTAATGCCGCCCAATAAGATCTCCTGCATCGCCATATGCAACTTTTAGCACTTAGTCTAAGAACAAAGTGCAGCATGGAAGAAGAACCTCGGTACCGTTCCTCAGTTAGGCCTCATAAAAACTAGGGTTCATTTGCGCACAAGCAAAAACTTAGAAAATTGGCCTAATCAGAAACATAACTGTGACCGGGAAAACTGAATGAAAATTGCGGGATGAAAGTTTACGTTACAAATCTCGACGTTGCCTCACAAACCTAAAGGTAAATTGAAAAATTTAAATGTCCCACCTCAACCTTTAAAGGGAGAGCCCGCCGATTTTTGTGAAGTATATGTGGTCTATTTTAAATGAGAGGGCATCATTCAAAACACTTCGAACCGAAACGGTTTTCCTGATAGGCCCTACAACGTATGAGAGCGAAATTTTCAGATCTTCCAGCCTCAAGTAAGGTGCCAGAACGAGTTCTGGCAACATACGTTTTCCTACATATAACTGTACGTGAGATAAAAACAAGTATTTAGAAGGTTGTTCGTAGCTAAAACAATAATAAAATGCAGACTTTCCTATTCCTTTAAGCGGTTTTTAAATGACGCGCTGAAACCGACGGAGCACATAAGGCGGACTTTAATGTAAGCTACAGTAGCATGCCACAACAAAAATCGGTTAGTTCGCCTTTTAAAGCAAAAGTCATCGGCTTCCCCATGTTTACTTTCCTTGGGATGCTACAATTGCCAATAAAGCCATAAAATGAGAAGTAACCATACAACCAAGAGAAAACACATACTTTTCGAAGTGTGAGTTGATGGCTATCATACTTGAGGGAGTCGTTAGGCCTTGGCCGATTGCTGCAAAAGCAAGTAGAAGAGAAACTTATTCATTCGCTTGTATATGGCCAACATACTTTCCGCACATTGCAGAGAGTGAATAAAGCTTGTTATATCTCGTGCAATCGATGCGAGCTCACGTCGGCAGCGTACTTACAGGTTATGACGCCTATGCCAATGGTTATCCCAACGATGCCGTAGAATGCAAAACTCAGCAGTATGCCAGTAGCCACGAGCACGCTCCCGAGAATGGCGACCAAACGCAGTGGCAGTAGCCTTAATAGGACTCCAGACACAAGTCCTGAAAGAAGACGTGGCTGTTAGCGCATATACCAACGATGTCATTTCTTACAAAGTTCTGCGGCTCATACCGGTTACTGAAAGGCTAGTTACTTGTTAGTACTGCGATACTTTGGAACAAGGACAAAGAGTATGAAAAAACTAACGCCCCCTCGTCTAACGACAACGATGGTTGAAACGCGAAGCTTTCTCGTGAGGGATTCGTTCGCCGTTGTTGGGGTTGTAAGGGTTCACACAGTTTTGGGGGTGGTACGGGTCGCCATCAGGGAGACCAGTAAGTCAAAACTTGCTTTCTTAAGGAGCGTTAGGTGCCCCCTCCCCCCATCAGTCGGGTCGGTATCCCTTGGGACTTGGCGGCCTTCTATAGGGCAGAGACCGATGATCTTGCGCTGGTGTTCGGAGGTTCGGCTGAGGAGGGGTGCCTCCCAGGATGCTACGTTACGGTGCGGTTTGTTGTATGAAGGACAAGCCACACCACGTGGACGAGGTCCGCTCGACCCTTACATTTCTTACAAGTTGGATCGACGACTTTGGGATGCCACTTACTATTATATAGGACTGGGTCCTGGAAAACTCCCGTCTGCAAACGTCTCCAGTAAATCTTCTCTTTTCTTTTTGGGTGCGGATCCGCAGGAGGTGTCTTCCTTTCGACTCTATTATATCGCGTGATTTCGCTGTAGCCACTCGGCCGTTCGTTCGCCGTCATTTGGGAAAGAAGTTCGGCATGCAAGGCCGAGGCCGCTGACTCGACATCAGCAGCGGCGGCGTTGGCGGAGATTGTCCGGACTGTAAGACCTGGGGCGGTCGCATGTGCTTTCTCTTTACCAATGAGTCCCCGTTGAGCTGGTGTCCACACTAACGTTACCTCTTCGGTTGGGAAGCTTTTTTTACGTTTGCGAGGATACACCAAGCGGCGCTGGAGATCCTCCCTCGGTCGAAATTTGTGATGGCCGATTTAGAGTCGCTCACTATCGTTCTAGTTTTTGGACGGGTCATTGATAAGGCAATGATTACCTCCTCGGCCTAGAACGCTCTGGTTCAAATCCAAACTGTTTTTGCCGGTATCGTAATGGCGCAATTTCAGCCTTATGTCGCAGCCCTTTTGGACATTTAGGGGTATTTACAATAAGCCGAAAATCCAACCGCGCCGTGTTTCACGTCACCGCACGTCACGCCTCCGTGCGTAAACGTGAGGGGCAGGCGGCAAAAGCCTGAGCCGCGGACCGTCGGCAGTGGCTCCGGGAATGGTATCGGGGAAGGTTTGCCCATACTACACTAAAGCTTCGAGATCACTGTATTCAAACTGCACAAGTGAACCCCCCCCCCCCCTCGTCGAGAAATTCTTCGCCGTTGGAGAAATGCTTCCCTAAGGTCTACAACTTTGCAGGTAGAAGAACCTAGCACAATAGACCTCTTCCATACTCTTTACTTGCGCATGTGCCTGCAGGGGCTTGCATTACCTTTTGTATCTCGCTCTTATCTGAGTTGCCATTGATGACGGATGCGGTGAGCACGCCGGGCAGCCTTTACGGTTGCCATTGGCAGTGGCTGCTGCCGCCAAAGTGCCAGGTCATCGGACCGCCAATCACCAGCATTGTGGAACGTAAAATTCGCCAAAAGCGCACCTGAACAAACACCTTCGAGCGTGTTAAAATGAGAAGCGCCGTGTGCATGCCCACCAAACCTGTTAGGTTACCACCAGTGGTGTGCACTGTGATTGCAAATATAGGCATACCTCGGCAAAGTTGGACCGGCTCACTCAAGCTCACTCACAAAAAATTTATTTTTGGAATCACGTCTCACTCAAACTCAACTGATTGCTGAGCAACTCATCTACGCTCACTCAAACTCACTGCGAGCGCAAAACTCGGAACTCACTCCGGCTCAGAACTCACTTGGGTTAACAACTGAAAATGGACTCAAAACTCACTCGGGTTCAGAACTCGAAATGGACTCAGAACTCGCTCGGGCTCAGGCGTACTCGAACTCACTCGCACTCAACCTCACTCTAGATCACTTGGGCTCAAACTCACTCGGGCTTACTCTGGCTCAAACTCACGATGCCACACTAGCCTCACGCTCACTCAAACTCAAACTCAGGTGTGAGTTCGATCTCTAATAAGTCTGAGTGAGTGTAGTAATGAGTGAGTCCGCAGACCTGTGAACATAAGACAGCTGAGTCACCAGCAACCGCGGTCGAAGCAGCCATCAATTGTGCAATGGACGAACTGTCCCCCATCCTAGCGGCGGTGCTCCCAAAACTCAGCGCCGGCATTTCTGGTGCCTACTTTTACGCACGGAAACGTGATGCACAGCCACGTCATACGCGGAGTGGTGAGAGAGGGGGTGGATTTTTACCTGTGAACGCATGCGTAAACACGCCGGGATCATAGAGTGTGCGTCTGTTCCGTCGGGTATGAAAGAGCCTTACAGGGGGAATTTAGTTGAACTTCATCGCGCCATCAATATCGAACTTTCCCCTCCGTCACCTGCAGCCAACAGCCGAAGCAATTGCTTTCTCGCACGATACCATCACGTCGCACTCACCGAATGCGTTCGAAACAGCTCCAAGGAGGCTGAAGGGCCACGACGCAGCCTCGCGGGAGACGCCCATCTCGTTGATGATGGCGACGAAGACAACGCCGGCGCAGCGGTTGACTATGGAGATCCAGAACAGGCACCAGCTGCACGCCACAGCGACCAACCAGCTGCGCCCGCTGTCCAGGCGAGACCGCGCTGCTCTCGAACGTGGCATAGCCGTTCCTGTAGAAGGCAGAAAAGCCCTTGGAAGACTGTGCTGTCTCTCACGAGGCGGGTTCAGAGGACGAGAAAGCCCAACCTTGGCAAGAAGGTATGGAGCACTGCCTTCCCTGGAAATAACCATCACCCCGGATACCTAAGGCCCTACACTAGAAAGCATCAACGATGCTAGGAAGGCTCTCAGGTAATAGGGACACAAACATGCACTCCCTCACCAGAGAAGGATCTGACCCCCCTGGTGTGGAAGTTGGCCGCCACCTCCGATAACATACCAACTCAACTCTCGGCCCTCAGTCCCCAGCAGCTGTAGAGCCCCTGTACACGGCGGCTGTGAGAACAGCGATACAGCAGAGGGTCCTAAGAATCTCTGGGTCCGGACAGCCCACTTTTGGAACTTGACCCTGGCAACGTTCAACGCACGCACTCTGTCTATCGAGGGAAGCTTAGTAGTACTTCTAAAGGAGCCCTCGGATATTAAGTGGAATATTGTACGGTTAAACGAAGTTAGAAGGACGAAAGAAGGCTTCAAGGAGCTCACTAGCGGACATATTCTGTTTTTCTGGACCCCAGGAGAACGAAGAACACGAGGTGAGATTTTTAATCTACAAAGAAATATGAGGAAACGTGGTGGAGTTTTTCAGTATTAGCGAGAGAATCGCGGCTGTTGTAATCAAGCTAAACGGGCGATACAGTATAAAGATAGTACAGGCCTATGCTACAAGAAACCAGCTACGACGACGTAGCTGTAGACAGCAGGACGTCGAATCAGCAATGAAGAAAGCAACAAGTTAGTTCACATTTGGGATGGGAGACTTTAACGCAAAGGTCGTAAATAAGCACATGGGAGAAATGTCAGTGGGGAACTTCGCAACAGACGAGGAGATACAGACAATCGCAACAGTAGAGGAGATACACTGATGGGATGTGCAGAGAGAAATAACCTAAGGTTGCTGAAAATGGACATGGAAACGTCCCGATGGTACAACAAAAAAACGAAGTTGACTTCATTTTAAGTGGCAACCCAGGTATTGTGCAAGAAGTACAAGTATTAAGATTCGGAGCAGCGATCATAGGATGGTTAGGTGCAAGCTAAGGCTGAATATCAAAGACAAAGGAGGAAACTTGTGAAAACTAGGAAACCCCGCATGGAGCCATTCAGGGCCAGATCGCAGAGTTTAAAATAACTATACAACTAACTTTACTACAATAACTCTACGGCAGACTAAATGACAACCTAACATCGGCAATGAATGAATCAGCAGCAGCTCTGGGAGAAGCAACACGTAGGGAATAAACTTAAAAACTAAGAAAACTAATGAACTATTTGCCAAACGTAAGAACATGAAAGTGTCAAGTAAGGCGGATCAAATTGAATTAGCGGAGCTGTCGAAACTGATTAACAGAAGTAAAACAAACGACATTCGTGCATATAACATGGCAGTAATCGAGGAAGCACTGCAAATAAGGAGAAGTTTGAAAGCAACTAAGAGAAAGCTAGCCATCGGCAAAGACAGGATGTACGCACTCAGAGGGGAGCAGGGTAACATTACGCGCACCTCGGACGAGATAATAAAGGTAACAGAACGATTCTACAACCATGTCTGCATGCCAGCGATGTTAGACCAGGGGAAACTACTGAGAGCACAAGCTCAACTTGCGATGTCCCACTAGTAACTAAAGAGGGAGTTGGATAGGCTCTCAAAGGCATGAAAAAGGAAAAGTGCAGGTGACGATGGCATAACCGCAGATCTTTTGAAGGAGGGAGGAGGTATTGTACAGGAAAAGCTTGCTGTACTATTTTGGGAATGCTTGAAGACTCAAAAAGTGCCCATAGCATGGAAAAACGCGAACACTCTTCTGATTCATAACAAGGGAGATCCCAAGGACCTCGAGAGTTGCAGACTACTCTCAGTTGTTTACGAGCTGTTCACGAAAGTAATAGTTAGCCGCATAGGTGATAGCCTGGATTTTCAACAACCCAGCGAGCAGGCTGGGTTGTTGGAAATTGGAAACAGCAAAGCGGATACCAAGAGATTGGTCTAGAAAAAGGGGAAGGCCATTAACACGATGGAGGGATGAAAGAAAGAAATTCGGGGGTAAACTGTGGATTCGAGCCGCACAGGACAGGAGCAGTTGGAGGTCAATGGGAGAGGCCTTTGTCCTGCAGTGGACCTGAACAGGCTGCTGCTGATGATGATCAGGATGCTGCTGCTGCTTATGATGATGATGATTGGTGGTGGTGGTGGTGGTGATGAGAAGCATGGGCTGTAAAGCTCCCGACACATGCCTGATTTTCGCAAGAGAACATCGTTACGGTGTGTTAGTACCCTTCTAAACCTACCGACAACGACTCCACCCCCTCACTCTGGAACATACTATGTGGCCGGTTGCATCAACGACTTCTGTCGAAGCGCTTAATATGCAACGCCGGAATAATCTGGCGCCCTTTAAGAACTCACCTGTAGCTCTGAATTCTGGGCGCCGAAAACACCTATCCCTTGCGCACCGGCCTGGGTTGTCGTTTCTCTGCTCGTCGTTCTAGCGTGGACACCGACAACCACCGCTTTGTGGCGGCGGCTCAGTCAGTCTTCGCAAAGAAAAAAGTATCGTTTGCGCTGGCTCTACCTTCTACCGTATAAAGCCCAAAGCACGTCCTGCAGCCCAACTAAAGCGGTGGACACCCAGTCAACTCCCCTGGAATAACAACGCACATGTCGAAAATCAAAACCAAAACAAATGAGGCAAAGGGGCCATACCAGTTGCACGCTGCTGTGTGACCTACACTAAACAGCATCTGTCCTTGTCGTTCTTTTTTTTTAATTTATTTTGCCTAAAAGGCAGGTGCGTGAAAGAGCCAGCTGTGCCGGGGAAACATTTACAGCCCTGGGGGAGGAGCTACCGCGAAGCATGTTTGTACCAGGTCATGCGCCCTTCGCTTTGCCTGTGCCTGTAGCCGGGTGCTTCGGAAATGAGGTGCGCGCACACCGTAACGTATACGTACCTACATGCGCGTTTTACCCACCGGGTTTTTAAGTGCCTCCGATCCTTTTGTCCTCGAGATATCCTCTAGCACGAACTTTTCACCGATTCTGTTGCCGTGAGCATTGAGCAAAGCATCACTTACCTTGAATAAACGCCCGAGCTTTGCTGGTTGCGACTAAGTGTTTTCTTCACCACCTATCACGGCGTTTCAGCTGCATTCTAAAGACAGCTTCGAAAGTAGCTAGCGCACTTACTTATTCTAGAGGTGCAAGGGGAGACGCAGGTCAATTTTTCTAAATGCAACATCACTCACGGCACTTCGACCTCTGACGATGCGCCCACTTAATGTCGCTGATAACATCGATTAATGGCAGCAATGGTGGTGGTCTTAAAAGGGGCATAAAGACAAAAGCACAAGTTTGTTTTATTCGAAAAATTTGGAGTTTTATAGTTCCACAGGCGGAAGTTCCACCTGTAATCGTTTTAAATAGTGCAAAGTGAGAAAATTGGTCGAACAGAATTTTCAAAAATCAAAAAAAGTCACCCGGAAAAAAGAAAAAAGCGAAATTTCGAACCGTTTAAACGGTCCCTGAATTCTTCTCACAAAAATACAAATTTGGTGGAAGTGATACCTTTAATCGTTATAATAGTGTAAACAGATAGCTAAGTTGCTGGTCCAGATTTTGAAAAACCAGCTAAAATATTGGCTGCTAAGACCTCACATTCAAGACAAGCGTCATAAGAATACTACGAATTAGTAGACAATTTCTGAATTCCTGCCGACGTTTCTTGCCGATGAGCGCAATCGTCTGCCGTCTTGGGAACGACGAAGGCTGCTTTGGTGAAGGTGGCATGCCGGCGATTTAAATGACAAAAGTTACCTTCATGAAACAGCCGAGAGACGAGGATACCCGTGCATACCCGTACATTTGCCACACCGTCGTAAACCTGCCCTGCGTCCTTTTAGAAATAAGAAACAAACGAAAACACACACGCACAGGATCCTGGCGCTATAGCCCATACATAATGGGGTCGTATTTCACGCACGCTAATATAAGGGAATTCGCCGCATTCGTTTTCAAAAATAAATGTTGTTTTGTGATGTACATTTCATTCGGATGTACCGGAGTATTTCAGGGGGATCTCTCGGTGGAATTACGCTGTCGTGAGTTTGCGTCCGTCCTGTTGCCCCTTCGTGTCTCTATTACTCGCATCCCATTTCTAAATCACGACAGGAATAACCTCGCTCAAAAGCACGTTTTGCTCAGTCTAACCGTATGCTTGAAATAGGCAGGTTTTAACCCCTACAAGGCGGACCTACGTTCAAAGGGGTAAATATCGCGTAATTCAATATTACCCGTCCAGTCATTCACGAATATTTTTACAGCATGTATGATGTTGCACGCATTTGGGTGGGCCGTTTCTCACGACTCCCTGGATTTTTTAGCAGCGAAGCTGTTTAGCAAATCGTAATTTTTTGTGTCCGTCATGGTTAAAAATGCCGAGAAATTTCCGAGCGCGCGCACATGAGCGCGGCCTCGCGGCGGCCGCCAGGCACTTAACAAAACCAAGAAAATGCCCAGCACTCGTGTGTACGTGCCTCGCAACGACCACCCAGCGTCCCCGGCGCACCTTTGTCAAGCCAAGCATACCCACTCAGGAATACTGGCCCAGATTGCGGTGACCGCCCGGCAGCTAAAAAAACCAAGAAAATGCCGAGCGCTCGTGTGTGCGTGCCTTGCGGCGACCGCCGATCGTCCCCGGAGCACGTTTGCAAGCCAAGCATACCCAGTCAGGGAAATTGGTCAAGATTGGTCAAAAACAAGATAATACCCCTGTCAAAAGTGCCTATTTAAGTGCTCTTACGCTAAGTGCACTTGGGCTTCCCGCATTAAACTTTGGCTGCACGACGAAATAAAGTGTGTGGCCGTGATGACAGTGACGATAGCCGGCGTAAAGATTTTGTTAAATATAGCAAAATAAGCGTGAGGTATTGAAAACTTGTTTTTTTATTACTTAAAAAAACGGCATTAATACTTTAATTGCGTATCAAGCAAAAAAAATCACGCCATATCCACGGAATGAATGATGATAGTGGGGCGAACTCGAGAGGGGGAGATCATCGGTAACCGTAACTCTCCCGGAAAGTTCGCCCATTACATCATTAAGAAAGACGTAAGACTGTGTGCGTAACATTGTACAAATCACTTTATTTTCGGAGTCAATGCTCCCAGGCCCAGACCTGGTGAAAGACCCGCGCCATCGAGACTACCCCCGCACCTCCACCACAATTTGTCACGTAGGATGGGACACACACGGTAAAGAAAGAACTTTTAATTTAGGGCGAACTTGTGCCCGAACAAGACGAGAGGAAGCGAGCAAAGGTCCTTGCGCCTCGTTCGATCTCGAGAACGACTGCCTGCGTCGTGGCGTGGATCTCTTGCTGATCTCCCCCTCGCAGTGCACGTGCGCTCGCGCCTCCGTTTGCGAACACAGACAAGCTCGCGCTCCCGGTGCCGAGTTTGCGCTGCCGGTTGCAGCCGGTTCTTGCACGTGCACGCGGCCCACTTTGCGACATCTCCGAAAGCATGCGGCGGTCACGTACCACGAGCACAAGGGATGGACAGACCATGACTTAGAGCTTCGCCCCTAAAAAAAAGCAGAAGTTTTGCTAAGCCAGAAGTGCGTAAACAGCCAACACTAGTACGTAGCATATCCAAAGCAGAGCGTACATAAATGGCGGAAGACAACAGTGCCAACGCCGACATAAGCGAATGGAAGCGCGTTCAAGCTGCCTGTATGTGCGTCCGAGCCCAGCGCTTGCATGAAGAGCTAGCATTTGAAGTGGAAACGGAGTCGTACATGGCAATATCAAAAGATATTGAAGATCGTATTTGTGCGAACCACTTTGCCATCGCCGCAGTGGCGGCTGAAAGTCTGCCCGATCAATGACCTTCCAGCGAAATGAACGGTGGATCGAAGAAACCGTGCCACACTTGGGTGACCAGCACTTCAAGGAAGCTTTCCGGGTAACACCAGTTACATTCAGGTACTTGGTGGAGTGATGTCGGTCTTCCCTGGAGCACCAGACGACAGTGATGAAAGACCCAATCTCCGTGGGCCTTTACCGCCTCTTTTCTACTGCTGAGGACAGGACGATCGCCCACCTGTTCGGCATCGGACAATCAACTGTGAATGTGCTCTTCGGATAATTTTGTGCTGCTGTCATCGCAATTCTTGAGAACGACTGGGTGGGGATGGTTCCTCCGGATGGAATGGCCGCGCACATGCTTGAATTTCACGCCGTCACGGGCTTCCCCCAAGCAGTTGGCGCCCAGGACGGGTGCCACTTTCCTGTTTCGCCTCCAAAAGAATCAGCAGCTGACTACTACAACTACAAGGGGTGGTGGGTTCTTCTGTTCTATTCTGTGCGCTCTAACTGAATTTTATGCGCAGCGTAAAAATGATTTTATTCGCAGCGAATTGACACTAAATGGCTGCATGTTTATAAATTCCACTTCATGT
This sequence comes from Haemaphysalis longicornis, assembly GCA_013339765.2. Taxonomy (NCBI): domain Eukaryota; kingdom Metazoa; phylum Arthropoda; class Arachnida; order Ixodida; family Ixodidae; genus Haemaphysalis; species Haemaphysalis longicornis. The sequence continues at coordinate 43,151,652 of CM023453.1, forward strand.
AAACCATTCTGTGTAACTCCGAATTTGCCTGTATTGCCAATTTAAAGTAAATAGCAGCGAATTGACACTAAATGGCTGCATGTTTCTAAATTCCATTTCATGTAAACCATCCTGTGTAACCCGAATTCATCTGTATTGCCAATCTAAAAGAACTAACCATTTTCGGTTTGGTGAAAGGATTGTCTAAGCAATAATGTTTACTGACGTGAATGTTCGAAACTTAGTAGTGTTTTTCCTTGCAGGTATACTATGATACTACTTGCCCTGTTGACCACCGCTACCTGTTCCGGTATGTCAACGTTGGTAGCCCAGGTGGAGGCCATGATGCTGGTGTGTACGGCGCTTCGAACCTGTGCAGAACCGTGGAGGAGGATTTTAGCTCCCCGGTTGCTCTTATGAGTGGCACTGAGGTGCCTACCCATTATTGCAGCCTAAGCTACACTGGCCGAGGTTGAGCAGTTTCGCGTGGACCTTGAAGTGCCGTGCTGTGCAAGCGCGAGGAGCATTGGATTGGATTCGATTTGGCTTGGTTTGGCTTGGCTTGGATTTTAATTGGGTTGGATTTGGATTGGATTGAATTGGATGGATTAAGTTTGATTGTATTGGATTGGATTTCCAATCCAATCCAATAGGAGTACGGGTGCGTATAGAATTGGGTCGGTACATTCGCCGGCCTGCGCATTCCAAAGGAGTGACGTCATATCCACGGCAGACGCACTGGCGCCGGCGCGTGCCCAGTTGTGCGCCTTGGTTGCGCAGTAGACCATCTGACGCTGCGCCGGAGCCGCTTCATAGCCGTTTCGCGTGGCTTCTGGAGAGCTGTGATGCGCATGCTCGAGGAGCAGTGACTGACTGGACTGGACTGGACTGAACCGGACTGGATTGGATTGGATTGGGACTGGATTGGATTGGAAGTCGTTTTAGCAGCAGTAAGCATGATAATCAGCTAATCCTAGAAACCAGGAAACCTAAGAATAACCAGCTGAACCTCAGCTAACGCTACGTATATCCTGGCGTAGCCGAGCTAAGCCACTGCTCATTTTTTTGTGCGACCAAGCATTCCCACTCGGTGCACACTTGCAGAAGCCGTACGCGCACGCTGCCAGCGACTCGAAAGAGGCGACGTACAACTTATAATTTGTCAAAAACAAGGCTGCATTGCAGAAAATGCATTCGGCCGGCTGAAGGCACGGTTCCGCCTCATAGTGAAGCGCATGGAATGTCACCTCGCACATTCCAAACAGGCAATAAAAGCCGCGTGCATTCTGCACAACGTGTGCGAGTCCCTGAAGGACACCGTAGAGCAGCGGTGGGAAAGCGAAGCACGTGCGCTGGATGCTCTCTATGCCCAGCCCACTCGTACTACGCAGGAGGCCAGTCAGAGGGGGCACCATGTCCGGGACGCCCTTGCCAATTACTTTTGGAGGCAGGCTGGGCACTTTGCATCAGCCCACGCGACTTCCAAAGAAATTGAAAGGCACATTTGAACAAGCACGTCTTTCTTGTGCAGCTTAGGTTAGCTATGTGACAAAAGATGTTTGTTCCCTGTTGTAGACTTATTTCTTCAACGTTGCAACGTGAAGAAAAATCCTGGGCCTGATTGTAGTTCTTTTCCAGCCCAAAAACAATGTTTGTAACTGTTCTTTTTTTCCACTCACTGCCAAAGAATGGAATGACCTTGATAGTCAAATTATTGAAACAACTTGCTTTACCTATGAATTTTTAAAAATTGATCTCTGACGGACCAGCAATGTTTGCATGTGAAGCCTTTTCCATGTTGTTTGAATTTCATTGTTCTGTGCAATGACTTCAGCATTTTATGTTGCTTTTGTTGTTTTACCATGTATCCCACTCTGCTATGGTCCCATGTTGGGGCTAGCAGTATTGCTGAATAAATAAAAAAGTGCAATCCTGCAATCCTCCTGCTTCAATCCTAAGCATCCGTTCTAGTGTACGAGCGGTGCATTATCGCTTATAAATCACTTTGAGATGAATTTTTGTTCTTGGTAATAAACTGGTAGCAGGAAGAAGCACGCGTTGTACTCTTGATCTCATTTTGTCCAAATGATTGAATGTGACTTTTTTTTCCGGTTCACTTCGCCAATTACAAACGCATGCAAGAAAGTTTCTACGTAAGTTTTGTTCTTCCTCAGAACAACAGCAGCTGCAGCTGCGAGTGAAGCTTACAAACTAGCGTAACCTTGAGGGTTGATTAACTCTTAGTTTAAAAATGCTGATCTTCCTTCTTGGTTCACTGCAAAGATTAGAAAGGTGAACCTCTGTTGCCAGAAGTGAAAGAAACCTGACAGAAGCAGACATCCTGCGTGTCAACAGTTTATTTGTTGCGCAGCTTTACTAACGGGTCGAGGAGTTTTTCCTCCCTCTCTTCCTGGCGCTGCATGAACTGCAGGTGCTGCTCACGCAGCTCAAGCTCCCTATCCCTGCGCACGCATCTGCCGCTGTTCGTCGAGAATCTGAACTAAAACGGTGCTTGGTGCAGGGGCCCGCTTTCTCCCTGCAGCTTGTGAACGCCTAGGGTCGCCGCAGCTTCTTCTAATTCACCTGCAGGCTCCGTTTCTTCTTCGCCACTCTCGCAGACTTCTCCAGATGGCTGCTCGTTGCTGCCACTGCTGGTAGATGGTAGCAGTGAGGCTGCTCGTTGGTCATGAAGCAGTGGCGCTGTTTATTTATCTTGTGGCGACTCTTCAGCCAGGCCCACACCTCCGTGAACCATTCCACTGAAAAGCCAAAATAAACATAGTTCTTCAACCCAACAAAAATGCAAAGCACAAACTTCTCAGCTTTTCTATGCAATTTACAAGCCCTGTCACCTCGCCTTCATGACGCCTCGGATTTGCTCACGTGAAGGGTGCGTTGTGAGGTCACTGGAACATGTTGCAAGTGAACAGTGTGTGTATAAATAATTCATCCTGAAGCGGCTGAGGCACTGAAACAAGCAAGGAAAGGCATAAACGCCCTGCCAGAGGCGGCTAGTAATATGCATGGAAATGAACTGGCCGTGTTCGTCAAGTGCCTACGTACCTGCACTGGAGCTGCTGCAGCAGGACTACATCTGCTTTCCTGCAACAGGTTTCGGTTGTTTTTATCCAACTTGCACAAAAAGACACCGATGTCACGAAAAAATCTCCACTTGATGGCACCCTTCCCAGTCGTCGGGCCGGTACGATTGTAGAACCTCGACAAAATGCGGACGATTGCCAACTTTTAAGTACACCTATTGCATAAAGGTACGCGGCAAAACCACCTCACTTTTGGGAGTTACCAGCTTCTTTAATAAGTACGTCACTAAAAAATAGAGCTTTGTTTTTGTGAGTTACCAGCTTCTTTTAAAAGTACGTCACTACAAAATAGAGGTAGAAACATGGCTTCAAGAATGAGACCCATCAGTTAGCAGGAATTCTTGAATGAATGCGGCACTTACCTGACCGTGATGTCCAGGTTCTCGATTTTCTTCTTCACCTCTTTTGTATTCCGAGGGCACCGAGTCGCTCGGCGACGCGGGCGTAGACATTGTAGTTGCGCTTAGCACGAAGCAAGTCTGGCAGGTGGTCTTGCCATAGTCTTAATTACTGCGCGTGTCTCGTTGTCCGTCCACTTCGTGCGATCCTTGCCGCAGTTTGAAGAAGCAGAGTCATCCGCGTTTGTCGCCATGAGAAAATGTAAAATGTCCGTATGCCAAAAAAAGGACACCAGCGCAAACGCACGCAGTTGTTCGTACCACAACTTAGCTGACAGCAGAGAGATGGCCCGACGCGCGAACACCTAATTCGCTTAACAAAAATGGCCGCCGTTGAAAAAACACCTGAACAAAAAAAAAATGATGGAACGATCGAGAGTATTTGCAAGGTTTTCTTGGCTACTTGGATTTTTTAAACATAAACAAATACAATTTGTTAATTCATGTTTTAAGTAGGTTACCACTTGTTTACGGCTTGTAATCTTGAAATAATTTTTTTTTTAATTTTTGAAGCCACTGCTGACGAGAGTACTCACTCGGCGAGCCGGGACGGGTAAAGTGTGTTTGGGGAACACACTCAGCTTAAAGTGCTTTCTTTGTAAAGTGTCATTCGCATTTGCCGTTTAGCTGCTCCTGAATGACATTTTAGCCGAGTGCACTCTGTGTAAGTGCACTTAAATAGGCACGTTTGACAGGGGCATTACTCCAGCGTTCGCCGTAATCGCGGCAACACTTGTTCGGAACGAGAAAGACCCGTAAGCGTGCGCCCCTCCAAGGTGATGTCCATTGATTAACACTTCCAAAAAAAAAAAAGAAAGAACCTTACACTTACAGCAACAATTATGGAGTAGAGGTCGTAGCGGCAGCGAAGAAGCAAAGCGGCTGCAATCGGGGACTTAAACCGCCGCGATGGTCCTGAAGGTTGCGTACAGCTTCGCTATCTTGAAGTCTTACGCGTTAGTGTGAGCCTCGTTAATTTTTACAGCAAAGCTGTAAATGGCTAGGAACCAGCAGATCATCTCCGGTCCCACAGCGATGTAGACAGGAATCGCTAGCGGGCGTAGCGCCATGTTGCGGAGCCCACTCAAATCCCCGGAATCGTAAAACTGCGCGCCACACCCCCGCGGCATGGAAAAAAATCATACAAAATTAAAAAGGACCTAGGGCCGTCATAGAGCATGCGCCGTGATTACCATACCCGCGCTATAATAAATTTCACCCACGATCCCTGTGTGTTTTGTAGCGTAAGCTACACTGGCCGAGGTTTAGGAGTTCCGCGTGCGCAGTGAAGGGCCGTTCTGAGCAAGCCCGAGGGGCATTGGATTGCATTCGATTCGATTGGCTTGGCTTGGCTTGGATTGGAACAAAGTGGATTGTGTTGGATTGTGTTCCGTCATAGCCGCAGCAGACGCACTGGCGCCGGCGCGTGCCCAGTTGTGCGCCTTGGTTGCGCAGTAGCCAAGTCTGACGCTGTGTCGGAGCCGCTTGATAGCCGTTTCACGTGGCTCGTGGAGAGCCGTGCTCAGCTTGCGCGAAGAGCAGTGACTCGACAGGACTGGACTTTCAGTTAATAACCAGGAACAATGCTCAATCGCAAATTACAAACAAACGTGTTTTGCTTCATGCACCCCTTGGACAACGACCCAGTCAAACCTCACATTGAGGCTCGGCACCGCAGCTTTGCTGGCCATCCCTCTTCACGAGGTGGATGGGCTCTGAATTTTTTAAAGACGAAAGTCTTTCATAGACTAGACAAAGGGAAAAAAATTTGGTACATCGGGCTGTATATCTAAATGCAGCCAGAAATGTTTCTGGTAGTGCATATTCATTAGCGTGCCATTGGCATTCTTGGTGGGCCCTTCGCTAGCCTCCCGTGGCGACGAATCAAGAGGCCAAACCTGGGTCAGCGACCAGTATACGATGGGCCAAAAAGTTTCGGTGACGCATGGCTGTATCACGTGACCAGGGCGAGGGAGATGGTAAGAGATACGGAGAATGGGAGGGGCAGAGCGGGATAGAGGCGGGCAGAAAAAGGGGAGACGGTCGAACGAGAGGAGGTGGGGGGAAATAGAGCGGCAGGGAATGGAAGGATGTGGTGGGAGAGGTGAATGGCGAATGAGAATGGGAGAGGTTGACGGAAAGGGCGCAGTGGAAGGGGAAGGAGAAAGATATGATAAGCTCCCGAAATATCTTAAGCCGAGAAACAAGCATACAGTAATCCATTTCTATTTTAATTTATATTTATTTTTGTTGTTGTGAACACACCGGAGGCCCCAAAGACAACCGGGAAGCAGTCCGCCATGATTTCTTTAGGCCACTTTCCTGAGATATGTGGAGCAGTGCAGGTCTAGTGTCCTTTAGATTTTTATTAAACTAATTGTTCATCAGACCATTCCAACTGTTTGGGAGAGGGGAGGGGTAAATAACAATGTAAATAAAAAAATGGGCCCCCGACAACAATCCTGAAAAATGTATAACATACGCCGTGAGGAGCGAAGCAAGCGACATTACGTATGAGCACCTCTTATTGATTACCTGTGTAGCACGACATAATACTATGAAGCATGCGCGATGCGACTACATCTCACAAACCATATACCTGTCTCACGCGTACGCAGCAGCTTAGATGTTCACAACTGTTGTTCACAGAGCGGGAAACACGACGGGACCAGGAATGAACTGAAATTATGGTGTCCGACTGACGCGCTGTGGCCCGGCTGTAAGCTTTGTATCTTATAAAGATTGTTCGCCTCCCACTTCCCCACACCACTCTGCCCACCATTGCTCTCTGGGATACACGTTGTCAGAACTTGTCACCAACATATTTTGCAGTTAATCCTCATGCTATGTTTGGCAGTCACCCCCGATTCGTGTTTTCGGTTGTTGGTTATCCAAACGCCTTCCTCCCTTTCTTCCTTTCATCTTTTTTCACGTGCTGTATGAAACAAATTCGCTGCTATAAATGTATTTATGAGATCTGCAAGTAAATCTTTCGAAATTCAATTACTGTGTTTAAATCACGTCTCTTTGGCCAAAGTTCTCCACAAAATTACAATGTACATCGGTCCGAGGGTGACCGCCCTGTTTAGTTGGGGACTGTAGCAACGTTCGCACGATGTTTGAAAAAGTCTTCAACTGGCGGCGTTCTTGTCGCTCAAAATAATGTTTCCTGAGTCTAAGCCACCGGCACACACAAAAATCCCTGCGGTCAAGCCTTGGGCTCAACGGGTGAGGCAGTCTTGTTCAGTTCTGTCTTCTGTGCCCGCCACTGAACGAAACACTCGATCGCCCAGACGACACTCGTCACCAGAGATACGGCAGCCAGGAGCATGTACATGCTCTCGTACGACGATCCGCTGTCTCTGAAGAAACCTGAAAACGAACGAAAGTTTACCATCACCTTGGAGAAATTTTCTACAGTTCCTTCCCCCGCCCTTTTAAGTTTGAAAGCCGAATTTCTAGCCTCAGTATTTTTTTTTTTTTTGTGGCTGCTTCACGAGAGCGATTGCAAACAACGAGAGATGGTTGCAAGCTGATTAACAGTGTTTTGCCTTAACCCTGTCAGCCCGAAATTTTTGATTTCTAACAAAAAGCTTTTTTTGTGTTTCTCTATTACTGTGATCCTATAAGCTGGCAAACGAAATATTGAGTTTGTGGGGCAAGTAATTAGCGATCTAGATGTACTACATCTAATTAGGCCATTAGGCAATTAAAATTTCAAAATCCACAAGAAAATTATTTTTGCTTGCTTTCCTAAATTTTCAAAATCAGTGAGTGCAGATACAAAAATAAACCGCGTATTGAAATTATTTTTTCAGTTACAGCCATGCAATCAAACTAGGACTTCGGTTTATGGGGTCACCCCGATGTCAGTTTGGTCCTCCCTGCAATGCCTTCCTCTCTCTAGAGTTCAGTAGTAGCAAAAAATTAATAATGGCAGTATGTATCAAGATGGGAATCCTTGAAGATCTATTTCCCAGAAAACCAGCCGTTTCGTTTATTTTTCAAATTTCTAGAGAAATTTTGGTTAATGTCCTAAATATAGGGCACCAGGGCCGAAAGGGTGAAAAGCTTTCCCACATTTGAAATATCCAGTGTAGGCCTCTTTGACGCAGAAGCGTCCGACCGTACATTTAGATCCAGTACTTCACACCAAGTTCGAATATTTTATTCCCACAGATTAAATATGTAATTAGAAATATTTTATATTAGCATGCTCGGCCGAGTACACCCAAAGCCGGGACCTTGTAACGCCATGCATTCCCACGAAAATGCAGATTTGGTGAGAGTTACACCCTTAATCGTTATTACAGCGCAAATGGAGATAATTGGTGGGTCACAATTTGGAAAAACAATACAAAATCAAAAAAGAAAACAAATCACGAGAATGATCTGACGAAATCGAAAATATGCATGTTGTAAATCTCCAAAAAAAACTGCAGAATAAATGCAGAAAGACCGCAAAATAACGTTAGGGAGAGATAGAGAGAGAGAAAGAATGATTTATTGCAAAGTTTAGCTCCAACCTAGAGAGGAGCGCTACTCCAACATTTTGACTAATTGAAAGGTACAAAGGTTGTGTTAATGAACCACGAGGTTAAAAGAACTACATTGAAAGGGCAAAATACGAATGAAAGTAGCTTGAAGACGGTCTTGAATTCGGGCTAATTGGTATTCCATAACGTTCCCCTTACGCGCACAAAAATAACACTGGGCAAAGAAAGCACGGACAAGAGCTAACTTTCAGCTGTATTTTACTGAAACGGTTAAATGCCGTGGACTCCAACGTTCCCGACAGCAAGTAATAAGTAGTGCGGGACTCAACCCAAGCCGGCGCCCGACTACAGACGCTGGCTCTTTGAGCCGCATCACAGGAACCTTTTAGACTTTCTCAGTGAAAACTTCCTGTGTGCGTACATTCCGACTCACTCGCCCCCACCATTTTATGCTGGAGAGCAAACTTTCGCAATTTAAAAAATACCAGTAAAAGACAAGTTATACAGAAAACATTACAATTATACAAAAGATTAGCATAGCGGAAAAACTTGGTGCTGTCGCACACGTGTCAATCACTACCACAACCACTTCTTTTTTAAAAAACGCTGCCTCCTTTTACGACAAGGCTATCGATGTTGTAGTGACACATTCGAAATCGCCTAGTTGCATTTCAGCCGCCTCTACTTTCTCACGTGTGCGCTGATTAGAATCATGAATCAATACGATTGAATTTTCAAAGTGTAGCTCACACCCGCGGCATTTACGGCAGTATGTTGAGAAGTTCCCGTTTTTCTTTTCTGTACGTTGTTCCGATGCTCACGCAGCCTGGGTTGATGCGCCGTGCCGACTGTCCTTCCACAGGCCAACGGAACATGGTAGAGAACACCGCCATCCCATTCGGCGCACTTGTGTATGCCCAACCCTAGAGCCAGTCTTTTCTTTTTCCATTGGACAAGTATGTGTCCCTACAAAGCCTAGCGAGCTTCAGGGGCGCGGACATGACAACCCGAACGCTAGCTCTCTGCCCCATTTTCTTTAGCCAATGTGCGATACCGTGCAGATACGGTGTAACAGCCGTCTCGATTGATTGTAGGGTTTAACGCGCCGGCGAAACGCAGGCGATGAGGCGCGCCGTAGTGGAGGGGTCTACGAATTAATTTTGACCACTTGGGGATCTTTAGCGTGCGCCGAAATCTCGTACACACGGGCGTTTTTGCTTTTCGCCTCCATCAGAAAAGCGGCCGCCGCGGCCGGGATTCGGACTCGCGTCCTTACGCCGCTCATTGCCGTCATGTGTACTGGTTGCATACCCTTTCGCTGCTAGCTTCTAACGCCTGCGGATAGCCTCACAGACTGCCACAATGACTTGCTCAGGATACCCTGATTGGCTTCGCCGGGAAACCTGCGCCTCCAGAGCGCTCTGCACGTGGTGAACACGGGACTTCTTGAGGGCGTAGGTGAAGCACATCGTCGCTACTGAGCGTTTTACCAGTTTAGTGTGAGCAGAGTTATTTGGCAACAGAAGCTTCTGGCTGCGGGTGACGTAACTCCAGCAAGCCTGGTCACCCGAAAACGCGAGGCTTACGTCCAAATACTTTAATGACTCGCCGCGGTGGCTCAGTGGCTAAGGCGTTGTGCTGCAGAGCATGAGGTCGCGGGTTCGATTCCGGGCCGCGGCGGCCGCTTTTCTGATGGAGGCGAAAGGCAAAAACGCCCGTGTGTACGACATTTCGGCGCACGTTAAAGATCCCCAGGTGGTCAAAATTAATCCGGAGCCCTCCACTACGGCGCGCCTCATCGCCTGCGTTGCGTCAGCGCGTTAAACCCTACAATCAATCAATCAATCAATCAAAAACTTCAATGTGTTTCCTTCCGGTATTTCGTGCGTTATGTGAAGCGGATTCAGGCAATCTTCGAACACTGCCAGTGTTGACACTTCATCGTTCTTAATGCTACTCGACGCACTCCTCCAAAGCCCTAACCAAAAGAACGTCAACGACCCTGTACACTTCGATGAAATTTGTCGACTTCAGTCTAACCGCCAGAATCGAAATTGTCCGTGTTATTTTCGCGTGCTTAAAATGAACGCTATAAAATCAGCGAGAATGGTGAACCATGTACCCGCCTGCATTTCCACAAAAATGCAGATACGGCGGAAGTAACACCTTTAAATGCGGATAATTGTTCGGACAGAATTCTAAAAAAACTAAAAATGAAAAATACGAAAAAGGTGTAATTAAAATGATCTGACAAAATCAGAAATATGCATATTATACATCCATTCAGAAAAACGAAAAATAAACAAAGAAATTCCCGCGAAATAACGTTGGAAATACGTATAAAAGTAGCGTAAACGGACCAACTCTGCAGTAGGCTTTCAATATTCGGGGGAAAACATAATTAGCGAAGTAAAGGCACTTTCTTCATCCCTATAATGGCATGTATTTACATTATCTTCGTCCCTATAATGGCATGTATTTACATTATCGCCGGAAAGAAACAACAGACAACTCAAAAAGAATAATACACTACAAAGCATCTCGCTACTCATAGCCACGTCTGGCTGTAAAGAACTGACACTCTAGACAAGCGCTATAAGAAGGCTACGCATTAGTAGACAATTCTTTGAATTTCTGCAGATTTTTTTATTCATGTTGTTCCAAAGGACTATGAGTTGGGCGAGTTGGCGAATATTTCCAATTAATGATGAGTGCAAGAAGACACGACCAAGAAGAGGGAGAAACCGCAGCGCGGTCCTGTCCGCCTCTCGCAATATTGTGTCTCGTTTTTTGTTTTTTTTTCTTGCGCTGATTATTAATGAATATTTTTTTTTTCGATATTTCTGGACGTCTTTTGTTCTCTCCGAAGTTTACACCGTCCAGCAGCTTACATATTTCAATCTGAAGCCCTTCCTGTACATCAAGTATGAAAACACCTTCACTAAAACAAATTCAAGGCGTGAAATTCTCTAATCCCGAGACAGGTAACAAGACCTATGCTTTGTATATTACATAAAAAATGTATCAATGACTTCGCTTTTGTGCTATTTTTCTATTACGATTGTGCTATAATGTTTAAATTTGCGAACAGCACTTTTGTTACGTACACTGTCAATCGGATGGCTGAGGCCTCTGTCTGGTCGCTGTTCACCTTTAGTCTCAGCCTCACCTCCCTTGGTTTTGCCACGAAATAAAAATCCGAAATCAAAATCAAAAATACCCGTCTAAGGCTTTTTCCGCTCCAAATTTTCACGTAAAATCAATGTCCCGAAAAAGGTGGTCCGGGCACTGTAAACCTGCCTATTAGAAATGGCCGGGGGAGCGTCGCGAGGCCGTTGACGAGGCAGTGGAAACCGATGGCCATGGGCAGCTTCTTGAGGCCGAAGTATTCCACCAAGAGGACGGAGAAGAGGATCATGATGCTGCCGCTGGTCAGGCCGAACACGACGCTCGCCGCACCCAGGAGTACCATGGAGCTCGCGTAGATGACGCCCACCAGGGCACCAGAAGTCGCGAGGAAGCCCACGGCCATTATGTCTCTTCTGCAATAAGACACCGTTTCATCCGCAATTAATTCGTGGCCAATTGCTCTCGCGAGAAAAATGGTAAGATATGATTGGTGCATTGATGCACGGAGGGACAATAGCGTGTAATTCTTCTTCACTGCCAATTCACCTTTCACCACCCTGGGGAACCCGCCACATCCTCACGGAGCTGGATCACAATTCTATCAGTCCTTCCGGTACTCGCGTTAAAGGAGCCATGAAGAGAAAACACAAGTTTGGTTCATTCAAAAGATTGTCTCGTTAGAATCATACTGACACCACTTTTAACGTAAACTTCGCTCAAATAAGCTACATAATTAGGAAAAACGGGAATGGTCATGCGACCCACCAGCTCATTTCCCGCAACAGAACCTGTGATGTCACATGGGCTAAGCTCTGCGATTGGCGGAGGCTGGCAGAAGCAGACGCAAATTAGGTAGAGCTTACAAACTAGACGAACGAGCGATTTGCGCTTAAATTTAGGGCACATTCTTTACAAAGCAATAAGTATGATGGGACAAACAGTGGAAGTTACGAAAGCACATGTAAACATAGAAGTACTGATGCGTTCTGCTGTTCGTACTGCGCACAGCATGCTTGGTTTAGCTGCACAGCACTACGGGGCTTGGGGTTGTCTCAGACGACACTGGCCGATTGACGCAAGCAACGGTGTCTTACGTGACCCCATTTGTCGAGCGAGCACTGTTTCAAGGAACGAATATTTTCTCCCAGAACAAAAACAAGCCAGGTTTAAATGCGGGCAAAAACAAACCAAACGCTTGCCACGGTATGGTGGCGCCATCTAGGTTACGGAACGTAAAGAAACGCGGGAACAAACCAACACCGCTACAGGGTGGAGACAACCTTTGAACGGTCCCGTGCCGCCGCAATTGGGCCAACGGGCTCAACGCGTTATTCTTTTCGTTTCCCACGAGACCTAGCAACGCGAAACAGACAATATGATTCAAACTTCTTCAGTAAACCGCGTTGCGGCGATAATTTTAGCGCGGTTTTGACACAATGACTTCCTTCGGCGGCGAGCGAGCAACCGAACATGGCGGCGCCAGCGTTACGTGTCTCTACCCTGTACGGCGGGTGCGTGAATGAAGGTACTCAAGGCTGCAGAGCGGTCGGTTCCCGTGATGTCACTTGGGACCACGAAAACGCACGATTGAGCGGGAAAATCAAAATTTTAACCTAAATTGTTTAATTTCTCAGTGAATAAAGCACCGTTTGTATCCGGACAAGCGCTGGGGGCACTATAAAACACGAAATCTTTCGAATAAAACCAACTTGCATTTTCTCTTCATGGCTCCTTTAACGCCATCGCGATGGCGATGGGAATTAATTGATGTAGGGACGTGCATACGAGGTGAAGTTTTGTAGTTGCTTTGAGCCAGGTGTAGCTTTTTTACGACAACAAAAGTTGGGTTCGAGATATACGAGATTCGAGCAAGGCGCACAGCGTTGGGAAGGTTCGGAGTTAACTTGGAGAACGGGGGGATCTTTTAGCTAGCCCTGAAACCTCGTATCTGTACATGCAGGCAATTTTGATTTCAATGGTAGAGGGAAATAGAGCACGGGGCTCGGCTGGCCAGAAAGCCCAGACCCGAAGCGTTTCTCGGCGGGCCTGGGCCGGGCTCGGGTTCAATGCCGCGATCTAGGCAGGGCTCGGGCTCAAAGCCGTGGGCCAGGGCCGGGCTCGGGTTTGAAGCCGTGGGCCTCGCCCTCAATATCTCCGACGGGAAATGTAGAAAAGAGCGTGAAAAAAAATTTAAGTTTACTTTTAGAAGCTTCTTGGTGTTGGCTGTACGCATCGGTTAAAAATATTTTTTGCCAGGGCCGACAGTCATTGTAAGTTTATTTTATTTGAATTTTATGTACGGCATCAATATTTTATAGTTTGGGTATAACATACCAAAAATACGATTACTCGAAACGCCGCTGCGGGGAACGGATGAACGGTTTAATTCAGACAACCTGGAGCTCTGCACTACTGCCTGTGTAACACGTGGGTTTTACATTTACATGTCGCAATCATTGAATTGCAGCTGCCAAGGTATAGACCTCATGTGCTAGAGAAACAACACGTCTGAGCCCCCACTGCAGGTAAAACATTTCAATTCACGTAGAGTAATCGTACATCGAAACGCGGCATTAGAAATTTCAGCATATCAACTTGTGCCAAAGACAACCACGTGATGGCTACAAGAATATATCAAATGTGATGGTAGCTCTGGCATAGGAATACGCGCTAGTATTACGCCGATGTAACGGGAACTCAAGCCGGTGGCAGCTAAAGTACACGCACTGCTTAACCCGACCTTTTTGCGTTTCAATCTATGAGTGCTACACAGATTATATGCTCCCTCTCATTGCCCGCTACGGAGGGCACTCGGCCAAACATAATAAACAAATTTCCTTCAGCGTCTAAGCCAAGGCCCGTACACGCCAACGCGGCCCTCCCTAGGCTTAGAAATAAAGGACCGGGCCCGGGGGCCTGGGCTTGAGAAAATGGGCTTGGGCATGAGACGACGGGCCCGAGCAGGGCCCGGGCTGGCCTCACTTATAACGCACGGGCCGTGGCCGGGCCCGGGCTTGGTGCTACGGGCTTGATTCGGGCTCGGGCTTCACAAACCTGGCTCGGGACGGGCCCAGCCTTAAAATCAGGCTCGTGCAATGCTCTAGAGGGTAGGGCACACTGTTTGAGCTTGTTAATGCAGCATGGTATGTAGCCCTCTGTTAAGTATTTCTATGCACTTCACGAAACTGCTCAGGAAGAACACTCAATTTTTTTTTCTTGGAAACAGGTTCTTTCTTAGGGGAATTCAATGCCAAGAATTCGTATAAATGCGTAGTTATTTGTTGGTGATGATGACAGACCATCTCGGAGCAAAGGATGAGTGCTCGACGCACCGACCTTCGACGGCGCGAACACATACGGACACCGCATTAGACATTCGGACGCAACCATGTCACAGTGCCTAAAGACGACAAGAGTGCTAGGCACCTGCCACCATATGTTGAATAGCAAAGAAATCATCGATAAAACAATCAATGGCTGCATTGTAAGCTACGCTATGCTCCTATACCACACCGCGACGTTGCGTGAATCAATCTAAGCCTGGTATAGCTCTTCATTCATAGCCTACATCAACTCGCCGCTCATCTCAATTTTTCTGAACATTCCAGAAAATAGGTCTCTTTTTAACACGAAAGTGTTTTATTCCCAGATACACGAGGATTTCGCTGAGGTCATATCCGCCACGAAAGTGACGCGAGTACAACGAAGCAAGCGGCCTGTAAAGGGTGCACCCCTGCACACAGAGACTTCTTGCGGGGAAGCAACCTTTAGTACTAAAGAGTACAGCCTCCGAAATTTTTAATATAGCGGGAGTGACGACCGATCAGCATGTCAGCGCCTTATCACGGTGTTCACCGGTAAAATAGGCGAGGGTACGCGCACGCGCATAGAACTACCTGTTGTTGGAGTGTCGTCTGCTCCGCTGTTCTTCTCAGGGCATCACACCCCTTGTTTTTCTTATTTTTCAAGGCCGTTTCGCTACCGCCAGAGGTAGCTAAGCAGCGTGGGGTACAAAGTCATTCAGATGCAGTGGCAGGGGTGTACCACTCTCAAGGAAACAGCGTAGCAGATGACACTGATACAGCAGATAGCCCTATGCGCGTGCTCCTACTCTCGCTTATTTCGCTGCTGAACACCGTGATAAGGCGCTGACATTCCGGTCGGTCGTCGCTCCCGCTATATTAAAAATTTGGGTGGCTGTACGTTATACTTAGGCTTGTTCGTTTTTCGAATTTTATATTTTAACACGAAAGTGTTTTATGCCGCGATACCTCAAGATTTCACTGACGTCATATCGGTCACGGAAATGACGCCAGTACACCTTTTCCCAAGCGACCCGGCAGCAGGACGTCGCCTGCCAAGCACACCCACAATACAGCCGCCGACCCGCAAATCATGTTCAGCTGCAGATTTTGCTGCACATTTCGCTTTCGCGTTCTACTGATTCCTATGACAGAGGAATCAACCACAGTTTTCTTTCTGTTCCCTTTGTACCTGTTGCATATCTTCTTATCCGAGAGGATGCCGGAGCAGATGCGGCCCACAAAATCTCCCGCACCGTAGCAGGAGAGAAGGGCGGCGGCCTCCCACTTGGAGAGGCCCTTGCTGATTCCGTGATCTACGATGGTCACGCCGAACATGACCAGGTTGTACGCGAACACCACTCCGGTAACGACGATCACGTAGTAGATGGGGCTCTTCATGAAGCTCAGCTCGTTCAGTAGAGCGGTGATGCGGTCACTTTTCTCGCTTCCTCCCGCTTGTTCTCCTTGGGGACCATTCTGCGCCACCTAAAGGATACGTTCAAAAGGATCTTTTACTGGTATACGCACTGGCGTGACGTCCCTTAGTGCAGTTGTTCTCAAATTGCGGTACCACCCCAATTCAACTCGCGGGACCACACCAGTGGTTCCACGAGTGCCCCCGCGACACTTAACCTTTCAACACCAGAGCTGTTTAAGCTTTTCATTCCACCGTCCAGCGTTACCAGAAAAAAAATACCAAGAAAAAATACCGAGCGCACGTGAGCTTGCACCTCGTGAGAAGCGCCCGGCGTCAGCCTGCTCGACTTTCGAGAACACTCTGCCCAGCGTTGATGGTGTGATCTCTCGCGTGCTGTCCTCTTCGCCAGTTTGCGCGCGTTCGCGCCTCAAAAGGGGAGAACGGATGCCGAGTTCGCGCTACAGACGCCGAGTTCGCGAAGCCAGTTGCCGCGGGTTCTAGCAAGTGCTAACGCGCTCTGCTTTGGGAGAGATGTAAACGCCTCCGGGTAAAACGATCCCGGCCTGCCAGTCACGCAGAACTTTCAGCGGAAATTTGTGGAATCCGTGTAAGGTGCAATATCCGGGTCTCCGACAAAGGGAGAGGGGCCGCCAGCTCCGCTGTTTCTGCAACCCTGCACCGCTACATCAATCTGATTTTTTTTTTATGTGTGTCCTTATTACCGAAACTTGCCGCCAAAGTGAAGAAGCAACTTTGCTGCAGGGCACGAACGCTTGATTTCGCCCCGTAGTTCGGGTTTTAAGGTTGGATTCTTTGCTCAACATTCTCATTATGCAAGAAAGCACGCGAAAGGCGGGCATAAAAATTGGTATATGGCCGACTTTAGCTGCAATCGTAAATCACTTTACAACAGGGCACGTGTCAACGCATTTTTTCGTGGGGTCCACCGTCATTTTTTGCAGGCCCAAAAGGGGGCCCCACCACGCTCACTGTTGAGAACCGCTCACTCATTGAAATTGCGGCTATTTTAGTTTCTCTCTTTGACGCAAGAGGCATCTTAAAGGAGCCATGAAGAGAAAACACAAGTTTGGTTCATTCAAAAGATTGTCTCGTTAGAATCATACTGACACTCCTTTTAACGTAAACTTCGCTCAAATAAGCTACATAATTAGGAAAAACGGGAATGGTCATGCAACCCACCAGCTCATTTCCCGCCACAGAACCTATGATGTCACATGAGCTAAGCTCTGCGATTGGCGGAGGCTGCCAGAAGCAGACGAAAATTAGGTAGAGCTTACAAACTAGACGAACGAGCGATTTGCGCTTAAATTTAGGGCACATTCTTTACAAAGCAATAAGTATGATGGGACAAACAGTGGAAGTTACGAAAGCACATGTAAACATAGAAGTACTGATGCGTTCTGCTGTTCGTACTGCGCACAGCATGCTTGGTTTAGCTGCACAGCACTACGGGGGCTTGGGGTTGTCTCAGACGACACTGGCCGATTGACGCAAGCAACGGTGTCTTACGTGACCCCATTTGTCGAGCGAGCACTGTTTCAAGGAACGAATATTTTCTCCCAGAACAAAAACAAGCCAGGTTTAAATGCGGGCAAAAACAAACCAAACGCTTGCCACGGTATGGTGGCGCCATCTAGGTTACGGAATGTGAAGAAACGCGGGAACAAACCAACACCGCTGTACAGGGTGGAGACAACCTTTGAACGGTCCCGTGCCGCCGCAATTGGGCCAACGGGCTCAACGCGTTATTCTTTTCGTTTCCCACGAGACCTAGCAACGCGAAACAGACAATATGATTGAAACTTCTTCAGTAAACCGCGTTGCGGCGATAATTTTAGCGCGGTTTTGACACAATGACTTGCTTCGGCGGCGAGCGAGCAACCGAAAATGGCGGCGCCAGCGTATACGTGTCTCTACCCTGTACGGCGGATGCGTGAATGAAGGTATTCTAGGCTGCAGAGCGGTCGGTTCCTGTGATGTCATTTGGAACCACGAAAACGCACGATTGAGCGGGAAAATCAAAATTTTAACCTAAATTGTTTAATTTCTCAGTGAATAAAGCACCGTTTGTATCCGGACAAGCGCTGGGGGCACTATAAAACACGAAATCTTTCGAATAAAACCAACTTGCATTTTCTCTTCATGGCTCCTTTAAAGCACTAGCAAAACAAACTCCGAAGTGGAACTGACAGTGCCGCAATGCTATCAAAGGAAGTTCTGGTATTGATTTCATAGAGTGGAACTATTAAGTACTGCGGTTCAGAATTTCAGCACATTGCTTGTTCCAAACTGGCAGCTGTCGCCTTAGGATAAAAAAATGATTCCTCACTCAGGCTTGCTTTCACCGGCCCTACTCCATTACGCTAAGAGCTACGCAGTGACGATACCCATGCTTGCAAAAGCGATGGCGACAACTTCGCTGTGCAGTTCAAGAAAGTAGTATACGTGCCTTGTTTAGAGGTTGCTGCTCGTCCTTCTCGGGGTAGCCGTTTTCTTTCCCGAGACCTTTAAGTTCAACCGCTCGAGGCTGCCTCCTGCGACTTCTGCCCAAGACGTCGTCGGGCTTAGCGACGAGCAACGATCCAGCAACGGCGTTCAAGGTCAGGGCGCCGACGATGAGCAAAGTATCGTGCAGCCCGAACTTGTCGTTCAGATGGACTAACAAAGGTGGGAAGATGAATGAAACTAGAGTGCCGCCGATGTAACTGATCCCGCTTCCAGATGCGCGGTACCTGTCGGAAATAGGTTCAGATAAAGTACCACAGCGATACATTTATAAGTTACAAAATATCTACACTTCAAGTAGCGTGCCAACGGGCGCACTGGCTGAATGCTTATATAACTTGAATTGAGAGCATATACCGCTGCAAGCGCTGCAAGCCGTTTAGCCCAGAGTTACTTGATATAGGAGTTGCGAAACTCCCCCTAGGCCCCATGCATCAAAAAGGGGCCCTACGATTGGTCCACTCTTTTGGATCTCGTTTTAAAGTGGCGCCACCTGTACTATATAATCTGTACTATACTATCTGTACTAAACTATACAACGTGCTTCGCCGCTCGACGACCTGAGCGAAAATTGGTATTTGAGTGCTTACGCAAATTTGTTATGCCAAAGGAGCCCAATGTGTTCAACTATGCAAGGTTTTTATATACATACGAAGCAATAGTAGTAAAAAGAAATGCGACCGTGGGGTCAACCATCGCGTGCGCATTGTCGTCTGCTGCGCGTCATGTTCGGTCTTCTGGCGGAAAATAAAAATAAATAAATGGACGCTTCGACGGCTTTATGCAAGCTGAATAGGAATATTTAGAGCCGCTTGATCGGCTACTGGATTAGTTTTGGCATATATAGGTCAAACAGTAACTGCAAATTTAGTATTCAGGTCGAACCTATGTTGTGCCGGAGTGCCCGCACAAGCGCTAATTGGTCGAGGCCGCTGCGCGGACGCAGAAACTATCGCAACCTAAAAACCGGAGTTAAGATAGCAATGAAGAACTTGTGAAAGCACAAAAATAAAGAATTAATCACCTTTAAAGCAAATTTTAATGTTAAATTGGGCGTCTGAATCATTGGTATGATTTCTGGATAGTGCGTGCGGTGGCCGCGGTGGCGCCACGTACGCACGATCCAAAGGGGGGGGGGGGGGGTGCAGGTGCGGGCCGGTTTTTGAAGCGAAATTTTGCAACTCCTTACATCGAAGAGCTCTGGTTTAGACGTCAGTAGTGTCCCTAGATAAGGTTACAGAGTATCGGCACTCTTTTCTCCTATTGTTCTGTGCCGCGCCGCGATCATTGGTCAGTTCGCCTCACGTGACATTTGTTTACACTGCGACTGTTCATGGGCGCCGCCATTTTGTTGTTCATGTGTTTTCTGTCGGTCAACTGTGGTAGTCTCAGCTTGTCCTCCCTGGTCTGCGGCTGCGCACGACTGGAGTCGTTTCGAAAGCGAATCAAAGATAACGCACTTCGCAGCATTTCAGCTGCAGAAGTGTGTCCGAAGAGGCCGTGTTACTGCGTCTTCAGCACTGTTATTTACAAATAACCCCGTCCAAGTTAGCGGTAAGGCCACAGAAGCGGCAATCCGGCAACACTGATAAACAACAAAATGGCCGCCGTTGCTCACTTACGCGACGCAGTGAGGGTACTCTGTATCTTATCTAGTTACACTAGGCGTCAAATTGAACGGCAGCAACGGTGTGAACTAGTTCCCTAAATACCCTAAAGGGAACACTGCTGTTCCCGCTGCATCTTTTCGGAGTGAACGGATGATCTTCACAGGAGATGTAGACCCATTCAGCGATGCGATGCTTACACGTTGTTGTTGCATTATACAATTAATGCCTTCGATTGAATTTGCTAGCTCTCACAGGTGCCACGCGTGTTCTCTTGCCGTTTTTTTCATCTTGAAACCACCTCACACCTATCCTCCACAAATCACGTGTAGTATGAAGAAGATTTAACGTCATTTCCGCAACTACAATCTTACCACTCCCCAGTAACAGATGACGCGGGAAAAGATTTGCATTGCACAAGAGTTAAAATTCATGCCGGGTATACAATGATTGCTCCAAACACTTACTTCTTGAAGTGTGCGTTGATGGCTACCATGTTTGATGGGAAAATCAGGCCTTGACCTATCGCTGCGATAGAAAAAAATGTGGTTTGGTAAATTTCCGATAGTTTTTGCGAGGGTACCAGGAAGCGAATAAATCTCCAAATCAAGAGGCATTTAGAAAAATTGGGTCCGAACAACCAGCACCAAATCTGCCCTGGCGTTCTCAATGTATATACCTACAACTTCATAGAAGACTAAATTATATTAAAATCTCAATACGGGTTCTCTTGTCTGTCTAATTTTTCCTGAAGTTGTGGTCGGTGCTAAGACCACAATATTGCGAGCAAGTCGCCAGCAGTCCCTTTATTTCAACGCCCTATCCGATTTATTTCCAGCGCGCCGATGAAAAACCACCGTGTCTGTAGTATGCACCCCGCTGCTTTGTATTTGTCGTCGTATTCAGATGGTATCCATCATTATATTCAAAAGCAACTTTATATTTTAATTTTAGTGACAACGGAGTTCCCCAGGTACCTTCGCTATATATTAAAACCCTCAGAAACAGCCACCACTAACCAAGAAATTTCGTTTGGCAGAAAAAAAAAACGCACGGCAGGAATGAGGGCCGCTGAAGTACAGGCACGATGGCCGAGGGCAACAGTTTGCGCGGTCGCAGTTGCTACAAGTGCAGATATGAGTTTTAAGGACGATAGTTTTTCTTGGGCTATTTGAACGGCTACTTTAAATTTTGGTCTGCCTGTATGCCTGTCTGTCCCTCGCTTCGACGTGGTTGAACGATGCAGCCATTTCAAACATCTACGTCCGGTTGCAATGGCCATACTTGCAATGGCCATATTGTCAATATTGTTGAGACAAAACAGACATTACGCATATCTGAGGCAATATAGCAATACATTAGTGATATTAGCAGCGTTACTTTAGTAAAAATACATGAATGCTTGATACACAAGCGGTCACCCGCGGAACCCCTAGCGGCATTCTAAGAAGTCAAACGGCAACAGTAAGGAAAGGCTCCAATAGATGGCGTGTGGAACGAGGTTGGTGTAGAGGGAGCTATATAGAGGGACTCTAGATTGGTGTAAGGTCCCTAAAGTTTTAGGTGCTTAGCGTAGTGTAGAGTGCCTCGATGCGAGCGAGCGCGGGCATCAAGGCACCCTAGAGTGGTGTAAGCTGCTTCAATTGACGTTCGCCTACGGCGTACGGCGGCGCTGGCCTAGAAGGTGCAGCGTGGAGCAGTGGAACGCGGTACATTTATATTTACTTGAGCAGACCCTTGGGAGAAGCGAGACGGGAGAGGAACAGCACGAGAGGTGAGCGGGAAACAGAAGGGGGGCATTTACTTGGCAGGGGCACCAGACTACTATCGTCTTTCGACGACGTTTGCAACGAAGTGAGCAGATACGCGACCGATTTTTTTGCTTGCGTTTTTAGTGAAAACACCGAAAAGGTTCACGTACCACTTAAGGCGATTATATAAGTACAACCAGCACACCCAAATAGCCACTTCAACGCAAAGTTTGAGTAATAATTTTTGAGAGAAAGACAAGCCGCCGAGACCCTTTCTGGCGATTATTTTAATGCAGCGGACTTATGATGAAGATCCCAGGCACGGATACTTATTTTGCAACATGCTCCTAACGAGCAAATGTAGCATTTTCTGCACAAAAAACTGAACAGTTTATACCATACCCCTCTATACGCACGTAAACATGCAATTCAAAACCACCGAATTATGCGACACACTCTTTAGTGGTGCAACGAATTGCTGATCCCAGCGCCGTACAAGGTTTTGAGTATGCTTAGTCATCGGGTCCTTCAGAATAGCGTTTAAGAGCGCGATAGTCCTAATGATAAAATAAAGTGCCACGGCGACCAAAGTTCTGATAAGCACAAGTATCCGCTCCATGCGCGAACAGGGAAATATCACTTAGCACCTTTCGCGCTATCGGTGTCTAAACACGGGCAGCGAATAACGCGGCGCCGTATCCCATATGGCGGCGACTGCAACTGCTTAGTGCAAAGAAATGAAGTGTCTCCGGGAGTTTTGACGCTTTCAACACCGGGTGAACGGCCCTGTTTATATAGTATTTAAATGCATTTTTTTACGGGGAAGCCTTTATACAACTGCGTATATATTTTTTGTAACAGGAAAACTGTCCGCTAGGGTAAACCTAGTGTTTCTTCAACCGAAATAGGTATCTTAAAACGAATTTCCGTAGTGGGTTTTTTTTTTCTAGTTTAGTTTTCCATGAGAGTAGTTTCAGCCACAAAAGCTGACAAAACGTGGGAGATTCGAACGGAGACTCGAGCACCTTACGGCACCTAGAAGGCAGGAAATCAGGAAAGTGTTCTCCGTCCCTGTGTCCGTCAATACACCTATACGACCGAGCGAAATTGGCCTAGATCCCCGCTAGCGCAAAAATTGAGGCTAGTTCATAGATCCCTCCAGGTTCCCGCAGCTGACATCGTAAAACTTCTGGCAATGACCACACCTGGGCCGATCCCGCGGTTGGTCTCGCCCATCATTTTCCAGTTCCTAGGTCTCACTTTTTTTGACCTACACAAAGGCGCACTCTCCGCCCCCTTTCAACCTAACATATGCGCCTTAAGCCCCACATCTACTTTCTGGTATTTCAAGTACTGCCAAATATGCCGTGACTACACTACGAGCTGATAGTTTTCGTACGCAGCGGCTTCTTTACCATTCAGACTAGCCTTACCGTATGTAAATACCATCTACAAAGTTATAAATTACAATGCCTCGGTAATGCACGTTAGTCTGCTTCTCGGCCAATATGCACGCTCTAGGTCGCGAGTAAAGTTAAAAGTACCGCTGTCCTTTCTTTTCGTCGATGAAGTGACGCCGCCTTTGAACACACTCTCGCCTGCTCGTAAAGCGGCATTTAACCAGCTTCCAAAACATTGTCCCGGTGAGAAGTGTTCCTTAACAACCAAAGAGTCAAAATACGCTCCGAAATAACTAAACACAAAGACTTTAAAGACTGAGATAGAAGCGAATTGCATCGCAATTTATTGTTGACGAGGCCGCAAAGGGTCGTTGTTGTCTTGTGTCTTCAAGCAGTTACATAATAGAAGAGACTTAAGACTGATAAATATTAAATAAAACTACCTGAAATATGGCATGTTGAGGGTTTCCTTAGCTGTCAAGAGAGGTGCAATTTGCCTCAAAAGTAGGTATATAAAGCAAATCACAGCCATTACCTGGTACCCTGGGCCTGCATACGTAAAGGTAAGTCATTCGTATTTAAGTTCAGGAAATGCACTGATACACTTCCAACTTTCCCATTTCTAAACAACGATCGTTCACAAATGTGAGAAATCTGGCGCCATTTTGAGGTTATTTTTAGTGGCAAAATGAGGGATAGCTTGTTTTTAATGTGTGTAAATTACAGCATGGTGTAAAGGTGTCCCGTTGAAATGCGGTTCACGAAATCGGCTCCCCAAACCATGCTGCGAAGAAACCAGGGGCGAGGATGTAGAGCTTCACCGATATCTGCTTCTCGCGTTGAAGTGACTGCGTACTTGTCTTACAAGTCTGATGATGATGGTTGGATGTTTATGGCGCAAGGCCAACTAGGGCAAAGAGCGCCAAAACAATAAGTGTCTTACAAGCCGGCCAATATACACGCTCTAAGTCGCGAGTAAAGTTA
The DNA here is from genome assembly GCA_013339765.2 of Haemaphysalis longicornis. Lineage (NCBI taxonomy): Eukaryota > Metazoa > Arthropoda > Arachnida > Ixodida > Ixodidae > Haemaphysalis > Haemaphysalis longicornis. The sequence goes on from CM023453.1 coordinate 43,175,745, forward strand.
AAAGTACCGCTGTCCTTTCTTTTCGTCGATGGAGTGACGCCGCCTTTGAAGACGCACTCGCCTGCCCGTAAAGCGGCATTTAACCAGCTGCCAAAACATTTTCCCTGTGAGAAGTGTTCCTTACAAGTCTACTTACAGGTCTACTTACAAGTCTACTTACAAGTCTACTTACAGGTTATGATGCCTATGCAGAGGGTGATTCCAATGACGCCGTAGAAGGCAACACTCAGCAATATGCCGGAAGCAACGAGCAGGCTGCCCAAAATGGAGACCGTGCGCAGGGGTAGCTTCCTCAGCAGGACTCCGGACACCAGCCCTGAAAGCATACGCCATTGTTAGCTCGTGTACCTGAATGGGATATGAACAGTCATTCGGTATCGATTTTTGCTGCATAATTCACTCTAAGCTCCCTGAATATATTCAGGCAGTATACACTTACCCAAACGTTCAGTAACAGCGCACAAACATGAATTTTACCATCGGGTCATACGAGACCGTAAAACTGCACTATAACCGTAGCCCAAAAATGCGAATTAGTTACGATCCTGCTCATATTCCCGGCCTGATCTTCCGCCTTTCTCTGCAGTGTGGGTACCACGCTTCCTTCTGTGTCCTCTAGTGGGCTGTGAAAAAGTATCCCACAAAACTAAATCTGTGAGGCTAGCTTGCACCCTCTACCATAGGTCACCAGGGTGGTTCGTAAAACTGCGAGAGAGTCAAGAAGCGTGACTGCCTCAAGACGTCCTGAAAAAAGGTATCTTCCCCAGATCTGACTGCTCTACAAAGACGTTTATTCCTTCCTCCTCTTGACTCATCTGGAGCAAACTCTGAGATAATTCATTGCGCATGCGACACTGTCACGTCACACTCACCGAATATATTCGAAACAGTTCCAAGTAGGCTGAAAGGCCACGAAGCGGCCTGCCGGGAGGCGCCCATCTCGTTGATCATGGTGACGAACACAATGCCACCGCAGCGGTTGACTATCATTGTCCAGAACAGGCACCAGCTGCATGCCGCTGCCACCAACCAGCTGCGCCCGCTGTCCTGCCGAGACTGCGCTTCTTTGGAGGCGGACATTGTAGCTCCCGAGGAAGCCCACTGAGGAGCCCTTGACAGTGTGTGTCCTTGATGGTCTCACGAGGCGGGAGTCTCTGCTGCCGGGTAATGTATCCCGAGTGTGGAAGAACCCCTGATAGGACAATGTCATTGTGGAGGCAGTTCTCCTCCTTGAGCGCCTGCGAGAAAACAACAAAAGAAATGGTCGTACTGGTTAAAATTAGGCCGCGTTTTTCCTTGGTGCGCTGCAAAGGGCGGCGCAAGTCAGCATATCCATGTGGAAGACATTTACATGCGGGTGGGTGAGCTGTGAATAACGCTATAGAATCGGTTAAAGATGGCTATTGGACATCCACTACAGCATTGTGTTGGTTGTGCTCGTCTACAGGTCTCGCGGTTTGTGTGCACCGAATCGAGACGTATAGCCATCAACTAAAGTTGCGATGCATCTTGTGTTGAAATGCCGATGTGACATTAGGCCGTCGGGATCTCTAACTAGATTATAGAAACAGCTGCGGCTCCAACTGACGTCATGCCATTTCGTGAAACCTCTGACGACCGTCTGACGTAAATGAAAAATTCCCGTCAATTTTAGAAGCGTACGCAGGAACGCGAAAATCCAATAGTACGACGCAAATACCCGCTGCGCTGTGTCTCCGCCTGCTTGTTTGTGCGGTAGACATCCTTCTCCGTACGCGTGTTCGTCTTACGTTACACCATTGCCAGTTATAAGCGCACACCGAAGCCCCTTCATTAGGGAGTTTTAGAATAGGGGGCCCCAACGCTCTGGGGCCCCCAAGCGTCTTGGGGCGTCGTATGCGCAGAACCCAAGACGTCCTTGGGGTTTTGGGTTTGCGTTTAGCGCGTACGCTATTTTGCTGAAATAGCGGGTGCCCCAAAGCTGGAGTTTGCGTTCTTGCGTCGCTCTCGCAGACAGCGAGACTGCGCGTGACCATGGCTGAAGCGAAACCTGCAGCTCGTTCCTCGACTCACCCGATCAACTACGACGATCGCTGAGCTGAATTTGCTGAGTACGCGCGTCGTTCGCTAGAAATGGATAAAGCAGGTAACCGTGAAGCGTTTTCTGCCTTCAGAAACAGTCCGCGCACACGCCGACCACGCCTGCCAGCTCGGCACGCTCAGCGGCTCGAAACGGCGCAGACCACAGTAGCAACCGCTTGTCGCTGCTCTTCCGAAACAATCTGATCGCTAAAAAGAAGCTCCACATGCGAGAAAGTAGGTGTTAGTGTGATGAAAAATTGTGCTAGGGCTTGTTGTCAGGGCTTATTTTAAAAGCGGCGATCAGATATCTGCCGCGATGCTAAGCCTACGCTGACCGGACGCGGACGTCCGGCAATCCGACTGATCGCTGCGGCGCGCGGTGCGCCGAGCGGCCGAGAGATGGCGCTACGTGCGCGGAAGCATCGAAACAGGCTACGCAGATGTCGTGGTCACCGATCGCTCGAACGGCAGTTATAGCTGAAATAAAGTTCCACATGCGAGAAAGGGGATGATAGTGTGGTGAAAAGTTGTATTACGGATTGTCATTCGCAGTTACACAGATAGCGGCGATCAAATATCCGCCACGATGCTAAGCCTAAAGTTTCCATCACCCGAGCCGACCCGAGCAACGCAAGCCGGTTGCGGGCTGCTGGGAGCGCCCCTTTTTTAAAACTCTCCGCGCGCGAGCGCCTTGCGTTTGAGTTCCCCTAACTTCTTGGGGGCCCCCAACGCCGTCTTCCCCTATTCTAAAACTCTATTATCGCAGCCTTGTGGCTACGTTTAACAAGCGGTCGCTTTTTTTAGTGCAGTGAAATAGTTATATCCTTGTTTATACTGTTCGCTTTGATGGGGCCCAATGCCCGTGCTTTCAGAAAGCGGATCGCACACGCATTTATTTTTCGTTTTTATCTGTATGTATACGCACGAATATTCCGCGTCGGCTATCCTCAAGTTGGGTAGATTCAGCATGCCGTTTCCGTCATAACGGTAACGGCTCGTCCCCGCGTATGTACTCGGGAACAAGTTAAGGACGGCAATAGCTGATGTACGGTATCACTCCACCTAAGCGACGGGCCCGGATGTCAACGGACGCGCATTTTGAAAGGAGCTTGATATGAATGCGCGATATTTCCTGCCTTTTCTCACGTAGATTGCTTGTCGTCGCTGCAGTAGTTCATAACCATATAAGGTAAAAAAAATCCCGGAAACGGCTCGTTCGATGTTTAAAATATTCTCAGTAACGCACTACTTGCGCAGCGCGTAGTAACTGTAACATCCGGTTGCGGTGATGAGGCACAGCGGCAACTTCTGTTGCAGTTATTAAGTTGTATCCGAGCATAGTCGCGGGAGAAACGCGTTGCAGCTCAGCTTCTGCAGTTTTCGTGGGCTGCAGTTTTCGTGGGCCGGCCCATTTAAGCCGCATCTTAGGGTTCGTTTCAAAGCGAACAAACCAGGTATTTTTTCGTTCAAAGCTGTTCGCTTTTCTTTGAAGCTTCTTTAATTTTTTCCCCTTTAAGATAAAAAATTTACAAAATAATCTCTTTCTTCAAACTGTACAGCATGGACCACCTGCCAGCTCGAGAAAAAAAGTAAACATTCTTTAAGAACTCAAGTTTTCTTACGTGCTTTGAAGGCAAAAGCTTAGCGATTATAAGCCATCCTCACTGCTACATCCTGCTTGCATCCTTGTTCGCATTCACTTCTTCGTTTGTAAAGACGATAGTCTTTCTTGGTCTACTTAAACGAAGAAATTTTGGTCTGTCTGTCTCTGTCTGTCTGCCTGTCTGTCACTCGATTCAGCCACGCGACCAAACTGAAACAGAAGCTGCACAATAGGTGTTCCTGCTAGTCAACACTGTCGAACAAGACCAAAACATCACGCAAATACAATACAGAAAGTCCATACATAAGTTTTGTTTGCAGTGTTACTTTATTTAAAAATTATGGATGCTTGGTTTTTGCGATAGCAAATGAAATACTAAATTAACGGCAGAAAACCGTCGCCTGCTGTTGCCCGCGCCACCTCCAGGCGACATTTAAGAAATCAAACGGCAAACGCACCGAAAGTTTCTACTAGATAGTACCCACGTTCCGCTTGGAACGCTCGTGGAGTAGGGCAACGTGGCTCTATAAACGTTCTAGTAGTGTGACTCAATTCGCGCGCGTCTCGGCCGTACGGAAGCGCCGCCATCCAGCCACCTGACATGGAGCAGTGGAACACGGTAAATTGAAATTGACTCGAGCACACCTCTAGCCTGTTTACTTGGGAGGAACGAGACGGGAGAAAGGTGAGCGGGAAAGAGAAGAGAGGCATTTGCTTGGCAGGGGCACCAGTCGACATTTGCAACCAAAGGAGCAAATACGCACGGCCATTTTTGACACGAACATCTCAAGGGAGGGCAGACCGGCCGCAATTCACGCGGCAGGAGTCCCCAGAGTCTGAGCTCTCCTCCGCGTGCTGCCTGTTCTGCTCCCGTGCCGTCACGTTGACCTGTCAGGCGGCACGCACCAGGCTAATTCTTGTTCCCCCTCCGGCAGGGCGCCGAGTTAGCCCAGTGGCAACGCACTCGGCTTACGTTTGGGGACCCCTGGTCAAATTCCGCACGAACCCGAATGTGTCTTCCTTTATTCAGGTTCTCTTTACAGCGGCGGTCACTTTGGTACCATTTGTGTTGACGGTAACGATGGTCAGTTTTCGCGTTTCGTGATAAATCTCACCTATCAAACTAATAAAGCCGTCATCGAGGGTGACCATTTGGCACCTGTCGTGCCCCCCAGGAGAGGGTGTTTCATGCACGAGTTATTGTTACATTATATTGCCTAGGATACGTTCACATTATTCCGGAAAGGCTCAAAATATGTGCTCCGCTGTCCGTAAGAGAGAGACAGCAAATGTTCCTTCAAAGAATTAGAGATTGGGAAAAGCGGACTAAGATAAAGCGAGACAGAGATAAGCGAGACAGAGATAAAATAATAGCGAAAGCGGACCACGAGTGTGTTAGTACTGCGTCTGTCGCCTTATCAAAGAAAAAGCGTGATTTTTTTAGTCAAGTGTGACGTGATGTAATTGTACTATGACGTGGGCCAGTGTTCATGTATATATTATAATGTGCATTCGTCTGCTAATAAAACGTTGAAGTAGCACCTCGTGTGTGTTGACTCGCTTGTACCGTTGCCCTAGCGCTTCATTTCTTTGTCATGTTCTACCAACATGCCCAAACCAGCACCCTCGTGAAGAGATGGGCTTGGCTTCACGCTTCAGGGAGGCGTCCTCAGCCCAAGATGCCTTGGGCGCGGGCGGCATACAAAGTCCTTCCCGTTAAAGAAAAGACTAAGCATGCTCAATAACAGTAACCAGCTACATACAATGTACGCTCTTATCACACCGAAAGAGTGAAAGAAAGCAACGTTGTTACTTTTCCTACAATCTCGCCGCGAAATGACTCCGGGGATTAGGTAGAGGCGATGACTCTACGAGTGGCGTCTACCTTGCTTCTGCACAAATCCAGCGGCTATTTAGCGATGGGAGATTACACAGCTTTTTCTCTTCCGTTATCCTCAAGGACACAGGGTGGGCTTCACTGCACAAACGCCCCAATACAATTACGCAAATAAAATGCTACAGCCCATGCCTCCATGCACAGTTACAACGGGGTTACGGAATGCCACAAGAACTGATAAAGGATTTGAGGGTTAAGACCCGAAGCTTGGTTTTAAAGACGATAGTATTTCTAGGGCTACCTATTGCTTGTATTCACTGGCGAGGCGCGCATGCAGGCAACCGTGTGAGTGCGCCGCCACTCGTTACGTCGGGCTCCGCGGGGTGGCGGTAGTTGTCCATGCTAAGCACATGACTGTGGTGCACGTTAACAAATTCTACCTGACCGAACGCAAAGTATTACCTCGGGTCCAATGTGAGTGCGATTAATAACATCTCTGTTGACACCACCATTGAGAATCGAGTTGAAATGAAGCAGACGACCCACGCCGGCTTTTTTTTTTTCGGTGTGCGGGCGCAGTGGCCGAAGCCGCGCCATGTCCGTGGCACATCGGCCATGTCTGTGGCCGTTTCCAGTGTTGCCAAGCGGTGAAATTGTCAGCTAAACTTTTCAACGAATACCACCTATACACAAAATCGGTTCGTCCGCCCGTCCGTCTGTGTCTGTCACTGGATACAACCGGCCGGTCAATAGCTGAAAAAACCTTCAAGAAGATATGTACAACGGTAAACCATTCCTAACTACTACAATCACTGGCATGAGTTATACATGATCCCTTTATGGTGGCCCAAGAATACGTCAGGCGTCCATGAGGAAATTCGTCAGTACATAACCGATAGAAGCAACATTATTTTAAATAAATACACGTTGGATAGGTTTTTACAACAGCAAAACAGAAACAGCGTGTTAAAAAAAGGGGGAGGCAATTTGTGCGCTCTCCCACTAGATGGCTCGCGGGCAGTGCGAGCGCGGTAAAATTTAATTCAATCTGCCTTTTTCATTGCGCTGTGGCGGCCTCTGGTGGCACCGCCGAGAAGCGATATGGCAGGGGTGCAAGTGGGCCGCCACTGCAGCGGAAGGGGAATCAGCGCTGTGTTGCTTAGTTTACGTAAACTGTATAGCCAGCCTAAAGCTGCAAAAGGACTAACTATGCTGGAAGACGTACGTTTTCAACATGGGAAACATCTGAACAAGCGTGTGACGCTCGTTTCTTTTTGCAGCGGTTCCGCAAGTGTCAGTACCGGAAGGTGGCCATCTGAGAGTGTGGAAGCGATGGTCTCACGCCATTTGTTTCTTTTTCTTTCTGGCTCTTATAGAAGGGAAAGGAGGGGGACATCAGCACTTGTCAGACAGCAGCATAAACGCACGCACCCATGTGGTCTTTATAAAAAATTCATTGCTTGATGCTGGTATGAGCATTTCAGCTAAGGGAAAAATATACGTGGCTCCATGTTTGCCCTATTCCGCTGTTTTTTCTTTTTATCTGTTTTTATTCATAATGAGCATAAATGTATGCGCACATTACTTTTGTGAGCGTTTTGACCGACGCAATGCGATGTCCAAGGCAACCGAAGTCCCAACGTATCTCAGAAAATTGCTTTTTGTGGAAAATTCCTTTCCGCGAGCATGCCAGGGCAAAATTTCACCCTTCATGTTATGGTTTGCCCGACAGTTGCATTAGTAAAACATACTGTATTTTGTTTTCTCTGTGGGGGCAAAACCGGTCGCATGCTTTCACTACATGGGCTCAGTTACAACAGCAGACAGCAGTCGGGTCACCGCGGAGCAGACCGGCCGACCCCTGCCAGACTGTTTCTAGCTTCCTCCGCCAGGGTCATGCGCATGCGCAGTAGCGTTGTGAAAGAGGCGGATTGAGAAAATAGACAATACATTTACCATGAGAAAAGCTAACGAGGAGGAAAAGAGCCTGAGAGGTGAAAGGGGAAGAGAAGAGCGTGTTACGTTGCAGGGGCACCAGAGGACTATCATCTGTCGACGACATTTTCAGTGAAGGAAGCAGGTACGCGGCCATTTTTTTTCGGTCTGCACCATGCCCCAAGCGACCAAGCGGGGCCTGCACATCGTCCAGGCAGTATTCTCTGCTGTACTTATAGCTCAAAAGCTGTGGTAAGGAACTTAATTTTTAGACTGATTGAAGTATGCAAAATAATCGGCAGCATTGGGTGCAGGACTTGTAGATCAAAAGCTGTGGTAAGGAACTTGATTTTTAGACTGATTGAAGTATGCAAAATAATCAGCAGCATTGGGTGCAGGTTGGCTTTCCAACAGAATGGAATTCGCTTCAGCCAAAGACTATCGGAAACGAAGAAGGTTGATGCTTAGGGTTGAGAGCCGCAGATTTCTTTAAGACCCCAGAAGCCAGGGGACGTGGACTATGCGACAATTTAAAGCGAGAGTCTTATACTCCTTCGAACCGGCGTATCAGCTAGGCCAGAAGTTATCCGGTGGAACTATAGACAAAACTTCGTAATGGTAAAAATACTTCTAAGGACCGGTACGCGGGGAAGACACACTGAGACAGGACAAACGCTAGACTTCGGCTTGGTAAGAAGCGGTAAAGAACGGGAACGCGGAAAACAGACACTTAAGGCAGGTGCTTTTACCATGCCATAATTCTGTTATCACCAACCAGCCCAGACTAATGCGTTGAAAAAAATGCAAAGCCTGATTACGTGGAAACTGAACACGAAAAATTTAGCCAACAGTCAAGAACGACCAAGGAGTAAATACTATAACCATTAGTGGAAAGCAAAAGGATGATTGCAGTGGTATAGACATCTATTAAACTACATAAAACATGCAAGGCGGCAGTAAGCCAGGGAAGAGAACAGAGAAATAAAAGTACGCTTTGGCAGAGACCAATCTACGGATCCTGGAAGCACCAGACGACCATGTCCGAAAAGGGTGCAACCAGGCCACAGGAATGAAAGAGAGGAGAGAAGTCGGCATGCTCGTTAAACAGGGATAAAGCCGGCGAACAGTACGTGAAATCTGTAGAGACGCTTACGCAAAAAAGTTACAAAAGCGGGAAAAAGCATATTATTGGGAATTGCTTATCTGCAGCGGATGGAGACAGGAAAATGAGGAACTGGCAAACCGTCCCAGAATTTATATAAACGAGTACAAAGACTCAGGTGAAATCATCTTGGTAAAACATATGAACGCCCACAGATCATCGGGGTGAATACACAGATGTCAATAAATCTTTTATTCTAGATTTATGTGGGGAAAACCAGCCGGTAATAGTAAACACAGGGGTAATGTAGAAAAGCTTATTAGGACCCGTTTAAGGTGGCGGGAAATTGCTATATACTGAAAACAGAAGAGACAATTCAGAAAGCGACCACGAATAAATTACCGCGAAATTCGAAAGCGCTGGATAGAAATATATTACTTCTGGGGGACTACTTCGAACAACGAATAATCACAGGTTCTCGCCAATATGTTTGAAGACAAAACAAACAAATGACCGAGCAAAGAATTTGCATTACGACGCAATAACTAGCTTTCCTAAAAACGATGATGGATGAAGTCTAAGCAACGGAACTAATTGAAAGAGAAGAAGCCAGGTAGCGGGTGCAAATAAAACAGGGCTAAGGTGTACAAAATAACCCTTATACGAAGCGGACATTCCGTCCTAATTATTATAAAGCTTTCTCCTCACTTCACATTTCGCGATGGCCGCTTAGAGATCAGTAGTAAAGGCACGTAACCACACTCGGCTTACCTGCGAATTGTTTCTCGTCACTTCTGGACATTCAGGCATATTAATCGGCGATGCAGACTAGCATAACTTCTACACCGGCCTCAGATAAGTCCATTAGGAAATATCGCAAACGTAAACTCATGGAATAAGACGGAAATGTAAAGAACCTTCTGGAACATTTTTAGCTGTTCGAGCACTTTCGTTCGTAAAATTTAGTAGCTGCAAAATATTATTACTAAACTGGATATCTGGCTAGATTTGCTAAATGGTGGGCACTGGATTAAAAAAGCAGCCGTTTACGGTAACCACGAATACATGCACGGCCGTCCAAGCTGGCATGGGCCCGGCCAACCTGCCATTCACGTTCCTACCAAAAACGCACTTTTTTACCCCTCTATTTATTGTTAAGCGTGCATATAAGAAATTCCAATGCAGCAGAATCATGCTGCGCCCCACGTGCAAGCGACGAGAACTCGCTTCCGGAACCTACCGACTGCCAGCAACGAAGCACCTCCGCGGCGTCCCAGCGGTCGCAGTAATACCGAGGACACGTGCGTTGCTTCGAGCGAGTAGCATCCAAACCTTGGCCCCCACTTCACGATTCCGCTCTTTGGCCAGCGCATACAATGTGTCTAGTTGTAGCCGTATACGGCTGGCCGCATGCCCAGCAGTCAACAACGGAGAGAGCGGGCTCCCCTGACAAACTCACAGGGGGCAGCAGCGGCAGTCCAAGTAGTCGTGGGCTGCCTTGATCTGCCGGACGCCAAATCGCTCTCGCTTCTGTCCCATGCGCAGCCGCCGCGGCGTAGGCACTTATCGTTCGCAACGTGCCTTTTCTGTCAGCTCGGCACCAACAGTGCCTACAGCAACAACCGCCGCTTCACGCCTTGAGAGAGATATCGTTTCCCTCGCCCGTACCTTCTCTCGTATTCTGGTCCAGGCGGCAGACCAAGCAGTCGAACTGCGCTGACAACCCCGAGGCAGGCAAGTCAACCAAACTACGAGCGTCTACGCGCAGCGTCACAGCGAAAGTAGGATCAAGAAAGGCAGCGCTGTCCGGGGCTCAAACGAACAAATAAGAAAGCGTTGAAAAGAAGTGTGCGCGGATGTTACAGAGAAACACAACAGCCCGATTGGCTTTGTTATCCCGGCGGTGTTGGTGCTGACACGGGCGACGTTCGCGCAATCTCGGCTCGTAACACGCGGTTCGAAGGCATGGCGCGAAGTGCAAACTCATGCCGGCGCAGATAGGGGCACACGTCTTTCGCCTTCTGCCGTTGTCGAGCGTCTCGTCTCTTACTGAGTCGCCGTCGCGATGTCGTCCAGTGACCCCGGGCAACGTTGGCAGCTGCGGAAGGCATTGGATAGACGTCGCGTATGGGGAAGTGCCTGTTAAGAGGCCTCGCGGAACAGGGAAAGTACATAAGGAAAGAGGAACACGTAATGACAGGTGCGAAGAAGGTGATCGCACGGAAAAAAAATGGTGGGATGGCTTACTTGCAGCCTTTTTTTTTTTTTGTCAGACTGGGTATCTCTGCCGCATCCGCCCAGTTGTTGGAACTGTTGATGAGTGTTGCCGTACAAACTTTTGTTTTTAGGAAGCAAGAACGCAGGTGTCCGTAAACGCTCGTCATTGAAGTACGTAGGCATCCTTGCGCGGCGCGTTTCCGGCTGGACTGAAAACATTTTTTTTTTTTTGAAGGAAAAAATGCATGAGGAAAAATGCATTTCGTCTTGTGGTCATAGGTGTTCCTAGATCGTCAACTGAAGCCATTTTGAATACTCCCTCCGAAGGTGCATAATATTCGGCTTTGGATCGCCTTTAGTACTTACTAAGGACGCTGTAAACAGAAGTTCCAGTTTACATCATGGAAACTGATAAGTGAATTGCCATGCTAGCGAGCGCTTTGCCTTTCACCAGCTAAGAGAAGTGGGTGCTCTAAAGAGCCACGGTCGGTTCGCGAACAGCCACCGCTGCAAGTGTCCTTGCTTTGCGTGACATTTTTTAACTTAATAGAGACTTTTAGCTAACCGTTTTCGACGGTCCGCTCCGGTATCGGCGGCACGTTCAGCACAACGGGAGCCAATGCCGTTCGCAGACAAGCGCGCCACGCATGCGCAATGGCGTTCCTGCTTGCTATCGGAGCGGAGCGGACCGTGAAAGACGGTCAGCCTTAAAACTCTCTAATATCACCGCTCTCGTTTTCAGTCTGCGCGGTCGTTTCGCCGGAGCAGACGGGTTTGACAACATGCCGCTGTCTTAGGCGAGGCGGCAACGTGTACGTTCAACGGACAGGCGAAGTCGCTTCCTCTATACGCGAGGGAGAGGCACAGAGCGCACACAATCATGTTTCGTTCTCGGCGGCGTGAACTCGATACGCTTGGTGTTTTGTCTATGGCACAGGCCGGGTGGTGGGATTCAGTGGGCCTCTATTACTTCCAGCAGTTCGGAGCTGTACGCGAACTGTCTAGAATTCTACCGGGCGCGTCTGTCGACAGAGAATCGCAAGCACTCGCTCCAGAGCTAGCGTAAAATGCTCTGTAGCTCTCAATTCAAAAAATATTCTTAAATTCGCTGCTAAGAATACTCTGTCATAACGACTCCGTCATTGTCATGGTTAGTTCACACTGAAGGTGATGATGATTATGACGTTTATCGCGCCGAAAGTTTTACAGGCGATGAGGCGCGCGTAGTGGAGGGTGCCTGATTAATTTTGACCACCTGGGGATTTTTAACATGCGCCAAAATCTCGACTACACGGGCGTTCTCGCTGTTCGCCTTCACCAGAAAAACGGCCGCCGCGGCCGGGAATCGAACCCGCTGCCTTGGGCTCAGTTGCGAGGCGCGGCGGGTTGCCTTGACTGCTACCGGGTTCGTATATATGACTGCGTTCCAATCCACGGACAGCTGTGTAGACTGCTTACGAAGCAGTCTAATTAGACGTTTAAAGGAAGGAGAAATCGGAACAGCGCAGCGGTCGCGAAAGCTACACCAACGCAGGCGACAACGTCGTGAGAGAGAGAGAGAGAGAGAAAGACTTTATTTGAGGCCAGCAGGGAGTGGGAGGTCGGGATGCGCAGAGCCTCCACATCCCACCCACGTTCACGACGTCCTCGGGACTAGGCCCCGCCGGTGTCGGCGTGAGCGGTGCGCGAAAGGTACTCGGGAGTTCGTCCCTTTCCCCCCCGTCTGCGACTCGCTCCGCTTCTGCCTGGCGAGAGCAGCCTCGAGCTGCTGGACGGCTAGAGTTTGTGCGTTCAGGTCCGTCGAATAGACGGCACTCGTTATGGTGTCCGGCAGCCGGCCGTAGAGGTCGGCAGCTTCCACGGGGTGCACTGCACAGTCCCACAGGATGTGGGCCAGAGTTGCGCGATGTTGCCCGCACACACTACACACGTCACTGGCGTACACGTCCGGGCACACGTGACGCGCGAGCGCCGGCGTGATCACTGACTGTGTTTGTAGTTGGCGTAGTAGCACTGCCTGCTGTCGTGTTAGTTCCGGGTGGGGCGCCGGAGCAGTGCGCCGGCCGAGCCGGTACCACTCCAGCACCTCCCCGTACGTGAGGAGGGGCTCCGGGTCCCACTCCACGTCGTCGTTGTCGTCTTCGTCATCGTTGTCTTCGCGATGGCCTCCCTCTGTCGCGGAGCTCGGCAGGGGGGAAGAGACCGCCGCCGCGCGGTTGGTCAGTCCTCGCGCGGCTGCGTCCGCCGTCTCGTTGCGGTTGGGGAGACCGTCGCCCACGTTGCCTCTGATGTTGGTGTGCGCCGGGAACCACCGAAGGTGGGTGGCCGGCACCGCTGCACTGATCACCGCACTGCACTTCACCGCGCGCACTGCACTTTCACATACGTTGTTCTTGGCGTAGTTCGCGATGGCCGTGCGCGAGTCACTGAGCACTGTGGTGCACTGCGGATCCGTCAGCGCCAGCGCGATCGCCGTCTCCTCCGCCTGGCTGGCGCACGGCACGCGGACGCTGCAGGCGCTGTATATTTCTCCCGTGGTGGCGCGGACCGCCACCGCTACGTAGGCGTCGGGTCGGTCGGTGTACCGGGCGGCGTCCACGTACAGGGCGCCCGTGTCGTTGGCGTGCGTTGCGGCGAGAGCGCGGGCCCTCGCCTCTCTGCGACCGCGGTTGCGGTCGGGGTGGACGTTGCGGGGCAGCGGGAGGATCCGGAGTCGCCCCATCACCTCCGGCTGGAGCTGCTGCCGCTGCTGTTGCTGCGCTGTCTCGTTCTGCTGCGACGACGTGCCCGCCAGCCCGAGGCGTTCCAGGATACGCCTGCCCGAGCTCGTGGTGGCGAGGCGCTTGAGTTGCGCCGTTCGTTGGGCCTCGCTGATCTCCTCGAGGGTGTTGTGCACCCCGAGCTCGAGCAGCCGGGCCGTGCTGGTGCTATTTAGCAAGCCCAGGGCCGTCCTGTACGCCTTGCGGATGGCCGCGTTGATGCGGTCCCTCTCCTGGCGCAGCCAGAAGTGGAACGCCCCGACGTAGGCGACGTGGCTCATCGCGAAGGACTGGAGCAGGCGGAGGAGGCTGGCTTCCTTCATTCCGTTGTGCCGCGTCGACACCCTCCGGATGAGTCGGGCCGCCGCGCCGATCTTGGTGACGAGGCGGTCCACCGCGGTCTTGTTGCTTCTGCTGGCCTCGATGTGCATGCCGAGGACCCGGAGAGTGGCGACCCTGGGGATGACTGTGCCGTCCCTCGTTCGTATGTGGATGTTTGCCGACTCTTCTGCCACTTTCTTGCGGTACCTGCCCGGCGGTGGGACGATCAGCAGCTCCGACTTCTGGGGCGAGCACCGCAGTCCCGTGCCGATGAGCTGGTCTTCGATGGCGTTCACCGCTGTCTGCAACGCGTCCTCGATGTGTCCGTTGCTGCCACCGGGGACCCACAGCGTGATGTCATCCGCGTAGATGGTGTGGCGGACCTGCGGGATCTCCGAGAGCCTGCGCGCCACGCCGATCAGGACTAGGTTGAAGAGCAGCGGTGATATCACCGAGCCCTGGGGGGTTCCCGTGCTCCCTAGCTTCTTGGGCGGCAGCTGCAGGTCGCCCGCGTGTATTGTGATGGTTCGTTCTGAAAGAAAGTCCCGAATATATTCATAGGACCTTCTGCCCATGCCGAGGCTGCTGACCTGCGCGAGGATGGCGGAGTGCTTTACTTTGTCAAACGCACTCTGCAGGTCCAGCCCTAGCACGGCCCTGTTGTCGTTGGTGCGTACGGACGCGTCCAGAATGTCATGTTGTAACTGAATCATTGCGTCTTGTGTGCTCAGTCTCTCCCGGAAGCCGAGCATGGTGTCCGGGTAGAGTCTCTCCGATTCTAGGTATCGTTGCCACCTGTCGTTCAGTATGTGTTCTAGGATCTTCCCCACGCATGACGTTAGGGAGATTGGGCGCAGGTTCTCTATGCTCGGCGGTTTGCCCGGCTTTGGAATGAGTACCGTCTTCGCCGTCTTCCACTGCTTCGGTAGTGTTCCCGAACGCCAACAGCGGTTGAAGTATGTCGTCAAGGACGCGATGGCTCCGTCTCCGAGGTTTCGTAGGGCCTTGTTCGTTATCCCGTCCGGTCCGGCCGCCGATTTGCAATTGATGCTCTGGAGCACAGCCCGGACCTCCCACTCCTCGATGTCGCGGTCGAGAGCCGGGTTGTCCACGCCCGCGTATTCGCCGTGTCTTTCAACGGGGGTGCTTGGGAGGTACTTGGTATCTATGCGGTTTCTCGTCTCTTCTTCTCCCAGCGCTTTGGTTGCCGCGTGTATGACCTGCGCGAGGCGGTGTTGCTGGTAGCCCTTGGTGCCGGTCTCGTCCAGGAGGTGGCGGAGTAACTTCCACGTTCTCCCCTTGTGGAGTTGGCCGTCCGCTTCGTTGCACACCGCGTGCCAGCGTTGGGTGCAGAGCTCCCTGCTGTACTTCTCGATTTCGCGGCCGAGCGTCGCTATTCTCTTGCGGAGGCGGTGGTTGTTGCGCTTTCCCCGCCACCTCTTCTGCATCGACCGGCGGGCTTCCAGCATGTGCGCCAGGCGGTTGTCCATGCCGGGGCAGTCCTCGTCTACGTCGTGTTCCGTCGTCACGTCCTTCGCTAGGCGAACGACGTCGCTGGTCCAGTTCTCGATGTCTGTGATGTCTCGTGCGGGCCCTTCTTCTTCCACTCGCGCGCGGAAGAGATTCCAATCCGTAATCTTTTGTCGGCGGCGATCGCGCTCGTCTCGGTGTCGTGCGGACGTCGGCAGCTCGATCTCTATCACGAAGTGGTCGCTGCCCATGTTCTGGCCCGTGTTTCGCCACTTTACGCCTCCTTTGGTTGTGTTGGCCGCGCGGACGAACGTGAGGTCCGGGTTCGTGTCCCTGGTCACCGACGTGCCGATTCGGGTGGGAGCCGAGGGGTCCGTGTGTAAGGTGAACCCCGCGTCGGCCGCCTCGTCTAGTAGTTCTCTGCCCTTGAGCGTTGTGCGGGTGTATCCGAGCTCCTTGTGCGGAGCGTTAAAGTCTCCGCAGATCGCTATCGTGTCTCTCGGTGCCGCCGCCAGCGTCTTGTGCAGCATGGTGCGGAACTTTTGCTGGCGGTGCGCGGGATTGCTGTATACGTTCAGCAGGAGGATGGATTCCTTCTTCTTCTTTCCCAGCAGCACCTCGGTCGCGCAGTATTCCAGCGCGCTCCGTCCGAGGAGGGTCCTCGTGCTTCACGAACGGGATCCCCCTCCTTACGAAGGTGCAGACGCCTTGCGCCGCTCCCTTGCCGCAGGCTCGCGCGCTCGGAGGGCTCGCGTGCGCCCTGTAGCCCGAGAGGGACGGGGCGTCCTCCGCGTGCGTCTCTTGCACCATGATGACGTCCGGGGGCTTCTCGGCACTCTGGATGATTTGGAGTAGCGTTGCCTTGCGGCAGTGGAAACCGTTGGCGTTCCACTGCCATATTGTGATCTTCGAGTTTGCCTTTTTGGGTTGTCTGTTCATGGTGTTGATGTTCTCGAGTTATCGGTGTGATTGCGGTCTCCTGTTGCCACCACGTCTTCGTCGCGGCCGAGCTTTTTGTATAGGAATTCTTGGAGCGCATCGAGCCGTGTGTTCACGCTGCGTTCGAGCTCGTCGATTCGAGCGTCTAGTCGCGCGCTTAGACGGTCGACCCTCTTCTCTAATTTGTCGATTCTATCGACGCAGCGCCGCAGTCGAATCCGGTCGGCGGCACGCATTCCTTCTTGAGTTCGCATTTCTTGTTCGTCTTCTGCTGTTTTAGGGGACTGTTGCGTCTTCTTCTTGGGCCTCCATATCGGCTACGTGGTCTTCCTCGGTCACTCCAGGTGGTGGTGATGGTGTTGGACTCCTTGCTTTCTTCTTCGGCTGTGGGTTTTCCGGTGTTGTCGGCGGCGTTGGCTTTGTGGGCGTCGTTGGTTGGGGTTGGTTTCGCGGCGAGAGCGATTGGGGGAGCGGAGCCCGTCCCAGCTCCCATCCTGGTTTGGCCGGCGCTTTCCGCTGTGGTTGCGGCTGCGATTGCTGTTGCGGTTGCTGTTGTGGTTGCTGCTTTCCCGTGCGGCCAGGAGGACGCTGCAGCTTTTCGTTTATGTCGGCCAGTTGCATTCTCAGTTGCGCATTTTTCTTTCCGTAACGAAGTGTTCTCCCGCATGTATCCTTTCTTCTGGTTGTGTTCGGCGATTCATCTGTGGTCCTCCTCTCGCGCGTTTCACGTTCTGCTCTGCTCGGCGTTCTAGATCGGGAGCGGGCTCGGCGCGCAGGTGTTGCCTTGACCACGTGAGCCCACTTCACGCGTCCACATGATCGTGGCAGACATGTTGGGAACGCAAGCCGCAGGTGTCGAAAATAATATTACCATTATTTTTACAAACATTACATAATTCAAAAATTAAACAAAAGCATCATCACCTGTAACAAATTGCAATAAATATTTCAGTAAGACAACAAGTTATTTAGTAACAACATTATACGCAAAAAGGTGGCGCTGGCGTCACTTATTAGTTTGACAGGAAGGTAGCCTGCATCGTTGCTGACTTCGATACTGTCTTCTCCAAGCAGTCTCCGTTGACTGCTTCGTTCGAATTGGAACGGGGCTTAACATGGCGCACTGTCCGTGAAGCAGCAACGAAGCCGTCTAAAGGGTAAATTGGAACGTAGGCGGGCCGCGTCGGCAAATAATCGCACACGCTCGCTCTATAGATCCAGCGTAAAGTGCTCTATAGCTGGTAACCTAATACAAGTATCTTCTAAAAATTATTCTGAAATTGGCCGCTAAGACGACGTTTCCATTACGCCGAGTTTCATTTTATTGCCATGGTTAGTGCACTGTGCACTTGTAAACGTTACAGAATTCCCGTCTTCTGTCAAAAAAAAACATAACCGTCATTGGAAAGAGGAGGGTTAGAGAAAGCGGCAGAAACTATTGTTTTATCGAAGCTACCCTGAAATAATTTATATGAGAATTAATTTAGAACTAGTTCTAACCACGTTATGTGTATGTGCGCTTTATTCGCTCGATATGGAAAGTCACCATACATAACTCAACATAATTATTCACCAATAGAGCTTTGCTTGTCTTCCATCGACACAATAGTGGAAGGGCTTTAAATATTTTTCATGCATTACTATGGGACTTTCAATGGGACGGGAATGCATGGACAACCAACGGACGCAGAATTATTCATCAACACAGACTTCGCTGTACAAACAGGCAAAATAACGCTACGTAATCTCCGAGGTTTCCCTCCGATGGATTGCATGCTTGATGGAATTGCAGCGCTTCGGCACATAGCTACGCACCTGTAACTCGCTGACTTGAATTTATCGCGCACTTTCTTTTGTTTGCACATGCTTTCGAGGGCTAGCACCCGCAGTAAGAGAAAGACTAATAAAGATAGATAGCAAGTGCTACAGCTTCGATTTTGCAAGATTACAGTGCTCATTTCCTTGTTTGCCGCGACGCCGTTTCCTTTGCCGCTGATAAACAACCCAGTACTGCGAATCCACTTGAACGCCTTTATATACATAACTAGCGGTAGTACGTACCGGCGATGTGGGGTATGCTAATATATTAAGGTGGCTACTAGATATACTGAGAACCCGTAAAAACACATGATTGGCAACAAATCCACGTTCTCCCCCTTAAGCGTCGTTTGGGACAAACCTTGAAGTTACTTTGCAAACTTTGGTAAATAATGATCATAAACCGTTATGATAACTAAACAGCCTGAGAAGTAATCAAGAATTTCCGAAGTATTTTAGCTTTCACCACTCTTTTAGAGATGCAGTTCCTATATATGTTGCTTTGCTGACCTCCTACGCCGTGATAACTTCTAAAATTTCAAAGTCTAGTACTTCTGGTCGGACGTTGCTGTCAGATCATGGACAATTTCACTTGTTTGGGATGTAACATAAAAAATGCCGCTCGCCCATTCGTGAAGTCAAATCCCAAAATAGGTTTGTTTTTGGTCATTTGTATTGGCAGCACCTGTAAGCAAACTCAATTAGATGCTGTATCAACAAACTGAAGATATATTAATGTGTAGTATTCTTTGAAGAGCGCCCCCAAAGCCAGTACCTTGTTCCAGCCTGCATTTCCACAAAAATGCAGATTTGCGCAGTGACACCTTTAATCGTTATAATACCCTAAGTGGATATCATTGACTCACATTGACTCACTCTTGACTCACACTGACTTCCACAAAGTGTATACCATTGGGCAGACAGAATTATGAAAATCCAAAAAATAAAAAATAGAAAAAAATACAGGTTTCACAAAAATGATCTGGCAAAATGAAAAATATGTATGTTAACTCTTTGATTTATTTATTTATTTATTTATTTATTTATTTATTTATTTATTTAATACATCCTGCCAGCCGCCTCTTGGTGGCCAAGGCAGTAGTGGTACAAACTTGCATACTTGCAGCCGCGCAACACAGTACAGTTCACGGGACAGAAATAAAATCACTAAAATAAATAAAATGATTGATTGATTGATTGATTGATTGATTGATTGATTGATTTGGTTTGATTGATTGTAGGGTGTTAGACGCACCGACGCAATGCAGGCGATGAAGCGCGCCGTAGTGGAAGACTCCGGATTAATTTTGACCACCTGGGGTTCTTCTACGTGTGCCGAAATCTCGACACACTGGCGTATCTTAACTCTTTCGTGACCACGCTATAGGCCAACGCTCACGGGTGAAAGATTATTTTCAAACCTCCAGGAAAAAGTAAAAACGGTGCTATTTTGACAACTAACGCCATCTAGCATGATCCCGAGAAACCCGTTTTTTTTTTTCAGTTTTTATTTACATTTCGCGGCGGTAGGCGGCGTCGTGAATGAAATTTGAAGCCAAGGCAGCAGCGAGTTCGGCAAAAATGGCGCCATATTTCATTGTACGTCTGCAAGGGCGGACAGCGGTTTCAGGGACTTCGGCCAGTGCTGCAGCTGAATTATGTAGCGTGAGCTACACTGGCCGAGGTTGAGCAGTTTCGCTGGCTCCTAGAGAGCCGTGCTGCGCAAGCGTGAGGAGCAGTGACGCCACACGGCGCACAGAACGTCGCTCGCTGCCCGGCGTCTCTCACACACACCACGCGCCCAACGTCTTCGCCGACCTCCGCTCCGCACGTGGCGGCCCGGTCCACTTGATGATCATGCGAGGGGTGGTCGGGGTGTGGACCCGATGGCTCGTGCGTCGCAGCAACACCGGCGTGCGCCTGTGGAACCAGCTTAGCTCTTGGGCGATTGGTGACGCTGCGCCGGAGCCGCTTGATAAATATACATCTGTCACATAATGCGAATACCGCGTGGGTGTCATCGAAGCAGCAGTAGGCATGATAATCAAGCTAATCCTAGACAACCAGGAAAGCTAATAATAACCAGCTGAAGCTTAGCTCCCGCTACGTATATCCTGGCATAGCCGAGCTAAGCCACTGCTGATTTTTTTTTACCCCAGCGGCAGTAATGACTCCAGCGACGATGCGAATTCTTCAGGTTTTAGTTCTGATAAAGGCTCTCCCATTCAACAGCCTCAGACTTCGAGAGGTGATGCCAGGGAAGGTTCGTTTTACCTCGCGTTGTGTGTATAAACAAACCGTGCCGAATACCTGACGGCTGCAGTATTACCTTCATGTGTAGGGCCTGGACAACGTGCGGCCGGGATATTTGGCCAAAGGCTCCGCGCCGTATCGCTTTATCACCTTCAAGATAGCCTGGCGCTCGTGTAAAATTAGCGCTACGGAGCGACACGCGCTGCTTCTCAAGAGCGCTAATTCTTTTCTTGTTTTTTATCACTGCAGTGGTAAGGATTTGGCGTGAGAGCACAAACAAGCATGCTTGGATGCATGTTTTAGAGAGACTGACTGACTCTCGAGTGGCTTCCCGGAGTGGCACAGCCGTTAGGTTGGATTCCGAGTCAAGATGTCCAATGAGTCAAGAGGTCCAACGCGTCAAAAGGTCCAATACTGGATCTCTTGTCTCGTTGGACCTCTTGGCTCACCGTGGACCTTTGGCTCGTTGGATCTCTTGTCTCGTTGTACCTCTTGACTCAACGTGGACCTCTTGACGCGGCTGAGGCGAGTCAAAAGGTCCGACGAGTCGAGAGGTCCAAGCTGTAACAAATCACCGCAAGCTTACTGATAAAGTAAAAGAACCAAGATCAGGCAACCAAGCTTTCCGAGCAACCGAGCACAGCGTTTTGTTATGGCCACTTGCGCAATTGTGTTGGGTTAAGTGCGAATAATGCGAGTAAATTATAATTTTGTGGGCTGTTTTTACAAGGAAAGATCCAACGGCATTTATGCAGGTTGCAGGTAATAATAAAAATACCGAAACTAAATATCAAACGCTGACGCCTCTACGGCATGGCCTGTTACATCAGCTGTGCTGTGCTGTCAGCCCGCTGTCGGAAACGACGACGCCGAAGTAACAAGTTTATTTATTTATTACAAATACCTACATCGTCCATTCCTGGGGAAGGAGGGGGGGGGGGGGGCTTGAGAAAGAAAAAAAAATCAGCAAATTCAAAACAGTAATCACACATAATGCTAAAAAGAGAACGAAGCACAAACAACCCTACAAAGCAAAAATGCAACTGGAATGCAGCATTTATTAAAAGAAAACAGCACGTTAATGAAAAACGATGACGTTCTCCTGTTGGTTCTTGGCTTCACTTTCTTCTCGTGCGCGCGCATAGGAATGTTATGTGGCGGCATGGCGCCTTTCTTCAACCGCGGTTTCAGTGGGTGCAGACCATCTATTAATAAACGACACACTCAACTTGCACGAAAAACGCACCATCAATAACGAGAGAGCGAAGTAAACTTACGGATATTGCTCCAGAAAAAGTCAGCTTTCGTGAAGTGACTACTGCAAACCCCATTGAGTTGCTGACACTTTTTTCAATGCGGAGCATAGTTATCCAAACCTTTCGGGCTTTTTTATCTCGGGGAAAGGTATGAACGCTGGCTTTTCCGGCACTGAGAGATTTCTATACTGCGGTACACAGCACATTCTATTGCTTTTTGGTTTTGCGTTCTCAATCCCCACGTTTCCGAACGCTCCGGCTGCCTTCGCCCGGGACGCCGATCGTCTACAAACAGCTTCGGAAAAAAGGCACGCGGCCGCGGCACCGTTGCTGGAAAGTGCGAATAAACTAGAGGCGCTTGAGCAGGAATCCTGGACTCGATAAAGGCCTAACGCCTGATCACCACGCCGGTCACAACACTGCTTGTTTCTTGCCGAGCCGTGACTGTACCCTCCGATGCTATGTCGTGAAACTTTGGATTGCCTTCGTTTGTACCATCTAACCACCGTTCCAAGTGGACGGTTATACAGTATGAGTCGCAGATGGAACAAAACGCCCTCTTGGAGTTTTCTTTCAAGGGAGTCAACCCTAGAAACCCAGCAGTGAAGTACTGCAGATGCCTCAGCTGTCACCGACTGAGTAAAAAGAAAGAATCTGGCGAAAAGATTCCCGTGGCACATCCCACTCTTGAGAACGGAGAAATGACGACAGACCCGGACTCCCCAGCCACACCCCACAGCTGCCAGCCGGAAAACGACGCCCCAGCGGCCAAAGTACTTGCCAGTCGCTGCATGATGGAGGTACGTATGGATATCCGACAGAGCCGGAAGCGCCCGCGCGAGTCTTTTGATGAAGCAGTGGTATCTGTCGAGGACAGATTTAGTGAGCAGAGTTCCGAAGTCCACGAGGCCATCAGGAAAGAAATGGGGACTGGGTACGGCTTCCCAGCAAAACGCCGCGCTTTGTCGTGAAATCGTCAATTCTGCGTGCTCAAAAGCAACTCAGTGGACGCGATTCTGCCAGAGCTGCAGATCACCCATGACATGAGCCCTTCCTCCGGTTTCCAGACAACACTGAACGGCGGCGGATGCTTATATTCTTCGCCGACAAGGACTTGGATGCGCTGGAAAACTCTGAGTATGTGCTCGGAGACGGCAACTTCAAGTACAGCCCAAATGACTTTCACAACCCGGGCCAGCTCTACACCCTTCATGCGGTCGTCAACGGCGAAGCGCAGCCAGGCGTGTACGCGCTCATGCAGGCATTGGACGTGCGTACGAGGTGCTACTGACATGTTTGAAAGATGCCATGATACAAATGTTTGGGTCCCTGGGGGCCCTTGCGACCACTAACGTGGATTTTAGACTACGAGGCAGCAGTAATCATGTAAACAAAGAGCGTGTTTGGCACGTCTTCTAGTACACCAAAGGTAGGTCCTTCCTTATTTAGCGTAGAAAAAACCCTATTGTATCTGTACGTAGATTCAAGACAGTATTATATAAGCAGAAGCTTTTTTTGGCTTCAAACTCAACCTAAATTTTGGCAGTCTCTAAAAGCCAAGTCAAAGAGTTTTAGTAGTTATTGGTTAAAGCAGCAGCGGGCCACAAAGCGGTCAACAGACGCGCCAACATGCCTTAAAGCCACGGTGTAAGAATATATTAAAGCGGACAAAGGTCAGCAAAGTACCACGTTATTCCATTGCAAGATTCGACTGCCGATAATTTAAAGTGGAAATGTCGTATTTCGTTTACCTTCCCCCTTCCATTTTTTATCTACTGTTCTTTTCCTTTTTATTTCTTCGGGTGACCACCTGAGTAACTTTTTCAGTGCCTAGTGTGCTTCTTAGTTCTGGTCAGTATTTCAAATTATGCACATTGTATCTAAGTGTATGAACTGTACCGTACGCGACACTGTTAGCGCGAACAAGCAATCGTCGTTTTTTTTTTTTTTTTTCGAAACTAACCGATTTCTTCGAAGTTATTATTTCTACGGAAAGTGCTTAATTTGGGGCTCTCGTGTCGGCAAGCAAATTTCCGTCGCCCACATGCTGTGCGCAGTAAAACTGCGAAAGTGCGCCGACATCGTGTTCGCTTTATAACAGCCCCGCGATGTGCACTCCCTTTACTGAAGACTATTAGTTTTTTTTTTTTCGTTGTTTCAATCATGCTTGTCGCGCTTTCTACCTCCCGTTGATTGGTGAAACTACAACTTTGAGCGCTTTTCAATGCATGCTCGAAAAGTGATAACTACCGTTTTAAATTTAGCCCCATTAAATATAGAGCGTAAGCGTGAACTGGCTTTGGTGTTTTTTTTTTTTTTTTTTTTTCAGATCAAGGGCTGTGCTTTCCACTTTGCAAAGGCTATAAACACGAAGCGAGATGAGCTCGGACTTCGGTGCCTCTGCAACAGCGACCCTTCGGTCAACGAGTGGCTGCGGAGGGGGCGGCACCTGCAGTTCATCCCAGACAGCGTCCGCCTGGAATTCGCGGCGGACCTCATCACAGCGCGACCATTGCTGGTACCACTACAGGCTGCACAGATGCAGCAGTTTGCGAACTATGTAGAGGGGTTTTGGCTATCAAACCAAGTTGTGAAGGATGTCTGGGGGCAGTTTGGGCCCAAGGTCCCCGCACCACCAACATGGTAGAGGGGTGGCATAATGGCCTCCACAGTCGGCTCAGTGCTCAACACCCAGCCCTAGCTGAATTCATTCAGTTCCTCCAAGTCGCGCAGTTGGCGTCACAAAACCGGATTCAAGCCCTTTTGAGGGACCCCGGGGCAAAGGCGCCATCGCGGCAAGTCCAAGAAAGGAATGAGAAGTTGCGCGAGGAGATGGCCCTTTTCTCCGCCTATATCTCGGCAAATGCCCCAACCTTCCAGGACAACATCAACTATCTCAGTAGGGTTGCCACGTTTAGGCTTCTAGTCGCGGTGTAATTTCGAAAAGTTGAAGTTATAACGCGTCTGTGTATATAGGTTTTGTATGTATATAATTGTGCATCAGTTGAAATTATAACGCCTCTGTGTACATGCTTTGTGTGTATATAATTGTGTATCGGTTGAAATCATAACACGTCTGTGTATATAAGTTTTGTATGTATATAATTGTGTATAGGTTGTGTGTATATTGCCGCGAGCATGCCTTGCTTTTTTTTTTACCAGCGCCTATCCGCGCCAGGCTATGTTAGCTTTTTTAGAGGTGAGTCGAGGTTTCCTCTGTTTATTGTGCACTGCTCCGGGCGACCTTATTTAATATGAAGATACTCTTAATCGATACTTTTGTGTATCAAACGTTTCTTTGATAGACAATGTTTCCGATCCAAATAGATGGTTCGGAATATAATAACGCTAAAAACCAGATGCTCACCGCGCAAACACCGCTACATTTTAGTCGACGACGCTAGACCTTGCATGTCACTTTGTAGGGCGCTTCTTCAGCGCTTGTGTTTACTTGATTGTTGCGGACAACATGTCATTCTATTTTGATATCATTCAACTGTTCAATAAATGGTTCCTGTCACTGTGCGTTTCTGTTTCAATAAAAATTCCTCATTACACCTTTATCGAGTAAAATAATTAGCATAGCGCGTAAAGAGTAGCTAATTCACAAGGTGTGTCGGCGTTGGGAACTTACTAGATGGAAGCTGAATTATTCTACTTTACAGGGGCGAAGAAACGCGTAATCCGTGCTACGCGTTGAAAGAATTTTAATTCGGTTTGGGGACTACAGCATTCGGCAACCTTTTAGAGGGGCCCCGATCGCTAGTCACGATTATAAAAAACCGAACACACGAGATCCGAGAACTGGTCAAAGTTACGCAAGGAAGTATTGGCGATTAAGAGTACTGAGACACTAAAATTGAAAGCTGAACTTACGATGATGAAGTGAATTTCTATAGAATTAGTATATTATGTGTCATAGAACGCGTATGCTGGAACACAGACCCTTTCTTGGGCTACTTAAACGGGAAAATTTCGGTCTGTCTGTATGTCTGTCTGTCTGTCACTCGATTCAGCCACCCGGCCAACCCGCGGACTGCAGCACACGCAAGATAAGCAGGAGCTAAACTTGAACGGAACGTTGACATCTGGCGCACCGCTTGCCAATGCCATTAGTCATTTTTTTGCTTCCCTCGATAAAAGTGATCATGACTTGCATGCTCTAGACTACATGCCGGCCCGAAACTGCGCCAGCGCATTTTTCACCCCGACAAGCAATGAGGAAGTCTATCGCACCTTTTTCAGTTTTCGGAACAGCATGGCCCGTGATGCAGATGGCATGCAGATACGGCCAGTCAAATACGCGCTAGATATAATTTGCTCTGCGTTTGTATGTGTATTTAACCTTAGTTTCTCACATGGCGTATTCCCAAAAAACATGCAACTAGCGAAAGGGTCATCTTCAAGAATGGTTATTTGAACTGCTTATTTAACTATAGGCCAATATCGATACTTCCGGTTTTTTTTTTTTTCAAAAGGACTTGAAAAGCTAATAAATGACCGAATGACTTTGTTTTGCGGGAAGCATAACCTAATAACAGGATCACAGTTTGGTTTTAGAAAGGGTCTTTCCACGGAATGCGCGCTTTTAACACAAAAATAAATAATCCTTCAGGCTATTGAAAATAAACTGCTGACACTCGGCGTCTTTGTGGATTTTGGCAATGCGTTTGACCGCCTCAACCACACCACTCTCTTAAAGAAACTTGAACTTTATGGTTTCAGGGACATATTTCAAAATTTATTGAGCAGCTACCTGAAATTCCGTTGCCAGAAGGTAATTATAAATGGCCAAATGTCTGATGTGATGAGTATGGAATGTGGTGTACCGCAGGAAAGCATTCTCGGTCCCCTCCTATTTAATATGTATATAAAGGATCTAGTTGGAATTGACCATTCTACGAAATATGTAATCTATGCGGAGACACTACATTACTCCTCCGTTCGAACGACGCTACTAGTCTTATTGTTCATGCTAATGATGTATTAAATAAACAAAATAGGTGGAGCACGTTCAACTCCCTAACTATTAACACTAGTAAAACCAAGGTGGTACTTTTTAAACGAAAAACCCAGATTGTGAATGTTGATGCTGGCCTTATACGATTGGAATGTCTGCCGTAGAAATCGTCCCTACATTTCGAAGTCTCGGAGTGGTCTTTTACGAACACTTACTGTGGTATAAACATGTCTATTCACTCGCAAACACACTATCGCGAACTGTTGGGGCACTCGGCAAGTTGCGCTTTCTACTACCCACCAATATAACGCTGCTTATATAGAATTCTCGTTTTCTTTCGCACCTCAACTACTGCTTGCTGGTCTGGGGAAATACTACTGCATCAAATATTAATAAACTGCCCTTATGGCTAAAGAAAGCTGTACGGGCTATCTGCAATTCATCATATCATGCTCACACAAAGCCGCTTTTCCAAAAATTGGATATTCGCATTGCTCCAGATTTATATACCCACATACTTACGATACGACATAATCTTGGAATGAAATATAATAACACTTTCATGCAGAAACTATCTAACCTAACCCGAAACCATCACCTTTATGAGGCACCCATAATGAAACTTGGTTCATACCTCACGCACGTACAAAAAGGTACCCAGATGTTGAGCTACACGTTACCATCGTTACTAAATTCGCTATAACTATGAACGGAGCAACTTCACCGTTACCTGTAGAAACGTCACCTGCATTTTTGATCGTGCAATTTTTTGATGTGTTATAATGCATTTTAATTTTCTATTCGCCTGATAAGAATTATCTACAAAATGTGTTGGAACAATTGTGCAATGCTCGAGTAGTGCATTGCCCCATTCGATTTTTCTAAACATTGTATAAGGAACATGTTGAAACAATTGTTGCTGCCATTTGCTTTCTCTTTATTTGTTTCTTCTCTCTGTGCTTTTCTATCTATCTCTCTTTGCTATCACTCTTCTTTCTATCTCTATCTCTACATGATGCAGCAATGTGTTACCAGTAGGGGCCGCAGAAATTTGCCAAGCCGCATATCGCAGGCTTTTTGTCTGCCACCTGACACCTGTATGAGTTGCAGTTGTCAAATAAATTTCATTGCTTGATTGTTTGATTTAAAAGGAAATGGGAATGGAAGAATGTATACGGATATTATTGTATAACTCACATGGTACACCTGCATACAACACAGTGTGGAGGAGGAGAATATAGGAGGAGGAGAATAGGCGAGGTAGAAAGTCTGTAGGCGGAAATCATTACTTGCAAGCGCGAGAGCGTGGCTCAAATGCCAAAGCACAGAACAGCTGACCCGCACAGCGCATGAAGCCTGCTTGCGCGTGCACGTCCCCGCTCCTCCTCCCTAAACGTGCCCGCATACACGGGCAACCGGTGATGTGCGTGTGCTTGATGTGAAAAACACCGGCCAAAACGTCGCTCTGGAAGCCCTTCAAACTAGACAGAAAAAACACCCTCCAAAACGTTAGACTAGAAGCCATTCAAGAAGCGCAAACTGAAGACACCAGCTCTCAGGTGCAATTAAGCTGATTAGCCCTCTACATATCCGGCTATATGTTGTTGACACCCATGGCCAGGAGGACGAGGAGGAAAAACTTTATTGGTGGCAAAAAATAGATCTACGTCTTCCCAAGTGAGCCGAGAGAAGCTTTCGCTGTCGCCCGGGCCCTTTCGACTAGTCTGCGCTGATCTTCCAGGGCCGAGTTGGACAGCACGGCTTCTCACTGTTGAGTCGTTGGATTGTCACTCACGGGCACTAGCCACACTTTATTTTAAGAGCCTTCCCATAGACAGCTTCACCGTAATATGAAATTACCCTTCCCATCCGGATTTCCCCCTATGGGTTTGTGTCATTTCCGAATTGTTTGGTTGGTGTGATAGGGGTGTAAATCTTTAAAAACTGAAGGGTTTAGTGAGCCCGTGTGCCATGAAAGGTAGCAGTCACGAATGCTTTTTTTTTTTTTTTTTTGATCCGGCAGTTTCAGTTGGCCGGTGATGAGCCAGTCAGTCAGACAAGCAGGCAGGCAGGCAGGCAGTTACCCCTTTACGAATACGGTTTCTCGACGTAGCAGGGCTTCATCTCCCGCGTAAGAAATGCTTCCGGCTCTAACAGCATACGCGAGGAAGCGGAGGCTGATACGGAAGAGGAACTAATTCGTTTCTCCATGGAGGGGCCCGAGAGCTTCTTGGATTTGCCTACAGTGCGCCGTGTCGCATGTAGGCTCCCTACGCGTCTTTTTGTGAAAGGCGACTGTACTGCCATCTCGGTGATTCGCGAAGAGGCACGGGTTCCGTCTCTTGACGATAGAGGATGCCAGCAGCCGTAGTTTTTGCTGCGGGTGTCCCTTTCACACGCGACGTGCGAACCAAGCTTGTTTCTAGTTCGCCCGCCATCATGGAGGAAAGAAATTGATTGATTGATTGGCTGTTATTGGAGGAGGTCATAAGACCCTGAAGGGGATGGGGGGGAGTGGGAAAAGGAAAAAAAATATGAAAATAAAAGTAATTGATGACACATTTGCACTTTTTGTCCCATTAGAAAGTCAGTTCGCACTTGTCACAGAATCACTGACCCATACAGGGCTGAGTCAATCACGAATCAAACTGCTTTATAGAGACCATTCTGGAGAGAGAACTCTACAATTGCCTCTAGTAAAGAGGGATTAGCACGCATTTGGTTAATATGGTCCTGTTCATCACACGGGATGGAGTGTAGTGTTAAAAGTTCCGATCGTCCTTGTGAAAAGGCAGAGCACATCCAGATAAGGTGGTAAAGATTGGAAACGACTGGTTCCCCACAAAATATGCACTTTGGAGTGTATGCTGTACGAGGATAGGTCCATTTAAAGAGAATGTCGGGGGTATATGCACAGTTTGTGTATATCTTGTTTGCAATAACTTCTCCTTTCCTGGGGAGACGTTTTAGAGGTGTGAGGAAACCCACAGGGGAGGATTCCTGGAGGCGTTGACGACTAAGGATCTTTGCTTTGCGGTAGTTTTCAGGCCAGGTCGCGTCCTGTGGGGGTGGGTCAGAAGAAACCACGGGAGGATGTGAGAGACTCTCCCGGGCAGCCATGTGGGCTAACTGGTTCCCTGTGTCACCCTCGGTGTGCGCCGGGTCCAAACCAAACGAACGGATACGAATTCTTGCCGTAGCTCCTGAATTTTTCTCAGTATAGTAGTGGCAGTTGCGTTTGGGGTGAAAGAACGATTTAATTCACGAAGTGCTACGTGGGAGTCTGTGATAACGCGTATCTTCGTTTGAGGAAGTGACGGACGATTCTTTTGGATGCTTTGAAGGGCACCGAGAATTCCGAAAAGTTCGGCTTCTGCTACTAGGCCATGGATTTGTGAGATATTGCAGGACCCATCCAGGGGTGGAAATTCAGGGCAAGTCCAAGCTACCGCTGTGGCATTGTTGGCCACTGCTGCGTCTGTGAAAACATCTAGTTCGTCAATGGCTTTGTCTTGCCGTATACGCCTAACAAGACGCTCTCTAGCCGCCGGGTTGGAGCGCCGTATAGGCCATCGTCTGATGAGTCCAAGTGGTGGACGTTCCCATGGGGGGATAGTACCTTGAAAGGGTGCCTCCTCAAAGACGCTGTTCAACGCGTCCCAGAGAAAAGAAAAAAGAATAACCTTTTATTTCCTCCATGCCCGCCATAGAGTTTCTCGCTATATGTCACCAGCTACTTGCGAACCAGAATTAATGGTTATTGGAACTTTTGAACGTCACTTGCAGCTCTCAACCAACTCTTATAGATAGCTTTTCGCCCGCTGGACACGTTGGTTGGTTGGTTGGTGATACTGGTAGCACACTTTAGTTGCTACCAGGGGGGGAACCTGGTTTTTCTGAGGGAGTCAGCTTCCATCAGTGATGATGATGATGAAGATGGCGGTGGTAGGGGTGGTGATGAGGAGGGTGAGAATAGTAGCCTTTTAATTCACTAAATTAAAAAAAAACGACAAATACAAGAAATTTAAAAAATCACCAACTAGGCTTTTTTCACGACCTAAGGGATCATCTTATTGGGGGCATATTAAAAGGGGAGTTCAAGACATCAGCGCGCGCCGTGTGGCAAAAGAGAGGAGTGCCCTGTTCTGAATCTTTAAGAGATTGATTAAATATATGTTCCGCAATTTCGCATCCCCTAAGAAGCCCTCGTATGAGTCCCTTATAGCTCTCTTCCTGCTTCCAGCGGCAAGAGTTTAGTCTGTCTCTTGCGCTCCTGACAACGCGTATTCGCTATCCAATGGCACTTTCGCACGTACCGGCTTCCCACCGTTCGGCAGCCTTTATATCCCACAACCCATTCCTTATCCTAAACGACAGTACGCGTCACGTGCTACAAAGTCGGTACTTGCATCTAGCGTCCCGTTCCAGTTCTATGGCGCCGGAATGCGAAACACAACAGCGCGGCTGACGTCTTGGGAAAAACTCCGTCTTCCTTCAAAACGGTAGGCGGACCCCATTTCGCTCCTTATCGCAGTATGAACGACCACAGTTTTTTTTCCACGCCTAAGGAGAGAATGGCGCGATTCGGGAATGGCGTCGGAGCAGGTTTTCACCGTGCCTGAACGCCTGTTCGACGCGGCCATATCTTACGCACGACTGCAGCCACAGCAGCGCGAAGGCCGGCAGAAAGTCAAGGCGGCTAAAACCGTTTGAAGCGTGCAGCGCGCACCAGAAGGAATCGCGGACGGTGAAAGAGGGGAAAAAAGGGCTGAGATTATGTGCTCCCCAAAAGAAACGGCAGTTACGGGTCAGCGTGGGATCAGCCTCACAATGGCGTCGTGTGTGCGTGCCGACGGTCGCACGCCTGGAAGGTCCAGACCGTCTTGTGGCTCCCGGCCACATCAAAGGAGCCGCCGCGCCGCCGACGCGAGGTGCGTACGGGGTCGAACCGCGGGTATTCACCTCGATTAGCAACGGTCAGGGAGCCGAGCATGACTTCTACGAAGATATACTGGCCAGCCCTGGATGCCGCTCAGCCAGCTGGGAGATTCGCGCTTCCAATGGCCAGAGCGTAGTTGCTTGGCCGTGCACCGTCGCGCCCGTAAAACTTTTGTTTCGGACGATTCTTGCGGATATTAACCCGATTCTAGCGGCATCTTCTAGAGGAGAAGGATTTGTATTTTTTAGAGCGAAGTGCCATCGTTGTAAGAATAGCCGCAAATTGTGTCTATTACTTACAATGTCATATTTGCAAACCGGGAGTGCATGACAGGGAATTTTGTTGAGAATGATTTTTGTTGTTCGCCAGCGGCGTGGTCTCGTTCTACATGGCGTTCAATGTCAGTTCATCGAAACTCTGCAATAAGAAAAATTGAGGCTACCTGCAAAATGTTTGATACAGTCACGTACAAAAGACGCTGTTGACCAGCAAAGCTTTGTATATACGATGTTCGCTGAGAGCCGAATAAGTGGTGTTTACCAAGGTTGAGGGCACTGTACACGAATGTGAACGGGACGTGAGCTTTTTGTGAACGGGCAGCTCACTGAACCCTTCCCTGTCACTCGTGGAATAAGACAGGGTTGCCCGCTGTCGCCCCTCCTCTTCGCTCTATGCCTTGATCCGCTTTTGCGTCGAATAATTGACTCCCCTGCGATACACGGCTTCCCGTTGCCTGGCCAGGGCCAGGTCAAGGTCTCGGCGTACGCAGACGACGTTTCCCTGTTCTTAAGAGACGAAGAATGTTACGCAGCGTTTTTACGGCTTTTCACAGAGTACAACGAGCTGTCTGGTGCCCAGCTGAACAGGGGGAAAAGCAAGGCGCTCCGCTTTGGCGCGTTCGCGTCGGACCTGCCTGGCGGCATTGAATGGGTTGCACGAGTGAAAGTGTTGGGGGTTGTCTTTCGCGCGTCGGGCGAAGTGGCGAATGAGACATGGAGGCAGTTGAAAGGAAAGGCGGAGGCGCGGCTAGCGGTAGCTGCATCCTTCGACCTTTGTTTGCAGGAGCGCAGCTATGTGATAAAAGCCTGTGCGTCGGCAGCCTACTACTACGTAGCGAGGGTGGCGCGGCCACCACGGCCGGTACTCAGGAAACTGGGAACTATGCTCGGCTCCTTTTTCTGGGGTGGGAAAACTGAAAAAGTGGCCCGCACTTGCTTGCGACTTCCAAGCAGAATGGGCGGTTTCAGTATCCCCTGTTTAGAAACAATTAGTAGTCTCCTCGCAATAAGGAACTTGCTCAACCTAGCTAGTGATGAGGAATACCCGGGGCGAAAGCTCTGTGAGTTCTTCCTTGGCACTGACCGAGCATTGTTTTTCGATGGTGTGCGGGAAGGACCCTCAGCCGAGCAGCCACCCCCGTATTATAAGCACGTCATAAAGTCGTTCAGAAATTTGAGAACGCAACTCCCTGACATTGACGTCTTCAACACACCGCCGAGTAAAATTTGCGAAACCCTCGCAGTGACGTAGCTCACTCAGGACCAGCTCGGAAAGAGTAGGGCGGTAAGGTGGAAGCAGCTGACGGCCTCATTTTTACCGGCCGACGTCAGAGATTTCAGCTGGCAACGCGGCTGGGGGGTCGTGACCACGGCAGACCGCATCGCAAAATGGGGTGTGGCACCCTCCAACAGGTGCCCACAGTGCGGGCAGCGAGAAACCCTGCAGCATGCGATGTTCGATTGCAAGGTTGCAAAGACCTACTGGAAATTGTTAGCTCGGATTTTTGGACACAAACTCGACGCACGCACAAAGTCGCGCGACGTATTTGTTCTGTTTTTACTGTGCGTTGGTGCCCAGATCATCTGGAAAAGGCGCGGCTTTGCGGCTCTCAGAGCGGGGCCGCAAAAGTACATGTTTCCAATGCTTCGGAAAATGCGCTCGCGTCTATTCGATCACCTGGAGGCTGAGCTCGCCGCGCTGGGGGAAGAGCAGTTCCTTCAGCGGTGGTCCACACGGTTTATCTGTGTGGTAAACAAACAAATAGAAGTGTCTATTCTACCCTATTGACTGTTGTATTAATCTTGACGTGTTGTCGTGAACTTTCGAGGATGTGATCTACAGTGGTCTTTCAGAGTAATTGTGCTTCTAATAGTGTGAGTACTAGTGAACTGTGGAGAACTATGGAGTGAACTGTGTGTGTAGTGAGTGGTGTAGTGAGTGAAGTGATACAAGTAGTGTGTATGGTTTAGGCGACTCGTGTAGTATTGAGCACAGCGGGTGTTTGTATCGGCTATTAATAAATTTTCTTGATAGTTTTTAATAAATTCTCTCTGTGTGGTAGCACTAGTCGCTGCGCCCTGATATGTGGGTTACAATAAATTCTCTTTAGCCCCCCACCCCGAAGTGAGCATGAAGCGCTCGTGTCCTTGAGAACAATCTTTGCCCAGCCATATATATATACAGCCGAAACCATGCAGTTAAAAAGTTGCAGGTATGGCTGGGTGAACCCACACAGAAATATAACGGAGGGTGGTATCTGTAATCGATTTGAACTTATTGAGTGCCATATAATGAACAGCACTCCCTGTGGATGCATGAAGTCACATCATGGGGGCCCGCTTCCAAAAACTGCAGGAATGTCGAGTAGTTTCACGCCGAAAGTGTAGATTTTCGGCAATGTCCCTTCTGCAACACAAGCGCCAAGGCAGAATTGCACCACTTAATATGACTATGCCCTTTCTTTGATGAACATCGTACAGAA
Organism: Haemaphysalis longicornis; assembly: GCA_013339765.2. NCBI lineage: Eukaryota > Metazoa > Arthropoda > Arachnida > Ixodida > Ixodidae > Haemaphysalis > Haemaphysalis longicornis. The sequence continues at coordinate 43,209,976 of CM023453.1, forward strand.
AGCATTAAGTTCGTTGGCCTAATGACACGTTTTTTTTTTTTTTTTTTTTCGAAATCTGCCAGATCAAGAAACCGAAACTAAGTCAGATAGAACTGCAGTGACAAGAAAAACTCGGCAACTGTCCCCTAAAAAAGAGGTGACAAGAGAATAGCTGAGATAACACCATGCAAGCATGTACGCAGATCGTAGTTCGTATCGAAAATGAGCCCGATCCTGCTGGGGAACGGATCACAATGAGCCAAATCCATTTGCCCAATGGGAGTTTGCTTTTGGCTTGACTCCTTCAAACTGTTTCGTGCGTGTCTTCAGAAGGTTTTCTTTTTTTTGCTTTTAGGAGCTGGCTTATTATGAATTAATAAGACGGCACTTAGGAGATCGGCGAAAGATCCGTCTCCAGATGTCGACGATGAAGTGAACGGAAGAAGAAGTGGACGAAACGAAACTGAGAGATGGGAAACAATGATTTCATCTCGTCTACCTCGTCCGTACGGAGTAACTCAGGTTATATTTATGTTTTTACTCCCATATTTACCATTTTCGCACTTAACTTAATTGCCGCCGCTTACAAGCCCTGCAGATCCCCAAGCCCCCAACCCCTCTCAGTTCAAGAATAATGAGTTGAATCGCATCATTAAGGTGACGAAGAATATATGAGCAGCCTTCTTGTGAGCGTTTCACAGACAATTTTGTGTCATAGGCGTTGTCCGTCACAGGCCGGAAAGGCTACAAAAGCCTTACTTCGCTTTTTGAAGGACACGGGCCTGTCTAAACGATTGTAGGGACTTTACTACAGTGCAGTGCCCTTAGTTCTCCAATTTTATCAGTGTACCGCCTTAGTTTTGTGCATTTTCTGGTTTTGTGTGCGTCCTTTGTACCGCCTTTGTAGTTGCCTGGTCACGCCTTGCGTTTTTCCTAATGTTCTTCCTCTCATTTTACCCTTTATTATATACCGCTGTCCATTCTTTCCCTTTCATCTCCCGTATCCCCTCCCCCCTGAGTAGGGTAGCCAACCGGACAGTATCCTGGTTAACCTCCCTGCCTTTCCTGTACTGTTCCTTCCTTCCTTTGGAATTTATGGCAAGACAATGAAAAGTTTACTTCGGGAGTGCCTTCAGGCGTGCCAAAGAAAATTATCCTACGGAGGAATTCGAAAAGAGCTGTTAATGGTGGCAAGAGAACTCAGCTGTCTCCATGTACAGTTCTACTGTTCTTGGAGCCCTGTTGCATATTTTTAGTGCCTTCTCCGCCCAAACTCTATCTCACCATTCTTGAAAGTCAATTTAAAATAAAGTTTTCATAAGAATGCCGCATCAACTCGAGTGTGAGCCAAATCCAAACTTACCATCCCAATATTGCTCAAATTCACCGCATATTTTTAATTACTTTGGCCATAAATTTTCCCTAGCTGACATGTAAAACATATCATACAACAGCTTTACCAGCGTTGCATGTAGGTCCGGTTACAAACTCCCAATTTTTTTTTTCAAATTCGCTTTACGTGGATATGGCTCATTTCTAAAAAAAAAGAACGCGTGATATACCGTACACCACGAAGCATGCACGGAATTAGGTAAGTCTTTATTAGGCGAAACCGGCAAATTTTCACGATAAAAGGGGTATGGCGCGAGTAGTCTCAAGATGTGCGACCCGGGGGGAAGGCACCAAACCGTCAGTAAACGAGGGGCAATGTTTATCTTGAAGTCGAAGCAACACCTGTAATCTATTCCGCCATAACCCGTTTCCTCCACAAAGTGGAGTTTGCCCTCTTCCATCCCCCCCCCCCCCCCCAGTATGACGTTTACTTGCTTCCAGCATGAAACTTAGGAAAACCGCACACGTGAAGCAAAGAGAGCATTACGAGGGGACATTGGTTTCTTCGAAAGACTCGCGCCACTGTCCCCGTCATCACCGAATAAAAAATACGAAACCGCGCCTCACTACCTGTTCTGCTGGTTAGGATCTGGCTGTAAGTGATTCGCAGTAACGACTTTATTCGTACTGATCCTAGTTTAAGGAAAAGGCAAATACACCAACCAAGGGCGTTTATTGAAAGCGGTCCCAACGTTTCAGAGCCAACTGGACTCCTTCATCAGGGGTGATCGGGGTTAAAAGTCAAATACACCAACCAATAAACGCCTTTGATTGGTGTATTTGCCTCTTCCTCAAAGTTTAACCCAACCAGACAAAGTTCTGTCGAAGATGTTCACATTCATCCTAGGTTAGAACGACCGTACAGCGCTGTTTGACCGGACGCCAGGAAGGTAAAACATGCCTTGGCCTCTCTGACACGACACCGCGATCGCTACGTGAAACATATCAGCTCTCTTCCCGGACGTTTAGATTGCATTTCCCGCTGGGGCACGGCACAAAGCACTCGCAGTGTGCGACTTGCCCGGGTGTTTGCGCGTGAAGGCCAGCCGTTGTGTATACGGGCGCCGTGCGGGCGGCGACGTCAAGCTTCTCCGTGTTTACGGAAAACCCCGAGAGCTGCCCCGAGGGGGTTTGTCTTGCACGTTTCACCCCTTCCGTCGGCGAGCTCACTATTTAGGCGAAGCCCCACGCACGCCCCGATTTTATTATTCTCACCGCGTACACCTCTTTCCTTCACTGCGGAGCCCGTCGGCAGCTCACAGGTACGAGCCTTCGCCGCGGTGACATTTCCTTCTTCCGTGCCTCGGTGACACCTATACATGCGCGAGATGCAATCGCCGCTCTGTAAGTGCACTGCGCCGCTGAACCCTTCAACCACTCGACCCGCGTTTTGACTGCGAGCTGCGGCCCGTCCAGGGTATCTCGGCCTTCTTTCTTTCGAAGCTTTCGTCCCCGACACCCGCGAGGCCCGCAGCGCAAACGACGGGACGCACGTGTGTGGGGCAAGGCGGGGGACACCTCCGACGTCTCCTTTTATTCCTTACACCCCCCCCCCCCCGTTTCCTTCTTTTTTTTTCTTTTTCGCCTCATAAGCCGCCGCCCCGGCGTTTCTGTTGTCATGGTGGTGGTTCGTGCACGCCTGCCCGTTGACCTGGACTCCACCGGACCAGGTGCCCTTTTCGGAGGCCAAAGGGGCTCCGCGTGCGACTTGCATGCGCGCGCCGCCATGGACAAAAAAAAAAACTGTTAAAGGGAAAAATGCGTCTCCTCCTTCTCCTTGGAAACCGCGCGCTCCCTCGTGAACGCCTGTATGATCACACTTCTTTTTCTGACAGGCGGCATGTATGGCATGAGCGTCCGCTGCCCGCATTAACAAAAAGGGAAAACGTGAAGCCTGTTCGGGGAGGCTGCCTCGGTTTTTTAACCCACGTACATTTTTCCCCGCGTTCAGTCCTTGGGTCTCTTCTTCGGCAAGCCTTTTTTCCCCAACCCTCGCTCGACGTATCCCCCCTCGAATGATTATTCGTTTATTTTACGGTCACTGCGGGTATCGTCGTGCGATACAATTGTGAGCGAAAAAATAACGAACAGCAAAGTGAGAGAAGGAAGATGAACAGAAGGAGTCACGTGAAAGGAGGAAGGGGCTAGAAACGTTCCGTAAAAAAATGATCGGTCAAGTGGGTCGATTGTACACGGCCCAAAAGGGAGAACGGGCTACACTAAAACGCCATGACCCTACCCTTTGTGAAGAAGGTAAAAAAAAAAAAAAGAAAAACAAGCAGACATTTGGTTCCGCGGCAACGCTCTCTAATAACGCGAGCTTTTTAAGTCTCGGTGAACCCCTTTCACGGGAAAAAAATAACCGGACAGAAAACTGCTTCCACGCCGGGTTAAGTGAAGGGCGTGCAGCCTTAAGAAACGTATGACACAAATCATGCTCTCTTACCGCGACAACCAAGAGAGACGGAAAAAGTCCGTTTCTAGGGGGCAAAAAAAGGGCGGGTTCGAGCTGCTCATCAGAAACTCATTCATAGCGAGAGCGTCTGTGAGGCCATTTGCGACGGTTTTAGAACCGCGTCGTGCAGTTCAAAACGAGTCAAGCGTTTTTTGGGAGAGTTCATCCCAGGAAAGAGGGAAAGGGAGACATCGAGCTGAGTTTAAAAAGAAGCATAAACTCGAAAGAAGCGGCATCGTGTCGTGTCAAAGACATGTCACCCGCAGTTCACGAAAAGGAGAACGCTGTCTTCGCAGTGACGGAATCAACGAGGTCACCGACGACACACCGTGTCTCCAGCTCATTACGCGTCTTTCGGAGTCCGAAACCAACCGGTGACAATGCTGGACAGAGCGTTCCCTCACCTGTGGGCCCTGAAAGCTGTTCGTCACGGACCCAGTCGGCATCGTCGAAGTAGTGCGTGCGTGGCACAATGCACGGCGGCCATTCCATCGATGAAAGAGTGCTTCCAGTGGTGAATTCCTCGTCCCACAAGCTCGGACGAAGATGGCGGGCGAATCGAATTTCGTTCGCTGGAAATCGTACACCAAAGGGCGGTAACTGTTTGTTCCGCTGTCAGTCACTCCTACCGGGTACGAAATGGCCACTTGGCCCGTCTTCTTGTCCAGGTTCCCAAAGGCATGCGCTGTGCGCGAATGGAGAGAAAAAAAAGGGAAAAGTGACGGGACTGGAAGGAGGTACGTCGTCGCGCGCGTCTTTTGGGACGTCACTCACGTGGCGTACGCCCACACTGACTCGCCCCCTCACCGCGGCGCTCTTTTTGACGTGACGGTGACGTTTCGGCTCTCGTTTTCGCTCTCTTCTAGTGAAGAAAAACACGATCACAATGGGGCCAGAATTTGTAACACAACGAGACAAAGGCTCGTAGGATAGTTCTTCGGCAGATATACACGGCAGATAGAGAAAGGGAGGAGCACGACTGTGTATTCATATGGTCATTTATGCCGCCCTGGGCGCCGCCCTCTGGCGGCCAAAAAACGCACTACAGTCGTGTCGCGTATGCCAAGCTCTTCTTTCAGTCGGCGAAGCGTTTGTGCGCAGTACGGAGTCCGTTTCGAGAGTTCGTACAAGCATGTTGCCTTTATCCTTTCTGTTCAGTATAAACAGCGTTCACAGAAACCTTGCGAGCTTATGTGAATGTATGCTTGGTCGCTTTTTTGTCGCTCTCGTGTTTGGGAGAAAGAGGAACACTTTTCCCTAAACTGCCGAAGCATCCCATAACGACTGGGAGCGTTGACCTAGCGTATTGAAGGGGCAACCTTTTTTTTTTCTTTTTTTGCAGTTTGAGCTATGATGGACGGTACGGGGACAGCCGGTGGACTCGGTCGACACGAAGGAGTCACGTATTAATAACGCGCCCACACCTCTCCCTTCTCGCGGAGTGCAACAGAAAGAGAGGCGAACGCAGCAGCGGGATGTATTCAGGCGATATGCTCGGTGCGAGTACGGGGGACCGAAGAGGGTCCGCGGACCTTTAAGGATGCCGGGGGCCGCTTGTACCTTTTGACACGCCGCGACCGCCGAGTTAGCTGAGATGGATGAGGGAGATCGCTCGCGTACGCGTCAGGCATGCGACACGCACGCACCCAAAGGCCGGCCGAACATCCACAGCCTTTCGGCTGCGGGCCGCGCCCATACGCGGGGAACATTTAGCGCAGCGAGCATTGCGTAAGAGGGGGGAATTTCACTAAACTTCTATGAATCCGGGAAAAATACATCTTAGGTACAAATATAGGAAGGGGGGTGGAGAAATTCCCCCCTTTTGTTCTTCTTTGTTGACTGAGCTCTCACTTTCCAATGAGCGAACGTACTTAAACCTACCCTGGGAACGAGGAGTTTCCGTCCAACGTGACAGAATTTCAATGGCTGTCTGCGCGCTGTTCATAGTGCGAGAATATATAACAGAGTGCGGCCCGTCCAGCCGTAGGGCTTACGCACCAGACGTGTTTACAAGAGAGGCAGAGACCGTATCGCATGGGTCTGACAGCCCCGCGGTTTCTCGGCGCTTAAAGACTAGGCGGAGACATGCCTAAATGAGGGTGGAGACGAGGCTTGAATTGCGCGGAGAATGATGTAACGGCGAGCCGTCCGTCACGAACACAATCCCGCGTTGTGCCTGGTATACGGTCGTATACACACGCTCGGCTCGGGGCGCAGGGCAGCGCCCACTGCACGACGATCCGTCTTATGCCGTAAGAGTTCGGGGGTTTATCTGTCTTCGGAGAATAATTCGGAGCTGAAGCGTACACCTGCTTGGGCGCCACCTTACACCTTAGAAATCGCCGACTTTCACTCACTTTCACTCACCCTCATTCACAACGTCCAGGTTTGCAGGGGAACTGAGTTTTGCGGGTGCTTTTTTAGGGTAAAATATCCGTAAACATTGGTGTTTCAAATTTTACTGCGTCTAGTTAAATAGGTATACTAATTTTGCTTATGTTGGCTTATTTATAGCAAGGTGTACGTGTGCCCAGCACTAGTGTACGTCTGAAATGCGAGAAATAATAAATACTTTGATTTAAAGCTGATTTCTAGTTGCGCTAAGATGGCAAGAATTAACACAAAAACTGACAGTTGGGCTAGCCCCAACTAGCCCCATTTTCAGTTTTCTGTTGAATCTGCACGTGCAGATTCAGCGTGAAGTAACGTAAAACGTTTACGCTGTGGTCGTTCTTTTTCTGATTTCCCTGATGCGCTTACGATGGGCGAGGTCGCGTAGAGAGGAACTAAGGGACCAACCTGTTCGAGCAATTCGTAACTTGCTTTTTCTAATAGCCATGACATTTAAAGCCCTAGCGAGTGAGGAGTCGGCGAAAAAAACTCCGAGGACGTCAACACTAATGATTTGTGAAGGCGAAATAATGAATGAGCAATTGACAACTAGGGGGTGACGTGGCGCAGAACGGATACGCCGGTAGCGCGCCGGCGCATTACTCGGCACCGAAAGAACCAAAAACGGCCGCAGCGTCAGCAAGGAGTGGAGCGCTGCGCCGCGCAACGCACTTTGTCTTACTGTGAACTGCTGCGCCGCTGGGCGAGGCGGTGATGCGAAGCTGAAATCACGTTTCCTCTCATCGTCAGAACCAACGACATTTCCTTGGCATCTGCTCTTTCGTCTCGCGGTTAGTATAACTGGGAGCCTGAACCATTTTGGGGCCCACGTTTAGGATTATTATTTGGTAGTCCCAACGCTAAGCGCATAACGAACGTTAAGCAAAACGAGGTGGCCAGCAACGACAAACCCTTTTTTTTTTTTTGGTATACCTTTTGGCGATGCTAGATTTCAAAGTGTACCTTTAGGCCTAACGTCGGCTGCTGCATACCCGGAAGTAGCTGCTGCTGTTACTGCTTTCATGTGATGACGTTAGTCTCCGGACATGGCTTGCGGGCACGGATGGCGACCGTGCGGGAATCGCGGAAATTGATCTTGTAAGGAATATCGCATTAAAACGAGGGATAAAATGTTTTTTTTACGCTAACAGAGGGAGGGAGGGAGGGAGGGAGGAGACATTTCCTGGTCCTAACAAAGGAAAAAAAACTGAAAAAAAAAAAGATGTGGAGGGTGATCTTTCATGTTTACCCCCCAGGGTTGGTGGCGAGCCTGTTACGGGATTTCGTGGCCTTTTGGCTGCTTTTACCTGGCCACAATGATTCTCAATGACCTCAATAGAATCGTCCCTTGGGTTATGTTGGTTTCGGTTCACCGCAAACAGCATTTGCAGAGACGGACGAGAGAAGAGGGGATACACGACGAGCTATCGTGTGTCCCTTCCTCTTTTGTGGTCGTTGTTTTCAAGCGCTGATTACCATTCTCCAGGATGTGTCGGGACAGCACGATTTCCCACTTTTCTGTGGGCTGCCGCCATGGACTTCCAGGGAGTTCTTTAACACCTGTTCACTCCCGCCCGATGTAGTCGATAGCGCTCGGCATGCCTCAGAATTTGCAGTTATTATGCGAAACTGTGACGTGGGGGAAAAACTTCGGCTAAAGCCTAGTTGAGTTACTTCCACTTGGGTGAGGCTCTGGTTAGGAGGTGGATATTTCCTTCTGCACAGTCTGTAATCTCTTAAGATGTCCGTGCTCCGTCCTGAGATGTTCGTGCTCCGTCCGTGGACTAACGCAGCGACGGGGGTGTAGCTTGTGCTCGTGGGGGGAGGGGGGGGGGGGGGTTACAGTAAAGGTTGTTTTGCAGCCGATGACAAAAAGCGCCTGACCTTTAGTCATTATGCACGTGTCGTGTAAGAACAAACCATAAGTAGGTCGTCGTGTTTGCGTGTTGAGTCCTTTCCGCCCAATTTTCCGGCGCAAATACGAATTTGGCACATTGTGAGGCTAAAAAAAAAGGTAGACATTCGACAGCAGATGGTGTTACACGTCACAAAACGTAAAATATGGCAATGCACACATGCCTAAATTGTCAGCCGGAAGCACCTGTTAGCTGGAAGCACTATAGTTCGATGTCATACAACGCAGTGGGCATGGCCTTTCTTGTTGGCATGCCATCCCATTTACAGGGACTGCTGGCCTTCCGCAAAGATGTCCATATTGTTTGCACGGCAAAAAGAATGGGCTACACATATGACCCCGCAGCTAGCAAAGCTACTCGTCCCCACGACGAAAGGAAATGACATCAAACTCAGAATACGCCGCATTACCCCTATTCGAAAGAACGGAGGCTTGCCACAAACGGAAGTGTGCATTCGTTGTATGGTTTACGAACTCGAGCAAAAATGAACAACCACGCTCGTATGGCTGCCGACATGGCTGACAACCTTTTTTCCACGCGTCCTTGGAACCCTACCCCCGCTTCGCTCCACTTACATAACCAGGCCTAATCGAATATGTAATCTCTCGTTTACCTACATTTTCCCATTTTCCACCCAGGTTTCCTCCTGAATATTTTTTTTTCCTTTTCTTTCTCCGTAGGGATAAAGCCGGGGATTATAAGGTACGTTAAAGGAAGAAAAATCTTGCTACGCGGAGGGATTGGAGGAAAATATCGCCGGAAAGTTGGGGCCTCTCCGGACGTTTCTTGGGTTCGCTTGTTATTACGGGACGGTCTCGGCGGGGGCGCCCCACTGTCCCTATTGGGACGACCATCAAAACGCTACCAGCGTGGAATAAGGCGCGGAGGTTTTGGGGTGACATCCGAGCCGTCCTCCCCGCGGTCCACCGCAGGTAATGCGTTGCGCAGCACATCAAGAATTGTCGAACACGAGAGAAAGTCCCCGTATGCTTACTTAGAGACACGGGGAGGGAAAAAAAGGAGCATTCCGGCATCCTGCGTGCTCCTTTTGTTGTCCTTTTCCAAAACCGCGGCGGCCTGCGGCACCATGCGGTGCGCTACGCGCGCAGCGCGACGCGAGTGAGGCGGGTGTGTGCGAAAAAGAACGGGATGCCAGAGGGAGACCACGGCGGCATTGTGAACGAGCTGGCCTCTTAACAGGCTACTCATTCTCTTCCGTCCGTCCCGTTTTTCTTTTTTCTTTTTCCTCCAGTCTGGAAGCATTCACATAATACGCGTGTCTCTTGGCTGCGTGTTGTAAAGACATGCAATAAGAGATTTCAAAGAACCTGCTCCCGTTTTTTGTGTCATGAACTGACCTCTGGCATAACAGCAGCCTTTTTTTCTTTCTGAGCCCCGGTGCCAGCGGGACTTAAATTCGTCCTGTACTTCTTAAAGGAAACCGGAGATCAAGACGCAGACTCTAGGTTCGTGGTTAGGGCGAAAGACGGTATTATGCAAGGATGGCATTGGCCGGACCAGCCATGCGTAGAAAAGTAAACCGTCCGAGCGTTGCATCCGGTGAATGCGCTCTGTGCGACAGACGATGCGGTCGAAGCCCGCAAAAAGCAAGCGCTGTGGACTAATGCTCGCAGCAAGGTTTCGGTATAAGCGCTTAGTACATCTTTGGTGACATTTTAACAGCCGAAGACGCACGTTAATCGAGGCACCCTACTTCAACGTTTATGGAACCGCGTTTCCCTACTCTACGTGCGTTGCAAGCAGAACGTGGAAACTATCTAGTGGAACCTTGCGTAACTGGTGCCAGTTGATTTCTCAAAATGGCGCCAGAAGCTATAGTGGCGCGGGCGACAGCAGGCAACGGCGGAGTGAATTCTTTTTCTGCAGTTGATGAAGTATTTAATTTCGCAAAAGTCAAGCATGTTTGAATTTTTATAAAGGAACACTGCAAATATCACTTCTGTATTGATTTGTTGTCTCATATTTGCGTAATGTATTGATCTTCTTCAACAATGTTGACAAGTATGAACATTACACCGGACCAAGACGGGTAGATTTAGTTGTGACTATATAAGACTATTGCGCAGGCATTGTTTTGCTTTGGCCGGGTGGCTGAATCGAGTCACAGACAGACAGACGGACAGACAGACAGGCAGGCATACAGACCTACAGACAGACCAAAATTTCTGGGTTTAAGTAGCCCAAGAAAGACTATCGTCTTTAAAAATATACCGAGTGGACGTGAGCGCGCGCCTCGTGAAGTGCGCCGGGCGTCGAGCAGCTCGACCTTCGCGAACACCCTGTCCAGCGTTCCTGGCGTGATCTCTCGCGTGCTGTTCTCTTCGCCAGTTCGCGTGCGTTCGCGCCTCAAGTGGGGAGCACAGACGCCGAGTTCGCGGAACAGACACCGAGTTGGCGACGCCGGTTGCCGCGGGTTCTAGCGCGTGCTAACGCGGTATACTTTGGGAGAGACGTAAGCCTTCGGGCGAAACGATGTGGGCCTACCAGTATCGCAGAACTTTCAGCGGCAATTTGGGGGATCCATTTGAGGTGCAACATCCGGGTCTCCGACAAAGGAGGGGCCGCCAGCTCTTCTGCTTATCTAGCCTCGCACCACCAGTGCAAGCTGTGCCTTTTCTTTCTTTTGGTAAAAACACTGAATTGAACTTGTAAAACTGTTATATGAAGGTTCAGTATGTAGTTCGACTTACGCAGTCCTTAATTTCACACTATGGCTGCTCTTTCAAGACTAAGCTTACTTGTGAAACAAACAATAACAAAGAACAGATGAAATCAATTGCCGCGGCCTCACGAATTGTCCCAATGACGTCACAGTGACGCCACGCTTGTCTGAAATGTCAATAGCAGAGTTGTGGTCACTGAACAAGTCAAATGCACAATTTTTGACGTTTGACAACCTGGCCAGACAAACTTCTGTCGAAGCCCGGTCTACTTGTCTGCTGTGTGTTCTAGGGCTATGCTTGTCTTCGAAATTTAGGTTTTTACTAGTATGTGGTTAATGTCCACTTTTGGATTGTACACGCAGAGTTTATAAAGGTTAACACGCTTTAAGTTAACTATATTCACTCCTTTGTACGAGCCGCCATGCCGCCACAGTTGGCGTCAAGAAATCATGGGCGTGGCTTGGGACGAGGGTATAACGACACCGCTTTTTTATCGCAAAAAATAAAATGTGTGTAGGGCGACTTAAAATTCTTGGAATACGGCCTGCTTACTCTGTGCTTAAAATTCATTGAGTAATTACACAAAGCGTATAACTCAATTCAGTGTCCCTTGAAGGCACACATTTTCTCTTCGCTTGGTTTAATCATTAAAGCAGTGCCGATCGGCACCGCTTTAATGATCAAACTACGACTTCTGGCCAGCCAAACATTCTAATATTTGACTGGTCAGCAGTTTTATTGCCCAGCTGATATCGCAAACTGCAATAGTTCGGACCTGGTGGTCTTCAGCGAACGCGAAAGTTAGGGGACATCAAATTCGGCAATGAGGACAAAGGTGGAGGCACCCAGTCAATCAGAGCGGATAGTTAAAGTTCGGATTTGCTGCGGTTGCCATTACGCCAATATACATGGAAGACAATCACGTTAGAATTTAATAAAATACGGATACAAAATTTAAGATTGTTAATTTTGTTAACTCAAAAGAAAAAGAAACTTTGGTTTCAGATCAGGGCGTTCTACTAACCTAGCCTTGCTTTCCTTAACTGACTACATAAAAAAATTTATTGACACTGGGAATATCGTGGGTTCAGTTTTTTTTAGATTTCAGCAAAGCCTTTGAAACGATCAATCACGACGTTTTGTTCCAGAAATTAGAAGCCTACGGGGTAACAGGGCCAGCACTAACGTTGCTATAAAGTTATCTATTCAACAGACAGTTTATAGTATATGTGGCGGATACTTTTTCTGAAACTAAAACATTTAACCAAGGTGTACCCCAGGGATCTATTTTAGGTCCGCTGCTCTTCAATTTATATATTAATGACCTTCCTAACTTACTTCAATCTTTTCATTGCGTCTTGTATGCAGATGACACCACGATATCTTTATCTGAGAAATCAATAATTTCTCTCACCTCGAAATTAAATACTGCGCTCAATAACGTCGTTAGGTGGTGTAATGACAATTACTTATTTATTAATTTGGAAAAAAAATTTATGATTTTCAGGACTCCTAAGAAACAGGTCATCATCCTCCCCGACCTAATGCTCGGACCTCACCACATTGCTCCATGTGACCATACAACATTTCTTGGCATAGTTTTGGCATAGCCTCAGGTTTTGTTTTCATTTCTCTTATCTTAACAAAAAACCGCATTTGGCATCTGCGCATTATTAAAGGCGAGACCCTTTCTCCCACATCAAGCACTATTATCACTGTATTTTGCTTTCGTTCACAGTCATATTAATTATTGCATTGCCCCTTGGGGTAACGCTTACTCTTCCCACGTTTCATCAGTTCGACGCATTCAAAATCATTGCATTCGCATTATCACTCGCAGTTCACATCGTTCCTCAGCTTCAGCTCTGCTTCGTGAGAATACAATTCTATCTGTAAACAATTTATTTCACTACAATATAGGACTCTTTTTTTACGAGTTACTTCACAGTTATATTTCATATGATTCCATTGATCTCAATCGCGTAAGGACTAAAAATATCACCAGGTCTGCCGCCAATAACAACTTCTTATTACCAACTGTGCATACTAATTACGGCAAGAAAACTTCTTGCTTCGCTGCAATATCATTTTGGAATCGCCTCCCTTTTGCCGTAAAATCGTTATCGTCTATAACAAGCTTTAAAACTTCCTTAAAAAAGTTTTTGTTGTAATTAACTTCAAGTATATACTTCCATTGTTTTTTTTTGTTATTATTGCCATTTATTTCTTTATACCTCTACATTTACTGCTTTGTACTACATTGTGTTACTGTTGCTTCGAATATTGTGAATTTATATGTAACTTAGTTTAAACCAATGTTTTCTAATTATAAAACTATGCAGTTATTTGTATTTCTCTTGTCTCTTTAGTAGGTTTGCTCATGTTTATTTCTTAATCACTGCTCCGACAAACTCACTTTTTGCGTTTTTATGGAGGGTCCCGTACAGTCTGCGGACTCTGTATATTAATATGTTTGTATACTTTTACATAGAAATAAATTTGATTTTGACTTTGACTTTGAGAAAAAAAAACGTGTCTACGAACCTTAGGCTATTGGGCACAATGCCGGGTTCGTACTATTCCAATGCTGGTATGCTTGTAATCACCTAGAAATCTAAAAGCTGATACCACCTACGGTTTCGAAGCATAGGGGCGCAGATTTCTTAGGACGCGTTTTGCGTGCTTGGCCAACAACATTCTGGCTTCGCAGGCCATTCATGGCACACGGTTTCCCCCCGTCTCACGAAGCGAGCTTACGATGGCTACGAGGGCGCAGGGTCGGATCGCTTAAACGGATACGGAATATCGCCAAGCGCTTATTTATGTGTTTGATGAGGGATTACGACGGCGCCTTTCTCATCTCATTCCTGTCCTGGATAGCCGCGCATCTGGAATCATGCCCCGCACGGTTCTCCTGCTTGGGGTTCTGCGGCCGTAAACGTTTATCGACCGTAAAAGAGTTAGAACCCCAAAACTGGGTCGGATCTCATATGAGGGCAGCGCGACAGGAGCACCTCCTCACCGTGCCGCGACGTGTCAAGGCCATGCGTAATCGGGTAAGATACGATTGCAGCCGGGAGCCGCGTCAAACAAACCCTCTCCTGTTTGCCGCGACCGTCGCGAGGTGGAGCGGCCGTCGTCCACGTCGTCTGCTAAACGCCGCGCTGCGTGATCGTCTGCCAGAGCGCGCGCAGACTGTATCGTCTGTAACTAAACCCGCCAAAGCAGACGGGGGGCTTTAAAGGCGTCGGGCCAAGACTTTGACGTCCCCACCAGGGTAGTAGTATAAAGCGGGGCGGGTTGGCAGGAGTGACCGAGAAAGGGGCAAGTAAAAGAACAAAAGTAGATTCACGACGCACACGTTGCCTTTTTACGACCCCCGGCCGTACGGCGCGTATTCTCGGGCTCACACCGGGTGCGCACAGGTCGCATCGTTGCGATAATCATTAATAGAGTTTAATAATACGATATTGCGTCTCGTAAAATTCCTGAGCGTCGAAGAAGCCATTGGCGACGGGCGAGGCAGGCACACGTCCCGTTCGTATACTGCTGCCTTGTTTGCACCTTTCGGTGAATGGGGATCTTCGACCACACTCCATCGTTAACGACGTGCGTCCTTGCCTTGAGGGAAGCGTTCAATCCCGCCGTCGGGGAAGGTTCGACTCCCTCCTGCCCTCTTAACCTGGAGCGACTAGAGAGGAGGCCCGACGCCAGCCGACCCCCGTTAGAAGCGCCGTTAAAAACACCTTTCTACACCGGTGGCGCCATGGCCGCCATCCCGCGCGAGAGTTTTATTCGACGAAAATGCTAATTCCGCGTGACGGAAGTTATAAACGCGCACCCGTGCAACCACCGCGTTTGGAGGATAAATTTTACGGGCCGCGCCCGCCGCTATGGCGGCGGTCGAGTGATGGCTTTTCCTCTTTACGCCGATGGCCTCAGTCAATGACGGTTATCGGAATAAAAATGGAACCCTAGGAAGCAAGGAGGCGTTTAGGGGCTTTGGGGATGGCCGGTGGGACTTCTTTTCCCGTCGTAACCCGGTACGCCCGGCTACGGCTGCGATCGAATACTTTGAATGCCGCTTAGCCAGCCGTTCATATGGGAAAGGGGTTAGCAGGAGAGTGGGCCGTTTCAGCAACTTGCCCGTAAGAACTGGGGATGTCATTTAGTGTTCCTATTTTATTTCTTTACTCTGAAGGGAGAGCAGGGAAATATTGAAAAGGGAGATAATAAAAAACGGGAATACCACGTGGTAGCCATGGGTGGCAAGTAGAAAAGCCAAAGCAAAACTTAAATAAACATTGAGTTTGTCCAGAGCGAAGCTAACATCGGCTCTTAGCGGTGGCTTTAGACAAACGCTGACCAGAGTGGGAGTCCATTTAAAGGCGTACTTCTCCAAGGTCACTCCCCACCATAAACACACCCTCGAGAGGCATCGGACAGCCGTGGGCATTCATACGACCACCGCAATAGACCTGGGGCTACGGTTAATCATAAAACCGAGCAGCTGCAGACTCGTGTCTTATCAGTGAAGCGAGAAGCTTACATGGCACAATGACGACTGTATGACAAGACGCGCACACTAGGTTGGCATCATGGCAGCGGATCGGACGAATCCTTCTTTCTCATTGGTCCACGGTGACATGCGCGTCACTAGCACAAGTGGCACGCAGCCAATAGAAATGAAGAATTTGAAAAGGGGCAAAGAGCCTTGTCTTCTAGGTGGTGGGGAACGCGGTATCGCCACACGTGCACGGCCTCCACGCCGACTTGATGGATTTACTTCAGCGCGGTCGTAAAATTAACAAGTCCCACCTATTGTAGAGGTGCGCAATTCTTTGTTGAGCAGAGCGAACGGGGACCTTCCCCTTACGGGCAGAGAATCAGGCTGGCCCAATCATTGTTCTCTTTTACGGCCAATTCCTTGCCTCTTTCTGCCGTTGCCGTATACGCACTCAATGCTGGGGCCGTTTCGAAACCTCAGTGTTGATGGTCCACCATTATTTCTTCGTCTTTTCGTTCCCCCCTTTTTTATGCCAAAAGAGCCTCCGGAGACTTCAGCGTGAAGCTCCTTTCCCCTCCCTCGTTTTATAGATCTAAAAAAAGAACAGACGGTAATAAAATTGGGTTGTTGCTTCTTTCTGAGCTGGCCTTTCCTTGAGGCAGTGTTTGAATAAACATCGCGCCATCGCCTGAAGTACGTGCTTTTTTTACGGAGTTTGGTGCACGTTACGTTCCCCATAAACTCACCAGAAATCCTTATTGTATACAAAAAGGCTCAGTCATGAAAACGAGGTCAGTTTGCGATCTTTCGCGCCCTTGTCTCCCTCCGTGTCCAAGAGAGTCTGGAGTGGTACTCTGTTGCGCGAGAACGGGTTCCACACCTCGTGTATATGGACTGTAGCTAACTATTCAGTTTCGCGTTTTACGCTTCCCCCCCCCTCTCTCTCTCTCTCTCTCTCTCTCTCTCTCTCTCTCTCTCTCTCTCTCTCTCTCTCTCTCTCTCTCTCTCTCTCTCTCTCTCTCTCTCTCTCTCTCTCTCTCTTAACTGTTCGTCTGACCAATGGGCACATATAACAAGAGAGCCATGCATTGACGCACTGGCCAGGCCTGTAGGGCCGCCCCGTTCGCGCCACGGTTTCTTCATGGTAACTTCGTTACATTAGACGCTGGCTCGTAGTTCTTTTCGCTTTTTGTTATTTCTGGGAAAGGAAATTCCCATTCTCCGCCTATTGTTTGTCTTCGAAGTGACGAGATACGTTGAAAAGTGATTATTTGCACCTTGGTAAACATCGGTACAAGAAGTTCACACATTCATTTCTACGCCTCCACGGGAACCTGCACAGCGAATAGAAACGCGGCTTATTGCTTCATGCGGTAAACCAATTGAAAGTTATTTGCGGGATACCAATAACTCCAAAATGACACGGTATCCTGTACGTAATCGTCTTAGCTAACGCTAGTTTGAGAGTGAAGAACGCCCCAGAAGTCAGACTACCTTCCGGCGAGTACCGAAACAGGGTAATATTGGTACACTCTGACTTTGTGTACGTCGTTGCCGCCCAAAGACTCCACCGAGGGAGTTATGACTTTGTTTTAAACTCCGTCAACTAGAGCTTCGAACACAGTTTCCGTGGTGGAATATACATTTTTCTTGCGCCCATTTAGTTCAGTTATCAGGTTTACTGCACTGGGCTGCACTTGCAGCAGGTTTCACTTTAAATTCTTGACAGTAAACATATATACATTCTCAAGTCATTTATACAACCCGTGCTCAGCACCTGATACGCGCGGCATTTCTTTCAAATTAGCATAGCGTATACTTTTTAGCGCCCACTGGCACGGCTGAGGGAGTCTTTCTGATGTGCCATTCTTATACTGGCACTTATACGGAATGTCGAGAGCGGCTACCTGCCTTTGAAATGTAGCAGGCAAGACGACTCATACTCCATCGACACAAAATCACAGACGCAACTTGAAAGAAACAGCAGTAAACTAGGGGACTAGGGGATACAAAGACCGAGCATACTACTGTTTGAGAAGTAAGGTGAAATTTAGCGGCAAAATCACTGACCGATACACAAAACACCGACACCAACGCTGTAAGCAATAGACACCTACGCCAAAACCACACTGACGGGAAGTCCTGCTCTCCACGTCAGCACCAAAAATGTGTAACCTTATATTCGCACGTCGTTGGGCATAACCGGCGTTATAAAGATAGGCGTGTACTGCCCCAAGGTTCGACTAAAGAAACCTATGCAAATACGTGAGTTGACCTTCATTCCTCGGTTGTGTTGCGTGTACATATCGGGTGGTGTATACGCAGGGTGGCTACGCACACGCGAACTAAACACGGTCAGCCCGAAAGCGCCCCAAACAAGACGTGCGCGAACAAACAACGCTCCCCAACCCTGCGTTGTCCTCCCTCGCTTTTCCAGACGAAAGGGAGCGCGTCCACGGGGCGTGCGACAAAAGTAGTTTCGAAGATAAGCGCTGCGGTCAAACGGGGCCGCCACTGCAGGTGTGCCCGCGCCACGTCTGTCCGTCCGTACGGCCGCTTCTTCTGTTCGTTGGTTTCGCTCAGCCAAACATGGTGACCACGCGATCCAGCGGCGGAACGCCGGGTGAGATTCCCATGTTTGCAAACAGGGAGTTGGCTTCGCTGACACCAGTCCCTCTGTACGGGGGATGAGAAAGAACGAGTTTGCACTTTCCAGCGAATATAGGTGGCGCGACGGGGTATCCAAAATGGAGGACGGGACGATGATCGGGACGCCGCGTAAGCGCGCGCGTCTGGAGGAAAAAGCCGATCCGGGCCCATTAGTGTCTCTTCAGACCATATTTTCGCTTGTCGATGAGACATGAAGGTGCTTTTTCGAAGGCGAAGCAGTTTATAACGCCAGTCGCACAGTGTTTTGCGGCATCAGGGAGGCCACCGATGACATGCTGAGCATCGAGGGATTGTGCCTGCAACCGAATGGCGTCACCAGCCAACCGCACTGCGTGAACGTTTGTTGGCACTGCAGGTTCTATAAAGGGTGCTACACTTCCATCCATGCTCGTAAAATTGTTCAAGCACACTTTACGAATATTTATTAGCCGCCAAGCAGAGCTCGGTAGACGCAACCGAGCACAGCGTTTTGTTATTGCCACTTGTGCAATTGTGTCTGGTTAAGTGCGAATAAACGAGTAGATTATAATTTTGTGGGACGTTTTTACAAGGAAAGATCCAACGGCGTTTATGCAGGTTACAGATAATAATAAAAATACCGAAACTAAATATCAAACGCTGGCGCCTCTACGGCCGGGCCTGTTACATCAGCTGTGTTGTGCTTTCAGCGCGCTGTCGGAAACGGCAATGCCGCAGTAACAAGTTTATTTATTTATTACAAATACCTACATCGGCCATTCATGTGGGGTGTTTGACAAAAGAAAAAAAAAGCAGCAAATTCAGAACAGTAATCACACATAATGCTAAAAAGAGAACGAAGCACAAACCCAACAAAGCACAAAATGCCACTGGAATGCAGCATTTATTAAAAGAAACCAGCACGTTAATAAAAGAACAATGACGTTCTCCTGTTGGTTCTTCGCTTCAATTTCTTCTCGTGCGTGCGCATAGGAATGTAATGTGGTGGCACGGCACCTTTCTTCAACCGTGGTTTCAGTGGCTGCAGCTAGACCATCTATTAATAAGCGACACACTCAACTTGCACAAAAAACACCATCAATAACGAGAGAGCGAACGAAACTTACGGATATTGCTCCAGAAGAAGTCAGCTTTCGTGAAGTGACTACTGCAAACCCCATTGTGTTGCTGACACATTTTCCAATGCGGAGCATAGTTATCCAAACCTTTCGGGCTTTTCTATCTCTAGGAAATGTATGAAAGCTGGCTTTCCCGGCACTGAGCGATTTCTATACTGCGGTACACAGCACATTCGATTGCTTTTTGGTTTTGCATTCTCAATCCCCACATTTCCGAACGCTCCGGCAGCCTTCGCCCGGGACGCCGATCATCTACAAACAGCTTCGGAAAAAAGGCGCGCGGCGGCGCCACCGTGGCTGGAAAGTGCGAATACAGTGTAGGTGTACGGTGTTGCTTGGGGCTACCGTGGCTGAGCGTTCCACGCCTGGTTTGTGCATAGGCCGTGGTTTGTTCTGATGCTCACCCCCTCCCGATGGGAAGTTCTGGCTTACCTTTGATTTCACAGTTATACGCTTTGTGCTTGTGATCGTTGTGAAGTGTCCGTTGGCAACGGAACTGGTGTCGCCAGCTGTAGCATGACGCCGTTCACAACTGTAGCCCAATGTCTGCCGGCCAGGCTTACGAACTCCTTATCTCTTTCTTTCTCCCCCTTTTTCTCTGTCCCCATTTGTTCTCGTCTATCCCCTTTCACCCCCCTCTCCCCTTCCCCCGGACTGGATTGTGTGCTAATGAAAGTCCCAAATGAGTTCGAAATATCCCCAGTTCACCTCTTTTCCACTTTCTGTTTCAATAAATCACTCACCACCACCACGCCTTTCGCCACACCCGCCGTAGAGGGTGGGCGCGTACTTGTTTCTGGGCACCTTGATGCTATGATAGGAATAAATATGGACGCTGCCCACGTCCCATTAGCCGCCAATGATGACGCCACACGTCAAAAACATCCCTTGCCTTTGAGCAATGGCGTCCTGTATATAATGATCTCTTGCGTGAACACACTGAACAACGCAAGTAACGGTATTCGAACCATCTCTTTATGCACCATCGCCCAATTTAAGGACTCTTTCCTCTGTCTTGACGCCGTACTATCCTGAGGGCAGGGCGAACAGTGTCTTGTTTTCTTTGAACAGCGCAAAGTAAGGAGGCGTAGACGGGACACAGCGCAGCATACTGCACTGTGTCCCGTCTACGCCTCGTCCTCGTCCCTTTGCGCTGTTCCAAGAATGCTATAACAACACGCCCAAGTTCTATACCTTAGTGTCCTGTTGTTTCTCATAAATAAATCGCTACAACACAAAACTCTAGCACGCAAGGATGAACGCCAAGCGCAAGATTTAAACTATGGCGGCAATACGTTCATAATAATGCTGCCGACCACGGCTAACCGCAAGTTAGGATGGCTACGCGTTAACACTACTGCTGCGTCAAGTCGTCGTGTCACATCCACGTCGCAAACCAAAGCAGTTTGATTTTTGTGTTCTCGTTTATTTATTCTCGCTTACGTTAAAATTTGTCCTCCCTCTAGATAAATGCGCTAGTTCTAAGGGAGGGCGATGAACTTTCAAACGCCAGGTGACCGAGGTACTAAAAGACGACAATCCGGGCGAAAAACGTCCGGACGAACGAGAAAAACAAGATTCTACTGACAAAATTCCTGCGCCTGCACACACACAAAAAAAAAAAAAAACATACCGAAACAAGCAACTGCGTAGAGTTACAATTGCTTAGATTAACAGAAAACGAAAAAGAGACCGGACATTCACAGCTGCTTCTAACGCGTCCTTCCTGCGCTGGCAGTCAAGGCAAATACCGCCCGCCCTGTGAATGCATCAGCACGAGTTAAGCGGAATGACCCGGACATCGCATACATCGAGGGGGCAGTGGGCGCGCACGCGCGGTCAATCCTTTGAGCCGCAGTGTCGATGCTCGCCGTTTGCGCTCGCGTTAAAAGGAAAAGCCGAAGAGAAAGAAAGGGAACTCCGCTCGCCGCGGATATCGCTCGCACCCTGCTGGATTATCCGGTCCATACAGTGGATTATCCGCTCGGCGTGAATCGACGAGGCAGGTCCTAAATCAACAACAACAGACCGCCTTCGCCACAGTGGACGGAGTCAAAACACGGCGCGCGTTCTCTCCCTGCAGTGCTGTGCACGATCCAGTCATACGGTATCACCGACGTTTGAGCGTCCTGCGACGTCGGCGCAGTATTCAAGACGGCTTAAATCCTTACACAGGCAAAAAAGCGGAGGGGAGCAAACTCCGAAAACGAAGCTCAAGAAAGGGTTTTTCTCTCCTTTTCTCTGTCCGTTCCCAGCGAAAACGTAGCCTTCTTTCTCGTAAAAAGGGGAAAGCGTGGCTGTTCTTGGCGCCTTCTTGTCCCTTTGGCTTCGAATGTTTGCCGAGGCCCCCGCACGACCGTTCCTCGGCGAGTCGATGACGGTCACCCGGTGTGCACGCTTTTCTTCGTCGCTAATCCTTCCTTTGGATGCAGCCCGTGGGACGCTCGGGTGGACGGTCAAAGCCAAGCGCCCATCTGTTGACTGGAGGCGTCTGGAAAAACTGCACGTGTGAGCACGCGCGTCGCAGGAGCAGCATTTGACGGCAAAACCAACTTCGAAAATATGTAGGGCCTGGCGCCAATTAGGCGGAGCTCAAAGCTATATAGTTCCGAAAGTCGGGACAAAGCGCGCGGGAACGTGTGCATGGATGAAAACAGGACGGCGTGCGAACCCGTATGCCTCTAACAACGAAGAATCCAAAGCCACATATGGTGTGTGGCGGCAGGACAAAAGTGACGAATGATGTTTGATGATGAAGCGTTGTACTTACATTACGTTGCCACAGGGCTGCAGTGGCTGGCATGGCGATGCAATCTATGTACTAGCGGGCAGAATAGCTCAAGCAATGTGTCCGCGCCATCCACTACATCACTGTCCGCCACTGTCTCCTGATTCCTGGAACAATATTTTGGAAGCGTTCTTAAAGACAACAGTGTTTCTTGGGCTACTTAAATACGAACGTTCTCGTCTGTCAGTCTGTCTGGCCGTCTGTATGTTAGTCTGTCAGTCTGTCTGCCAGTCTGTCCGTCTGTCTGTCTTTCTGTCTGATTGTCAGTCCGTCCGTCCATCCGTCCGTCCGTCTGTCCCTCGATTCAGCCACCCGGCTAAAAGATAAAACAATTCTTGAATGAGGAGCTTAAATAAACAGAACCCTTCAAAACTAATAAATCTGGAACCATACGACCTGCTTGACAACCTTGTTGAGCAAAAATAAAACTTTGCCATATTCGAAGCAAGCCATTAATGAACAACTGGAAATCGCAGCGCTACTTTATTTGAAAATGAACGTTTGCTTGATATTTGCGATAGCAAATGAAAAATACACCTTGAAAACAATATTTTGACCCAGAAGTACAAAGAGAGCAGGTGACGAGTCTGGACCTGGTGGCGGCGTTCCAAGTTCAACAGTAACAAAAGGTGCCATCAGATGGCGCGCTAGAAACGCAACGCGGGAAATTTGAGTTCACTTTAGCAAACCTCCGCCGTATTTATCGCGAAAGGAGTGAAACCGGAGGGGAAGAGCGTGTGAGGTGGGCGGGTTAGAGAAGAGAGGCATTTGAGTGGCAGACGAGGAAGAAGTCTGTCGTTTTCGACGCCATTTGCAGCGAAGTGAGCAGATATGTGACCAATTTTCTTTATCATTTCATCAAGGTCCATAACCACCACTCCACGCCCATGGACGCCGAACTATAGCGAGCAAAACCGCGCCTTTTTATCAGCTAAATATTGAAACCATGGTTAACAAAATTATTCATCTTAAAGTGGCCATGAAGACAAACGTAACTTTGATAAGTTTGAAAGAGCTAGCCTTCAGTACCTCACTCAACTCCATTCCAGCCACGAAAGACGTTGCTTAACCCCCACAAAAAATCGCAAGAAACAATGAAAACTTTCAAATTTTGCGCTACAGTTACACAATGGGCCTCCTCGATTATCAGTCCCGAATCGTCCGCGGACTGCCCGAAACGCGATTCGGCGCTCAATTTTCCCGTGTATTCCTATGGGACCTCCGGTCCGACCGCAGTCCTCGGACTGCCCGCGGACCGTCCAGGACTGGTAAATCGAGGAGGCCCAATATGGGGAGGGGTGATGTCAGAAGGGCCAGCAATAGAAGCAATTTTTAGTGTGTTAACGGCACGTTAGCATTCAAGTTATGTGATAATACGGACTAAAGGCCCAACCACAACCGTCCAGTCATGTGTCTTAGCGATGGGTTAGTTCGACGGCCACTAATCGCACAAACAAGATTTTATGACGTCATAGAAAAGTTGCTGGAAAGTGGCTAGGGAATCGCCACTGCTCCACATGTTTTCTATAACACCTGCATTATTTTTTCGAAGTTTGCTATAAAATTGGTATCATTGTTATCGGGACAGAGCAGCCTTGCTAATGAACCAAACTTGTATTTGGTCTCATGACCCCTTTGAAGCAGCCAATCTTGATATCAAAGATGGCGAAGGAAACCACGCGTCGAAACTAATTCTATTACCTGATATGAGGAACATTAATTATCGATACGAATATTAGCAGCTCGATGATGTCACCGGCAAAAGCGTAAAGAAAGTGGGAAAATTTTAAGGAGTTCGTGAGCGGGAGTGGAACCCTAATCCGGAAATCCATGTGTTGCCCTAGCTGTTTTCACTCGGGTCACCAGGACCCGAGTGAAAACAGTGACCCGAGTGAGTCGACCCAGGTGTTGCCCGAGTGTTGTTCGAGTGTTTCCCGAGTGAGTCGACTACAGGAGAGTACTCCAGTCGACAGCTGGTGAACAGTGCCTCCCACATTCAGAGGAGGAACGGGAGGAGAGGGGTGGCAGTGCTGGGCTGGTTACGCAGTCCATGAGTATGTAGGGTACCTGACTGTTGACAAAATGTGCACTGAGCAGTGTACTGTGCAGGAAAAATCTGTGCATTCGTACTTGGTGCTAGTACCTGCTTGTTTGTAATCGTTGGAGTGAGGCTTTCGTATTTTTAGTAAAGGTTGAGTGAAAGCTCTCTTCATTGTTCTAAGAAGCAAACTATTTCCACGCTTCAGTGCCTCTGACTTTGTGTGACCGGGAGAGGCTGCGTGGCCTTCAAGAAGTAAAATTTGCTACGTTTGTTACTTGTATGCCCTACCTCGAGTACGGTCATCAGCAAAAGTTTACGGACCCCGACGGCCGCGATTTGAGGAGGGCTCTACACTGCAAGCCAGGCCAGCAACTCATGTAAGCGGTATGTGAATAGATCACATATCGAAGAATCACTTGAGAACATACAGTAGTTAGTGAGTGCCGTGAGGAGAGGAAGTTTCATTAAATCACCCCTGTCGTGGTCCTCGAACTTTTGCTCGTGACTGTCCTTTAGGAATTTTTCTCCATAAGGCAACATGCAGCTGTTGCATAGCATGACGTTAACTAATACTAGCACTCTTTAATTGTTCTTCAGATATTTGCTAATTACCAAGCCTAGGCGTAAGTGATCGTGGTCGCCCCATAGTATCTCATGCGAGGACTAATGTGCCATGCGCTGTGGAAGGCTCCCCTACCGAGATCCGCACGAGAAGGGTCTGTGGGCGGTTCAGTGGGCTTAATTAAGTTCACCCAGCAGCGAGTGCTGGGTGAGCTGTTGCTGTTGCTGGATGAGCTGTGGTGCTGTTGCTAACGCATGCACGCACTGTCATACACGAATAGTTGCGGAAGGCTACAAACCATTCTGTTTCGATACTCCCGACATCGTCACCATCGGGGCTTTAAAGCGAAGACACCAAGTTCCCAGAATTTTGACATTCCAGTGAACACGAAGTTCCAGCATTTAAGCCTGCTTTTTAGAGACATCTAAGTATTTATCATCCTCAAAAATATATCCAACTGACTTCTTCGTCTAAACATAGTATACGTAACAAGCTTTATTGAGGACACAAATTAAGTGTACAGCAGGCAGGTGGCCTGACTTATAAGAGCCAGTTGTTCCTCCAGTAAAGCGGAGAACTCCAGCCAGGCAAGCCGCTGGTACTGCATGGCGGTGGGACTGAGAGAACACACAGTGTTTGAGACTAGAGAAGTAGGGAAAATTGGAACCCGTGGCGTTCGTTCGGAATTTGTGTAGGAAAAAAACCACAAAACTGATGAAATCATTTGCTTCAGTTTGCTAATGATATGGGCATGGAAGAATATCTCCATCTCAAAAAAAAAAAAAATGCGTGCAAATTAACGGGGACAGGAACTGCGCTTGTGTGTCCTCATGTGTTCCTGTGGCCGTTAATTTGCGCGCAGTTTTTTTTAGATGCATCATTACCAACTCGCCCAACTTTCAACCCTTTTAAGGAATGGGAAGCAAAAATGTGGTGCCAGAATGACGGCTAAGGTCATCTCTAAGCGTCGCGTAGTGATGTTTTATAGTGGTTTTGAGGGCGTGCGCTTCGTCGCTGGCTGGGCTACTAACCTAGGAGATTGCCGGAGCCCGGTTGTAAAAAGTGCGGGCTATCTGCACAGACAGTTCGTTGCCGCCAATTTATGAGTGGCCAGGCACGCATTTAAAAGCGATAGTGTATGGACGTATGCAATAAGGCGCGTCCTTGACCAAGGCTCCGGATTAATCTCAATCACCTGGGGATTTTAGCGTGCGACGTAATCTCGAAGTCCGGTAGTTTTGTTTTAACAGTTTAATAGACGTGCAGACCATTGTCTTGGACCTGTTTTTCAGTGTTTGTTGGAGAATTGATTTACGACAAGACTATTATGATTCAAATTTTATTTGTAATATCACCAATGCAAAAAACGCCGTTTCACGTTCTCGCTCATTCACCCATCTGGTACGGGAAGAGGTCACAAGACACAATGCCGGTCTCCTCGTAGAACACCAGCGGTCGCAGTACCGTCGCTATTCGAAGGACGCACGACTCGCACATATACAGATATTTTATATCCCGAACTTCACAACTGAAAATACTGACAAGATCGCGTGTAGCACGTATTCTATACATATTTACATATCAGCAAACTGAACACACGTAGTCATGGCACTGGATTAATAATAAATACATGAAAGACTGCAACGAACAAAACATATTTAGTGACATCTGAGCTCATGTTCAAACTCCACGCTGCAGTTGGAGCCATCTCCTATACCTGAAAGTTGGTAGTTTTTAAATGCAACTGAACAGCTCGCTTATGTATTTGATTCCGTGCGGTGTGATGCAAACCCCAGATAAATAAGACAAGTTGTCTATATTAGCTTAATATATGTTTTTCTCCCCTGACCCTAGAATGCCTTGGCTAAAAGCAATGCGTTGGCTAAGGCTCGTAGCCTTGGCTAAGCGTATCTTCAATGCATTAGCCAACAGTACGAGCTTGCAATGGCTCTGCTTTCAGAGGAAGCGAACGTTGTGCCATAAGATGGGCAAATGGTCTTACAATAGGCGAAAAGATTAGTTTGAACGCCTGCTAAATTTGCTTTTGTCAGGGTGCTTATTCGAGCATTTTTGTGGAACAAAATAAAAACCACAGAAAGTGGTACTTGAAACATGCACGTGCAGCTGCGAGCTAGACTTCGAGAAGAGTAGCCTCTGTACGAACTTCGACAACATTTTGCTAGGTACTTCGTTCAACCCTCACGAAAAACGAACCGCATTCATTTTTGTCACCTCCTTAGCTGTAAACCCTGGATACCAATTAGTACACCTTGCTAAAAAATGCGCGCTTGCAGACGGTTCTTTCTCCTCGTACAAACCTGAACTGTAATAGGCCTGTTTACAGGACCCAAGCATTCTGTACGACAAGCCGAAGATCAAGGACACCGCACTCTTTTTTTCAAACAAACCGCGAAAAGTTCTAGACCTCCTTAACTACCACGGCCTCCACATGGGTTCGTTGGAGCCGTCCTGTTCCATCTCTTGGTCCCTGTGCAACCGGTAGTCTTGAGGCTCGTCTTCCCGCCTGGAGCGGAGGCACAGATCAGCGTCCATAGAACCACCGTCCCCACAGTCGGACGATGACGAGTCCTCGTCGCTGGCATCGCTGAGGGAACCGGTCTCGTATCCGCCGCACTCTGGGAGCCTGACAGTGCAGCTATCAGCGCGCTCTTGCGCCTCGCTGTTGGTCGAAGACACCGCCTCGTCAGGGAAGCCTGGCTGAACGCGACCACCAGTGGTGGAGGTTGCAAGGTGGTGCAGCCTGGCCTGCAGGTGGGTCAGGAGGGTGTCCCGGAGCCGGGGGTCCGTGGCGCTCACGTACCGAGTCACTTCAAAGACGCAGTGCTGGTAGCCCTCGTGAAACCTCTGCATGCGCTCGGCTCCTTCGTGGGAGTCTGCGAAGTCGGGGGCAAGAAGGATAGAGAATAAGTCCCGTGTGGATGTTTGTACTTCCGAGACAGGAACATTTTAAAGCAGGGCAGAAGAAATATAAGGCTAGCCTGCAGGACTGCGTGGGTACATTTGCAAAATTTATTTTCCTACCCTTTTGTTTATCTATACATACAACGTGGCGAGTATCGAAACTGCTCAACACTAAAGATAATATTAGACAGTGCGGTGATGACGCACTTTAAAGCAGTGCATCATAAAAATATATCAGACAACAAAACGCCCCTCAATGTCCACAAGACAGGTTGCAAACTAGAAAAATAAAATGGGCATAGGTATACCCCGCAATAATGGTCAAAGGAAAGCGTGCACGTAAATCAAAGGATTAACTTTACGTAAGGGAGCAAGGCGCTTTAACTACATGCCTGGCAATAAAACGATAGCGACAAACCTAATAGCGAAGCTTCTCACACTTCATCAACATTCATAAACCGAGACTCGAACGCAAGCCTTGGACTTGGAAAGAAGTGATAAGATTGCGAGTTGCGTAGCTCACCAGCCTCTAGCGGGAACCGCCTCTGACGTAGGAATTTGACGGTCATCTCGAGTATGTCGGCCTTTTCGATGCGCTGAGAGCGCGAGCTTTGCTTCTCGAATGTTCCGCCGTCATAGGCCATCAGGAATCGCTTCAACTCGGACAGGCAGTTGTTGATGCGCGCTCGCCGACGCTTCTCCATCAACGGCTTCATGACCTGCGAAACAAAGCGACAGAGCGAAAGATTAATTCATTGTTACAATGAACGATTGGAAATTATTCAATATTTCTTCGTTAGCCCACTTAGGAATAGGGCCGAGAGAGGCACGCGAAGATGTCTCGAAGATGTCTCGATGGACAGCGGAATTCCGTGTGCCCCACATGGCATTAGCGAATTAATCTCAACCATAAAGGAAAGCTACTTGCTACTGTCTTAACTGGTGTTTCCCAGTTTAGTTTCGAAAGGTCAGCAAACAATGATGCTTGTACTGCACAACGATTCGCACTGAGGAATGCATTCACGAGCAAAGCCTATTTGTGTCTTCAGGATTCACCCCAGAGTGAAACTGAACGTGCAGCCGGCGGAATTTCGTTCAAATTTGCGCATAAAGGCTATTGAAAACGTGGCATATATAAAATATGTGTTGTTCATGTTGTTGAAGTTTCGTGACTCTCCAAAGCATTATAGAGTGCATGACTCCTCCTACATACGCTAGGTGTTTGAGCACACAAAAAGAGCAATGATTTCACCACACTCTTAAAATCAAGATTTACAGGACTTGATTGTACGATGTTCAAACACTGCGACGCCGGTGAGACTTATAACCGATGGTGGCGGACTACTTGGTACCAGAAGACTGACTCGCGTCTCCAGGATCGAGGTGTTAACTCATCTTGCGTTCGATGTGTTCCTTTTATCTTTCCAATTCACCAACTTCTCCAAAGAATAAAATACGTCATAAGCGGCAGTTACTAAGCCACCGCCATACATTCAGATCATTAATATAATAACGATGGTAACGAGAGCCACCCACCTTCCTTCGGAGGAGCGCTGTTGACTGTTGGTGGCACGTGGGCGACTGCATGATGCTCGGTCCCGGGCGTCCTCACAAAGTCCGTCAAAACTCCTTTAAGCACTCAACATGGCACGAAACCAAGCTGGTGCAGAATTCGAAGGCAGCACAGCGCCGAAAGCCAAATATTCACTGCAGCGGAGGTGCCCGAAAAAAACCGGGGGGAAGAACTCGGCAAGGAGTCGGCAAAGAGCAGTGTCCACCGCGACGTTCCGAAACTCCGGAGCACGACTAAACCAGGGTGTTGCACTGGTGCCGCTGCTTTTCGATTGCGGAGGGCTCCCGTCTAACCTGATCCTAGGTGAGCAGCTTTCTTTTGAAGGCACGGCGGAGAGGTGGCGAGGGAAACGGGGGACATTCTTCCCCCTTTCAAGCAGAGGCTGCTCACCGAAGCACTGCACAACAAGGCATGACCCTCCCGAACTCTGCCGCCCTCCCGTGGCTCGCCGACGAGTCTATGCACGAGGGGGCTAGCCCCTTGTTGCGTAGGGAGAAAGTGGGAGTAGGGAGGGATCCCTCTCGCTGTCCCGCCCCCCGTAACCCCCGTTTCATTCTGTTTTGTATTCCCGTTTCTTTTCGGCTCTTCGGCACCAGGGTGCGCAACCCCTCGAGTCTCTTTCACTTCTTTACACGCTTGCCCTGTGCTCGTCCGCAGTCTCCTCTTCTCCTCTTTTTCGCCTTTTGTTGCCCCCGTTGGTGCCCCCGCGTGCTTACTTGCCTGTCTGTTTGTGGATCTCTCCCCGGGGCAGCGTTTAGCGAGTGGTCTGTAGTATCCGCTAACTCCACAGGTGACGAAGTAATGGCGACTGCTCCTTGTGTGGGTCAGCGCGTACGCCGCGCGTTCGCTGTACGTAACGGATGAAAGGTGCTTGCGCGAGGAGGCGGCGACCGCTGGGCTGCGGCTGAGAAATGGTAGCGTTGAGTCACACGCGCCTTTCTCGGCTTTGCGGTGAAACCGCTCCGCTCGAGCTCACAAAGAACGCTAAAGAAAAATGGACCTTTCCGCTAATGTGTCGAATTCAAAGACGCGTTCGGTGTGCTCCGTTCCACTCCGATAGACACTGCCTATTCAACGCTCTGGGCATGGTGACGAAGAGTTGCCGCAAAAGAGTCAGGTTCGCTTTTGAGCGAGTCGATCTTGCAAGAAAATGAGCAAGAAATAGCATATTTTGCAGATCAGAAAGGAGTAATGGGTAAATCTGGTATTCCTTAAGTTTGTGGGTTCATGCTTTAATAAAAAGCCCTCCTTGTTCTTTGAGGGATTTCAAGTTGGGTAGAGGCAGGCCTACTTTATAAGCATCTTGTCTCTTAGCTGTAGGAGGTAGATGGCAGCATAACTGTAGATCGACTAGAGGATGGAGAGGACATTATGCTACTTAAAAATCTCGCAAAGTTATTTTCAGATGGCCTAAGAACTTTAAAGGTAGCCTAACTCAGAAAAATGCCGTCATAATTTTGACCCGTAAGAAGGGAGGTGTCAAACAGCTACAGAATTGAAAACTCATCACCCCGCCTCTCTGTTGGACAGAGATGATTTACCAATGCAATATGTAATTAACCCTATGAGCTGCGCCCTACATCTTGGGCAACCGAGCGAAAATGGTAGATTTACGATACGGCTTTCAGCAACTGATCACATTCATGTCCTCAATCAGGTAATAGAAAAGCCTGGGGAGTGTAATACACCACAGTACATTGTATTTATAGATTACTAAAAAGCGTACGATCTTGTAGAGACCCCTGCAGTAGTGGAAATACTGAAGGACCAGGGAAATGAGGAGACGTACATGAGACTCTTAGGGGCCATTTATTGATTGTAGGGTTTTAACGCGCCGACGCAACGCAGGCGATGAGGCGCACCGTAGTGGAGGGCTCCGGATTAATTTTGACACACTGGGGATCTTAAGCGTGCGCCAAAATCTCGTACACACGGGTGTTTTTGCTTTTCGCCTCCATCTCTTAGAGGGCATAGGGAAGGGATGCACTGTCAGGATAATTCTTCGCAATAAAAGTGAAAATCTCCCGATCAGGACGGCAGTGAGGCAAGGGGGCACTATCTATCCGGAATTGTTTACAGCCCGTCTCGCGGGGAAGCCTAAAATGGAGAAGTAAGGGGTAGAAGTGAATATAGAGAATATTTGAGCGAGCCACTTGAGATTCGCAAATATAATCTTTCTCACTGAATCAGGAGAACAACTGCAAAATGTTTTTAAAAGAGTTTCACTCAGAAAGCTACTGAATTGCATTATAGATGAGTATGAAGACATGGAAAGTAATGTGAATACGCAGAGAGCATCACCTTTATGCGTAGGTAATTAAATACTGGAAAAGGTGAATGAAAATAGCCATCTGGGACAAGTTGTCAGTGTTTGTCCCAACCCCGAAAATGAAATCGAGGGTAGAATTAATAACGCGTTGGGGGAAACGCGACAAGCACGCTCAAATAATGAATGTTATGCTCCCTGTATTACTTGTAAGGAAAGTGCACATCCGATGCGTACTGCCGTGGCAGGGGCCTTCTTCCGGCGGGAGACGCGAACTAGTTGTTGACGACGACGAGGACGATGATGATGGTGGTGGGAATAACGGCGATGATGGCTGTTTGCGAGCCACCATTTCTTTTCGTTCACTTGACGCAGTCCAGAACACGGTGCTGTTCGAACCGCATTTCAGCAAATCATGACGAGGAAAGCGCGATCAGTTTGCGCCGATTTAGCTTTGTACGTCTTTACAGAGCAAATATTTAACGTAACATTCAAATAGTCGGTCCTCTACCCGAAAGCGAGTACGAACACTAACAGATACTACTCGAACAACCCGGCAGAATTTTCCCTCGTCGTGCTCCTGGGTATACAGGTCCACCTTCGCGGTTTCAAGGCGGCCCCAAGGGCCATCCGGGAACTTCCACGGAGCCACTTACCGTCCTTTGCTTCCTCTAAGCGTAGCGCGACCAGTTACGTTTCCGCACAAAGGCAAAGCCTGGACTTCGGGTTGCCGCGGCGGTCACCGATCCAGCGCTCTCAAGAAAGGACGCGTTCGATCCGCTGCTCGCGTCCGATGCGCGCGCTCATGCGCCTAAAGGCACGTGAATGCACACGGGCCCGGAATTCGCACTCTTCGCCTTCTTTGTGGCTTTCGAAGGTGTCCGAACGCGGGTTTCCGCTCGAACGCTTCTCTTGTAGCGACCAGCCGAAGCGGTAACGGGGTAAACAGAGTGCGTCACTACGTGCGCTCTCGCAATGCTCCTCGCTTTGTGCAGGTCGCCACGGAAGAACCGAACGAAATCTGGTGTCGCATAGCACGTTCGATGCGGTCAGTTTGCGCGTGGAACAAGAGTCGCGCTCCGTGGAATAGAAACTTCGGGGGAAAAGCACCCTTCGCTGAACGAGATGCAGAGAAAAATAAAACGGGGAGAGAAAGGTTTGAAGGGAAGTAAACGGAAAGTCCACCGGTGCCAGAAGGCGCCCGTTCTGCCAACGCAACAACCTTGAGCCAAAGGGTGCACTCCGGCTTGCGGGCGCCCGCCCCCTTTCTCCTGTCAAAATATTTCAGGGCGGCGGTTGAAGGCGACGCGTTCTTTTCAGTGAAGTCGTTCGAGCGGACATCTTCACCGCCGGGCGTCCGCCTCCGCGTTTACATAACAAACGCCAGATA
Organism: Haemaphysalis longicornis; assembly: GCA_013339765.2. Taxonomy (NCBI): domain Eukaryota; kingdom Metazoa; phylum Arthropoda; class Arachnida; order Ixodida; family Ixodidae; genus Haemaphysalis; species Haemaphysalis longicornis. Next base: position 43,242,609 of record CM023453.1, read on the forward strand.
CCGGCCCCAAAGAGGAACCGGGCGGGGGCAGCAGTCTTTCCGGCATGGTGCCCGTGACCCGAACGCACCCACGCCGCTGCTTGGGCCAGCGCGGCCGCGAAACGACTTGAAGACAGCGGGTTCGGTTTCGTATCGCTGTCGCCTTTCACCTACGCTCCCAACGCGCGTCGAGGCCGAAAACCATTCATCTGCGTGCTCTTTATGCGCCCTCTTGTTAGTGTTAAATGGCGCTCGACAAAAATAATGACAAACAGATATGTATATAGTTTTTTCTGTTCCCGCCGTAAAGTATGAAGGTTTACCATTACCACATGCAGCAGCCTGGTTTTAGGCTTACCTTGGGTGCGGTGACTCGATGTTTAACCTGTTCATCTACTAGGCAGTTCCTTTGTGACGATGTTAGTTTGTAACGGTTCTGCTGCCGAAGGTAATATCTCAAAAGGAGAGCTTGCAAGTCCACACTAGTTTGGATGGCGGCTTCCCAGCAGTCATTCCATAGTTGCTGTTCGCAGATTCAATCACGCTTCCCGGTGACGATGTTCGCGTTGGTTGCTAAGCGCAAGAACACGCGTGTCGGCGTCCCCAAGTAAGTGTCGTCGGAAATTATTCGGAGTACTCGACTATAGCGTGCCTGACTACTAAGCTGTTTACAGTGTATTATGCATAAGAACACGCTCCTGCAAATGTTACGTTGATGCGCGGCTGCTTACAAAAATACGCTGCTGTATGTCCATACGCTCCTTGCTACTGAAGAACCTGAGCAACAAAATGCCAGTGGGAATGGCAATCCGAATTAACAACCGTTAAAACCGAAAGTAATGTTATGGGGTACATAATTTCGTTTTAATACCGCAACATCGACCCTCCCTCACACAGGGGGCTACAATATGCTGCAATGAAAGGCTTAACAAGATTCCAGGCGGTCTCCCCAAGATACGAGACCCAAGACAAGCAAAATTAGGAAATAACAGACACAGGACAAAAGCGTTAAAGTATTGTCTGTTCTTCTTGCGTCCTGGTCAATTTTGTGCGCATTATTTTTGCAGAAACTACTTTAAACCGTCAACTACGTGCATTAAGCTATGGGTGGATGTGAGTCTTACCCAAGCGTCGCACACTTGGAAATGATTAAACGTTCAACAACGAAGTACCGTAAGGGCACAGGAAGCGAAGCTTCTCTCGTAAACCAAAGCACCTGAACGCGGCATGGCTTCCTTCCGCATGCCGCAACTAGGCCACTCATCCATATTTCTCCCGCAGGAAACACATGCACACCGACAATGCCGGCGCGCACGGAAGGAAAACCACCGGCTTCCTCGCTTCGGGTCGTCTCCGCGTCCACCTCCGGTCTCGCTGCGAGGCGTCCGGACCACGTTGGGCAACCGCATCCCGCCGCCACTTCCACTCATTCAAATCGGCCGCCTAATCCCCACGCGTGTCGCCCGGCCTCCTCCGTTGGCATGAAAGCATTGGCTCCCCGACGCGACCCCCCAAGGACATTTTTGTGCGGTGATACAAATGAGCAGAGGATGTGGCTGCGGGTAAGAAAGACAACAAAACTAGGATGCCACCGAAAAGAAACTTCCCGCCTTTCTTCTTTTTCTTTTTTACGTAGGCGCATTCTTCTTTCCGTCTTTTCTTTGTTGAGATACGGTAAATTCCCCGGCAGGAAACAAACACTTCATGACCCTGACCGACGTATTCAGCCAACAAACTGCAAACCCGTGGTGCTTACGCTTGAAGCGTTTGACAAATGCGACGACAAAGCAGGGTCGCGTCAAAAGTGCAGTAGCTCCTAAGATGTTGTGTAAACTGTTCGATCAAAACAAGGTACCTTTTCCTTCTCTAAATTTAAGTCGGGAGAACAAAATATGCACAGAGAGAGAGAGAGAGGGAGATCCCTCTTGTGTGCTCACGACTTCCCTCCACTCTCGAATCCCCCACCCTCTCTTGCTTTACAAAGCTCCTTTTACGCGGCGTTCCTGTACGGGCTGAAAGATAAACGGTCAATGCGGGACCTGCGGTCTAAGGTCAGCTGGCGGTCTCTTCCACACACACACACACACACACACACTCGCATGCACGCCCAAGAGAAAAAGCCGGGTCAAGGAGGTGTTTGAAGCAACTGTGTGGCTGTTTATTTTGAGAGTGAGAACTCAAGATGTGGACACTGCAAACTGAGCGGTCTCTTCCATTTGCTCGAGCGTGTGTGCTTAAGCGAGTGGATTCTAAGCTTCTGGTATCGAACTATAAGAGCATGCGTGCCAGATGAGAAGGCCAAGTACAAGGTCGTCGATCAAAGCGTCTCGGAGCTTTTCTTCTTTGGTCTTCATCTCGACAGGCTGCTTGTCCGGGCTGACCTGGATAGGCGGGTCAGAGAGGGGATGTGGTTACGTGGTGTACAGCTCTTTTTGCGAAGAACGTTACAAGCTGGACAGCGCTTTTTCACTTCACAGAACCTCGGTGTCGGCATCCTTGTCCGTCTGAGGCGCCGGCGAAAACGGAGAGGAATACAGAATGACGAGGAGGCTGAAAGAAGTACGGGCAAGGGGAGAGGGAGAGAATCGGGTTCAACCCAAATATGTCACGCAACTAGAATTCCGCTTCTATAGCGCGGATCCTACTGCATCAAAGAGAATTACAGTGCGCAAGTTGTCCTCCTCGATACGAAATTTTAACATTTTAGTGAAATTAGAGTCTGTTTTATTGTTATTATACGACGCTCTTCGAAGCAAGGGTTGGTTAGGGTTCCTTTTTTTCGCATGGTACAAAGAAGAAAGGAAGTTATCGCACCAGTTTTAAACGCTTCCTTTCACGCCGGGACAATAAATGTCTTTACAAATTATTTTTTTTTTTGTACAAAGATGATAAAAAATATTACTATTCTTTTTTTAACGGCAGAACTGTGTAAGCTTTTAGTTCCGCCGTCGAACGTTACCGGAAAACTCAGCCGACGCTGAGTTTTCGCTGCCGAGCGCACGCGAGCGTGCGCCTTGTGAGCTTCGCCCGGCGTCGGCCAGCTCAACCTTCGAGAAAACTCTGCCCAGGGTTCGTGGCATGATCTCTCGTGGGCTATTCTCCTCGCCAGTTTGCGTGCGCGCGCGCCTGAAGTGGGGAGCACAGACGCCGAGTTCGCGAAGCCGGTTGCCCGAGGTTCTCGTGCGTGCTAACGTGGTCCACTTTGGGAGAGATGTGAAAGGCTGCGGGCAAAATGATCCTGGCCTGCCAGTCATGGAGAACTTTAGCGGCAAGTACAGAAATCCATGGGAGGTGCAACAGCAGCGTCTCCGACGAAAGGAGAGGGGGCCGCCAGCTCTGCCGTTTCTCCTGCCTTGCACTACAAGTGCAAACTGCGAATTCTTTTTAAAGGGAGGAAAACAACATTGTATTTTACAAGTGCAAACCATCCAAAATACTCACTGATTCGTGGATGCGTGTGCGACGGCTCTAGTAGTAATCCGGGAAGACTCTTTCCTGCAAATGAAAGCGCAAGCGGGCATGGAATAAATTAATCGAAAGTAGTGGTTTTATATCCCGGTTTTATATACTGGGTGCCAATGGGTTACAACTGCAAAAAATGGAGCTTTGTTTTCAGCTCCCTGTACACATAGATGGTTTCATTTATCCTTGCATGTACTCACTTGTACGTTTGCATATAGACTTATGCGGTTAAGAAAGTGATCACAAGCGTTTAAAAGAGCAACTCACGAAACGCACTATTTTCAGCTTCAATGGACACAGCATAGAAAAAGCTGGCTTCGCCAACGGTTAGTTTAAAATCACAGAAACAAAACAAAAAGAAATGAACGAGATGCTGAGCTGGTAACATCAGTGTTTTATTTCCTCCCTTTATTTTGTTTCTCTGGTCTGTAGCTTTAGGCTCACCCCTGAAGAAGTCAATATGCCCCAACTAGCGAAGACCCTCCTTAAATACTAAATGATTTTGAAGGCTCAGTTTGTCCCCGCTCAATTAAATAGGCGAGTGAGCTCAAACAGTCGCACGATAGAGAGGAAAATAAAGAAACAGGAGGGGCGATATTTCATTCATTTTGTTTTATAAATGCTGGCCTGCTCGTTGCGAATTACATTTTATCGAAACAGATAGGCCGTTACAGAGGTAAAATCATGACTACGGTGATGACAGCGAAAATATCGAGAAAAAAATTGTCAGCTCCACTGATTTAACGCCGGCAAAGATTATGTTAACAGCGTAGCTGCCTGGCGTTCTCTAATCGCAAAGCTAAGCTTCATAGAATACAAAACTTCATAGAACGAGCCAGCAGACCGATTCCCGTTCGCACTAATTAATTTTTGCTGCGTTCCACTGTTCGTCGCCATCTACTGGAACCATTTGTTACTTATGAACTCGTAACACTACCACGAGAAGGCGCCGGGAGCGCTTCTAGTTTTTTCATGGCGTATTTTTAAATTTGCCATCACGAAAACCAAGGAGCCATGTATTTATAATTAAAAAAAAAACAATGCAAATACCATTTTCGCATTTATGTCTTGCCTGAGATATGCTTAATGTTTTCTTTTTGCTCAATTATGCTGACAAGTGTAGACATTCTCACCAGGTTTAGTAGTTTAGAAAAGGAAAGTTTCAAGTTGGGCGAGTTGGTAGGTGCTCATAACTCATCCCATCGCGATATACGAGACAGACATGAGAATAACCACAGGACAAGCGCTGTGTCCTGAGGTTATTCTTCTGTCTGTCTCGTCTGCCGCGCTGTGATTAGGTATGAGTTTAGAAAACCTTTGCCTCGTTCAAGCATTATTTTAAATTCCTCCACGTTTGCCCTCCTCCTCGCTAGGCTATGCTGTCCCCACATCGCTGCGACCACGTTACCACGTTTCTTAAAGCCCTCTAAAGAAGGCTGTTCTAACGAACCGAAGGGCCGACAATTTGCTAATCGGCTGCGCACATTGAAACTTTTTGTGCACCTCCGCCAAGCCCGCCACCGTCGGAGGACCAAGAAACATCCCCTTCCTCCGAGGACGCATAACTCCGCGGCTCGGACTTGAGCTGCCGAATAACGTTTGCTCTCTCCCTCTCTTTCTCCTTCTCTTCTCCTCCCGAAAGTCTCACCTCTATTTGTATGGCGACGGCGGGCACCTCCGCTGCGTCGTCCACGGTCAAATGGGCGAAACCATCTCCGCGCACCCGCACCACTCGTCCCGTGCACGAGCGTCCGTCCAGGCGGCTCCCGGTCAACACGTCGCAGTAGTATCCCGCCGGCAGCGTCGTGTTAAACAGCCCGTTCACGGTGGAGCGGCCGTTGTTGACGAGCACGAAGCCACGACGGAGCCGCGCGAAGGACACCGCGTCCTCGTCGTCGTCCCACCAGTTAACTGCGGGCGCGTCGCCCACCGCGTTGCGGAAACGCACCATGTGGCGGATGGGCAACCACCTGCGAGGATGAAGATGCCGTATTGTGGTTGCAAAAGTCTTGTAAACGAAACCTCGAACCCTGGCGCAAATTATATTTTGCGATTGTTAGGTTTCATCAGCGCCTTCGTTACCATAGGTTCACTCTAGGTCTTGCTGGCATCCAAACTGACCACGAACGAAGCCTACAAGGTATTACATGGTTGATATTACAAGGAATTTCAGGGCTCGGCGGATCTTGCGAAAAATCAAACTCTGTCTCTTTGAGAGGAAGGCTGTAGGACACGTAGAGCGAAGCTGGGATAGTTGAAGTGTGAAAGTGTTAGTAGAGTATTTGTAATGTAACGTCACGTGTTCGTCTGTGTGTGCGTGTAGGTTTCCGTACAAAGGTTTAAACGGCTCCAGTGTCCTCATCCTAATTATCGTACCCACTGGCGTGCACAGAAGATACCTATGGATGATTCCCGCTTGTGTCATCCCTTCTTAAAAACAGCGGCCTCTAGGTCGGCCCCTGGCCCTGACCACATTACTAATAATATTTTTCGGCAGTTGGACGACTCATCCATCACACTTCACCACATCATTTGGTCAGGTACAGTAATACCCGCATCACGTAAAAGAAATCATTCCATCCTTCATAACATATCACCCTTACCAGAGTGGGAGGCTGCCATCTCTAGCCCAGCTACCCTCGTGTAAGAAGCCCTCGCCTAGTTGGCTGAGGACACCGAGTTCCCAAAACATCGGGATCCCCGCTTTCTAGATGACTGAGTGAACAACTCAGTGGTGCAATCACCACGACTTTTGGGCAAAATAAAGTAATTACTATACTACTACTACTACTACTACTACTACTACTACTACTACTACTACTACTACTACTACTACTACTACTACTACTACTACTGCTACTACTACTATTATCACTGTTTACTCTATTGTGATCTCCTATATCACTGCCTCATATATCACAGAAGCGGAATGGTGATCTCTTCTCGCCCCACGAAAGAGTGGCAACCGAAGCAAGTCATTCCTCGTAAGAGAAAAGCGAGTCATGATAATGATGGCGATACGTCCTGACCTACTTGCGACCAAATATCTGCTTGTACCCACGTGTAATTCCACCTTGAGACGTAACTATTTTTTTTCCCTTTAGACTGTCTGTAGCAAAAGGACTCGGCTTAAAGTGAAAATTTAACGTTGAAAGGCGCACTAGTTCGTCAACCCAGTGCACTTCGCTTCGTACCCGGGCTTGACTTGAACGTAAAGGAAGTACCTGTGCTCGCATATCCATCCGTTGTAGCACACGTAGTTCTCCTTCATGAGCACCGGCTTGGTGTTGAAGAGGTGGTCGAACGGTGGTCCCAACTTTTTCGGGGGAACGTAGGTGTCGAACTTCTGCTCCAGGTCGTAGCTGCTCATGACCCGTGCCACGCCGCGGGGCTGTGCCAGCATGAGCACGGTCGCCAGCACGTGCCGCTTGCGATCCCGGTACGAGACGACGTCGCGCTCTGCGTGCTCCACGTCCAGGCCCCGCTGCGTCTCGTGGCTGTCCACGTACACGACCTCGACGTGGGACGGGGACGTCCGTTCGTCCATGATGATTGGTCGCAGCGCCTTCAGAGTGCTCTGCTGAGCCTTGTTTATGGCGTTGGCTAACGAACACGAAGGGACAAAGTATGGAACTCAATTTAATAACAGTCTGTGCACATTGCATCGATCACAGTTTCTTATTGACCAAGCCTTCTCTAGCGCCAGACAAGCCAACTGTGACACGGGTCGAAAACAATGATGAGTACAGTTATTAAGCGAGCAGCGTCAGTAGAGTGGCGCCGTATTTCCCTGCGTCATGGTTTCGGCTAGGATGTGACTGTGATAACTATTGCACCGTGGTGAAATGAGGAGCATGATGACTTGTTGACTGGCACCAGCAAACGTATACGCAAACCAAACGGCTGGCATCGTTCTGTAATTATCTTAGGATTATGACTTTAAGTTGTGCTAATTAAACCGACAATTAAGCTTTCCTTGAGTAAAGAACACTTTATTTGTAATTTAAAAGCTTATGTATAGAACGCACTGGATGCGCCATTATCTTCATGCTTCGCGTAAGGAAGTAGTGACTAATAAGTTAAGTTCCTACTTCTGCCAGTGGCGGTCCCAAGGGGGGGAGGAGGGGGGGGGGGCGAAGGGGGCGATCGTCCCCCTTCCCCCAAGGAGGTCCTCAGTTTATTTTTTGTTTTGTTTTAAATGCAGAACATTTCAGTAACTCACGATGTCACCCGCGTTGGCGTCCGTAGACCACATCGCTCCCCCTACACTATATAAAAAATAATAATTACCGGCGCCAGGTTTCGATCCCATGACTCTGCGGGCGGAACGGAAGGTACATGGTGCTCTACCCACTGGGCAACAAAGCCGACACAGAACGGAAGGTTACGAACGCGCCTTATATCCTTGACTCATTCAACCGTCGGCCACAGGTGCGCCCTCTCCCCCGCGTCCTCCTCGCCTTCTCTCCGCTCGCAACACCCTCTCTCGCCGCGTTGGGTTCGCGCTGAGCAACAGTCGGTTCGCGCGCCAGAACAGGTGGGGGCGCTCGCATCGCGCTCTCTCGCCGCTGTCGGTTCGCGCTTAAACCACATATGTCGTTCGCACGCGCTCCGGTCGCTAACATCTGTGGCGTGATCGTGACGTCAACATCACGCGTTCGTGTGGTGGCGCGATTTCGGCGCTATAACACTCTCTCGCGAGGGGCATTGGATTGGATTCGATTGGCTTGGCTTGGATTGGTTTGGATTGGATTAAAGTGGATTGTGTTGGATTGTGTTGCGTCATAGCCGCTCCACGTTGCGTCATAGCCGCGGCAGGGGGTTCACGGCACGTTTCACGTTTCACCATCGACTTCATCGACAATGTCCCTCCCCCAAAGGGTCTCGGCTTCTTTTTTTTTTTTTTTTTTTAAGTATCCCACTCATGCGATGTCGCAAACGTGTTGCGATTGTCAGAAATGCGTACTCAAATAAGCCGTTGTACTGTCTAAGGGGGGACAAAAACCACTGTGTCGCTAAGTGATTTGTGCGCAAGCGGGTTACACGGCATTCGTGCACACGCCGGCATGGTTATTACCTCCTCCACAGAACTGGCGCAAGGAGGGGAGCGGTTCTTAGTCGTACCCCCAACCCCCTCACCCCCCCCTCCAAAAAAAATCGCCCCCCCCCCAAACTAATCTCTGGGACCGCTACTGCCTTCTGCCCACCTTTGTATGCAGTAAGATGCTAACAAGTAAGATGCAACAGGTTTGTAAGATACTAACAAGTCATGAAAATGAAATTAAAATCCGCTGTATCGAGGAGCGGTGCGCACGTACAGAGAGGGCGCTACGTTGCTGGTAAAATGATAGAAAACAGGAGAAGATAATTACGGGAGACAGCCGTAATCTCGATCGCATATTTTAGTAAAAGATCTGCCCGGTACTGACAAAGGAACATAGCAGAAATTGCTGACGTTCTCAAACCGTAACAGCGGGTGGTCATGTGTAGTCGGGCATTGTTTCCACCACCCTGCGAGGCTTTGTGCCTTTAAAGAGTACAAAGCGAACTTGTGGATTTGGTCGAGTGTTCATACTCCCATAGCAACAAATCTTGTAAGAACTGAATGAGCTACGGACTACCAGCGGCCGCTACCTCGTTTAAGGCTTAACATTCCAATGTAATTTTTGTCTCTTTCATGTACCCACCGCGGTGGCTCGGTGGCTAGGGCGTTGGGCTACTGAGCCCAAGGACGCGGGTTCGATTCCCGGCCGCGAGGCGCATGTTAAAGATCCCCAGGTGGTCAAAATTATTCCGGAGCCCTCTACTACGGCGCGCCTCATCGCCTGCGTTGCTTCGGCGCGTTAAATAAATAAATAATTCAATCAATCAATCAATCAATCAATCAATCAATCAATCAATCAATCAATCAATCAATCAATCAATCAATCAATCAATCAATCAATCAATCAATCAATCAATCAATCAATCAATCAATCAATCAAATGTTTCATATACACGTAGACTTGAAATAAATGACCATCGTGCGTCAAGAAAAGATGATCCAGCACGCTGTATACAAACTTGAAGTCTGGGGATGCAGTAGCTATGTCATGAACTACTCACGCTGTAGGACGCAATATTCTCCACGACCGCCTTTATTTTGTACTCTGGACTATGTTTACTGATATATTACTGACTTCAGTATCACCCAGGTCTGCTCTTTTTTCCATCCTTGAGGTCATTAAACGCTTAAGCTAAAACTACGCAGAAATTTTATACAGCTTAAGCTTGCGTACACAGTGTAACTGACAGAATTTAAAATATCCCTAAGCTGTTTTTTGCAGACTTTATTAGCTCTTCAGTTTTCTTCTGTTTTCTTTCGCAGTCCACTCGAAATTTATTTTATACCGCGTCATTTCCGAGTACCGCAATCTTTTGCTTCAACAGTGCTTTAAGGCCCAAAGGAAATTAAAAAAGCGGCACGTTAACCCCACTTCATGGCTAGTTTGAAATAAAACGTTTGCGTACTTGCACCAAAGTTGGTTGTAAATTAAGGATTCCATGCTTTTGCAGCTTTGCATATTCGAAAATACCCGAACAAAAATAAAATTATAATTCAAAATACGGCTCGAACACCAAAATACAGCTCCAATCTATGTTCAAACTGAAACATTTCCTAAATACATCAAATTTTGTTACATGGCTTGGGGGTCAGCGGGCGCTGTTCTTAGTGCACAGCCCCGCATTACTTCGCCAGCAGGCCTCATAAGGGAGAAATAATAAACAGCACAGTGAATAAATGACGGTAAAGTTTGTTCTTTTGTCCCAGTGAGACAACACTCACCGCAGACAGGAACTCACCGTAGATCTTAAAGAACGTCGAATTGGTGACCGCCCCAATAGCTTGGTACTCCCTGGTCCAGGTTAAGTTGAGCGTCGACATCTCGTGATATATGAACGGGGCATCGGAACCTGCAGCCGTCTGAGGCGGCGAAGCCGTGTGGTCCACATTAGCGGCAGCCACAACTTGCTCGAGGGCCAATCTGGCGGCTGTGGCAGGCAGGGTGTCTGCGGAAGTTTGGGCTTCAGCGGCGGTGTGAGGGTCGGTGGCAGCTTGGGTGTCAGTGGCGGTATGAGGGTCGGTGGAAACTTGGGGGTCAGTGGCGGTATGATGGTGGGTGGCAGCTTGAGTCTCAGTGGCAGGATGGGTGTCAGTGGCGGTATGAGGGTCGGTGGCAGCTTGGGTGTCAGTGGCAGGTTGGGTGTGGGCAATGCTACCTCTTGCAGTTATCGTTTCGGAACCCATAGAAACTGTTTGTGAGACCGTTCCATCCTCGGTCTGTTCTCTTTCGCTCAGCCTCTTGTAGATGAGCTCCAAGTCTTCTGGCCACATATAGTCGGCGCCGTCCACCCTGAAGCCACTCACGCCGACAGACAGTAGCCGCATCAGATAATTTACGATTCTCGAACGCACGTTCTCCACTTTGTGATTTAGGTCGGCGCGACCCCGAAACTTGCAGTTCCGTACCTGGAACACAACGCATGGCGTAGGATTAGCCTGTCAGCGACTTCCTTCAACGACATGACAGGGCGGTTGCACTCAGCTCCACCATATACAAAAGCGGTTGCAGGCGTCTTTATCCATAAGGTTTTACATATGGCGTTTATATATCACGTGGTAATATAGCCTGGTGGGGGCATTTTCGGGGTTTCGCTAAATGTTGGAGCCCTACCATACTCAAACGTTCCGGGAGTTCATACGGAGTATAGCGTGCGGGTTCGTAACTAATCATATTCTCTCCAAAAAACCGTGAAACCAAATTGTCTGTGACAATAAAAATGTTTGACACAGTTTTCGCGTTTATACCTTCAATAAAGGGTGAAATCAGAATCCGTATATTTTCCGTACACTCCGTATATACGGAATTCATACGGACGAGGATTTAGCGTTTCTGGCAGTGTTATGGGAGGAGAACTGGTGTCAAAGTTTCAAACGGGTGTTCACCATTTTATTACCACGTGCTTCTCGAAAGTATCCCCCGTTTTATGGCGGGCTTGTGTCAGGATAGGTATGAACTCCGCATTTCCATAATTCCGTGTATACAGAACGTTTCACGAGGGTACATTGACTAATTTGGTATGGGAGAGCAAAACAATAAAAATGAATACATTTTCGGTTTTTAACATCTCCGTAGTCTAATCACATCACCGTGATTTTATTGGATTATTTATAAGTACCCGCGCCACAAAGCACTTCATTCTAGTATTGCCCACAGAAATAGAAAAAGTACACTTGAAACTGTTTCCACTGTTTTTTATTGTTCTAGCTGGTGGAAAGCATATCTGAATGTTCTGATGAGCGGAAAATTTGAATGTTGTACAGGAAAAGTCAGTAAATGCCAGAGAAAGCAATCGGTGTTTTTATCCGATACCATCACCAAGAAATGAAGGGTACAGGTGGATGGCAACGAATATGGGTTTAAGCTTGGCTGGGGAAGCAGGTGGAAAGGTTATTTAAGGGAAGCAATAAATACCAAACCAGGACCAGAACAGGGCGGCTCACCCGTGTAGTATACAGAACTCACAGGAAAGCACCCACACAGCGTGCACGCGTCGAAAAATCCAGTCGGCCTGCTGTAATTGCTTTACCACACAAACAACATAATCAGGCCATTGCACATCATGTGCGCTGTAACGTCAACTTAAAAAAAGACTGTCTTCCCGAAATAATTAAACTATATCCCTTCTGCATCAGGTGTATGTCGTTCGCGAGCAATTTTACCTGTTCTGCGGTTGTGCGGTCTCTACACAATACTGAAACCTTTTGCACAAGCTTTTTGACATCCACGACTCGACTAAAGCCATAAAGAAATGACCATGAATTGAAGCGCTAGAACAGCGGGACAAGTGAGTCGACACACACAAAGCGCTTTGTGTGTGTCGACTCGCTTGTCCCGTTGTTCTAGCGCTTCAATTCATTGTCATGTTCTACCAACAGACCCAAACCAGCACCCTCGTGGACCATAAAGAAATGCCCTTGTACAGTTGTACGAAGCCGCTGCGTCACGGGCTACGAAAGGTTCGGCGTACTTAGTCTATCAGAGGTATTCCGACCAGACTCCAAGTATTCCACAAATTTTTACTGCGCAGCACTTACGCGTCCGCTACTATGGTTTGGCCGCTTCGTCGGCCTCGTAACCAAGTGAACGAAGGGAACACCGAAGACTGAAGGAAAACGGAGTAGGAAATTGTGGTGCGAGTGTGAGGGGGGGAGGGGCGGTAGCCCAGGCGGCGCCACAGAATCCTAGCACGTGCGCGTGATGCCCGTACAGGTACCGTCATAAGTAATTGAATGAAGAATTTGTGAATGTCACAAAATATCTGTCACTGACTTTATGGTAGGCATTCATTACCTGTTTACTGGAAGCTTTTTCTATTAAGAAGTACTCCTACAAGTGGTATTCATACAGAAATTTAGCGGGCGATTTCTTCTCTTGGCAACACTGAAAACCGCCATGTCCGTGGCCACTGTGCCAGCGCATGCGCTTTGCGCCCGCATCTCCCAAAAAATAAAAACACCAGCTTCCATCGCCTGCTGCGTTTCAACCGCATCATCGGTAGTGGCGTCAACAGATATATTATTAATCGCACTCAAATTATGTGGTGGCGCTCTACTTACCCTCGCTCGCTTCGCATCACCGGAGGATGAAACCGCCGTGGCTGCGGGCGGTGCGCGCAGTTAGCTGCCACTGCGGATGTCGACGCAAGTGCACAAGCACCGTATCCACGACTTTATGACTAGTAAGTGCCCTTTAATATGTGGTTGAGTACAAAAACCGAATAATTTCTTTGGAAAAATATTTGACGCCTACGCCGATTTAGCGCCGGCTTTCTCGTGCGCTAAAGGTTTCACACTCAGCAAAACAACTCACCTCAGACATTAGAGCGCGGCGGCTGGCCATCAGCTGATCTGCGGCGGCGACTTCATACGCGTCTGGTGATAGGTAAATCGTACGGCCCTGCCCTCAACGGTACTTGGCGTCGAGGAATTAGTTTGCATTTAGTGGGCAACAGTTTGAAAATGATGCAGTTTTTGCTGTCAAACGGAGCACTGCGCTCACGTTGCATCCTTTGTGCCACGACCAACTCGAATTCGCTCGTTGGTGTGCGCAGAGGCTGGGGTTGAATTGCAAATAAGGTTGTCACACTCATGAGCGGAACCATGACTTTTCGCGTAACCAACGCTATTGCGGTAGAACTGACTATTGAATTCCTCGCACACGCCTTGCACGAAAACACAAGGTCACGTCGCGGCCCGAGGCCTGCCTGGCCGCCATGAAGGCATGGAGGAGGAGAGGGTTGCCTGATCTGCGGGCTGTGAGCACAACATCGCCTTAGCAACGGACGCTTGGCCACGGATATGGCGGCGCACACACATGGTTGCCTGCATGCATTCCACGCCAATGAATACCTCCTATTGAATACCTTGCTGAATACCTTGCTGAACAATGAATACCTTGCTGCACACCAGTGCAGCAAGGCAGTTTCCGGGAAAAAAGTTCCTGTAAATTTACGAGAACGTGTCACAATTACTTTTGACGGCACCTGGGCACCTGCACTTAGGTCTTTTGGCGTCGTCCTCGTTGCTCTCTCTCTCTCTCTCTCTCTCTCTCTCTCTCCTCCTGGCTTGTGGCTCATCCGAACCCCGTGACATTTGCACAGAAGGTTCTAACACGATTTACAATAACATATTCGGCGGCGGCGACGCGCAGCGTGAATGACAGAATAGCGCACGCCGCCGTCCGTTCGCTAATCACGCAATCACTTCCTGAGGTGCAGCATTTATGCGCCGTGACCGAGAAGACTGCAGTTCGCGCTGCGCACAAATTTCGCATTAGGGAGTGTAGTGATCGTCAGCAATTTTTTTTCTCTGGTTCGTGGAGAGAGAGAGAGAGAGAGAGAGAGAGAGAATAGTCTTTAATGATACTGGTGAGGTTAGCCTGGCCAAGGCGCCTAGCTTGCTACACCAGATGTATAAAAAAAAATGAAATCGATGAAGAGATGATGATAATGACTGTGATGAAGATGACGCGCTCATTAAGAGGATGATCAATGGTTGTCTATGTATTCTTTTAAAATAAGGAAAATTGTCCAACTTGGTACATATGCAACAGCACGATGAAACCGTTCTGTATAGAGTTGCACCACAACGTAATTTTTGTGCGGTGCTTCTTTTCCTGTGTTCGTCTCATGGTCTCTTTAATTACCATCCCTAAGTGATAAGTAAAAGCTATCCAAGCTGACTGCCAAGCAGACCTCCCCTGTATGCCGTAGTATTACTAGATCAACTCACACTTAATAGAGCTTATGAGAAAATTTTATCGCATTATTCGAAGCCCCGGTTACTAAACCAACATCGGATCACATATTCATAATTAGCTCGGAAATTTGCCAATCGCTGCCAGCTTCCAAAAGGGCGCACCTGGACGACGTTGGAGTAGTCCTCGACCAAGCCGCTGGCCGTGCCGCAGTCGGCGTGGGAGTGGAAGTCGCTGGCCCTGTACGGCACGCCATCGTACACGAAGCTGTCCGAGTTGAAGGAGCTACCGTTGTAGCCTTTGCCCTCGCCGATGCTCGAGGTCATGTGGTTCAGCACCACGTCCACGAATACCCTGCAAGCGGCATGAAACGGTTATGACGCTTCAGTAAAAGATGATGCTTCGTTGCGGAATCTGTACGCCTCTGAATACAAATTAAGTGCAAGGTTTTGGTTAAAATCCTTATTCGATCTTGATAATCACCAGCATGAGCTGAACTATTCAAATTCTGTTCAAAGTGTGCCGATTTATTAGTAGTAAAAGGTTCGCCTAAGCACTGAGGGTCGCCGCTTGGCTATCCGTTTCCAGCGGCAGCATTTACAAGGGCAACGAAATACCGCAGTGCCTACGCCCACGCTTGTGTTATGTAGGCTATAGGATGGTCAAATTTAACATGGGGATCACTCACTTTGTGACGTGCCTAAATGCAGTGCAATCTCTGTGGGGCGCTGTGGGGCGGTGCGAGGCGCCAGACAAACCAACACCGAGTAAAGTACGCGCAAAGTCGACTCTGGGTTATAAATAGAGCACGCTGCTTTATTTCCTTGAGCTCTGTGGCAGTTATTTAAGTTAGGAATCCGTACGTAAGGGTTTCAGAACTTGAAACATGTTTCTCTGCACACGAATGGGGATCTGGTTCAACTTAATCTAGTTCCGCAGAGGTAAAAGAACATCATGCAAAACAGAAGGACGAGCTAATTGATCAGTGCCGTCATCCATGCTAATCTACAAAACATGTATCCGAGCTAAACAAATTTCTTTCCTGATGTCATCGTCCTGAATCTATCCTAAATTGCACGTCTTGTTTGAAACGATGAATAGCTTGATGATGGTTTTCTAACGTGTATTTCAGCTTTTGTGATGATTAAATTATAAGAAATGGTCATGCTTTCGGCAGCATTTTAAGCGCGAATACAGTACAGTGGACAGCTTAATTTGTAACAGCCGGAACACTGTTATGCGTGCAGCGCTGCATATTTATGGCTGGACGAAGAATTTTCTGGTGAGTTCTTTAATGAGAGTGCAACTCCTGCAGGACGTCGTTGTATTTTACGCATTATTTTGCCGTCGAACGTATATCCATCTTGTTCTCGGTAAACGTTACTTATACGGTAAAATACCTCCGCTGTTCCACATGAGCGCTGCTGGTCTAATAATTTACAAATGGTTTGTTATAGAACCTATTGCCTTGAGCAGAAAATAAACTTTAAAAACTAAACTAAACGTGTCCGAGCAGAGTTACTCCTGAGAGCATGCAGTATGCCGAATCCAGAGTCGCAGTATGATTTTTGTAGAGTCTGAGCAGACCACTAAAGCCTACAGGTCCCTTAAGATGTTCATGGTTCCTCGCTGGAACATACAATGCATGAATCGTTTCTGACGGCACAAGTCTACATTTCTGGACTACCGTCGCAACTAAGCATTTTGTTGCTCAAAATGTGTTTCTACTTGAGCTCAAGTTATATTTTTACAGTTAATATAACGTTTACAGAAGTACACATGACACTAAATACTCATTTTATGTTTTTATTTTCTAAGCAAGTATTGTTGCAGTGCTTAATTTAATTTTTACTGAGGGTATTCATGTATTCAGAGGGAGAAGGTGGTGCAAGCATGCTACGTTTTACATGTAATGGGCACTTCGCGTCTGCAACAAGTTGTTTACTTTTTCCTGTGAAGTGGCGCATGAAAAGCAAGCATTTTTTTAAACAGCAGAGCTGTTGTAGCTGGCCGTAATGTGTTCCGCGTACCGGGTTAAAAATTCCAAGAAAATGACCAGCGCTCGTGAGCGTGTGCCTCGCGGTGACCGCCGAGTTCCCCCAGCCCTTGCAGTTTTTTTAACAAAAAAGAAAAAAAAAAACTGGCGAATTCATTTGCCAAAGAATGCCCCCTTTGCTTTCTCGCTCACCTCTCATTGCTGTTCCTGTACCGTCGCGCTCATCCCAAGGTAAACACACTAAAGGTTTTCACAAGGCGATTTCAATTTACCGCGTTCCACTGCTACAGTCCGGGTTCCTCGATGCCAGCGCTGCAGTACGGCGGAGACGCGCGTGAATGGAGGCGGCCGACTACAAGGTTTATAGAACCGCGTGGCCGTGCTCCACGTGCGTTCCAAGCAGAAACGTGCAATCTAGCTAGTGGAACCTTTCGTTGCTGTTTCCGCGTGATTTTCATATGCCGCCAGGAGGCGGCGGTTTTCTGCAGTAGATGTAAATATCATTTGTTATCGAAAAACCAAGCATCCATGAATTTTTTTAATAAAAGAACACTGTAAATATCTCTTGTGTACTAATTTCCTGTCTTGTTTTTGCGTAATGTCTTGTTCTTGTCCAACAAAGCTGACAAGTATGAACATATAAACCAGGCTTAGACGTTTACATTTGGCTGTGAGTATATAAGACTATTGCCTCGGCAACCAACAACTCCACAGCTGGCGCAAAAGCACAGCTGGTGCCACAGCTGGCGCAACGCCGCGCATGCGTCGTGCATGTACGCGCCGCCGCTGCGCCCCAGCTGTCGTCAAGCGCTACCCCGCATGTACTAATGCTTGGCATGAGGAACACGACGATATCAATGCATGACGATGACTACTACTAGCACAGTGCAAAACGACGGCGGTACATGTAAATAAACAATTTCAAACTTCTACAAATGTGTGGTGATAGGTCCGTCAGCGCTCAAGCTAGTAGAAAGAAATTGTTCAGCTTCGCTATGGTTCAAGCCTTGCGCGACTTAGTGTAAGCTTCCCCGGTTTTTGCGTGAACATGAGATTGCTATATTTTCACCATGCTAAATTACAGTGACGTATACCCTGGCTACTTCCAGCAGCACTGGCTCCTACCCCGACAGATGATTACACGCATATATAAAATATATTCATATAAAGTATAACATGCAAATATATAAAACTAAGGTCAGTTTGAGTTACAATTCTAGAGAAAAAAATCATGTACCGACCATGTCATGGAAATCATTCCAAAATATACGTCAGTTCTCGCATATGAATTAGCCCCTTGAAGACGAAAAAAGAAATGTTGTTTCACATGATTTGATTGATTGTGGAGTTTAACGCGCCGACGCTTCGCCTGGGCTATGAAACGCTCCGTAGTGGAGGGCTCCGGATTAAGTTATACCACCTAGGAATCTTTAACGTGAGCTGAAATCTCGGCGCACGGGCGAATTTGATTTGTCGACTTCATCTGAAATGCAGCCACCGCAGCTGGGATCGAACGTGCGTCCTTATGCTGAGCTGCGAAACGCCTCATCCACTGAGCCAACGCGGGGTTGTTGTTTACATTGATAGATTTGCACTGTGGGTAAACGTTTTTGTAATACCCGAAGCTGCATTTCCAAACTAATGTGTAAAATAACTGCGAAAAGACGCATCCCGCAAGCGAGATTCTGCACTTTGGGACTGTGGCCAGAATTTTTTGTGACTTATGCCACAAATACTTATGTCGGAGTAGATCAAAGCCATTTAATAGCTTTTCGCAGCCTTATGGCTCGGGACGGATTAGGTAAGATAAATTCGGAACCATAAGCTGTACCAAGCCGATTGGTCATGCTGTCCGGCCAAAGCCGCGTAGTATTTTGTTCTTTTGTATTTCTTTTTCGTTGCAGTTTCGTTCATCTTTTCATCTGCTCATTTTTCGAACCCTGGACTTCATTGTTCGTAAACTCGTCTGCGCTAAAGCTGATACAGTTGTTTGCTGTCATTGAAACAATTTGAAGCTTTATTTTGCTCATTAATATAGTTACTGCAGCTTCTACTGACATAACCACTGGTTGCGCAGAGCGCCGCCAGTAGGCAGAAGTATGGGAAGCATAGAGCCATCGTGAAGACACTGGTCTCGCGCAACTCATGTTATTGAACATCAGTGCGGTCTTGACATCACTTCAAAACGACCCTTATAGTCGCAATGTAAAAAAAGTCAAATGTCACTATTTTCGTGAATTCAGAAAGAAAATGTGCTACCTCACTTGGCTTTCGTTGCACCGGCGCACCATTTCAACGAATTCCTGCAGGTTCCCGCTTGGTGAAGCCATCTGGTAGCTGACGGGCTCATAGCGTTCGTACCAGGACCGCACGCTCACGCCACCAGGAGTCTTGTAGAGCAAGAACGCATTCTCGTTTGGAGGGGACACCTGTCGCAGGGTCAATAATTTTCTATTTTATTCCCACTTTGTTTTGCATGAAGCCTATAATTGATGAATGCGCCGAGTTGCAGCATTACACACATAAATGAATACAGCAAAAAAGGGAGGGTAGCAAGTCTTTCAGATAATTCTTGGATGTTGAATGGTAAGCGTTTTAAAAAGTATAAGGAACGAGTGAAGTTAAAGCAGGTATTTTGGCCTACCATCTGGGTGGACGCCCGTCCGCTAAAAAATCGGTGATGTATGTATACGCTGTATTGACGGGACCATGGAGGTAGCATACATATATCTTATTTTAAAGAACTATTCTTTGATAACTATCTAAACTTTATTCCCGTACTACAGGACGTGGTTTAGGCAGTTTAGAACTTGATTTTGTTTTGTCATGTATTTTCTTAGTGTTTTTGGTTTCTGATGACTGCCAGGGTCTGCCACACAAGCCCTACGTGACTTTGGCAGGCCAGGCGTTATGTTCCGTTTCAATAACAAAATAAATGGTCTCATCAGCATCATAAAAATGGCAGAAAAATTTTCAAGATTTCAAATTTACCGCATCAGAACGTCACCATTGAGGTGTCAGCCGACGACCGAGTTACATTCATGCGGATGTCCCAACAGAATTTGTCCTTGCTTGCTTGATGCACAGTAATTTTGTTTCACCAGAAATCAGGACCGCATACTGGCTTTTCTGTTAAATGTGCATGTTTTTACCTTTCACTGCGAGTAGAGGGATTACCGCATCCTTCAAGCGTCTAAGGGGGTCTCCGTGGCTGGCAAACGTAATTAATGTACATTTGTCCCTTTGCTCTGGTTAATAATAATAATCATCATCAACTTAGTTAAGTCCACTCTAGGACGACAGCCCCTCCCATTGCAAATCCCCTACCCTCATCTTCCCATGTCCGAACTCAATCTTTGCCTCCTAATTTCCTTATTTAGTCCCTACATTGAGTTAATCGTCTTCCCCTTCTTTTAGCCACTCGGTAGCCACTCTGTAACCCTGGTGGTCTACCGGTTGTTATTTCGTCTCACTAGGTGGCCAGCCCGTGTTCATTTCTGTTTCTTCATTTGAATTATATCATCTACTCGAGTTTGCTCCTTGATCCAGAAAGCTTGTTTTCTGTCTCTGGGCGTTACTCATATTATCCTATTATCATGGCCCATTGAGCCGAATTTCCGCCCATATGTCATCACCGGCAGCAGGCATTGTCTGTATAGTATTCTTTGCAGTGACAGAGGTAGCTTACATTTATTTATTTTAGAGTGCATCCAGAGTGCACCCCAGCCCATATCTATTCTGGGATTTGTTTCTTTCTCGTTGTATGGATCAGCACTGACGACTTGTCGAAGGTAGTTTTACTCTTCTATTTGTTCTAGCGTTGGGTCGTCAAATCTGAAGAGGGCGCTTTCAGCATCCTTATTTATCATTTGAACAAACAGCGCAAGGATGCGGACGAAATAACGGAAAAAGACAGCACAAGCGCTGACTAGCAACTGGGCGTACTTTAATGCGTTCTGCAATATTAATATATACGAAAACACAAGTGACGTCCCAACTTACGATCAAGCAAAAAGAAAAGGAAAAGGAAAGGATAAGAAAACAGGTAAAAAATGAACTATGTGCACAGCACTGAGGGTAACATTTTGATGCTGCTATCTCCGACATGCTCCATCTGTGTAGTCACGTTCCTTCTGTAGCAATGTCACAGGGGGCTGACTGACGCACGTGTCGCCCCTTTTCGCTATCGTGTATGCCTCAAGAATTTCGCGCGTGCGTGATCCCAAGTAGTGCTTCAGAAGCTTTGTGTTCTCAAAAAGAGGTGGGGTGCACCCACAAGTCTTTCAATGGGATACCAGGTGGCTGCCGGTGCCGGTACGTAAGGCAAACGCGTACTTCCTTAAGCGTTCATTAAGACGTTCGTTAAGCTTATTTATCATTGCTTTAGACTTATTCACATTTATTTGTAGTCCCACGACCAAGTCAAAGTGCGTTTCAAATATCCCAACAAACGCATGTGGACTATTTGCCAGCTGCTCAATTCGACTAGTTGTAAACGCACAAGAGAAATCACATAAAACCCAACGAATAGCCGTAAAACGAACAATAATGCTATGGTCGAAGCAAAAGTTGCGCCATGCTACCTGTATAAGAACTTTTGCTGCTACCTGCCATAAATTTTGCACACAAGCAGATTGCACATGTGTGGCAATTTGAACAAATGGTACAGTTTCCTGGAACCTACGCTACTTGAATCGTTTTTGAATATTCTATTCATAATATATAGTCTGCTGCATATACCAAGCTATGTCCGTCTCAACTGTAGGGAAATACGTTACGACAACACTTGATAGCATTACCATAACGTATCAAGAAAGTCAGCCACCCCCAGAGTTATATTTTCATAGATATGATGGGAGGCATTCCAATACGTTTTGTTGTATACCATGGCGGATACGTCAAGTTTGGTGGAGATCACTGTTTCACAACCAACAAAGGCAATTCTTCAACATCTTAAACCACAACGCAATACCGACACGGACACGAGAAGAAAATAAGAAAACAAGGTACACCAAATATCTGCGGTGTCTCTTAGTTCTTCATTTTCTTGTTTCCGTGTCGGTATTCCGGTGTGATTCAACATGTTCAAGAACCAGTGCCAACTATTCCAATTGTTGGTTCTTGAATGGCAGTGTTATACGCACATATATATAATGACAAATGATGTGTAACATGCACTATACGCACCTGCACGGCTCCGTAGCCGGACGGGCCAAGGAAGTCGACGCACTCTTGGGCGACGTCGGGCCAAGCCCACTCAAACAGTTGAACAATTGTGGTGCGGTCACCAAAGAACCTTGGATGGTCAAAGCGCCCCGCGATAACGTACACATCTCGGCACGGCAGACAGATAGTCGCAAACAGTATCCAAGCTATGATCCTCCGTGTAGAGGCTATCGCCACGATTGGCCACGTAACAGCAATCATGGCTTCTTTACCGTAACTTCCACTATGCTGACACAGGTTTTCAGGGATGGCTATCTCGGTGGGCGTGTTTTTCTTGAGCGTAATTTGACGTGCAACGCCGGGCAACAACGAGAGTCGACGCACCCGAAGGAGAGCTTGATATTTTTAGAAACTGGTTGTTACTCGGAAATTGCAGTTGTAATACCGCGAAAAAAAACATCAACTAGTTATTCCTCGACAGAAAAATGGAAGTCCCAAGGTGAACACTTTCAATAAAATTACAACGAACACTTTACTTTCCCGGCCTGTTGGTTAAACCTGAACTTTTACAACAAAGTGACCGACAAGGTGCGCACATTTGCCGCCGAGATCCGAGTTATGCACTGGCCTCAAGCATCATGCTGAGTGTGTCCACAATCTTGAAAAAGGATTCTTGAGAGACAATGACTTGACGAAGCGGCTGTCGAGCACAACACAGTTCTCAGGCCATCCGTCAGGTGAGAGAAACTCAGCACATCAAGCACCTTTGTCGGCCCTCACATCACTCGAAGCACTGCGCTACAAACGCGAAAGTGTGGGTCGTCTTCGAAGCACCGTCACGTTGAAATAAGTTTCAGCTCGGGTTCAAGCAACCCTCGTCGATCACGGAGTACATCATTCTTCAAACTTCGGGGGGTTTTACGCATAAAACAGGAATGGGCATGTATCGCCGACGTGCAGTGGCACAGGGAAAAACGAATAAGATGACCGCGGCGCGAGAGCACTCTGACTCGAGCGTTGACGGCTTATCTTATCGGGCGTGCGTGCCTACCTAGCGAATGGAAAGGCGCTGCTTAGCCGAGAAACGTTGGTTGCTGCACCGCGAGGTACTCGTGCCCTACGCGCTGCAGAGGGATGGATTCGGTCTCGCAAGAGAGGCCGGAAACTCCTCTGTCCTTCAGCGGGAAACCTAGTTTCTGTTTTTGCTTGTTTTTTCGGTTTAGTTGGACGCTTTTGACGTTCTCGTTCCGGCGCTTGGGACGTGCTCCAAATATGCCGACGTATGCAGCGGGGGTCGAAGGAAGCATCAGTCATACCAAGCGGCTCCGCTTGCTGCGCACAGCTCCGTACGACGATCTGTAGGGAACGCTGTATTCTGTAGCTACCGTTAGTCGTTCAGATGCCTTTGCGCCAAAATATCTGTAGCTACCGTTAGTCGTTCAGATGCCTTTGCGCCAAAATATCTGTAGCTACGGTTAGTCGTTCAGATGCCTTTGCTCCAAAATATCTGTAGCTACCGTTAGTCGTTCAGATGCCTTTGCGCCAAAATATCTGTAGCTACCGTTAGTCGTTCAGATGCCTTTGCGCCAAAATATAGCCTTCAATAATTTTTTTCATAGGGAATAAATGTGATCTAAAACTTGCTCAAGGCTTCAATTAGCCTACGGCATAGTATTTCAGCATTTTCTACGAATGACTTTCGCCAGCTTGCCCTCTCAAAATGTAGCCTTTCATTTGAAAAGCTGTGTACGCACAGTTCAGATGTCCCTCTATTACTATAGTCGTCTGTGGACCATTCACATCAGTGGTATCTTGTGTGAAAATTTCCACAGCCACGTAAGTAAAATTCGATGTGTTTTTTTTATGAATGCACTTCAAGTCAATGTTTCTAATCAAAGGTCTGGAATTCAAGTTGAAGAAGCCCACTGATTACGTGCAAACGGCGAGTGGGTCCCATTATTGCCTGTTCAACCAGATTTTTGGGATTAGGTTGGTTTGAACGCCGATGCGTTACCTGCATGGAGTACCTGATTTAAACAGAGCACCCGCATAGCCGTTGTGTGACTTTAAACAAGCCTTTGAGAAACCAGAATGAACAAAACATAGACTTTATTTTCACAGAAACGAGTAACGGGTAAAGGTAAAATCCATCTTTCAAACAAATGTTCAAGCAGATGTTTAGACACACACAAGTGCCACAGTGTGTTTACAGAGAAAATACCTTAGCACTTCAAGGTGGGTGGATTATGAATGGTAATTGCGAATTTACTCTGCCAACTAACATGATATGTAAAATTTATCACAAACACGAAAACAAGGAAAAGCGGTACATAGAATACGCATTATTTGGATGATCCTTATTCCCCGATAAAAATAAGAACTTCAGAGTTCTTTTTTCTGTATTGTAACTCCAAGGTACCGAAGAAAAACGGGTTTAAAAGTCGGTGGCAGTTCTGCCAATACCGCTTTGAGCAAAATCTTTTCAAGGTCAGACCAGTAAAGCAACACAACGCTGAAGAGATCAAAACTTAACACAATTGACAAACTTAACAAAATAACAGATTGAATAACTAATTGCCACCACAGGAACAGTTACGAACCATGGCCATGGGGTATCAACAGGTCTATCATAATCAGAGTGTACGTTATTAATGAGCACTTTCAAATGGTCTTGGTGCCCATTAACCATCGTATGTCTCGTCAGTGAGCACTACATATACTGTGAGTTCTTTTGAAAAAGAAAGGTGACATCGCGCGAATGTCCATGAACACGGGATCACATGTAACAAATACTACTTTAATATGGTGATGAGGAAACTAAGTGGCGAACATTGATGTCAGTATTTACTGAAAGAAAATCAATTAAAGCAATGTAATTCTAAGTTGTAATCACACAATCAAACTGATGGCAACAGCGTAGAGACGAGACGAAGTTGAAGGGTAACAGAGTGAAGGACCGCACTTGGACCCGCTGTCCTGTAAACTTTTAAACTTCGATCCATCCTTGCGCTGTTGCCAGTAGTATGAAAGCATGCGGCAAACAGATGAAGTGTCGATTTGTTGACACAATAAACACTGAGTGTACTAAGAAGCTTGCAACATGTGCATTCAGTCGTTGCATTTGTCGCTGAGTGACTTCGTTAACTTTACAAAAATGAGCTACTGATGAGGTACTTCGATGACAACTGGTGATTGTGATATATACAACAGCTTAACAAAAGAACTTGCTGGCAAGAAACAATCTGCTCACAAGGAAACATTATTTGAAACTAACAAACCATTGTTAACGCTTGCGCACAAAACAAATTTTATATAAAACAATCCAGAAAGAAATATTGGGGCACGTTTTGCAAAATCGCGGCAATATGCTACCCTCGTCACACAAGGCTTCAAGTTACATGTGTAGTGCACTGCCTTAAAACTCTAGTGCCTCCAGAAAATTGCAATTATCAGTTGACGGAAATCGAGGTTTTCGGGGAGGAAGCATGCAACGTATGTCACCAACAGACAGAAACTGCGAGAAGAACAAAGACTACACATCAGAGTGCATACGTTGCCACCAGTACAAATGCAATAGCCTTTTGTCTTTGGCCAACAAAGTCTTGTATAGCTCGGCCTAAGAAATGAAAACGCGCAGACAAGACGCCACATTCCACTCTTTTGGCCATCTTACATGTGATGTCGTCATAACGTTTTCCGAAAATTTGTTCACCAAGAGATGCCAGCTTGGGATTTGCTGACGTAAGCGGTGTGTGCTTAAAAGCACCACAATAAACCCAAGCAGCAAAATTAACATACAGCGGATTCACATTGTGTTTTGTTTACTTGTCATCCTTAAGGCTTATCCCCTTGACGGCCTTCCAGCACATTTAGCGAAAGCCAGAGCACTGTACACACGCCCCTTCGCGCGGATTTTGAATCGTCAAATGTGCGTATTGAGTATGTACAACCTTACAATGTGACTTTTGAAAATGTAGAAAAAAACATTCCTAAAACATGATCTCGTGCAACAATTTCAATCTACGACTCATTTCAGGCGCCATTTTGTTCATATTACACAACCGACCCCGGCCCTGCTCAGGCATTCAACAAGCGGCCGATGGCCCCTTATGGTAGTATTCATACTATTTCCGCGAGATGACCTTGTACATGGGACGACTCCTGCTTGCAACGTGACTACCCACGGGTTAGTTTCCATACAAAACGCTTCGACATCCTTTTTTTATTACCTCCCTTTTTCCGGTGGATATGCTACGCAATAAATGTGGACCAACCAGAGCCATTACGACATATCAAGGTACACCATTGTCAACAACATCATTTAAAACCCAGTATTTTGTACGCGTGCCTGCCATTTTTAACCCGGTATTGTAAATCACTCGGTGAGAGAAAAAGGTAGATGACTGCAGGAACAGAAGCAGTGCCTGAACAATCAATGCGACTGAGTATTCCAACGCCTTTAAGCGCCAACGATACTCATTGATGCTACGTGTACCTACGCAGTTCACCTAAACAGCCTGCGGTTAGACGCATGGTGGTCATCATTTGCGTTGTCGTCACACCCCCCACCACACACGCGCGCACACACACACGTAAGGGATGGGGGCTCTCCGCAGCGCTAGCCTGGGCTGGAAGATGTTTCACCCGGCGACGCACCTCTTCTCGGGATTCATTCTCCTCGAGCGTTTCCAGCGTCAATCCCCTTTCTCTCCAGCATCACACGAGGCAGAATGGTCTTTCACCAGACGACGCACTTCTTGTGAGGATTCATCGGGCTTCCCGGTTGGCACTTGTAAGCCTCGGCGAAGTGAGCGGAATTGGACACGACGCCGATGACCCTGGGGGTGGTGGAACGCGCTCGAATGTATTAAAAACATTTCGCCAAACAGGTATCGCAAAGACAGCAAGAAACGAGAATATGAAAACATAAATGCTAAAACTCATAAAGTGGTAATTAAAAAGCTCATAGTATATCAAACTTTTCCTCTGTTACTTTTTTTTTGTAACACACACACACACACACCACACACACACACACACCACACACACACACACGCACACGCACACGCACACGCACACGCACACCACACGCACACGCACACGCACACGCACACGCACACGCACACACACACACGCGCACGCCGCACGCACGCACGCACACGCACGCACACGCCACGCACGCACGCACGCACGCACGCACGCACGCGCGCCCTGTGCTCCTGCTTTCATCACATTCTAAAAAAATCGCCGCAGGTGGGCTCCACCACAAAGTTTAGAACGAAGAATCGGGGGAAAATGGGCGAATTTGGCTAATGACGACGCCCAGTATGCGATTTGAGTAATGAAGAGAATCTCCGCAGGGACAACAGCGCAAGTCTTCCATTTTTCGCTCTTGTTCCGGACATCAAAGCACATTTTAGCACATGCAGGGACTGCGAAAAGCGACGCGAAAAACGTAACTCAATGGGCACAGCAAACACGTAGCGTGGGCGACAGCGACAAGCGAACAAATTTATACACAGGCCGCCGGGGGCCGGGACAGCGGCTGACGCCGTCGCTCGCTCTTTGTAGCCATAAGCAGCCCACAAGCGAGCGGAAACGGCGAGCGACGATGATTGAAGACAGTGTATTAATTTTTTTCACTTCTCGCTGTCACGCACGCTACGTGTTTACTGTACCCATTCGGTTACGTTTCTCGCGTCGCTTGCAGCCGACGATGCATGTGGCTGCCCCCAAAGAGCCTCCGCATGCTGGGCGTGGTCATTCGCAAAATTCACCCATTTAGTCACCCCGATTCGTCGTTCTGGAACGTTGTTGTAAAACTCACCTGCAGCGGTTTCTTAGAGTATACAGTACAGTAGTTTGTTCCTTGGTGATCTAGGGATCCTTATATGAGGGTGACTTAATAGTTTCTTGGTATCAACTGTGAGGTAATAGCGCGTGAAGTCGATAGAGTAGAACCCGTCGAAGTTGTTTCCCTCAATTGAACGTCCTAGAAACACGGGTCCTCGAAATTAAAAGATGTCTTTGCACGTCTACCTAAGAATGTCCCAAAGATGCGAACAAATAAATCTTTTGTACTCGAGTCAACCGGGTCACAAATAATTTTGGCGCATTTTTGCCACCTTAAGGACAGATGGTCAGTGCTGATCCCAAGCACGAGAAAGAAATCAGGCGCAGAATAGGAATGGGTTGGGTGCACTCGGCAAGCACTCACAAATAATGAAGAATCTCCCTCTATCCCTAAAAAGAATGGTATACAACCAATGCATTCTACCGGTGATGACATACGGACCGGAAACTTGGCGCCTTACGAAACAACTGGAAAGCAAACTTTAGTCGGCCCAGGGGGACATGGCGCGTGTAATGATAATACCTAGTAACACTTTGGGACAGGAAACAAGCATCGTGGATCAGGGAGGAAACTCAAGTAGAAGATATCATAGTTGCAAGTTAAGAAAAAGAAATGCGCTTGCGCTGGCCATGTAGTAAGGCGAACCGACAACAGGTGGACCACGAGGGTGACAGAATGGATACCGAGAGACGGGACTAGAAGGGAAAGCCATCAAATCGATATAGATACAAATAAGAAAATTCGGAGGTAAAGAATGGACTGGGGCAGCGCAGGGCGGGTGGAGGTCAAGTGGGAGAGGCCTTCGTCCTGCAGTGGACCTAAATAGGCTGTTGTTGGATGATGATGATGAAGCAAGTCTCCTTGTTTTTTTAAGCTGGCTCCTCGCAATGCCATTCTCACTTACCAGACGATCGCGCAAAAGTTTGCCTGCTAACGACTGACGCCTGCAACAGCCTGGCAGCATTTTCATCAACTGAAAGGGGCTGAAGCAGTTGAAACTGCTTATATTTTTTATATTCACGACCGTGCTGCTTTATATCCGCGCTAATTTCTCTTCTCGCTTCCCGTCTTCTTAAGGAACGCCAAATGTTTGCGTGCACTGCCGTATAATTTACGTTGCGTACTTGTGGATATCGTGAGCGGGAGATCTGGCGTATTATGGATTTCGGCAATCACGTATAAAATAGCTCAATGCCTCAGTGGGAAAGCTGAAACCATCATCACCCAGCGAACGCAGAACATTACAGCGATAAATTCCGATGATACTGTTAGAGCAGGGCACAGTTAACTCTGTAAAAGTAGTGCGATTCTAGTTCTAGCAAACCTTGTGGGTCAAGCCTGCAAAGTTATCTTTACCTCACACTTTTGCACTTCAAAGGAGGCACAAAACGATATTGTGTAAAGAACTTCAGTCGTAGGCGCGTGTATAGACCAAAGTCCTGCGAGCATGCGTGTGTTTGCAGCGCACAGAACGTTTCGGTGTCGGGCTTTTCTTCAGTTCAGGAACAGTCTCGTGCGGGAAAGCTCGCTTCACGCGTACGGCTAAAAGCCGCAGTGCACCGCGAACAACTACAGTAAACGCTCGTTAATTCCAACTCGAAGGGGACCACAAAATGGTTACAATTAAGCGGAGTTCGAATTAGCGGGCGGGCGCTGGAATGAATGGACATCGCAGCCAACTGCGCGGGCAGAACACAACGAAGCCACCTCTGGACTCGTTATTGCGAATTAGGCGCTACCACATGTTTGTGGCAAGTGATTTAGTAAATAATGTTCATGGAGCTCGAACAGCGCCCACTGCGGAAGCGAAATGAGCTGTCGCAGTAGCGCAGCGCGCGCTCTACGCTGTTGGTTTTTTGTTTCGTTGTTTTGCATCTCTAGTAAATTTGGCTTGGTTTGGATTGACAACACGTTGTAACCGCTCTGGACCGACTTCATCTGCGAGGAGCGATACAAACCAGGGGATCCCAGTTCGAATTAACCGTTCTGGATACCGACGCATTCGAATTATCGGGAGTTTTTCTCCACTGAAATATGCAGGGCTGTGCCGGGACCAGAGCGTCAGTTTGAATTAACTGTACGTTCGAATGAACGAACTTTTACTGTATTTTGCGGCTTTCTGTACGGGTACCTGAAGCGTCCCGGGCTGTGGTTCCCGGTGCGAATGGTGGTGAGTGCGTGTTCCGGCCGCGTGGTTCCGCACCAGATCTGGGCGTAGGTGAGGAAGAAGAGCTGGTCGTGTGTCAGGTTTAGGCCCGGCAGCTGCGGCTCGGGGCCGTAGCGCTCCACGCTGCGCTTGTACGCCTGCAAATGCACACGCGCGGAGCAGAACACGAGCGACACCTTTGGGCGTGGCAAGGTCACTGCGTATTCTATGCCTTGGTTCAAATCAAATTTCTCAACAAATTTGGAGTTTTTAAAAGTGCTCTGTAGATGTAACCTACAAATTACCTTTCTATTTTTGCCCTTTCATTTACGCTCACATTTCATTTTTAGGTATGTGTTCACTCCACTAATTCTGACACATCATTTTTTTAATTGTAACAAATTCCTCTTTTTTTGCCTAAAACATGTTCAGACCAATCTCTTTGCCTTTTGCACTGGACGTTTCGAAGGCTTAAGGCTCAGACTGGGAGGGAGCGTGCTTGCTTATTTTTGGTTAGTTTTCTTTTTATTTTTTTACTTTTTTATTGTTATTTTCAATAACTAGATAATTATGCTCCCGTTTCTGCGCGGCTTGCGCTCGTAGTTTACCCACCACTTTGGGTCAAAAGACACTCGTTGAGCTTGGCGTCGTTTACGCCCTTTGGCTGGACGAGCGCAATGCTGATGATTCAAATAGATAAAAATAATTCAGCAAAATAGAAAGCTGGGTGAGTTTTTTAGTGCTCATCTTGGTGCAGAATATTGCTGAGTGTCGACGGACCGAGAAATGCACAGAACGCGGGCTGCCAAAATACCTGGTAAGAATATTTGGCCCGTCGTTTCTCTAAAACAACTGCGAGACGATAAAGGCGATAGAGGTGATACGCTGCACATACCCGGGGGTATAAGGTCACGTAGGCAGCAACCCGAATATATAAACTCCAATAACCCTTCCACACTGTCGTCCTCTGTGCACCCTGTGCAGCTACCTAAAGCTCTCGCACATATCCCACCCGCTGTGCATTGTATGCAAAACACACCTGGATAGCGCATTGCCTAGTAACAGTCTTCCTTTCCCATGCGGCATTTTTTTGTTTTGTGATTTTGAGAGACAGATTTCACACTCCGACAGAATGATAGAGGCAATTTGTGAGGCTGAGTGCCTAACACTCTCATGCTAAACAAAAACGCAGGCTAGCTTACTTACGTTAAATGCTTGCTTGATTCCTCCATTGTCGGCGATATTTTCACCTTGTGTGTTTACGCCATTCACCTAAATGGAAGGGGTTCACGGTTAGGTCATTTGCAAGTGCAGCGTGGCCGCTAGAAGTGCAGAAGCTTCATGCCATGGTTGTAATCTTCAACGTTTAAAACATCTTGGCCTTTACATTAGTTGGCCAAGTGGCTCGTCACCCAATCGCTCGCCTTATAGCAGGTTCCCACTAGCGTGCCAGCACAGACGTGCTTGCGTGTGCGTACGCACACGAGAATGCCCAGCTACTAAGAAGCGTACTCAGTTGTCGGCGTTTCAGCGTGACTAGGACTCGTAACGGTTCTCTGAGATCCGCTACGCTCAACGTAGGACCGAAAGATAGGAAGATATGGCCCTCAACATATCATCTCAAGATGTGGCCCTCAAGACGATACAGCTTGCGGGTGATCTCTTCTCACTCACCCCAAATTTTCAGGCGTATTCCGTTAATTATCCTCAGGAAATGAGCTGCCTTCGTACCCTATCCTCCACCTCGGTACTACGGAGGACCTCGCACACTTCCACTGCTGCGTTTTCATGACGACGCATCTTCGCGGCGCCAACACTTTCCAATCTAACGGCACAATGAGCGGGTGTTTCGGCAGCCTGCAGCCTGGCGACGCCGCCTATGGGCCGCTACCGTGGTTGCGTACATGCCCGATCCTGCCCTGTGCCATTGTTTCGCGATGACGTGCGAAGCGCGACGTGATTGGGGCTTTCCTCCTCTCCCCACCACGTTCGGCGAGCGGTCATCCACGTTGCGCCCCGCACGGTTCCGCTCTCTCTGCTGTTTTCCATGGTCACTATGGTCACTAGCCCAACTAGCCCAAATTGCCATCCTTCTGCTGTTTTTCCTTTTGCGATGACACATTACATGCATGCCTCTCCAGGCGCTACGTTTAGGTCCATATGGTTGCTTTTACTATAAAGGCCTGTTTCGTTCTCTCTCCGCTGCAAAAGTGGGCACGAACTAAAGGGGTTCCGTTCTCTTAAAAAAAACTGTAGTTTATTCCTTTGTCATAGGAATCGGTAAAACACGAAAGTTAAACGGGCAGCGAAATCTGCAGCAGAGCATGGTTTAGGGGTCGGCGGCTGTCTTGTGGGCGTGCTCAGCGAGCGACGTCCAGCGAGCACCCGGGGTCATTTGGGAAAAGGTGTACTGGCGTCATTTCCGTGACGGATATGACGCCAGTGAAATCTTGGTGTATCCCGGCATAAGACACTTTCGTGTTAAAATAATAGACCCAAAAACGAACAACCCGATGTATAACGCACTCTTTAGTACTAAAGGTCGCTTCCCCGTAAGAAGACCCTGTTTGCAAGGGTGCACCCTTTACAGGCCGCTTGCTTCGTTGTACTAGCGTCACTTCCGTGGCGGATATGACGTAAGTGAAATCTTCGTGAATCCCGAAAAAAATAATGGATATATGAAAGAAAGGCCGAATTCACTCCAGGAGCCAATTTTGACGAAGCCTCTTCTGTTGGGGCCCGTTCTGCAGCACGGAGGAAGAACAAAACGGGTGTAAAGGGGCCGTGAAGACAAACTACAAGTTTTTTTCATTACAAATGCTGCTTTGTTCCAATAACAATGGTGACAATTTTACCACACATTTCAAGCAATTAATCAAGGAAAACAAATAGAGCAGTGGCGAAACCATAGTTGCTTTACGACGACGTCTGTATGACGTCTCAGAATCTTGTTTGGGCTGTTAGTGGTCACCGACCAAAGCTACCGCCAAGTAGCGTGACTGGGCGATTGCAGTGTAGCCTTTAGTTACGTTTGATTGTAGCACTTAAAACTAACGTGCAGTTAACACGCCGAAAACTATGCTTTTAGTCGTGGCCCTATTGCGTCGCTGTAGTGTGAAATTTGAAAAGTTTTCAAAATTTTTTGAATTTCTTTGGCTAAGAAAACGTCGTTCGTGGCTGGAATGGAGGTGAGAAAGTTACGAAAGGTTGGTTCTTCCAAGTGTAACAAAGCTTTGTTTTGTCTTTATGGTTCCTTTAAAAACAGAATGAGAGGTCTAGTGAGATTAACTTACGTTCATGTTGACCTCAGGCAGGACGTACCGACTGTACTGGTCTATCATGCACTGCGCTTTAGAATGAAACAGGTTGAGCGCCTCAGGCTTCCACCACTGTTTCAGGTTTCCGTGCTGGTCGAACTGACGTCCTGGGAGGAGGTAGGTGTAGGGAGCACAGACGCCAAAGAAACAGCAGCGATACATTAAAGGATTGGCCGCGGGAGAAAACTGTCCTCCCCCTATTTCATTCGAAAGGGAGGACAACACAAGCGGAACAGTGTAGGATAGATGCTTGCAAATAACAACAAAAATAAGCTGATCAGAGCATTTGCCTGAATAAATTTTCTGCGTTTAAGAAGTGTTTCTCCGTACACCTTCTTTCGGGAAATAAGAAGGGCACATCTTTATCTTAGGGCATATCTTAGGGCAAAAATAAACATGGCAATCTGGCACTATTGCCTGTCGGTGTGGGTGCACTTTCGTACGCACCTTTGTCATCGAAGCCATGCGTGATCTCGTGGCCGATGACGACACCGATACCTCCGTAGTTTACGGACCTTTGAAAGGGGAAAACTTGGAAAATGGATCACTTCAAATCTTCAACACCGACACAGCGAAATTAGACGCCGCCTTTACTTAGTTTACTTGAAACAACTCTCATCAAATCCTTAATCCTACTGAGTTTCATCACTATATACGTCATAGAAGCAGGATATTAAGATTTACTTTTGCATGTGCCAGCAGAGCCGTCTGCTGGCCAAAGGCTTGCATGAATGCCTTTGGCTTACTTCGTATATATTTGACATATCAACTGTGTCAACGTCTATTTGCGATCGGTATTTCAGCTACAACTATAATTATAAAAAGTCTTCATAGCGTACTTGGGGTAGTTTTGGTGGTACAGTGGCGGTTGCAACACTCCAGCCGGAAAACCTGCGAGGAAAGAGTGTTACCACGCGTAGGAGCAACACGATGTTGTCCGAGAAATACTCCTCTTAGTATTACCTACGTATACTTACTGATGAAGTTCTTAGACCGCGTGTAGAATGCATTCACAACGGCTGGATATGTGATCCACCTACAACAGGAATAGGAGGTAGTAGCTTGCGCTCGTTACCCTGTTTCAGCTTCAAGTAAACACAGTTCTGCTCGCGGGGTCGTGGTACGTTCGGTGATGTTGCACCTCTGCAGATGTGCTGATTCAACTACGGCTATGGTCAGAAAGCTACGACAATGTTTCAGCTGTGGCGTAAGCGTAACAGGTAAAGCACAGGACGTAGACGGACGAACGGAAAACACTGGAGGGCGGCTATCATACCTGTTTTACCAACGCCGCCTGGTTGACATTGCCACTTGCGTCAGCCGAAAATGGCCAGTCACTTTCCTGTTGCTCCTGTTGCACTTTCCCACGCTCTAGACTTCGCGTGCGCTCCCGTGTCGGGATATCACCCGCTTGGCAGCGACTGCTTCGGGGAAACTATAGGACATAATTTGCAGGGTTTGTTCAGGCTTTGTGAGGTGGCCTCCTATGCGTCCATCCTTTCTCGGTGTCTGCCTGTCAAGCTACGTGTCGAGCTCGAGAGGGGTCGCAAGGCCCACTTCCGCGCGCCACACCACCGATAAGGGGATGAACTAGGCGTCCCTACTATTTCCATTGAAAAACGGGTGACGCGACAGGCAATACTATACAGGCGGCGTTGGTCTTACTTTCGCGATTTAGACTTGATGCCATGACTGCCTTCTTACTGGAAAGTCTGCATTTATCTGTAACACCGAATTTACTTCAAAGAAAATGAAGCAATTTAGCAGAAGTAGTAGGCGCTTAGCAAAATGACAACAACTATTATTTGATATTATTCGTTACACGTGAATGACCTTAACAACGAAATTCGCTGATAGCTAGAACAATGTTGAGTTGGGCGTTAGCGCGCCGCGTGGACTCCCTTCCCCACCACCCCCTCCTACATCTATAAATCCGCTATATTTGCGGCCCGGAAGGCGCCAAGAAGTGGAGAGCTGCTGACTCACTCATTTTTGTCCACACCGTTCCTGAGCTTCATTTCCATCTTCAGCGCCGTGTGCCGAAGGTTCTTGACGATGTTCTCGAAGTAGGTGTCACGTTTGAACTCTACCTGAGGCAATAACGGTGCCGTTACTTACAAAAAGTGTGCAGTAAGGAATTATCGGCTGTGATCTTTTTGTTTCCCCTCACTTCTTTGCAGTCACACACTCCCACACTCACGGGAGACTCTTGTGCGGGAACTCTTCCCAATGTCAACGGTAACTACGTAGTGTGGGGTGGTGGAAAATTTTCGGCATGCGGTGTTTCTCGAGTGTTGGAAATGCGACTCAGTGTACTCACCTCATATTCCTTGTCCAGTTCGGCAGGGTTTGATATGTACTCAGGGTACCCAATCTTCTGAGTCATAAGCTCGGCCTGGCACGAAAGGCACCGTTGAGGACACAATTATAACAGCATTAAATTAGAAGTTGAAAACGACAACCAATTACACATTCCCTTATGTTTTAAAGGGACCCTGTAACAGTTTCAATGAGCGCTTTCACTCTTTCCTTCGAGTCTGGAACCCCTGCGAAAGCTATAGTTATCGCCAGTACAAACCGGCACTGCGTGATTTGCTCGACGCACCAGATACGCCTTCCGTTTCTGCTTTGTTTTTGTGTCTTTTTTTAATGTTGCTATCGAAAAGCGTTCATTGCTGCAACTGAAGGAAAACCGGCGAACAGCCGCTACATGGCCTCAGTGACGTAATTCGAGCTGTCGAAGAACGTCAAGACCGGATAAGAGAGAAAAATCTTTTGAGCGAGTTTACAAGTTATCTGATGGGCGTAGAACAGTAATTATTGGCTGAGGTACTTTGGGACCCAGTAATATAAGTACTGGGTGTGCGTGCTGAATACGTTCTGCAAGAATTTAAGATTTCGAAAAAAGTCCAAAACAGTGTTGCAGGGTCCCTTTAAATTCGAAGTATTACTCCTCACTTTTTACAAACTTCAAACTATGCTGGTCCGCGCATGTTGGCCACATACAGTGCTTCACGCTGTTTCAGTCATTAGGAAAATCGGAACAACGCAAAGAGCTGAGAATATCTTTTCCTTTGTATATCCAAAAGAAACTAGAATCTGGCCCAGCCAGCGAGGAGAAATAGAGGGAAAATAGCGCACAAACCTTTTCTCTCGCCACCTTCCGCGTGTCATTGTCCATCCAGTCCACATTCAATAACATTTCTAGGAAGGCCGCCTTGATGTCATTGATCATCTCCTCCGCCTTCAGGCGAAACGAAAACGAGAGCAAAGTTAGTCACGGAGAAAAAAAAAACATTTGGGGGCTTTACCAGCTTGAACTACACGTGGACTACATACAAATCAGCCTGTCATGAACTGCTGTATGGGTGTACGTTCACTGCCTGGGCTCAGTAAATCATCGCTAAATTCTGAATCCAAGTATTTTAATTTCGAATTTGCAGATGACGTAACAATTTGGTGTTACCACTAGACATCACATGCGCAATATGACGTCTGAGGTGGGTAATGAGCCCGCATCAGTGGCAACACTTGTTCAGCTTCTGCATAATGTTCATAATTTATAGGTACACGTAGCCACCGAAATAAACGAATGAAATAATACTCATAACTCGCTTAGGTTGAAATTTCTCAATCATAATACCGCATCGTATCTCCATTTCCGTCGTAGTCCTGCGCAGTACATGACCTGCCAGTAATGTAGTCGTAACATTAACTCAGCCACCTTTTGGCACCGTTAAGTTTTTGTTTAACTGGGTGGCTCTGTAACCGACTTGCAGGATACCACATATCCTTTTTGAGGTAATAACTAAATGCTGCGTCGTGTAAGCTGGCTAAACAGATATAGTCCAAACACCCGTGGAATAAAAGAAGGCCTCTCCTGAAGCGCTGAAGCTCGTTCGCTGGAGCCCTTGTTTTGCCGGAGGTGAAGAAAGGATCCGTTTCCAACAGCCTCAAGGTTCAGCTGAGCCGTCGTATATAGCGCTGTACTAACAACCGTATCTGGCCGGACACCGAGTTGTCTTGAGCATGCTGGAGCGAGCGTTAATAATAGCGGGAAAATACTTGCACAAAGTCAGATAATTGTATAATAATGTGCAGAATTGTTACGCGGGTTGTATTCATTGGGAATTTTGTTATAGACAGATTTGGCTCTGTGTACCCAAATACGTTGGGTTATTGTATTGTTCTATTGTTCTTCCTTTTCGCCAATGACATGTGTATGAACGTTTTAGAAGGAGCGCAGGTCAGAAGCGCTTGGAGGTCAATGCGAGAAGCCTTCGTCCTGCAATGGACATTAGTAGGCTGCTGATTGTGGTGATGTATGACACTAATATGGAAATTAACTGCCTTAACTTCGCTAGTTACGCACTTCTGGGCAAGTTCGGAGCGTTGCATGATTGGTCCGCTTTCGAGATTTTAGGGGCGAATCCCCTTAGGGACTGGGGCTGCTGGCGTCTCCTGTCGTCGTCGCAATCATCATCTCATGTAGTCACGGTACTAAAACACCGGTAAACTCGTTTACGCGTCGCGCTAGAACGTAACGCGCACTAAAAAAAAAAACACCGGGACACGCGTTTCCGCCTCATGCTGGAGCGCTTCGTAACGCGTACTAAAAAATCACCGGGACACTCGTTTACGCTTCGCGCTAGAAAGCTTTGTGCTTCAAAGACAAGAGACTTTTACAGCAAAGCTGTATACCTCTACCCTAAACGGTTTAATCTCCGTTGGCAAAAACGCCAAGGCGCCAAGAATGCATTTTTACACTGCATGCTTCGCCCCTCCCCAGGTTTCACGTTAGTGGAGACGGCCCGGGATTTTGTTCCTAAACCTAACCTGTAGAGCCTTACGACTAACCAGGTTTAACTTTAAGCCTAACGCGCGCCTCTTCCCACCCTTTGGGGCAGACAACGCAGGACTCGTCCAAGACGCGAAAGCTGCATCTATTATCTCGATACTTCCTTCTAAGCAAGACCCTAAAGCTAGCATGTATAGGGTTAGGACAAATCAAAGTTAACTTCGTCATCATTAAAACTAAATGGCTTTTTTTCGATTTATCTAAGGGCAGCCACAGATTGGAGGTTAGGAATTTTTTTTTGTGGCGTGGTAAGCCAGTGATGGTACGGATAGTCGCATTAGGAAGAACGTTGAGAGCGCGTCTTTGGGTGCAATTCAATGTGCAAGATTGGGCTCCATATGTAAGAATACCGCGGGCGCGGACTAGTATCTGCACTGCGTTTTGCTTTGCTCCTTCGTGATTATTTTATCGCTATTCCGGTCGCTCTTTACCGGTTTCTTTATTTTCGTCTTTGATTTTGGGCGGAAGTTTCTAAAATCAAAATTTTGGATTCTGTAGGTTTACTTTGAAAACTGTTTTCATTTTTGCATTTTTCATGTATTTCGGTTTTATTTTATTTTTTTTTTTCAATCACCTCTGTTTACGGAATTATAACGATAAAATGTGCTAAATCCCGAAAATATGCCTTTTGTGCAAATACAGGGCTGTGAGAGGACTCGGCAAAGAAGGATACGCATCAAAAGCTCGTAGTCCATGGTACTTTCCGCTATTAGTGACATAGTTCTGCAGGGCTGTGAGCTCCAATGCAGTCTACATATTCAGAGCAAGGTATAGAGTGTTTCTAACAGCAAAAGCGAAGCACAACGTGTTTCACCTGCAGCGTTTTATGCGGTGTTTCACCTCCTGCGGTGTCGTGTACGGACTTTGGACAAGTTCTGCACGAGTGTGATCTACGCACCTTTTTCTTGCTCTGGTCGTTGAAGTGTCGGCGAACGAAAAGCGCGCCGACGGCCATTCCCATCTGCTTGTTGACGAGTAGCGCGCAAGTTTTCCAGCGGGCCGGCTTCGACTGGGTGCCGTAGATGGCATTGAAGTACTCCTGCTGCTTGTCAACAAACCTCTTGTCGAGGCTTCCCACACGGTGGGACACGAACCTCCACAGGATGTAGTTGGCGATGACCCTGCGCGCGGAGGACGGAAAGGGGACGCTTCGGTAGTACAATCATCCTCATCATCGTCGTCGTCATCAACCATCATCCTCTCTTAGGTCCACGGCAGTGTGGAAGGTCTTCCCACTGACTTCTAACTGCTCCTATCCTGTGCTGTCCGAACACATTCTTTGCCCCCAAATTTCTTTACCACATTCCTTCACCGAATTTTCGGTTTTATACTTCCAGTCCCGTCGCTCGGTAGCCACTCCATTACCTGGGTGGTCCACCGGAATTTTCCGCGGTACGGCGATGACGTAGGCTTGTTCAGAAATGAGTTAGCGTCATTTGCTGACATTATTCTCCCAGAAATCACGTCTTTGTCCAATTCGCCAGATTATTTGGGTTAGTAAAGATTGCACGGCGTTGCAGCGTGGTCGCGTAGGTATGTAAGGTGGTGAGACAAAAGGGCGTCACTCTGCATGTCACCGCGAGTTTGCGGTTTATTGAAAGTCCTCAACGTCTGAAGTAATCAGTTTTCACCATTGGGAGCACATGCTGCCGTTGTTTCTTTGTGTACTATCTTGATCACAGTTAGGGTGAACACGGGAGCGCGTGTAATTCCGTGCGCGGGAGCCGCCTGTCGGCGTTCCGGGTAACTTCGCACGCGCATCACATAGCCTCGTTGCAAACGAACTGCGCATGCGTGGGAAGTTACCCGGAACGCCGACAGGCGGCTCCCGCGCACGGAATGACACGCGCTCCCGTGTTCACCCTAACTGTGATCAAGATAGTACGTTTTTGACTTCGCAAACGATAACAAAACTTGGCGCAGCTTCCACTAGTGGTGCAAGGCTGGAGAAACACTAGAGCTGGCGGCCCGTCTGACTTCGCCGGGGACCGGCCTGTTCCACTTCACATGAATTTTCGAACTTGCTGCTGAAAGTTTTCCATGTCTGGCAGGCTCGGATCGTTTTTTTTTTTTTTTTTCTGCAGCCTTTCACATTTCTCCCAAAGTGGACCGTGTAAACACGTGCTAGAACCCGCACCAACTGACTTCGTGAACTTGGCGTCTGTAGCATGAACTCGGCTTCTGCTCACCCCCCTTCAGGCACGAACGCACGTGAACTGGCGAGTAGAATAGCACGCGTGAGATCTCTCCACGAATGCTAAGCAGAGTGTACTGGAAGGTCGAGCTGGCCGACGTCGGGCGCTTCTCACGAGGCTCCCGCTCACGTGCACTCGGCATTTTTTCTTGGTACTTTTTGCGAGCTCCTCATGTGGCGCAAGCCCACGTGTAGTTCTGGACGACGCCGGGCGCTCCTCCCGAGGCGCGCGCTCACGTGCGCTCGGCCGGGCTGAGTTTTCTGGTAACGCTTGACGTCGGAGCTAAAAGTTTAAACAGGTCTGCCGTTATAAGAAATGAGCACGTCGTAGCCTTTTAATCGTTTAGAATTTTTAAATTAGGTGGAGCTGAATATTTTTGATGGTGTGCAGTTCGTGGAAACACTTTCCCGCCATGTTGGTAGTGTTATTTCTCGCAGAATGCGAGTTGCGCTGCGACAACTATTTGGATTTGATCTTCATAAAATCACCCATTCATGTTGTAAGGGGCATCGCACTCTCTCCATCTTCCAGCTGCACTTTGATGAAGGTGGTAGCACACAGTTTCTGCAACTCGCCCCATCCGCCGTTAGTATGGTGGCGCCATCTTTCGTTCGGGGAAACGACAAAGTCGGCTTCACCGCACGGCAGCAGCCGTAGTGCGGTAAAGCCGACTTAAAAAAATAGAATTTTTCACCGTGCCAAGCATTCTGCTTGCTCTTTTCGTTTACTTTTCTCCCAGAAAAAGCCCATAATTGGCACTTTGATTATATTTAGTTCCAAAGGCCTGTCAAAAAAACGTCATATGCGGCAAAGCTAATTTAGCAGTTAAACGAGACCTAAAAGGAAGCCACCTTTACTCTTATTCGTGTGTGCGGAACTGACATATCCCGTAGCTTTAGTGCCTTGGCAGGCAACACAAACTAAACAAAAGATAGTGAAGAACTTGTATTGTAATTAAAGTGTCGATGACGTTGTTATGCCCTCGGTGTGATCATTAACTAGCCGAGAATCGAGTTTTCATAAGTTTAATCTTTAAGGCAAAAACATATTTTAAAGCCGAACCGATTTTAACTAATTTCTCTCTCTGCGCGTCCGTAATAGAGGCGCCCATGTTTTATTACCGGCATTCCCCAGGATTTATCCAGCCGTAACCTTGCGCAGTAGTCTCATTGATGTCCCCATGCTCGAAACTACGCAGCCACAGGATAAAATGAAAGTTCGTTGACGTAGTAACTATTTGTATAAAATGCGCAAGGCATTGTGCCTTTTCTTCCCGCTTCCTTCACCCGACACTAACTAAGTGAGGTTGATTCTAACCGGAGTAACTCTGTTCCAAAAGGTTTTTGGCCTTAAGCAACGCTAAAATGTAGGTGTGAAGGTGTGTGTGAACGGAAAGCGCACACCAGAGAACGCAGATTTTAATGGAATGACTGACATAAAAAAGGGTTAACAGTACGGCGCGTGCTGTGGAACGGAAGGCGAAACTCTTGCACTGCATTTCGCCGTCTCTTCCCAGAACATTTGATTATATATACAGCAGCCATATGTACTGCATGCGTGTGCCGCTTCTCACGCTCATGAACTCCGGAGCTTTTAGGGAGAGATGGATTGCGACAATTTAGCTAGTACAGCGTTTCTCTGTGCTCCTTCCAGAAAATTTTATTATATAGGCGGCAATGCAATCCAGCCTTTTTTCGAACTGGATGCGTGTGCCATTTATAGCGCTCATGAATTCGGTAGCTTTTTGGAGGATGTGAACTCACCTTTTCGGGACTTTCTGAAGCATCTCGGACATTTGTTTGATATAGGTCGGAGCAAATATAACCACTTCCTCGGACGCCGGTATCTCCATGGGCATGACGACTTTGAAATAGTGAGTCCAGTTTATCTGCCGGAAGTAATGAAGCGTAATATAGAACGAGCAGGTCATTTTGTTAGGTACATGAAGTAGTAGCTCCTAAATGGTGGTTCGCGGACCTCAAGAAGTCCGCGAGGGAATTTCAGATATCCGCGAAGCACTCTGAAAGGCTTTTTTTTTTCTTCCAGTTTTCCAGAAATTAAAACAAGGCAAAAAAAATGTTGCTTTGCCGCAAGGCATATTTGTTAACGTTTCCGTAGAAAAAACTTTAAAGTAGGCGTTTTGCTTAACAGTGCACCTGTAAAAAAGAAACAGGCGAGGAAATCGCGGAGAACAAATTCAGGTAGGACGACATTACTCGCAAGAGGGATTGTTTACAAATGCGACACGTATCAAGAGACC
Source organism: Haemaphysalis longicornis (assembly GCA_013339765.2). Taxonomy (NCBI): domain Eukaryota; kingdom Metazoa; phylum Arthropoda; class Arachnida; order Ixodida; family Ixodidae; genus Haemaphysalis; species Haemaphysalis longicornis. The sequence goes on from CM023453.1 coordinate 43,285,142, forward strand.
TCGTTGAGGATCATTTATCACTTTTGCAAGCAATAAGTCACCCCCGGTACAGTCATCTTTGTTAAACAGTGGCATAAAGCGTTCATTGCATAGGGCATATCCTTTGAATACGCACTTAAACAAGGAGGGTCGTCTACAGCTACGGCTCCAACATTTAATCGAGCCATCGTAGTCAGCTCTCGACTAACGAAAGTAGCTGGTGGCACGCCTGCTTCACTTAAGCATGCTGTAGCGAGTATAGTGTCACCGCAGTAACTTTAGTTTAAGGGTTACTAAAGTGGGAAAACAAGTTTAACTGCACAAATACAGGGCAAACGCCGTAAATTCGAATGCACAACTTGCGACAGCAGCAGTTGCTTAATAACGAATAAAGCACCTGAAGCGTGGTAGTGGGTATCGCCACTGTGAAACGGTGTTGTGGCCTTACCTGAGCATTTTTATGAATATTACAATAAGGTAGGGGCGCGCAATTGTAACATAGGTGCATATGGCTTCTTCTTCTCCACATTAATTTATTAAACTCCATATATTTCACCAAGTAAACATCACCAACCCAAACAGGCTGCCTCACTTACACGGGTGGTAAGGTGTGAGTAAATTGTAATTTCCGCCAAATCCTTTTGGCGAAGTGGACAGGATTCATGCTCGGCAACGCGAGCTATACACCCTGAGCTATAAATCAAGGCATAAACCTACATAGACAGCGAGATAAATAGACCAGAGTTAGAGACTGGCGTGATTTATAGATTACTTTTGCACACAGATCTCTCTCTTTTTTTTTTTTAGTTGCAGTGGTTAAAGTTACGTGCCTTGAGTTGACTGTCGGACACGTTGGGTTCAGTAGGTTTAGCATTACCACGCTAGCGCACGAAGAACAGTAGCGTCCAGTACATGGTTAAATTTCAGTGGTGGTACAACAATGGAGTCATTTGTTTATAATAGTGACATGGGGTGTACGTACATGGCACATGATGGGAAATGTATGACTATTGAACAGAGACCTTCCTACAGTACTTAATTAATTTCTGGTAGTTTAACGCGCCGAAATTACCCCTGGGCTATGAGACACAGCGCAGTGGAGGTCTCATTGTAGTGTTGTTACAGGGATATTAACGTCGACTGCTGCAGACACTAACGCAATGAGATATAAGTATATTGGTGTTACTGCTGCTGTTGATAATAATGATGTTGGGGATGAACCTTGAAAGCTTCACAAATAAGTACCTTCCAATCAGCAATGTTTTTCGGGTGCACACATATGTGCACACTGTCTTAATATTGTTTAATAACGTATGGGTTAGAGCTAGCTGTTTATCTATGATCAACCACCGTTAAGTACAAAACAATTTCCAGACAAAGGACGTGGCAATAGAGAACAAGCACTGCGTTTAATCACAATATTTTTATTCCTGCTTGTTGATTTTAGTCATTGCTTTAACTGTACAGAGTGGATACAGAGGGGCGCACTATTCCACAGTATTTTCTACATAATTTAGAAGTAGAGTTTTATTCGTATGAAATGCTCGTCAATGTAGCAAAAAACTTGCATTGATAGTATTGACTCACGCTACGCTGCATGCTTGATTTCACATACCACCCAGAATTCTCAGCGCAGCTGCAAGGCAGTGAAGTAAACATTCGAACTAACCAGTGGAATCTTTGTTTGCAGCTCCTCAACCGTCCACTTGTTGTACATGGCCGTGAAGTTTCGCCTTTGTTCGTTCGGCACTGTAAGCTGCAGTACCAGAAAGAGATGACACATTGTGAAAATAAAAATTTGTTTCCCGTAAACACACACAAAAGAAGCACGTCTATACGTCTCAGCAAGACAAAAAATTTTAAAAAAAACGAGTCTTATGTCTTTTCTTCTGTATTGTACGCGAGCCCATTTCCGCTATATTCGCGTAGCGTACGAAATCAGTCCGAAATAAACTGATTTCTGAATTCAGGTTTGGTTCCTTTATAAACGAATTGAATATTAACCAATCGCAGGAAGACTCGTTACAGAACGCCTAGTCGTATGATAATAAAAGAAGGGTTTGAGGTTGGCATTCAGTACTTCACACCGGACGAACTTGATTTCACCGGTAGTTTTGACGAGCGATTGTGTGTCCTGGAAGTTTGTCTAATACGTATTAAGTCGAGAGATGACCGAAAATACGCGTTACCCTGCTTGCACTCTACACCCGTAATTAAGGTGTCCAACACTGTGGTAAGTGTGCGTTCCGTTTTAGAGGCGAAGCACCTTAGAGGCTCGGGCTTTCGACGTCTCATGTCGTCGTCGTATCATGTCGTCGTCGTCTCATGTCACCGTAGTGTCATGTAGTCACCGTACTAAAACAACGGGCCACTCGTTGTTGTTGTTGTTGTTCCACGTCTTATGGCGCATACCCACGCGGGGGATTGGCCAAGAACCGAGCAAGAAGGGGGCTAAGGGCGTTTCGAACGCCTCGCGCTAGAATGTAACACGTACTAAAAGAACACACGGGGACATTCGTTTTCCAAGGCCTCGCGTGAGAACGTTTCATCTCCGTGAGAAAAGGCGTACAAAAGAACTCACCGGGACTCTCGTTTTCCAACGCCTCGCGCTAGAACACTTCGTGCTCCAAAGACACGAGACGTAATGCAAAGCTGCATACCTCTACCTCCCAAAAGTTTCTTTTCCGTCAGCAAAAACGCCAAAGCGCCAAGAATGCACTTATACACTGCATGCTTCGCCCCTCCCCAGGTTTGACGTTACAGGAAATGGTCCGGGATTTTTTACGAATTCGCGCAGCACGCGCTTTAGCGTACCGCTGTGCTGCTGTTTATCCAGAAAATGATTTTGTGTTAAACAACGCTAAGTCTTTCAAAAGTTGCCGGTTATTTCGCCTTTGAAAAAGCTGACTGGGTGGCTTTTACCATGGTAAGCATCGCTGACCCTAGTGTCCCTAGATAAGGTTACAGAGTATCGGTACTCTTTTCTCCTATTATTCCGTGCCCCCGCCATGATCATTGGTCAGTTCACATCACGTGACATTTGTTTACACTGCGACAGTTCAAGGGCGGCGCCATTTTGTTATTTATGCATGGGCAGCCGGTCAACTCTGGTAGACTTAGCTTGTCCTACCTGCTCTGCGGCTGCGCAAGAATGGCGTCGCTCCGGATGAGAATAAAAAATAACGCGTGTAACAGCGCAGAACTGCGTCCGAAGATGCCGTTTTGCTGTATCGTCAGCAGTGTGGCTAACAAACGACCAGGTCGAAGTCAGCGGTGGAGCCCTAGAAGCGGCAATCTCGCAACACTGATGATTGGTGGACTGCGGTTAAAATTAAAAGGCGCTCAGTGCTTAGGGAAGACGCGATGGGGAAAGTGCGAAACTGGCCAGCACACCCCGAACCGAAATGAGCAGTGCTTTTCTAGCAGCAGGCAAACGCCTCCTGTAAAATGTTGCCAACGCTACACAGGCGACGAGGCGCGCCGTAGTGGAGGGTTGCGGATAAATTTCGCGACACTGATAAACACCGAAATGGCCGCCGTTGCTGAGTTGCACGCCTGAGTGGCGGTACTCTGATACCTTATCTAGTGACACTAGCTGACCTCTCACTTAGGGTCTAAGAATTTACCTCTCAGTAAGCATTTGTTCCGACGGCACAGAACGATCCAGTTAGCACCTATTCTTCAAAAGAGTTTCAAATCATACAAAGTTTTCATATCAGTCACCCCGCAAGAAGATTAACGTTCTAAAGTTTAAGCCCCATGTTTTGAATGGTACCTGCAGCGAAGGCTAACATAACAATTTCTCTCTTTCGTTTGTAAAACACTACAAATTATCGCCACCACAAAAAAAAAATGACACCACGTGACTTGCTTACTTCAGTCGATATCTTTTTTGGTATCTCCTTTGCATTCATTGTGATTTTCTTTAGAGCGGCTATCGGATGATTTTGTTGCTGCAATTGAGAATACCGCCAGACAATAGGGGGGATATCGCTTCTGTGACGCACAAAAACTCAGAAAGAATTTTAGGGCTTTGAAGAGCACGTCGAAAAAGAGGGACATTTGAGCGAGTTTCCAAGTTATCTGATGAGCGTGAGACCGGGATACTTGGCTCTGATATTTCATGTCAACATAAACGAAGTATTTAATGCGCTTATTTTACATGTTCTAAAAGCGCTTCAGAATTTGAAAAAAAAAAAAAAGCTGGAGAAATGTTTCCGGGGCACTATATTGCACATAAAAAAAGCTTTCGTAACCTTGGCTGTCGTTGTCTGTTAGAAGCGACGAAGCGGAACCGCCACGGTACTCTGCGCTAAAATAAGATATCGACAAGAGTTAAACTTAACTGCGTTCACATGTAGTATGAAGAAAGACACTGCCAGTAGCGGCCAAAATAGCAGTTCCCAACAAGGGTTGGTTGGTTCCGCAGGCGCCAGACACACTCAGATCCTCGTCGTAATTTACACAATTGTCCCCATATCATGCCATTTTAAACCGCTCTGCAACAATGTCCTCGCGTATTAATACTAACACGTCTGGTGTGCATTAGAGAGCTAGCCCTGATATGCGACCGGCTCATTTACGCGAGACTAGATGCTCAGGCGAAGCGGAGACCGTATAAAGGGTTGCACGAGTCGCACTCACGTTTATGAGCCTGGCCTCGAGGGAGATGACGTCCTCCATGTCGCGCATGGCCAGGCTCCGGTTGGCGCCCAGGAGCTGCGCAATGGCCACCATGAACCGGAAGTAGGCCTCCACCTGCTGGGTGCCCCGGATGTAGTAGTCCCGGCTTGGGAGGCCGATCTCGGCTTGGTCCAGCTGCAACCGGAGACTTGTAAGGTTTGCCGCGACGCTGCCCAAACAAAACCCGAGGGACCTCTCAAAACAATGGGGTTTTACACTGCACAAAACAGGTCCACTTTTTCGCTCAAGGGTAAACGATCAATTATTCAGCTTAAAATAGCCAGTTGTTGGGCGTGAAAGGCGCTCATTATTAAAAGAGCCAAAGGCAAATTGAACACTCTTGACGAGCCCAAGGGCAGGAGAAGGCGGCATAGTTCCAGTCCTGCCTCCCCATCCGCCTGTGCTCGTGTAAGCTGGCTCGTCGCCTTTGGCATTTACAAAAAAACAATGAATACAAAATACAGCTTTGCTTTAGTTGGAAGAACTCGCCTTTGGCCAATCACTAACCCCCCCCTCCGGCCCCCCAAACTCTTTTTTAACCGAAAAAAGGCAAAAAGACACTCAAGAACATTCAAATTTGGCGCTAAAGGACGTCATAAGTGACGTACTGGTATTACTAAAAAAAACGAAGTTATTTGGGTCAAATATTCGTCAGAATTCAAGCGGTGTGACCGAACGGAACTAGAGACCCCTTTGAACTTGCACAAAATGTTCCTTGGAATAACTGGCATGCGGTGAATGCAGTTTATTTTTTTATGTTACTTCGAGTCGAATTCGGCGGTGTGAAACCACCTCGCGTTTTGTAAACCAATCTGTCTCTGTCTCGCCTGGAATGCAGTCTTTTCAATTAACGCTACTTGTATTATGTATTCTTGACCCCTTCAACTTATATAGTCATTATACTCGTTTAAAACAAGAAATGACCAGGAAAAAGCATCTTCTCTCCAGTGGCAAAATCAATAAAAAGTTGGCATAGCTGTATCTTCAAAGGGCGCTGTCCTTTGTGGAGCTTAACGTAAAACTCACGTGTATGATGTTGACGGTGGAGTTCTTGCTGTCCGCCGAGACCCACTGACCGAAGAGGATGTCGTTGTTGTGCCTGCGCATGACGGCCGTCAGGTTGAGCCAGTCAAATTCCTCCTCCGTCCAGTTGGGAGAGATGACGGGCCACGAGCCGAGGCTGTCAAGAAGCTCCAACAGCGGTTTCTCTCGTCGGGCCTCGATCACGGCTGCGCGCGAGATGGAACGTGTACACAAGGCTAGATTAGGGCTGCGGGTGAGAATCCTCCTGATGCTAGGAGTTCGGAGTTGACAAGGCGAATCGAAAGTAAGTGATCGTTAAAGCTGTGACAATATTTTATTGATATCGACCCTGCTCGGTTCCGGAGAAGCGGCTGCCAGATAGCAGCTTTTGTGGCAGCAAGTAACGCATCTACAATTGCACCACAGACGCTGCTCGGCACCGTCTGCGGGAGCACGCAGTGAACGCGCACATTTTCTGGTGGTACGCACCCTCACTTCTAGAGCGAAGCTCTTAAGCGGCAACCACATGGAGCGTTTTGCTCGCGTCTGGCGGTCGTCGGCGTCTCCTGGTGGCGACGCAAAAAACGTTGGAGAGCACAATTTAGTCCACCAACACCTGCCAGATTGATTTTCTAGCTAAAAACCTCCAAATTGGTCAAATTCGCTCTTTCTCTTTCTGAATTTGGTCCTCTCCAACGTCCGTTTCACGCCGCCGCTAGGAGAGGCCGTCGGCCTCCAGACGAGAGTAAAACTCTTCATGTGGCTGCCGCTTTATTAAAGCCAGATACATGGCGCGAACTTTCACGACGAAGTTCGTGCGGCGGAGAATCTGCGGCGGCAGGATGCCGTATGTTCGTCCGGCTGAACTACTTCGATTAAAAGTCTCAAACTCAGTCGCGGTGACTTTGAGGATTCCCCAAAGCCTTTGTGATAGATGAGAAAATCGAATGCTGGACTACTTCTCGGGGAGTCCGCGGTGAGTCTGAGACCGTAAATCAAAGAGCCCCAGTGTGGCTAACTGAACCTCCATGCCCACAATCAACGGCGGTGTTCAATAGAGAGTTTTAGCATAGCGTGCTCCGTCCGCTAACGCTACGGCGGCGGGTAGCGGGGCGCGACTGGGGAGAGCAAATTCGTCACGGTGGGGTGGATTAGTTCCGCGCGGCCTGCCTTCGCCATGCCCGCTCTTTCCCTCCGCTGAGGGGCAACCTCCTCGCACTCCCCACGCGCGCATGCGCAGTCCGGTCCCGCTACCCGCTAACCTTAGCGTAGCGTACGGGAGCCGCTATGCTAAAACTCTCTAATAAACAGACCCAGTGAAGGAGCTTCCCGCTTGGGTTATGCGTAGTTTGACGATTCTGCGTGACTCGGGGGGCGTTTTTTTTTCTGCTTAAATGTTCGCTTTCAGTTCTGGAAAGCGATAGAGGCAGTGGAAAAAAAAATTGGGCGGGTATCTGCTCCTTCAGTTGCAAATGTAAACAAAAGACGATAATCTTGGTCGACATTTGCCAAGTAAATGCATCCCTTTCCTTTCCCGCTCACCTCTCATGCTGTCCCTTTTCCATCAGGCTCCTTCCAAGGTAAATACACTAAAGGTTTGCTCAAGTCAATTTAAATTTACCGCGTACCACTGCTACAGGCCGGGTGCCTCGATGCCAGCGCTGCCTTAGGGCGGAGACACGCGTGAATTGAGTCGCCTTACTACAACGTTTATAGAACCACGTTGCCCTTCTGCACGTGCGTTCCAAGCAGAACGGGGAACTTATCTAGTGGAACGTTTCGTTGCTGTTGCCGTGTAATGGCTTAAATACCGCCATGAGCTATAGGAGCGCTGGCAACAGCAGGCGACGATTTTCTGCAATTGATGTAGTATTCAACTGCTATCTCAAAAACTAAGCTTTCATGAATTTTGTAATAAAGGAACACTGCAGATATCACTTATGTATTGATTTTCCGCCTCATATTTGCGTTGTCTTGTTCTTGTTCAACAATGTTGACAAGTATGAGCGTTAACACCGGACTTAGACGTTTATATTTGGCTGTGAGTATATAAGACTATGCACCTGGATTAATAAAGCTTTTGGTCTAAAAATATTGCTGCGGGGACGAGCTGTTGGATATTGGTGTTCTCTCTCTCTGAAGCAAGTAAAAATTGTTGCATCAGTGACACGGCCAGCGGGGTTGAACATCCTCCCTGCCATATTGCTGATAAACATACGTATACCTACGGGTATCATGTGTAAGGTGGGAAAGCCAAACTTATACATATACACCTCGCCGTCCCGAAAATGCCCCAGAAACGTGGTGGAAATATTGCATTACACAAGTCTAAAAAAAACAATAAGCAAACAGAGACAAACTTTCGTTGAGGCAGGAAGCGTAGAGGTTCTTCGCGTTGATGGTGGCGTTGCTGTCTGACCCGTCGACTGGAGATTCCAGCAGTTCTGAAACACACCGCAAGGACAAACGACAAATTAAAATGCGCTCAGTGTTCGGGGAAGACGAGATGGGGCAAGTGCGAAACTGGACAGCACAACCCGAACCGAAACGAGTAGAATTGCCCCTCTTGCACGGCTCCTGCCGAAGATGCCGACACAGAACATTTGCTGTGGACGTGCCCTTCGTTGCAAGCGGCCAGAACACGACACCTTCGAGCCACAGGCCCCCACCCTGGCAGACCACCTGACCTTCATCGGTGGATATGGGGACACCACCACAGCTCCCTTCTTGCGTTTCTTCGCGAACCAGGAGTTAACCTATACTTGTAGCATAGTATTTAGGCCAACGGGCATGCTATCGCAATTAAAAAAAAAAACGAGTGGTGCTATTATAGCATTCGGCCAACGCCTCTTGTACAACGTTGACTGCCGCGCCAGCCAAACTGCCAAACCGCCGTTTTCCTGTTGCACTCTCCTGCCCTTTCCCTCTTTCTATCCTTTGCGTGTGATCCGTATCGGGCAGCCACCCGCTTGGTGGCGCCGCTTTGTGGAAACTATAAGAAACAACTTACAGGTTTTGCTCAGCCTTTGCGAGATGGCGATCCTAACCGCCCATGTTTTCAAGCTGCGTGTCAAGCTGGAGTGGTGACGTAAGGCGTGATGCCCTATGTCCCTAGAGGCTTTAGGGATGCCCGCTTTCGCGCGCCACACCACAGATGAACGGCTGAACTAGGCGCCCCTACTATGTACATTGGAAAGCGGGAGACTTGACATGGACTTCATACATGCGGCGTTGATTGCCGTGTATGAATTGCAGTGGTCAAATAAGATTGATTGATTGATTGATTGATTGATTGATTGATTGATTGATTGATTGATTGATTGATTGATTGATTGATTGATTGATTGATTGATTGATTGATTGATTGATTGATTGATTGATTGATTGATTAGACTGCCCACCTGTCAGCGCCCTTAAAAACTAGGCACTTTCGTCTCCGCTCAAGCCATGTTTCGGTTCCCCAGAAGGGTGAGGGCCCAGAAACATAACAAAGAGCAGAATTTTCCTCCTGCCATGCTGATGTTAAAAAAAGAAGAAGTCTTAGGCAGCTCTTGTGAGTTGTGAGTGCGAAAGCTTTAATCTCCGACAAAATACCAAGGAGTTCTTCTTCGAGTGGACCTGTTTACGCCGCAGCCAATGAGAACTGGTGAATCCACCGCTAGCCTCCGACACCAGCTGTCGTCGTCTCTGGCGTATTTATCTGAGTGTGTATGTTGCCAGGCGTTTCTTCAGCCTTAACGTGTTGTTATATCCTAACGTTGAACGTAACTACCTGTTAAACAACCCCAAACTCACTGCACGTTGAGCTGCCTGTACTGGTTATCGACGTTTCCCCGAGACGACGGCCACAGTGCATTCACTATAGGTCCGCCTTCATCACCTAGTGCCATGAAGCCGTAGTGGTCAATACACGAAGCCCTAGTGGCATCGAAAATGCGTGCTCGACTCGCATTACGGACGCCCCGAGTTCGATTCCTATGTGGCTCAAAGTTTTCCTACTTTTTTTTAATTAGTTTACTTTTATTTTCTTAGCGCCATCGGCCGTTTTCAAAACCAATTTGCGGCTACAGAGGGCCGGAGGGCGGCTTTTCAGCTGAACGGGCCCTTTAATGCATTGTCATTAAAGAAAGTTGATGATGGCACATGATTTTGTGAATAGGCTTGTATGCGGCCACTTAATGTAAGCGCATCTTTTTCTCACTTTATCTAGCAACTACTTGTTGTACGTACCGAGCTCAGCCGATTAGATGATCGGCCATTCACGGTACGGACAGTCTTAGGGTATACAGATATCTACCACAATGCTCACAGAAGGTGAGAAAATCCCTTCTAAATTTTTATAACGACGTGTACGCTTTCACTAGCGTCTTTAGTGCTCGAGACAGGTGTATGAGCGCTAGCGCATTCCCGCTCCTACCTCCTTTTTTTCTCCACCCTCCCTTTTGTCCCCTGAACCCCACTCAACCAGCGCATGGCAGCAAACAGGGCTCTACATTCATCCTTTTTTTTCTCCATCTCTCTGTCTTGTTCCTTCCACCTCCCTCCCCCCGTTCACCCGAGTCGCCTGGTCTTAACGCTTCGCTAACGGAGAATCACACACGTGATGCGGGAGAAGCCTTGCCAGCTGTTAATCTGATGGACTGAAAAGCAAAAAAAAAAATCCACTTTTGTATAGGAAATTTCGGAGAACATCTCGTTCGCAGTCCTAAGGCTGGCTCCTCTCTTAGCTTCACCGCCACTGGAGATAATAATTCTGATAGCAATAACAGTAAAATTGCGAAGGAAAGTTTGACATCCATCTGAATGCAGCCGTATGGCTACAAAGGAAAGCTACACAGCTTTCTCTCAGAAACTTTGCAGTTGAAAAAAAAAATTTGTCCTGGTCCACGATTCGAACCCGGGACCACCGCTTCACCAGAGCAGTCGCTCTACCAACTGAGCGGGCCAGCGAACTTTTCTTCGCAGAAACTTACTCCACCTTGGGGATTTCCCCTTAATATGGTCTAGTAAGAGTAAAACTAGGGAGAACATTTCTCTAAACCCGCAGGGATGTTGTAATCTCAGCATTACGTGCCCCATTGTGAAAGCAATTGCTCGGTGTAAATGTGCCGGGGAGTTAGCCCTGAACCGATTTCAGCTTGAGTGGAAGGGCCTTGATCGAGGCGCTCTGCACACGTAGCGTCGCACGAAGGGGGAGCGGTTTACCTTTGAGCAGTACCTTGAGTTCGTCCTTCATGACGGCAAACGTGTCCGAGTGCGGCCGGTCCGGCGGCAGGACGTGGTGCTGTTTTCCAGCGTCCGCACGCGAAGTCGTAGAAATCCGTGCACGGGTCCGCGCTGGGGTCCATGTTACCCAATATGGTTGCCGCTGCGTCAGCCCGCAAATGTCCGCCAATGAAGGAATGGTGAACACGCAAAGAGGGAAAGCAGGCTGTCACTACAACGTCAGTATGCGCAGCGCTAACTTTATTATGCATGAATTGAACCACGTCGTATATGCTCTACATGTTGCATAGTTACGGGTTACATAAGGTAGGCCGCTCATGAACTTCAGCTACGCAAAACCTAAAAAAGAAGTATAAAGCACTACTTATTCAAAACGACCTTAAGTGATCTTTATCTTTCAGACTCTATATCTGCAACGAGACGGCTGGAATTCACCTACATGCCTCACTTTGTAGCCAACTTTGTAACTCTTTTTTATTGTTTTGTGTGTACAATGCTTCCATTGCATGTTTCTGGTTTATTGCAGGATGTATTTTGGGCTTTTGTAACGCGTGTGTTTTTGTAGATGTGTGCCATGCTGAAATATAGTATTTTGTGTACATCAGGAGCTATGCTGCCTATTTTTTTTGTTCATTACGGTTCATATGTGCAAGTGCGAAGCCGCGCATCAACTGCTGTTGGGGGAAAAGCCTCTATCAAGCTTTTAGCCTTTGGTTTCCCCCAGTCTTTCCGTCATTCCTCCTGTATGCACAAAGGAATACACTTCAACGACTTCTACTTCATATTGACTGTGTACGAAGATATATGCCTATTTGCTAGTCGTCTCTTAATCGTTATAAACCAGAGCGGAGTGATTGAAACCCGAACGAAACCGGCTGGGAACGTTGTCAAATGTTGCATAATTCCGCATTCACTTTTTTGTTTTAATAGACTGTGCTTACTTTATTGTACTTTGCTTTATATAATACTAACTACTGAGAGTCGCGAAAACTTTTCGCACGAAAATTTCGGCAGGATTTGGCGAGCGTAACAAAATTTGGCGAGCGTAACGAATGGAGGTGTTTTAGGGCGCGTACAGCAATTTAACGTTTCTTTTTAAAACTTTGTTGCGGTTTCGGGTGGTATTCTGAAGTTGGGATTATTCACGCGGAACATAACCAACAAAGAGAAATAAATATGTGTATAGAGGTTGTAATGCGAGAATTTCATATTCGATGTAAAGCGCATATTATGCAAGGACGCATACTTTGCAGCAACAGCGTGAGACTGTTTACACGGATATTGTCTACACAGAACCAAAAATCAAGTCCCACATCTGGACGCCTGACGGCGAAGTATTGCATCAGGAAGTTTCAGCTTAAGCGATTGCACAACCTTTCGCATGCACAATACGTGTCCATACGAGTCGCCGTTTTGTTTTATTCCCTGCCAAAATAAGCGCTCTACTTACCAGCTTTAACACAAGCTTCCGTTATGCACACGCTTCGGCATTCTTCGCCTGAACAGTCTGGAACATAAAAAAAAAACACAGAAATATATCGTTTTATACACTTCCTCGATATTTCCATTACCGGGCCATGCTCTTTACGCAAGTAGAGTGGCGCTCTTGAACAACCAAACTCTATGTGCAAATTAAAAAAAAAACATCAAGTGCGCCTAACTATTTCCTGTGCACACTCAATTAAAAATATCGGCAAAAGTCACTAGCTTACCCTTCCTTACAGCTGTCGAATTCGCAAGAATCCAGTCATCTGTAAGGCAAGAGAAGTATCATTGCATCAGCAATGATGATAGAATTCAAGAAAACTTCGTACGTTTTTAATCAAAACTTGAGCAATCCTTGTATGTTTGCAATCCAAGCTTGATCAGTCCATTTTTTTCAGTCTTGTTCATTTTGTGTCTCTCAGTTAAACTGGTTAGAATGGTTGGCGACCGCTAAATGAAAATTGAAACGAGGCTTTCCTTTGAAATGTAACCACATTTGAAACAACTATGTTTAAAGGGATAATATTTTGTGCAACATCAGAGAGCGCCAATGCGTATTTATTTAAAGCAGTTAATGTTTTCCGCCCATTTTAATGACACGAATGTACCGAAGGCGAAATAAGCTGTTATCTTACAAGAGCGCCGCTTATTTCCTTTAGTCGATACTAATGCGCTGACGTCTCCCAGAAAACCACTAATCTTCTTAAAATTTCCTCGCGCGGTCACAAAGTTTCTTAAACGAAAACCCGAGATTATAGAAAGCAATTATGCCTTTACGCCTCCCTAGAAAAAAAAACGGGATGAAATGGGATCGTTCTTGCTCAATACAGCGTTTTTTTTTTTTTTCGAAAGCACGGAAATTACCACGCAGAAAAACGTATCTCCTGATGTGATATATTGTTCGTGATATTCCTCCAACGCACGCGCTCCTCCTTTGTGTTTTTCTTATCCCGAACAAGCCTTAAGAAAAGGCTCAACGTGGAGATTTTTTCACCGTGTACAAAAGCAAGCGAGAAGCGATTCCCAAAAGATTCTTGCGGTGTTTTCAGTTATTTATCAGGCACCCAATGCAATTACGGCATTCGCCTCGTTCCCTCTGGGGAAAAGAAATTTCAAATAAGGACGCATTTCCTAGAACAAAAATTGCTCTGAAGTGACTGCCGAAAGCGCGTGCGAAAGCCCGTTTTTGTCCGCCTACGTCCTGTATAACACATTTCCAAAAATGACGTCAGGCCTTAACGGTTGTTGTTATTCACTTACACGAGGCGGGCAAAGCGCGTGCACCTCTTTCCCTTTCTTCGCTCTGGACTTCAAACTTTTTCAGGTATAAGTAGGCTATACCAAGCATACCTGATCACTCTAGATGGATTCGCGCAACGGAAGTAGGAATTTAGCATTATATGATTCTTTCTCCAACATTTACACGTTATTCTGACGGCACAAGACAAGCGAGCAAACAAAGACGACGAATGCGACGATATTAAAAGAAGGCTTGCCACGCACCATTCAGTGGTACCCGCTGTATCGTGCTTGGAGGCCTGGCCAGCAGAATGAGCATGATAGCGCAGACGGAGGTCATGACCACCAGCAGCACCAGAAGGATCCTCTCCAGCGGGGTCCGGTCGAGACCCAGGCATCGCTTCGTCCTGCGCAGCATTCCCGCGCACAAATGCACAGGGCCTCTCAAGTCTAGTGTGCTAAGGCCACGGCCAGCAAACCAGCTACTGAGAAAGAAATTTGTCGTGTCTATTTCATATATTGTGTGGGTCTATTCAATACAGACTGCGTACAAACCGTACATTGCTTGAAGTTTTAAAAAGCTGCCATCCATCGCTCAGTCGCAGGCATGCAGTCCTTCTCAGGCAGCTTTTAACACTATCATTCCCCCACTCCACATCTAATGTCCGTCATATATCCCGCGGAATACAAAGACGCTTGTTCATTCTGTTCTGTGGAACGAGCTACAGTTCTCCACGTCATTTGGTCATGCGCAGTAATGCCGGCATCACGTAAAAGAAATCATCCCTTCCTTCATAACATATCATCGTTACCAAAGTGGGAGGCTGCCATCTCTAGCCCACCTCCCCTGTTGCAAGAAGCCCTCGCCCAGTTGGATGGAGACACCGAGCTCCAAAAACATCGGGAGCCCCGCTGTCTAGAGAATTGAGTGAACAACTTTATATTGCCCAAAAGTTGTGGCGATTGCACCACAACTTTTGGGCAAAATAAAGTAATTACTACTACTACTACTACTTCGAAAGGAAGGTCAAGCAAATCACGCATGCACCACTTTCTTACAACCGTATAACGGGTGACTGTCTTCATCGTGAACTGGAATTCCTTGCACGTTTCCGTCGACATCTTACTCTGAGCCGAAATGAAACGGGGGGCGAATAAACTATATGGTAACGAAGGTTTTTAGTTGATGGGGGCCATGGGGGGGGGGGGGGGGGGTTCTAATCCGGAAGTCCCTGGGTGATCGCCGCCTGCAGTCGAGCCTTTTTGACCAGCCAAAACTTATAGTAAGCATCTGAGGTGGCCAGCATGCGCGAAGCTTATGGGCTTGGGGTGGGGAGCTAGGGAAGCGGTAAAAGGGAATTTCCGAATCCTGTCGTAGATAGCGCGAAAATGATCTTTCCTCCTTTGGTTTTGGTTTGGTGGAGAGAAGGCATCTTTTTGCGCGTGTAATTATCACGCAAATGCAGCTCTATTTCGACAATGTACAGCGCACAATTTTTAGTAAAGAGCCTGCGTGCTTCCGCGCACGGCAAGGCGAGTGAAGTGATTCGCATAAAATCAGCGCTGTTTGGGAGGTGTACAGTGGGTGGAGTCTCATCATGAGCTTACGATGGGAGGGGGCTGAGGCTTCTCCGAACCGCAGGATTCCCAGCCTCTGTGTCGGTCACCATGGTGCTGCGAGATAATCGTAAAGAAGTAATCAGAAAGCTGCTCTGATACGCGAGTGGCCGGGTTTCACAAGAAAAGGACGCAATCCACAATATTAATCGCACTGAGTAATGTTAAGGACACACAGAAATATTTCCATGACGCTAGGTTTCCCTACCTGTCAAATCTCAAATTTGCCCGCCGCGGCGACTCAATTTCGGGGCCTATGAGCAACACATTGTGTGCCGTGTTTTACACCCCCCCCCCCCTCCATCCCGTCCCCTCCTCCCACTCAACGCCAGTATTCTTTTTGTTCATTTGAAGGGAAATTAACATATGTACGGGCAATCTGTTGACTGGATTCGGTGCGGTCAGCGCTAGCGGGGGATTTTCCGTTTCGACTACAGGATTGTGTTGACGAATAGAATTCACTACTCACCCAACCTTTCCCTCCTTAATCCATCCCGCCAAGCCTCTACTCTCTCTTTCTTGCTCTCCCATCTGTCACTTTTGCTGAGGCTTCAAATCGCTGACAACGCTCAATAATATCGGGTTTTCGGAAAATGGAAGTGCTAGGGCTTAGAATCATCCGCCATGTGGTACTATAATTTTGTGTTTTACCTCCTGCTTTATTAAGAGGGCCTGATCACTATGATTACGGACTTCATGACAGAATATGAATTCGTCTGCAAACTGCTTTATCCTTACGGTCACATGACAGGCAATATTATTAATAAATAGTAAAAAGAACAGCGGCCCGAGAACGTAGCCTTGTGGAATGCCTGATTCTGCGTATGCAGTGCTTGAGGATACGGTATCCAGGTTTACATTTTGACGTCGGAAAGGAAGATGATATTTGACTCAGGTCACAAACATTGGTTTTAAAAGCGGAGCTGTTTAAGCTTGGGCTTGGTCCGGTGGCGTCAGAAAAAAAAAAAAACAAGAAAAGAAACTTCTCCGGCGCGAGGCGTCCGGCACTACCCTCGCGCAGCTGCTCAGGCGGAGCCCAGCCTCGCCTAGCTATGCCGTCACTGCGCCGACGGAGCGACTTCATGTCGCCTAGTCGGCAACACACAACGCCTCGTGACTCCACGCCCAGCCCAACGCTTACACTCCCACAAAATATGGTCGTCCGAATAAGTACGTAACTCCCGGGGAAGAAGAAGCAAGCGCGAACGCCGTCGTGTCGCTGCTCAATAACATATGAGACGGCTACGATCCAACCCGGAGTAGCGCGCCGAAGCCTATAACAAAACCTTACAAAACCACCGAAAGCTAAGTGGACCCCCAGCTCTGCTTTTTTTTTTCTGTGCCAGCTGTGCCAAATTTCCTAGGTATTTCTTTGAGATAAGTAACTTTGAGTGTGACACCCGATGAAATGCCTTTTACAAGTCTAAAAAGATTACATCGATTTGACCTTGTTTATGTAACATTGTGCCGAAATCATGAACGGTCTTTAATAACTGTGCAATAGTGGGAAGCCTCTGAGGAAACCCGCGTTGCCGAGAGCCTGTAATGTTGTTCTAGTCAATGAATTGGAAAATATGTTTATACATCACGTGTTCAAGTGCTTTTACAGATGCGCTGAGTAAAGAAATGGGTTGATGTGACCTTATCATTGAGCGATTTTCAGTTTTTTTGGGATAGCGTTATCTTAGCTCACATCCAGTCAGCAGGCTCAGCGGAAGCAAGTGATTTATTAAGTGTAAGACATAGATGTAGTCATTGAGAACCAGTTGGGCTTGTTGGTACATAGTTCAACTAATTCATAGTTCAACTAATTCAACTAATTCATAATTCAACATAGTACAACTAAGACATAGATATTTGGCAAACCAATTTACGTACCGGACAAGAAATGAGTGAGGGATTTTTTCGATGCCTACTGATTTTTTTACACCTGAGCTGAGTAAAAGTGGCAACCCCTATTCAGTGGTACACACTTTCACTAAGTGCAATTCGTTCTCGTTGAATGCAAAGCTTGGTGTGATATCATCATTTTTCGTAAATATAGTACAGAAATATTGGTTCAAAGCTTCGGCGATTTCAGGTTTGTCATAAATACTGACATTGTTAACCTGAAGGTTTGAAACGGATTTTTTTAATTTTTTCTGTAGGACTCCAGAAAACCGCCAAATGTTGGAACGGCCTGGGTCTCCCCAGATGACCGAACCATTATAGCTACCCCGCACGTCAAAAACTGTCACACCGACGGAAGCAGAACTACTCTCCATTGCCCATGCTCTTGACTACCTAATGATTGACCACCATCAACCCATACCAAAAAAGATCAGAATATTAGCTGACTGCTACGAAGTACTTCAAGAACTT
The DNA here is from genome assembly GCA_013339765.2 of Haemaphysalis longicornis. NCBI lineage: Eukaryota > Metazoa > Arthropoda > Arachnida > Ixodida > Ixodidae > Haemaphysalis > Haemaphysalis longicornis. The sequence continues at coordinate 43,302,755 of CM023453.1, forward strand.
CGACGACCATGTTCAACGCACCCTTCCGCAAGCCACATTATCAGGCAAACAATCGCCCTACAGCCGTATGACATTCAAGTCCGCATAGAATGGACTCCTTACGTTGATTTGGCGGCATTCTGGAATCAGGCAGCCCACGAAGTTGCGCAGGAGGCTTGCTCTTTTCTCTCCTCCGAATACCCCGCAGTCACCCAGGCTTCCGACCTTCCTGAATTCTTAGACCCGAGCGAAAGTACCAGCATACCCCCCCCATCCGCATACACCAGTACAAGCACGAAAAGAAACTCCGACTCAAGCAACTTACGCCGAGGGATCATGTTTCCAATCAACCTTTTCTTACAAGAACCCAAGAAATATTTATTAACGAATTCTATGTATCATTTTCACCGGAAACAATGCGCAAATGGTACTACCCCCCCCTATCAACCGGAAATGTCCATACTGTCACCAAGCCGCCAAGACTGATTTGCACCTCCTGGTCTGGATCTGGTCCAAATTCTCTCGATACCGGAATTTCACTTTTCGAAACCCAGATCCCTAAACCCATTTCGATCCTCTCACATTAGATGAACACGCCATCAACCTTATCATTCAGTTCGGCACTAAGAGCGTTCTAGCGCGAGCTATATAGCGATGGCCTACACCAGTGAATAGACCATTCAATGGTGAACAACCCTCCTGTGAAAAAACTCATGCCGCCTCCCTATGACCACGACCTCATACGAACCCCTTTCATCAATGAATCCTCCCCTCCCAATTCCCACACGAGGCCTCGGGCCTTCCCTTTTTAACACGAAAGTGTTTTATTCCCGGATACACGAAGATTTCGCTGACGTCATATCTGTGACGGAAATGACGCCAGTACGAAGAAGCAAGGGGCCTGTAGGGTGCACCTTTGCACACACGGTCTTCTTGCGGGGAAGCAACCTTTACTACTAAAAAGTACGTTATAATTAGGGTTGTTCGTTTTCGGGTTTTACATTTTAACACGGAAGTGTTTCGTGCCAGTATACACCAAGGTATCACTGACGTGATATCCGTAACGGAAATGACGCCAGTACACCTCTGCCGAAGCTACCCGCCAGCAGAACGTCGCTCGCCAAACACACCCACAAGACAGCCGCCAACCCGCAAATCATGTTCAGCTGCAGATTTCGCTGTACATTTCACTTTCGTGTTTTACCGATTCGTATGACACAGGAACCAACCACAGTTTTTTGAATAAAAGATTTAACGACAACACCACCAAGAGACATGACACGGGATTGTAGCGGGGCCTCTAGCTCCGTATGACCGTATCACTACGAAAATGATACATAGAATTCGTTAATAAATATTTCTTGGGTTCTTGTAAGAAAAGGTTGATTGGAAACATGATCCCTCGGCGTAAGTTGCTTGAGTCGGAGTTTCTTTTCGTGCTTGTACTGGTGTATGCGGATGGGGGGGGTATGCTGGTACTTTCGCTCGGGTCTAAGAATTCAGGAAGGTCGGAAGCCTGGGTGACTGCGGGGTATTCGGAGGAGAGAAAAGAGCAAGAGAATGCTAACGTGCCATTTATGCGCTTATTACTATGTTTTAGTTATGCCCCCTATTACGTCACGTCTTCCCATATTAAGTCACTCTAGCAAGAAAATGAAAAACTTTTCAAAATTCCTTGTATTTTTTTCGGTTAGCTCAGTCAGTTATGGAAAGCTTGGTCTTAAAAATTGAATAAAGTTGTATTTTGTCATCATGCCCTCTTTAATGAAAAGGTCTAGTGTGAGCTGAACGTAGTACGATGCAATATTGCTGGTAATTTAAACTCTATTAAAAAGGGCTTCCTTACAGCACACCGCCATTCACTTATTTGTAGTCTGTGTCATCATCGCTCACGATGAATGAGAAACCCGAGCACTGCGATTATTTTAGGCAGCCAACAAGGCAGGCGTATTTTTCTTCGATCCATAAGGGTATTAAATTCTCGGAAAACAGCATGCCTTACGGCAACCCCACTTCGGTTTGTTTGAAGCCTCGGTATGCGGAGTTTTTATTTCCTCTGCTTCCTCACAGGACTGCGTAAGTGACTGTGCGTATGTTGGGGGGCGTGAGTTCGCGAGAGCCGAAAAAAAATTATTCAGAAGTAGTTCATGATGCACGGGAAAATCGGCGTCACGTACGTACGAAGCCATGCTTCTGAGACCTTGGAAAGCGCTAAGGGTAGCAGAGATAAATGTCACGAAATTCGTTAGAACAAACCAGAAAACACTTCACGTTTATTAGCATAATTTTACGAGACTCGAGGAACCCATTCTCCGTTTCACTGGCCAGGAAGCGATATCATATATTTGAGAGCGCGATTCGAATTTCTCGATATGCCTGCTTACATGGACCGTACCGGAAAACTGGGCGTCCTTTATCGGTTTTTCATGCCTGTCCCACGGAAGGGAATGGACACACCACTTTGTAGTTCAACATTTATCGCACCGCCACTGGCTGCACAGTTTCGCTGCACAAGGAAAAGAAGGTAGGGGTTCCCTCTCCCTTAGGAAACGACCCGACGCTATAGGGAAAGGAAGGTAGGTGTTCCCTTTCCCGTAGGAAACGACCCTCCGGTATAGGGAAAAAAGGTAGGCGTTCCCTCTCCCGTAGGAAACGACCCGACGCTATAGGGAAAAAGGTAGGTGTTCCCTCTCCCGTAGGAAATGACCCGCCGCTATAGGGGAAAGAAGGTAGGTGTTCCCTCTCCCGTAGGAAACGACCCGCCGCTATAGGGAAAAGAAGATAGGTGTTCCCTCTCCCGTAGGAAACGACCCGTCGCTATAGGGAAAAGAAGGTAGGTGTTCCCGGTACAGCAGGAAACGACCCGCCATGGTTTCTCAGTGGCTAAGGCGTTTTACTGTTTAGCCGAAAGACGCGGGTTCGATCCCGGCAGCGGTGGCTGCTTTTCTGATGGAGACGAAAAGCGGAAACGCTGTGTGTCGAGATTTAGGCGCACGTTAAAGATCCCCAGGTGGTCAAAATTAATCCGCAGCCCTCCACTACAGTGCGTTTCATCACCTGTGTAGCGTAAGCGCGTTAAACCTCATAATCAACACTTGAGTTCAAGTTAACGAGGCAGCGAGGTAGCTTTGAAGAAATAGATAACTTGAAAAAGGCAACGTCAACGTCAGATGTACCGCCAAGTGCTTCTCCAAATCACGTTTTAAGGGACTGTGTTCGATGATTGTGGATGCCAGCCGAAGCTTACATTTTTCTCATTCGTAGTCCTCCACTACGGCGCGCCTCATAGCCCGGGTGTAGCTTCGGCGCTTTAAAACGCCACAAATATTAAAATCCAAAAGAAAACGAGAAGTAGGTGTGATTAATTGATGGAATTTAGAGCTGTCGTGGGGTGAATTATGCTCGTGACAACTTACGACCCGTGGGAGGAGAGTGTGCGAAGGATCCTCCATTTTATATTACTTTTACAGATATTGCCTTTTTTTAAAACTTTGATAAGGTCAGAACATGTTCTGAAATGTGTTGCCCATGCGCAATTAGCTCCCCCTGTGGACTGCGCCACTTACAGTGACGCTGGCACAGCCCACCAATAAAATGGCCACTCAGTGAAAGAAATTGGAAAGGTCTATGTACAGTGAACTCCCGTTAAGACAAACTCGAAGGGACCATGGTAATTTGTTCGTCTTATCAGAAGTGCGTCTTATCAGAAGCCCTCCCGCCACAACACGCCCAGTTGCATGCAAATTTCTTGCTTCGGGACGGTGAATGAAGGATACTTACAATGGAGGTTTTGACAAAAAAAGTCATGTATTCGAGTGGTCAACTTGATAGAAGACGGTCTTCAAGTGCTGTTGCCGCGTTTTATCCAGTCCAAGCGGCGACGGAGAGCGTCCACCCGCTACCTCAAGCGACAACGTAGTAGAGACACAGGGGGAACTCCTCGCTTTCTCGGTGATGACGCGGTGGGACTCGCGACGCGAACCGACGCGAACTCGCATGCTCCCGCTGAAAAACGGCCTTGGTCAGGACAGCTGCTACGTTAGCGAACAGTTAGCCTCTGTTGTAACTTTCTTTTACTTTTTTATATCCTCCTTGTCTTGCGCCTCTCTCCTCCGGAGCAGAGCGGCCACAAAACGCACCCTCGCTCTTTTTTTTTTCCTTTGTTTTGCCACTGGCTCCGCGGGTTGAAAGGGGGGAGAAGTGGTAGCTTTATCTGCGTGTCTTATTTTCTCGCTCCTTCCCTTACTCCCGTAGCGTGAATTCGCTTCGCGCTGTGGTTTCCTTTACCTTTTCTTTCCCTGTGGTCGCGTGAACGCTCCGCCACACCCGCCAAGACTGCCATGTTCGCTACCCAGAACCGCCAGCAGTGGTGGTCACCCCGAAAGTTGTTCGTCTTAACCGAATAGGACGTGCAAGGCTGCTCATCTTAACCGTATTTTTTTTTTTTATTGGGTCTATGGCAAACCATACAAACGTTCTCACGTTGTTCGGTAATAAGCGAGAATTGGTCTTTACAGAGTTCATCTTAGCGGGAGTTCACTGTACATCCTTCCACATATGCAGGTGTGACGTGTTTTTTTTTTTTTTTTTAGTATTCTCAACTAAAACGTGTATTCACAGAAGTTAGGCTGATCGACTCGTACGGCGACGGTGTAGCGCCTGTTAAAACAAGAGCGCAGTGACGACCTGTTCCATAGTGTGGACACTAAACTCGGTTGTTTATGCATTGTCACCTTCACGCACATCGCATTATGCTTCTTTGGGCTTTCGCCACGAAATCTAGCCTCACTGGCTATTGTGTTATAGCGTCACCGCTGAGACCAAAAGAAAGCCTTCTTGTGGTGTCATCATAGCAAGACTACTTATTTGCAAGCCTTCCAAGCTTTCTCATTTATCAGGCTTCAAAAAACGCAGTGATCTGTATCCGGCCAATCACATTATGCGGAAAACTCCGGGGAGGAAAGCGATACGGTTGCTTTTCTTTCGATCTGGAAGGTCTTCGACCGCGCGGGGAATTCGGAGCAAGACGCCGGCATGGCGCGAATTTTTTCGCCCGCGCTTTTTGTTTTTTCCGCGCCTCGTTCCGGTTGTGCGGGCGCTGATTACGCAATTCTCGCGCGTGCAGATGAGATTCGCCCGACGAGGGGAACGTAAAACGAAAACTCGGGCGTATCGTTTCTTCGTCGGATTCGCGCAGAATCTCTATTTCCATAAACGCCGGTAAGCGGCTCCCATGCGAACCAAATGCGAGCGTGAACGTTTTACCTCCGCGCATATATGTATATACGCAGGGGCCGTCACCCGCGCGCCGCCCTACTTTAACGCGAAGTCTGGTCTTACTCGTCGATTTGAGACGAACGGCGCGAAGGAGGTAGTACGGCTGTAACGTAGGCTAATTTCATTCATGCTTACGCCCTGAAATTACGAATTGCCGCGATAAAAAGTTTGATCCCTTTCTCGTCATCCCCCGTTAAAGGACGATGATTCGATCCCGGCCGCGGTGGCTTCTCTTTCATAAAGCGAAATCGAGGTGGGGCAATTGCCGGCAGCTATGCAAGGCTAAGTCCGCCTCATTCAGCAATACTTACTACTACTACTACTACCCGTGTGTCTGGATTTCGGCGTACGTTAAGGATCCCCAAGGTAGTCAAAATTAATCCGGAGCCGTTCACTATGGCGTTCCTTGCACCTCAGGTGTAGCCCCGGCGCTTAAACACCCAAATGTGGATTTTTCGAATTTTATTTCCCGCTAAAGCGACCTGTCCGGAATTCACACAGACCGCTGCCAAACTACAACGCTCGGCACGAGAGAGAGACGCTTAAATAAACGTTTTGTGCGCATCCAGCTTTCCTTAACAGGATTTCTCCGCAAATGCGCGGGCGAGATGAAGGAAAACATACGGACGTGTTGAACATCTGTCGGTCTAAGCTGCCTGAAGACAAACAATGGAGATGCTGTTGCGCTGCTTCTAAGTGCGTGAGAGTGACCACGTTGAACAGAAGAAACATTTTCAGCGCGTTGCCTCAAATTCGACGCACTCAGCTCGTGCAATCATTTTGTACACAGTTCCAGGAACGGGGCGCGAGGAATGGTCTTTCCTGTAGGCTTCGCCGAATAGTTTAACAGCGTATACGGGCGAAACGGCAGAGCAGTGTGATGTCCTCCTTTTAAATGACAGTCTACCTTGGCTACCTAAACACAATACATTCTACCTGTCCGCCTGTCTGTCACTCGATTTAGCCGTGCCCGGCCAAGGCGAAAAAAAGCTTGGACACGAAATATATATAGACAGAATCATTCAAAACTGGTAAAGCTGCTGACAAGCCTAACACAAGCCCGCGTTATTTAGAGAACACGAAACCTCAGGCGTATTTCAGGCAAGACGTAAGTGCCTAACCGAAAGTTCCAGCCTTCTTTTAATTAAGGACGCATGTTGGACTCGCTCGTACTATAGCAAATTAAGAAAAAAACTCGTTCAAGATGTTTCGAAGTGAGGCAAGGTAAGGACAATCTCTAAAACAGAAGACGTCGGGGCGTGCTACTCCAGGCAGAGCAAGAAAACAAAAGATGCAGAAAAATATGGGCACTGTCCCAGCGTATGGCACGCTAACGTTGCGGATGCGGGAAAAACTAAAACTAAAACGTAACTAACTAACTAACCTTCACAGCATTCATTATGGAAGGGGAGAGAAGGGTGAGAGGAGGAGAAAGGAAAGGCAGGGACGTGGCAGAATACTATCGTCTTTCGAACATGCTTGAGGAAGGCGAGCAGATACGCTGCCAATTTTTTCTTAGCACACGTCTTCTTCGTATGCCTCAACGAGTCCACAACTCTGGTTCGGTGTTGCACGAATAAAACACAAAATTTGCCGAACAAATCAACGCCACGGAGTAGCAACGACGTTCAAAATAATCTAAGTCTAATTCTCCCCTCTTACGAAGCCTCGAAATTAAAATTGCCCAAGGATGGGTAGGAAAAGTTGGGCGACCAGCGTGCAAGAATTTCACGGTGGCGAACTTAATTAATTTTTCTGAAACTCGTGGAACATGGAGTGTAACCTCGTCTAAATGGTTCGCCGATTTTCTTCGAAGTTGAATAAAATATATTGGCCCCACTCGACGTCTCCAGACTGTGCATGAAGCGCAGCCACCAGGTGTCGTCACCAACGTTGTCATCCAATCAAGGGAGCGCATAATTTTTTAAATTAAAAACGCAGTCGTGACTGTTTCAAGATATCGTTTTATCTGTTTTTTTAATCGGAAGTTCTCCAATAATTGCTAAGAGTGCAAGCGCGAGCTAGTGAAGAAAAATGATTTTTTTGAAATTTCATCAATACATCGAAAAACGTGATTTTTAAAACGTGACCTTCCCGTCTTATTGGGAAACGGCGGAAATCTCACTTGATCTTCTTTTTTTTTTTAGTTCGCTTGTATGGAACCATTTTTCAATGCATGCCCTACACGAACTAACTTTGCGAGCTTCTTCTATAGAGTCATAATACCGACGGCGATAAATGGCTTCTTCGGCGCTCCTGACGGGAATCCCGCCAAACATATTGTTTTTTTTTTTGCGAGAGTTTGCCTTATGGCATAACAGTCATATATACAACATTACATTGGTTTCACGCAGAAACGTCAACAGAGACCGGTACTGAGGGCCCCATATCCACCGCTGTAGATCAGGGGGTCTCCCAGGATGGAGCCCTGTGCCCCGGAGGTGTTGCAGGCGAGAGGTTTGAAGGGCAGGGCAGGTCCATAGTAGGTGGCTCGTGTCGGCTTCAGACGCAGGGACCGTACAAAAGGGACAGGTGTCCGCAAACGGCGCGTGATAGCGGGCAGGCCAAGCGTGGGTCACTGCTGGGGATAATGCCACCCCAACTCGAAGCCTCCGCAGCAGGACCTCCTCCCAGCGAGCGAGCCCACTGGGGAGGTCGGTTCCACGCGGTGGAAGTAAAGCACGCGTGGCGCGGCGGAGGTTCTCCTTTTCCACCAGCAGTTCTTCTAGGGTGGACACCGGAAGAAGTGGCAGCGGCCTTTGTAGGTCTATACGGCGACAGGCGCGATCCGCCGCTATGTGGGCAGGAAGCATGTCCCGGCGAACCCACAATACACGCACAGGGCATGGGTATGTGTCCAGGATCGCGTGAATACGTGCCGACATGCTGGTTCTACTCGCAACGCGACGTAGATCACGTATTGCCGTCGTTGAGTCCGTGTAAATTTCCAGTTTCACACCGGTAGTTACTGTCGATGAGAGCGCTTGGAGACCATCCCGAATTGCAGTAAGTTCTGCCAACAGGCTTGGGAGAGGTCGGAGGGTCTCGTAGGCGCAGCACTGGTTTAAGGTTGGGTGAGAGGGACAAGCCAAGGCTGTGGTTACGAGGCAGTCGTGTGCCCCGGCGTCCACGAAAGCCTGTATGACTCGTGTCCGCGTCGCAGGCGCCCAGTGACGGACATGAAGGAGGGCTGCATCCGGAGGTTGATGAAGGCCAGAGGTTCGGACATGTAGCCTTGCCAGAGGCTTGTTGTCCGTCACCTGATGGTAGAGCCAGGGCGGTCTAGCCGCAGAAAAGGCTGGCATCGTATCAGGAACGTGGCCCATATACGCAGCGAGAGCCGCTGCCTCCGGTACATATCCACGCTTTAGCAGGCGAGCGGAACGACGCTAATGGATGATCTCATCTAGGGTGTTTAGCTGGGCTTCGGCGTGTAGCGGCGGGATTGGTGTTATGCGAGGGAGGCCAGTAATGGTGCGCATCGCGGCCCTGTTGATGGCCTCAAGCCGAGCTCAGTCCGCTTGCGTCATGTGCTGGAAACTGGGCCTGATACACAAGCCGTGGCTGTAGTACGGCGCGCACTAGGTGGACGGGCAACAGTCCAGCAGGCCCCGCCAGACTTCTGAGCGATGCGGCGAACGAGGTGGAGCATCTGTCCGGCTTTCTGCCGAGCAGATCGGAGCCACTGAGCTGCTGACCCTGATGCCGATATTTCTAGTCCTAGGACCCGAAGACGGTCAACCACGAGTATGTCGTTCCCATTCAGTTGCAGTGAAACGGGAGACACTGCAAGGAGGCGACGGCCCCAAGCGTTGGCCACGGGAAGTAAAGCAGTTTTCTCTTGCGAGAGAAAACATATTGTTACGATAGAAGCGGAAGAAGCGAAACTTGGAGAGAAGACGACGAAAACGAACTGACCGGCCGCGAGTGGTAAAGAGGAGGAAGACGTTGGTGCTGCACGCTACTCGCTCTGTGCTCCCCGCTCCCCGCCTACGAGTTCCCTGCACACTGGTCGCCCCATCTTTAATAAAGCCCATTTCATTCCCTACCTCTGAGTAGATCTGAGCTGTAGATAGAAGTACAAAAACTAGTACTTCGGTTCACAGACGTGTGCCTCAGATTGAATGCGCAGTGTTCGACGCTGTTTGCCGTCATCTGTGCTTTCGGTATTAGCCCGCATTCCTTCTCTGCTTTCCTTCCATCTGTCATGTGTCATTGCGTTCATTGACCTCCATGAAAACCTGTTAGCAGATTTGTCGTAACCCTACAAACCAACCGTGCCGTTTTAGTTCAGTGGAAATTCATTTGTTCATTTGTTCTTTTGCTCTAATTGCCCCAGCATGCTACCCTCCCCTCGCTATAGCGGTCTAGGTTTAACTGCACTTGCAACCATAGGTGGGTAATTGGGGTCTCCTTTATTTACTATAGCGCCTAATTGATGCGCCATACAGCTTTTTTCTTCCTCTGTTTTTACTTTTCCAACGATGGCCCCGACTACCGGAGGGGAGGAATGAGGCAGTAACTGTAGTGTGCTCAGTGGAAAGGCCTTGTAGGGCCGGTGTGCTTCAGTTCTCGGCCAGGATGTCTTGGCTCCTAAAGTGGCGTCTTTGACCCTCTGGACAGCCCACTGCTGTATGTCAGGTCCTCGCTAAGCAGCACGGTCTCCCACTGCTCCTTGTTAATAATAACTGTTGCTTTTAAATTGCTCACGTTTGTTCTTATATAGCAGGGCATTCGTCGAGTATGGGTGTCAAACTCGCAAGCTCGGGGCGGTGTTTACACTTGCCATAACGAAATTCTGGGTGGAAGTGCCTGTAGAGGCCTTGGTTTGGACGTGTTCTATTATGGAGACGTCTCCATGAAACTTCTTGTTTTTTGGTCGGCTGCAGGGTATTCGTCTTTCGCTTCTGTACTGAAGGAGCCCGTCCCAGTATCTGCATAGGCGAGCCTGTGCAGATTAAGTATGCATTGATGTAGTTAGTGGACAGGGTGTAGGGCGGGTTGCAGGATGTCTCTCGGTAGGTGAATGCTCGAGCAGCCTCGTTGGCCCCCGTTCGTTGCCCTTTAGCGCCGCGTGTGCGGGTGTCCATATTAAAGGGGTTCTGGTGTCTACGTTCTCGTCCCGATGGGCAAGGACTCTTTGTGCCGCGCTGAAGATCCCCCCCTTTGTGAAGTTGCGGATTGCGGGCTGGGGGTGGCTTACATTTTTTCCTCGCCCAACAAACCCAGCCCAAGCAAGGACCTTAGAAAAAAAATCATACTTGAGCCCCAAGCTCCACCTGGTTACATGCCACTGCGCAGTGTATTTGCAGTAGAGAATTTTTAAGCAACCCTCCCCAGCGATTGTGAGGAGTATCGTGAAACTATATGCCCCGACTTGCGGCAAAACGCACAATTATTCTTTAGTATTTAATTTTTAATTTACATTGGGTTGATTTTGTGTTCACGATTAGCATGACGATACGCTCGTTCAGCTGTCCGTTTGAACTCGTGAAACTGAAAGAACTGAGTAGTGACGAGCGTGTGTCTGCTATATCTGGCGCTTGACGTCATTGATCTGTCTATCAACGCCGCTCACTTGCTGTGCTTGCTTATTCCGCGATGACGTCAATGATCCGCCACTCTCGCTTTCCCTCCCTCATCGCGTTATGGCGTGCAGAGGTTATTTCTAGTTTTAGTTTGCCCTCCCCTGATCAGGCAAACCAATCCAATCAAATCCAATCCAATTACATTGAATTAATCGCAATTCAATCCTCTCCCCCTTCACCTCTGTCCTTTTTTCCCCTATCACCCCCCCCCCCCTCCCTCACACACTCTCACTCTGGCTTTTTCTCATCGCGCTTATCTTTCCTTTATGCCAGACGACGGCGAACAGCCGCGAACGAAAGCCGTCGAAGTACGCAAGAATCGTTTCATAATAACAAAAACCTTTAATACTGTGCACACTCGCCGTAATCCCTTTCGTCTGTAGTAATATGGCGTGTCCCGCAGCACGCCATATTAGACTTTGTTGCAATCGGCAAGGCCTTTCGATGCAGTTTTACCCGCAGTTTCTGCGGGCCTTACCACCAGGAACGGTTTAGCGAGACTCTGCTCATGTGGTATCAAAATGCGAAACAACGAAACGAGCGCGTACGCTCCTGCGAAAGCCGTTAATCGGCCAATCTCTCCCTGACGCCACCCCTCGCAACGCCGACGCGCGTGCTATGTGGAACGACGGCCCACTGTGCCGTAGAGTGGCCAAGGTCGTTCTTTGACTGCGCTCTTGGTGCGCGCCAAAGCTTTGCGTAACACATCTTTCCAGACGACGTTGCTGGCTTTCAGGTAGGTTATTTCCCGCGCCAACGAGGAAGTGAGCCTAACGTTGCGTGTAAATAAAGGAACGACGCTTCAGTCATAACTTGTATAATTTAATTGCACAGCGCTGAAGCAGTTCTAAAGTAGTTCCTATTTGCAAGGAATGCGATAAACTGGAACCTAGCGGTCATAGACCCACTTCGGTTTGAAGTGTTATAAAATACCATATTTGAGAAAATCCTGAGTGGTCATGTCACGAAGTATATACCAAAGTACAACACTATATAGGTCCCAGTCAGGATGGCTTTGCTCCGAAAAGATCTGCATCTACAGCAGTACTTGTTTTAAGCCAAATTTTCAACACTGCCCTTCACAACAACAATATAGCCGTAGTGGTATATTCAGACATAAAAAAGGAGTTCGACGCGGTTAATCATGCCCCATTATTGAGTAAACTACACAATTATGGTTTTAGGGGTAAGGCGCATGAATTGTTAACCAGTTATTTAACAGACCGAAGTCAATGCGTGACAATTTAGGGGCTGAATATCTGACGCACAAAAAGTAGTAACCGACGTACCCAAGGGCTTAGTCTTGGAGCCCATACTATTCTCCTTGTACATCAACGACTTTTCATCAATTTTGAAACATTCACTGGCAATAATGTACGCTGATGACACGTCTCTTATATTCACAGGCGAGACGGTCACTGAAATTCAACTTAAAATAAATCAAGATCTGGGATATGTGGTAGCGTGGTTCAACAAGCGTTATCTCTCCCTTAGTCCTTGATAAAAGGGAGAGTTCTCTACTCTGGAAAAAAGTAATTAGGTTGCAACTGGTAATCTGTTTCCTTAAAGAACAAACAACTTCACAATGTCCCTACGCCCAAGCATCTGCGTTATATCTCCGAGTCAGATATGCGCAGGAAGTCGCAAATTCAACACGTCTGTTCAAAGCTGGCCTATGGATGGCATATCTTACTAAAAGCGCCCGAATGTATTGATCTGGGCACACTGCAGATATTGTACTTCACTTTTGTACAAAGCCGCCTCAGTTATTGCCGGGAGTCCTGGGACAGTACGTACACGACATATCTGTAACCGGTTATAATGCTGCAGAAGCGTTCTCTAAGAATTTTTAACTTTTCAAATTGTACAGAACCAACCCGGCCTCTTTTCGAGTTAACCCGAATACTACCCGTAACCTTTGTGCACACGCAAAAAGATACGCAAATAATTCATAACATAGTACAGAATAGCGATCTGTTGCTGTTGAGTATATTTCCCCTAGAGGAAACACCAGAGCTGAAACCAATAACCAATTTAATTTCCCGGTTTGCCGTAATACCTACGGATAAAGATTGATTCAATTTAATAACACCCATATATAAGGACATATTAGCAAGAAGAAATGGACGTGGGCAGGGCATGTAATGCGAAGGCAATATAACCGTTGGTCATTAAGGGTAACAGAGTGGATCCCTAGAGAATGCAAGCGTGGCAAGGAGGCGGCAGAAAGTTAGATGGACAGATGAGATCAAGAAGTTTGCGGGGATAAATTGGTCGCAGTTAGCACAAGACCGGGATAATCGGAGATTAATGGGAGAGGCTTTTGCCCTGCAGTGGGCGTAGATAGGCTGGTGATGATGATATTTGGAATTGCAAGCCTAATAACGTGAAGAATAAAACTAACTTTTGCCTGGCTTTAAAACTACATTTACAAAGTTTTTATACATCATGATCATTGTGTTTTTTATTGGAATGTTACGAATATTATAATTGTGTTATGTTATTTGGTGATATGGTTTGTCACATGATATGTTATGTTGTTATGTTGTGTTAATATACTTTATGATGTGTTTATTTACCTCCTATTTTCCAATATATGTATTTGTTACTGCCTCTGCAAACGTAGCGTATTTTGCATTGAACCGGCTATTTGCCAATCGGCAATGGGTTCGAACACTGTATAGGATATTTCTGTACACAATATATGAATAAACTGAACTGCACTGAACTGAACTAATACATGCTTAGTCATCTTGAAGCAATTCTTCATCGCAGGGGTTTATGCCAAAGGGCTTCAGGGTTGCTGGCCATAAGCAGTTTTTTTTTTTTGAAGGTTATCCCTAGCGAGGACACGTGGGTGCCCAAGAGAGAGAAAGAGAGAGAGAGCTCTTAATTAGATGAAAGCAGAGAGGTTTGCCGGCATGTTCCCGCCTGCATGCTACTCTGCGGGGATGGGGAGAAGGGAGTAAAGGCCCTAAAAGAAGTAGGGCAGAAGAAAGAGGGGAAAAGAGATTAAAAGAAAAAGTGAACACGAAGCTTTGCGTGGTGACTTAAAAGTCCACACGATATCACACGTAAAGTTCTAAATTGTCTCTGCGAGGCCGATTCCGTGTAAATAGTCAAATAAAGCAACCAACACTTTTCTCTGGGACGATGGAGAGGGCCAGGGTCCAAGGAGACCTTTCAAAGATATAGATGCGTTGTTCAGGTAAAGCATATGCCGATACCTCATTGAAAGTTCACTTATGATGTATACTAAGCCTACCCAGCTTCTTGGTCAATATATTACGAGATCACGGGAGGTGTTATAGCGTACTGATGACTATGAGGTTAGGTTCACTGACCATCATGGTTGAAGTCGTAATAAGAATCCCAATAATCCTCATTCTGGTTTACTTTTGTTGAGATAGTTCTTCTGAAAATCTCAATTGGCGGAAGACATGATGGTCATTTCTGTTATCGCGCGAGCAATACGTGCGGCATATCGGAAAAAATGTTTGCAATGATCTGTGGAGCGTCAATCTGTCATCAGAGCGAACATCGAAGAGCACAAAACTAAGGAGTGGGCAGAGTGTCGGTCTACCACTTCGCAACATTCCATTACAGCTAAGGGTACCGCTCATCCGCGGTAAGTACTTCCGATACGCTGTATAAAGCTGATGGAATGCATTCTGTGTTAAAGTTTACACAAAACGTCTTCTCTGACGAACACGTCAGAGAAGAAAAAGATTCCAGAGGTGGATGGGAGGACCCGGGGAGAGGGGGCTTTCAGTACAAGCTAAACAAAGCGCTGTGCACACAAATCCCCAGCTTAGAAACGCTTTCGGTGTGAAGTCTTGCCGGTGCGTTGTATAGTAGTTTGTGTCGGAGTATGATAACTTGTCAGCAATTCCCACTTCGACTAAAGTATCGCCTCTTGGCTATAAACGAAAGAAAAATGAGACTACTGAAAATGAACCAGAGTGCGAAAATGAATACTAAATCAGAATGCACGTGCGCCATTTTTTCCTGGTTGTATCCAATTTCGTCTATGACACCCAATATTAGATTTTTTTTTCAAAAAACAGGCAAATAAATGAAGTTAACCGGATGACTTCTTCATTGTGGTTGTTGTTGCTGCTGCCCCGTCGTCGTCGTGGTTGTTGTTGTTGTTGTTGTTGTTGTTGTCGTCGTCGTCGTCGTCGACGTCGTCGACGTCGTCACCATTGTTGTTACAATTGTTAGCATTTTCGTTATCGTTTGTTTTCCCGGTTTTCTTACTGCAATTTCTGGTTGGGACCACCGAGTTCCCATTTCCGCATAATCCAAAAACAACACGGCAAAAACGCAGCCGATTATGGCGGCATTACGCTGGCGCGAAAACTAGTGATAACGACCAGAAATCCCTCCAGAGGCACTTTCCGCGCCACACAAAATAAGGCCACGCCCGTGCTCTCTACTACGAAATCTCCGCGTTGCTGATCCGGGACAAGGTCCGATGCGGTGTACCGGCACACGCAACAAAGTAGGACTGGTCACTGCTTCCCCGCCTAGTTAAACATCAACCCTTCAAGGCCAAGCGCCTGTGCCGTACCAGCAGCCACGCCGCGGGTTGCAGATGCAGGACTAGAACAGGGTCGTTCCAATCGGCGGCGTTTTTCGCCTCTTTATTGTATGCACGGCCTGCTTGGCTGCTCTTCGGCGTGAATCGTTGCGCTTTCGCCGGTTCCGTTGCTCTTTATCGCCCTTCCATCGCGGCGCAGCACTCGGTAAGCTTGAGTAAGCCAGGGTAGTGCCAAGCGTTCGCGGGAATCCAGAAAGATTACATGAAACTTTGAAGATGATGGGATGGAAAAACACAAGAAAAACGTTGGGAACACTCTGAGGCGGCTATTTTGTTCTAAATTGTCGTGTGTGTGCGTGTGTGTATGTATATGTGGTGAGCGCTGTTTTGACACTGATTGCTTGAGTGGCCATTCCCTCCATTGCTTCCAGGCAGCTCTATCATCAGCAACGTCTCACCCACGCATCGCTCGCTGTCATCATCGCATCCCTTGCCTCGCGCGATCATCATCGTCATCCGAGTTCGTTGGTTCTGTCGGCTGTTTGGTTAAGCAAGTTTCTAAATTGCGTCGTGGTCGTAGTACGGTAACAGCATATCGGATTTTGCAAATGTTGAAAGAAATGTTGCAGAGGACCTTTAAGAAAACCGCAGAAGCAGCAAACTTGAGAACGGAAAAGATATCGGCTGCGGTGCGCAGGTCACTGAGGTACATTCTGTGCCGTATAATTACAGCTTTGCCAGTGCCTCCAGTATGGAAGGTAAGAATTAAGACATTCATGAGCACTGCTGCAGGGCCTTTTTAAATTTCTTGTCGTCTTCGTAAGTGACATGACGATCAAGCCTTGCGCATTCGCGGAAACGTTTCGGCCTTCAGCGCACCTGATTTTCGTAGTCGTGTTCGAGGTGATCGAAAACCTGCCAAACGTGTTTGCATTTCAAAGCAAAAAAAAAAAAAAGACACAGCCCTCTCTAATATTCTTTCTTATTCGTGGCGGAGGTTCCTGCTATAGGAAGCTGCGTTCCCCCGGCCTGTTTCATTCATCACTCCTTTTACGGCGTCACATTTCTTCGATCTTTATGCACAGTTGTCGAGGAAGTCAGGTTCCGTGGCAGGGGGGAGGGGAAGCAGGGAGGCTTTACAATGCGGCAGTGCAGGCGCATAACAAAGCTGACCAGCGCCACCATGCAAAACGTATGTAGACTAGAACACTTGCCAAGAAAGAACAAGCGCGGCTCCAGGAGTGCTTTCTTCGTGGTCCCACTTCCGCGAGAGGCTGGTGGACGTTAATCGCTGACGGGCTTTCAGCGATAACAACGCCGGTGCGGCGGCGGCCTCAGTGGGCGAGTAGTACAGCGCCGATCGGGCGGGACAAAGCGGACCATTCAACGCGAATGACCCGAACGCGCTCGTCGAGCCGCTTGTCCTGGGAATGCAAATGAGGCTGCCGTGTACTACGCCCCTCCTTCGCTAGCTGTTGTAGCCGTGTCATGACTGCTTGATAGCGAGTGATAGTTTCCTGACATGAATTACGCGTGCGATGATACCTTCAAGTGATAAGGTTGACAGCCTTTCTCGTTAGTACTGTTTCCTACGTATTGCCTTCTGGTGGCCGTTTTATTGCTGCTAGGTGAGGCTTGAGCGCGTGCTTTCTTCGGTTGGGAACACTGTTCAGGGAAATTGCGGTGCCATTATCGATGGCTCTTAAGTTCAGTCACAATGTCCCAGTTCTGGACTACAGTGGCGTGGCCAATGAGTGTATGATTTAAATGGCCCACATATACACGCAGCCCTTCTGTACCTAAACAATTCTCAAAAATACTTTGTTAGTGCCTTTAACAAGCCGAACAAACTGCGTATGCGAGCCACAGTCCACGTCCATAAAGCTTTAGGCTGTTCAAAATAATGATAAGGTCGGTGGTATATTTCAAAAGAACAGCAAAGTGTATTTCATTGGTTTATGATTCGGAGCATGGCTAGGGAATATACTTTTCTCGCCTAGTGTAGGGCATGCATTACACACGGCATAACCACCGATGTCTCCGCCGCAGCTTCAGCAATAATCAGACCTCATTTGTAGCCATGACTGTTGCACTTCGTAGCTGCACGCAGTGACCAACAGTGATGAGCACGGAAGGGCTCGGCAGTCAAAATGGTGGCAGGGTGTCCACAGATTTCATTCTTTTTGCATACACTACGGCAGAACTGTATCCCGTTTTTCACAACTACTCGAAAATATAGAGAACAATGCGGCTGATTTAGCAACTTATTTCAGCCCTTCCAACTTCGCAAAGCCCTTGTTACGTCTTCTTTATATTTGATACTCGCTGGTACATAATAATTGACCTATGGACCAGCTGCCAAAAAATACAGCAGGCGACTGGTTTATCTGAAGAAGGCAATAACTGGGAACCCACTGTCCAACTCCCCGTGAAGGCATTAAGCGTGCTGCGGACGCCGGTGCTGCACTGTGTGATGCTTTTTAGTGCCTTGAAAATGCTGAGCCCAACATATTGATTCGAGTCCGAGCGGGTGAGCTCCTCAAACAAGTGTCAGTATATAGCGCCCTTGGCCACGCCAAACCAACGTCCTGCCCTGCAGCATGGACGATGCTTAAGAAAGTGAGTCCATTATCGTCCTTCTCTGCGTGCACTCGCATTGGCAATATGTGCGCCTATATTGCAAAAAAAAACTCGTGGATGGCGGCTGAGGTGAGATAGGACGATTTCTGAAGTTTTGAGCCACTTCACGTCAATAACCCGAACGGGAGGCATTGAAACCGCGGCACATTTGTTCCGATCGTACGCTCAATTCAGAAAACACCGCCACGTTTGCTTGCCTCATAAACGAGCTTGTCGAGTGAATCTATCGGGATCGACTGAATTCGCCTCGTAGTTTCTTGACACGACCCCAGTAGCGTTTACGTCAGGGGTTGAAGCAGATGAAACAACTTAACTGAAGCACGAAAACTAAGCTACAACGCGCTGTGAGCTCAATTTATCGCAGTGAGGTAACCTGCAAGGCACCAAGTGCAAGGAAGGGAGAACGGGTGTAACTATAAGCCTCTCAAACTGCCCCCAAACGAAAGGCTGAAAAAATTTAGTACAACTGTTAGGTTGCAGCAGTTTGGTAGCAAAATGATCACTTAAAAAGAACATAACAAGAATATAACAGTGTTATGCAGCAGTGCCGCACCCAAAGCTCAACACCGTTCTGGCGCGCCGTGCTCCCAAAGAATTAGCGGCCCAGGTCGAGTGGGCCACGCAATCGGAGGTCGAGCGCCGACATCCGTGCCGTCCCCGGCTTTGCCGATCCCAACCAGAGCGTATAACCGGAGGAGAGAACCTGACCACCGTGGCGCACCTTTTATGCGGACGACGCGAAAACGAAACCGGCCGCCGCTGCAAACAAGACGGCCATTACACGTTACGTCGTTTCTGCTGTAAGCGGGAGGCCCCTTCCGCTTGGCGGGACACTAATGCCGCGCGACCTCCCGGTGTCTTTCGGTCACGGTGAAAGGGAGGCCCTGCGCGCCGAAACAAAAACAGAACGCCGCGGCGGACCAACGGCGACCTCCCTCGCGTGCGCTTTCATTGCTCCGGGAGAGGTCGGTGTCGGCCGGCGAGCTTCCTTCGCCTTCAGTGGACTGGTCCTCACCTCTCTGTTACGAACAAGTCTGGCGGCCTCCCCTGCGCATGCGTGGTCGAAACTTGGTGATTGGGTGGGTAAAGGGACCATGAAAACATGTACAGCTTCGTCCAGTTTGAAAGAACTGGACGAAGAACTCGCTCAGCTCCCCTCCAGCCACGAAGGCCGTTTTTCTAATAAATAAAAAAGGAATGTTACCGAATTTCAAATTTCGCGCCACAGTGACGTAATATGGCAGCAGGTAGTTATCAATGCGTTAACTGTAGGTTAGCACTCAAGTGATACGATCAAACGGAACTGAAGTCCTCACTGCGACTGCCCAGTCATGTTCCTTGGCGGTGGCTTAGGAGGGCGACTGCCAATCGCACAAGCGAAATTCTGTGACGTCATAGAAATGTCGCCGGGAAGTATCTGGGGGGCCGCATGACCTCATATTTTCTTTAATGTCTAGATAATTTATTTGAAGCATGCGATAAAATTGGTATCAATAGTATAAGGAAGAAAGCAGTCATTTTCAATGACCAAAAACTTATGTTTTGTCTCAATGGCTCGTTCAATTCCCTTGGCTTGCGACGTCGAAACTTTGTGATCAAATGGTTGCGCCTCCTAACAATGACGTTTCTTCACGCGAGTAGCGTGCGTTTACGCAATCAGCTTGTTGCTACGCGTCTTAAAGCCTGCATTTATCTCGCGAGTGAAATGTCCACTCGGCGATTCATTTGCTCCGGCCGCCCCGTTTCGAGGTCGCTGCACGGCGCGTAGCAGGCTTCGGAAATGCGTCGAATGGACCGCGCGCCTCCAGCAGCCTCCTAGGGACAATAGAAATTAAAAAAAAAATGATAACAGTTGAGCTTGGGGGAGCGCGATTGTTAGCGGTGAAGAAACCCCACGCACGAAGAAGCAACAAAAAACAAACTAAAGGCAATTTCATCGCCCAGGTGCTGTCATTATCCGCTCGCGGCGATTTTTTGCGCACTCTCGCTGACTCCCCCGTGTGCGCAACGCGCGGTGTTCTTGCAAGCGGGGTCCTTATACGTGCCACATTGTAATTCGCGGCCACCAGCCTGTGCCTCGGCACGCTTCAAGATTGATGCAGCTTAATGCAGAGGCTACGGCGCGTTCACGATACGTACTGGCTATAGCTTGTGTGTGGCCATCGGAGTTGTGGGATAATCACGGAGTACTTGAAAACGCACGAAAAACAACACACGTGCAATATCAGACTACGAAAAGGGCCAAATGTAAAGTAAGCCCATGAGTTACACTTGGGGATGGAGAAATCGTAAAACGCGCCAGAATTGTGAAAGTTTTTTCGCAGCTGCTAGAGGTAGCTATTGCCCGGGAAAAGGGAGAATGACCTATACAAAGCCTGCTGGGCACCTGGTGTCGCAAAAAATGAGAGAAGAAAGTATGGGGCTGTGTTTAGAACTGATGGTGGAACACCTTCTTTCACGAGTGCTTCGGAGCTTTACAACGGCACCAGCCGCGTGAATAACGAGCGCATTCTCCCGAACGTGATATCGAACGTAAAACAAGATTGTACTTTCAACACTAACTGTGTGAAAAGCTCGGTAAGGCACTCAAGAACTGTAAGAAAAGATTGTCGGGAAATAATAGTGTGTCTGGGAATGTTGTGCATTGACGTTGAAATCAAACTAATTTACGGAGGGTTCGCAGATAATCAAAGCCGAAAAACGCGCTATCGATCGGTAGTGCACACACTCCAAGCTGCCATTTTATATTTTTAGGGGGTGAAAGATTATAATGATGGGAATTAGTTACGCTTAACGCCACTATGCTCATACTAAAATGAAACTGGCTTTTCACTAAGCCATCTTCTTAACGAATCCAGGGTGTCATCAATTTTGAATTCGCTCGCTCGGGTGCGACGAACAGCTGATGGCTCGCAAATGACAAAGAACTACCCTCATTCAAGTGAGCGCGCGAATCGGAACATTATGAACCATCACGGAAACGACGCAATTTGGCGTCTTGCAGCTGCCTTGTGACAAGGAACGATTTAAATCGACAAAATAAGGTGCGCGGTGCGACTTGTAACTTTTTACTGGCAATGGTTTCAGTTAACATCCGATTAACTCAGCCGCTTAAAACATAGATTTTCTCATCAAAGCTTTCGTGTGGGCGACTCATTTCTAGTGTTTTAACTAAACGCTTGCTGCACTGAGGTTTATACGGTCATATGGAACCTCAGTCATATGGGACCGGCACGGTGTAACCAACATTTCGAAACTGGAGAACGGTCAAAGAAAGGCTGCAAGATTTATTTTTAATTCCTACAGTAGACGCGCGTCCCCTACAGCGCTTTTGCAAACCGCGAATTTAGAAAGTCTCGCACTTAGACGCTACCATGAAAGATTAAAAACATGTTATTTGCTTTATCACCAGAAATTTTGAATCGACACCAGCGCATACATCACCCCGTTCATTCATCGGCAGACACGTTCGCACCACCCAAATAAAGTCAGCCATTACGCATGTAGAACTAACTCTGACCAAAGTTCTTTTTTTTTTTCCCCGAACAACACGTGAATGGAACCTGTTGTCTGCACATGTTGTACAATGCCCGGATGTTTCATCATTTATGCGTGAGCTCCGGAACCCACCACAATGAACTTGATTTCTGCTTGAATGATGTGTTTTTTTTTTTCTTTGTTGTGCTGTTTCCTTTCGTTGTATCGCCCACTCCTGTTTAAGGCCTTGCCCCAAGGCTTGCAGTACCCCTTTAAATAAATAAATAAATAAATAAATAAATAAATAAATAACTAAATAAATAAATAAATAAATAAATAAATAAATAAATAAATAAATAAATACCTCTTAGCGGAATAAAAGATGAAAGGGTACAAAAGCAGTGCTCCGCAAACCAGAGGTATGAAAACGAAAGGAGACACTTATTATTACGAATGCCACAGTGACACCCGAACCGAATTGACCAAGCTTTAGCGAATCAAGCACGATAAATCTGATAAAAATGCAATGTTTGGTGGTGTATATAGAGGCATAATTTATACGCGTGGGACACACCCAGTTCGATGAATAAAGGTATCAAGAGCAGAAAATGTCAGTATCTGTAAACAAAACAAGTCGAGCCAAGAAAGCGAATTTCAAAACCGCCGCATTGAGCCGTCTTACTAAAGAAGTAACCAAAAATTAATTGTCAGCGCTCCGTAATGCGTGGATACCCTAAATTGTTCGAAGCCTTATTAGAGCAAGCGTAACAACAGTTCGCTGCGATGAAGCCACACCTAGAATTCGAGAATATGGAGCAACGTGAGGTCAGCCGCTGTCCAGATGATTGATTACCCATTTCAGTGTGATTGGATCACCAGGAATTCCAGTTCAGCCTCGCGAGTTCGTAATGGGTGAGCTTGAGGTCAGGCCTAGATGCGAACTGCTAAGTGAGAGGGAAATCGCCAAAGTGGATATAGCCATACATGGCGAGTTTAACGTTAGGAGGAGAAGGGAGGGACGTGAACCTGGCTATAGCATAGTTTACTATCCTGCACGTGGTAAAAGAAAAAATCGGAAAAACAATACAGAAAAATACTGAAAAAATGTCGCTGAAAGGTAGAAGCAACCGAGCGTAGGTGTGCCCAACGTTAGGCACTAGACGTTTGAATTCAGTGTCACTAACTCTGGCTATGTGGTCGCAGATAACCGGGGTTGCTTGTTTTCGCGGGGGAATTGATGTTCTAAGTTTCAGCACTCCCTACAAAGCTTTGTTATGAGTTAGGCGGCTCATTTTTACGATTTTTTTGACATACCACGCGTCGTGTTCTTTGTGGGACTCTCTCTCTCTCTCTATCTCTCTCTCTCTCTCTCTCTCTCTCTTCTCTCTCTCTCTCTCTCTCTCTCTCTCTCTCTCTCTCTCTCTCTCTCTCTCTCTCTCTCTCTATCTGCTCTCTCTCAGTATCTTATGAGAGTGAGTGTGAGATGAATGTAGAAGCTGTGCATCAAACTTATTGTGTACCCGCAGTTGTGTTGTGTGCCTGCATTTCACGTCAGCGTATTGCTTTCATCCTTCCGTCATTCTTTATCTTATCACACTCATATTGTTTATCTTATTATGCATATTCAAGACACATCAAGAAGGCACAATAACGTACAGCGTTCCGCTGTGACAGCGCACCACTGAC
Source organism: Haemaphysalis longicornis (assembly GCA_013339765.2). Classification (NCBI taxonomy): domain Eukaryota; kingdom Metazoa; phylum Arthropoda; class Arachnida; order Ixodida; family Ixodidae; genus Haemaphysalis; species Haemaphysalis longicornis. Next base: position 43,325,945 of record CM023453.1, read on the forward strand.
CCCACTCTTGCTACTGGGGCAACTTTTATCGCCGAGAGCTTCATGCACCCGCACCGACAGTCTTCAGGGTATGGGAAAACACGGGCAAGCGTAAAATTGAAAGCCGTTTCACAGAGCGAGTGGAGGTGCTCGAGCGGGGGGGAAGCGCCTGTCGATCGTCCACGGCAGCAGCGTGCTTCGAACTAACGTTGCTTCGAACGCTCCCTCCTGACGCGCCACGCACCGGTTATCTTGGCTGTTGCCTAGCAACTCGTCTTCATACTCTGTGGGTATACGAAACACTGTAGGAGGCTTGAACCTCCGTCATGTGCATTTTTCTGTGTCACGCACGCTTGACTGACAAGCTTCATAAGCCTCGACACGAATCTTGAAGTGTGAATGCTCTCACGCGCAAAAAAAAAAAAAAAAAAAATCACGACCAGCCCACCAAAAGTGAAGCAGAAAGGCAGTTTTCACAGGCATTCCTGCTGGCGAGTGATACAGTATCTAACTTTTCTCTCGTCTTTACTCTGTGTGGTGAGTTTTCAACTTCCCCTGTTGCTTACATTTACTTTCTGTAGCGGACGTAAAACAGACGTGTGATTGGCCTTCTTGGTGCAGTCTTCTATCGAGTTAAGCCTAAACGTAGCATAGCTCAGCCCCTCCCACCAACTCTAAGAGAAAAAAAAAGCGGAGGAACGAACTCTGTCTTCATTGCTAACCAAACCGCAGAACCCCAAATGTACGGCCACCGAGTTTCGTAGTAATATAATAATGCTTACTCGAAAATAATAGAACAAGACCAGGTCTGCTGTCAAGAGCGATACCGGCGCCTGCCGTGTACACTCTCAGTGCGAATGGGATTGGAAAGAAGCCAGATGCGGCGCTGGCTTTCTCGGCACGGATCGGACGCAAAGCAGGCCGGTACACCTCCAACAGAACAAGTACCTCCGGTAAAACCACGACGCAGCAACCACGTAGCTCATTGGCTCCAGTGCCTGCACCGGGAAGATCTGCAGCGGTCATCAATAACCGCAAGTGCAAAAAAGAGGGTGCAGTGAAATGGAAGCGGGGAAATAGGGGAAGACGAGGGAGGAGTAGCTTTCAATGGGGAAGCTTGGAAAAAGAAGCGGGCCAGCGAGACAAACTGCAGAGGAACGAGGCGCAAATGGAGGGCGCAACAGACTGATATACGCGAACGCGCAGCGTCGCTTCGCTATTGAAACTGCGGCACGCTGGTGGATGGAGCGTTGCGGCGAGCAAAAATTGCTCCCTAATCCCGTGGTTCTCACGCATGAAGGATGCGGTGGGCTTTTCTGCTTTGATGTAAGCGGCTGTGGTGGCTGTCCCTCAGGTGATTGGGGCCCGGGAATCGAAATGATGATGGCCTCGGAGTTGGGAATAAGGGCGAGCGAGCTTCGGATATCGCCTCTTTCTGCACGAATAGGCGTGCGGTCTTCCTTGAAAAGAAGCGCTCTGAATGGCCGTTCACCCAGAAGTTCGGCGCCTACTTATTGCGACGATGGGCGCGCTGGCTGGGTCTCTGACAAGTTCTGCCGATGCCCCATGCATGAAAAAAAAAAAACTGCCCGGATTAATTTCTACTGCTTGGCTATCCTGAAGATTATTGCGGCGGGGTCTGCGGGGAGTGATTGCTTCAAACGGCACTATTTGTTTTGCTTTAGCTGGGAGCAATAGAAAACGATGAACACAGCACGCCTTTATCACCTATCTCTCTTCTCCCAATGGACCTCTGTGTTGCATTTATACCAAGTAGTGAACCTAGGAAGAACAAGTATCCACGGTTAAAAACGCCGAGAAAGCGTCAATTTGCTTTTCTTGGCTAATCTACTCTTCAGTGTTCTTCACACGCACGCAAAATGAACCGCTACACAATTTCGTTGCATAAACTCGTCTCCCTCCCCTTCCTCTCCTTCCCTGCTTGTTTACGTGAGCTTACCAGGTAAATATTTGTTGTTTCCGTTTGTTTTTGTTGCCTACGCTGCAGTGACACAGACTCTGATGGAGCGGTTGTATGGAATGGGGAACTGGGTGGTTAAATACAGGTACGGAGCTGGAGCTGTTTGCGAGGAAACTTCCAAAGTTAACTCCGAACTCTTTCTCGCGGCGCAGAAGCGGTGTTGTCAAACAATGTGTCGGGCGAAGCGTCCACACAAGGGAAATACGCAAATAAATTCCGACTCCCGTTGCGCTTATCTAGAAGGGTTGCTGCGGTACACAAGTGCCGCGCGCCCATCTTTGTTATTACTGGAAGGCGTTCCCTCCCAGCACTATCCCGTCTTCTTCCAAACTGACCTGACCGTACAAAAGTGGAAAACCACGACTTAAAGAATACGGTGTCTCTCCTTCCCCTTTTTTGCGTGAACCGAATGAGTCGCGAAACATATCATTCTGCTGTGTTGGATAATAACAGAGTGATTCCCCGCTTCCGCAAATGAACTTGGAAATAGTAGAACCTCGATAAACGGAAATCACTTAAACAGAATTGCCGCCTAAACAGAACAGTACCCTGTAAATTGGTTGGTTTTGTATTTAGATAACGTAAAGAAACTCTCGGTAATCGGAACTAAAATTTCCGTGTCACCGTGTAAACGGAACCGAAAATGGAACTTCTTGTGAAACCCATTGGCATGAGAACCAGCTTTTTACGGTTCCGGCTGTTTCGCGTTATTTTTTTTTTTTCTTACTCCATGTTTTTTTAGCCCCGTTGGACTCGTATGCCTCGTCTCGTTAGTGGTCAGCCGTGTTAGAGCAACGAATGCAAGATCGCAGTTCTTGTTCCAGTCGTTCGGTCTCGACTCAAGACGCCGAGATTACAGGGCTCAGCTCCTGCCGCCTCGTGTATGTCATCGTGGTGCTATTCGCGCTTCCTTATCACGTTGCCGTCTTCTAAATTAAGTGGCTCGTAAGCACTCGCGAAGTTGAGGCCTCTAGGCTCCGTGAAGATGCAGTTGCAAGGACTCAAACAAAAATAATTGATGCATTTTGTAATGCACAGCGACTCATTGTTGCCAAATCAACTTTGTGAATGCTGTGCCTAAACTTCTTCCAGTTTTCTTGCTTTCTGAAAAACTATCAGCTACTTTCACCTTCTAGAGCTCAGAGTTCCATGAAATGGTATTAAGAGTGTGCACGCACATGAATTTGCACTTTCACACATCTATCTCAGCAAACGGAACTTCTGTTAAACGGAACTAATTCTTTAGGTCCCTTGAAGATAGTTTATCGAGAGTGTACTGTATATATTTACTTTAAAGAAAACTGTGGCTCGCAGCCGTACAGGCGTCGTAATAAAGCCTTTCGTAACCGTTTAAGCCGGAGCGACGTGATCCAGATAAGAAGTCTTACGTCCCAGAGGGGTCGGCGCACGTCGTCACGCCCTTGAGGAGTCGAATTCGAACGTTCCAGACACCGAAAGCGACAGCTACTCGACGCTATCTCGCCCTTTCATACATGGAGGCGGGAGTTACGTTGACCGCAGCTGCGTCTAGCGAAGAATTTTTCTTCGAACACTTGACGTACACGGCGCCCGCCTCGTCTTTTCAGCGTTGTAGGAACGTCTCAGCGGTACGAATACAAGTGAATGTTTATTAACAGCGCTTAACTTCGTTGCATTGCGGTCTTTTTCAGGCATGAAGGCATAAACGCAAGGTATTTTTCCACCGAGAGTAATGAGAGGAGGAAGCAGATTTTAAAGTTGCTTATCTGAAGGGGATTTACATGCTGTGCTGACAGTACCTTATGGCGAAGCCACACCCATTCATACGACATGAAATCTATACCGAGTATACTCAAAAATTGCTTATTCGACGCGTGCATGTTAGAAACATTTAGTCCACGATGTAGACATCGAGAAAGTGGGGAGATTGGGGTTGGATGGAGAATATCAAGAAATTGTTCAGAACTGGCGCAAAAAACGCGCCCGTCCGCTGTGACCAAGCTAAACAGGAGGTACAGGTTAAAGGTAGTGCAGGCCTATACAGGGTGTTACGACGATAATTGGAACACATTAAAATTTTTTCCTGAGCGAGCCGCCGCTCTTTTCGCGCTCAAACTTCACACGAAGGTCGCATTTTGTGGTCTATTTTGTTTAATACCGGGAACAACGATGGTACTTACCTGTGTATTCTGAAAATAAATAAGAGTGATTTTCGCCAATGGGAAAATGGCGGCTGATTTGGACGTGCGAACCAGCGCTAGTTGATGTTGGAACGACGGAACAACCTGGGGTATGCAGAGCGAAACGCACGTTTGGGATTCACGGTAGAAAGGAGTCAAATGGTGCAGCAGACGATCAGAAAATGCACCTAGGAATGAGCTAGCAGACGATCAGAAAACCCGGTTTTCGGGCTCACACGTCCGAATCAGCCGCCCTTTTCCCATAGGCGAAAATCGCTTTTATTTATTTTCAGGAGAAACAGGTTACTACCGTCGTTGTCCCTGGTGTCAAACAAAATAGACCACAAAATGCGACCTTCGTGTGAAGTTTGAGCGCGAACAGAGCGGCGGTTCGCTCAGGAAAAATTTTTTAAAGTGTTCCAATTATCCTCGCAACACCCTGTATATGAACCGACGTCTCTAAACGAGGATAAGCTTTTAGAATTTTCTACAGGAATGTCGCATCAGCTATCAATACGGTAAGAACTCAGGGGTTCATGGGAGATTTGAACGCAAAAATGGGGAGTACCGGATAGGTTACGGAGGAATCTTAAACTCTGGCTTAGATAGTAGGATTATCCGAGGGGAGACACTGGCTGGGTTTGCGGAGAGAAATAACTCGAGGATACTGTGTATGTGACGGGAAAAGCGCCAATGATAAAACGAAGAACGAAAAATTGACTTCATTTGAAGTGCCAGTCCCATCATTGTGCAGGATGTTGAGGTGCTAGGCGAGGCCAACGGAAGTGATTACATCATTCTAACAAGCAGAATAAGGCTAGATATGAACAAAAAATTCAGAGTGGCACTTAAGACATTTAGGCGTGGGAATGCGAAAGAGGTTTTATTACTAGCGACGATACTATATGTCTTATAGAAGGTCCGTCGTGGTTACATCATCTTCCTTTGCGACAACGCTTTCGTCACAAGAGGTGATGTATGTCTAACGTGTAATCCTCGCGTCGTAACTGTGGCGGTGGTGTCGGTTGATGGTGCTTTTAGAAGCAGCGAGCGCCTGCCTCCTTGCTCGCAGTGCGGCATTTTTGTGTGCGTTGCGTCTTCACCTAAGGCGTACTTGCGTGGCGACAACGTTTCAATGTTGCCGCCGAGGCAAACGCTTTAGAGTCCATCGCAGTGGACACATCACCCACAACCGAAATGTGCCCAGTCTTCCGGTTGTATTGTATCGTTACCATCGCAATATACCTTTTCCCATTGCTTCGTTTTTTTTCTGGTTTGTTACTGTGGTTGAGAGGTTTTCCAATCTCCCTCGTTAGCCCTACATATACACTTTGAGAAAATGTTAAACACGTTTTTTACTTTTGAAATTAGCATGCTTAAAGGGACCCTGCAACCCTTTCGATAAGCGCTTTCCTCTCTCCTTCGTGTCTGGAACCACTGCGAAAGCTATAGTTATCGCCAGCACGGAGCGGCACTGCGTGATTTGCTCGTCGCACCAGATACGCCTTCCATTTCTGATTTGTTTTTGTGGCTTTTTTTTTAGTTGATATTCAAATGCGTTCACTCCTGCAACTGAAGGAAAACCGGCCAACAGCCGCCACATGGCCTTAGTGACGTAATTCGAGCCGTCGAAGAACGTCAAGACCGGGAAAGAGAAAAAACTTTTCAGCGAGTTTACAAGTTATCTGATGGGCATGTTGCAGTAATTTTTGGCTGAGAGTACTTTCCGACCTCCTAATCTAAGTACTGGGTAGTGTTGGGTGACTGCGTTCTGCAAGCATTTAAGATTTAAAAAAAAAAAGATGAAAAAAGTGTTGCAGGGTCTCTTTAAATTACTCCCGTATGCCTCCAATGGTGTGATTGTGTCATTCCATTACCGTCGTAACGATCCTTTTTTTTTCTTTGAGTCGTTTTCGTCTTCTCTCTTGTTTTCTTCACCTTCACCCTGGTTAGTCCCACACAATCGCTATTAGCGTAAACGTGTTTTGTTTCTTATGTAATTAGCCTGTTTAAATAAATCCTGTAAGCCTCAGTACGTGTCTCTCACAAACATTTCCAAATGGAAGGCCACAACTCATTCCCTACGTCAACATTTAGTTAGCTAGAGCCAGGGAGCGACCGTGGCGTAGAGGATGCGGGTGGACTCCATTACGCAGGCCGCGGTTTCGAATTGTAGACACAAATTCCTGGAATTCTAGTTTTTTTTCCCCTTTTTGCGCCATCTTTTATCTTTAGAACCACCCCTTGTTCACGCAGAAGGCTAAATTTTCTCCTTATGCGGTTTTTCATGCTCGCGCTTAAAAAGAAAAGAGAATGCGGCCCGTAAAAAATATTGGTTGTCGAAATCGTTCTGTCCTTTCGTTCTGCTAGTGCTGCCATCAAATCAAAAGATGTGAGAGAAACCACAACACATTTCGAAGTCGAAACGTGCGTGCGATGTTAGCATGAAATACAAAGAACGAGCTTTTACAATAACAATATAGATGACCCCACGAGCAGGTGCACGCCTGCTCGGGAGACAGAGGGCGTGGGAGACAGAGGGAACTAGTACTTTCGGCACGACCAAAAATGTAGAAAAACATTTAGCCTCTTACTGAGCGCATCGCCATAACCTTCTTTGTGTATATCCGAAGAAATCACGTAGTGAATTTTTCTACGATCGGTCTAGACACAACGCCTGCGTACACCTTTGTTGCAATGTTAACAGAAACGTGCGAATTTCTACCCCCATTTAGGATGAACTTAGTCGCGAAGCTTACGAAACGTTGACAGTTCAAATACCCACGTTGCGTGTCGGTTCTATAGCTGCAAAATGTTGCATACGCAACGATCAGACGAACCTTCCATATAGACTCAGCGACAACAAAAAAAAAAAGCACTGAACAAGTGAACTCCTCTATAAAGCACGCTGCAAAATATTTATATTTGAGTAACTTAAACACCTGTTGAGTCAAATCAGCCTAGCGGCAGCAAGGCAAGTGGCCTCGCTGCACCAGTGACAGCGGACGCCGCGCCGAGACGCGCATCCAAAGGTACACGAGCGTCGACGCCAGTGCGACCTCCAGACGCACGCGCTGATCAATGCCAACGTCCTTGTCCTCCCTGAACTACAACGTGACACGGCACCTCAAGGCTTCTGCGGCATCTTCACACCGGATACACATTCATGTATGTGCTTCGCGTGACCAGGCGACAACCCAAGGTGCATCGTGTACGCAGGCACTCACCGCATATGTATAGTTCGGTTAGATAAGGGGCGTCTGGAAAGGTCATGTGTCTCAGACGCGCTCAGGCTACGATGCTCTCGAACCCTTCCCGGTTTTCGATCCCCTTAGCGTTAACACCTCTGCTTAGCGTTCGTGCCTTGATCGTACCCGTGATCTTGTACTCGCCAGCTCACGTGCGTTCGTGAGCTGGCGAGTAAGAGGGCAACAATGACCAGCTTTTGCGAAAAACAGGAAGCGTGAAACAATCTCGGTTACACACATATTTTCATGAGTTCAGGGAAAAAATCAAAATATAATAAATCAAGCAACAGTAACGTACGGAAAGAAGTATATATTGCGGTTGTCACGGGCAGGCACAGCAAAACACACGAATAACAAGAAGGGATCCCGTGATTCATCTTGTTAATCCATCTTAATATAATCGCTTCTGGCTCACGATCTTGTCCGATGCAGCATTGAGGAGTGTAAAAATACTCGCTGGGTGCATTTTAGTGAAGGTTTGACATATTCATGACCTAATAAAGGCTATAGGTTATTCACTACACTTTTGCCACGCGCTGTGTTTATTTCATTTCTTTTCTTCTCTTTCATGTTTTCTCCGCTGTTTGGGAAATTAACAAAACGTAAGTCAAGTTCAGTCTTCTGCGGCTTTGTGTCTATGAAAGCATGATTGCTCCAATGCTTCATTCCCTTTTTTTCCTAGCTCTGACCCTCCACACATCCGAGTGTGCACAAACTTTCTACGTTGAACACCAGACAATGGCTTTCAGATTACCACGAGTACATGAGCAGCCCAACGAGACGAGTGCAAGAAAAACGAAGCAGTTTGATGGACTAAATGAAATAGCAAAAGGATCCCAACCCCCTGGACAGACTAACACCCCGGCCCACGCCAGGCTCACGTGTCGAGTCTAATCGCATTACCCAGAGCAGATCGGCGTGATTTGATCTGCCACAAAAGTGCGGGGATAGCCCGAAAGAAGCTCAAGCGCTTACCGAACGGAACGCGAGCGATCCCTTCGAGCCATGTAGGTAATTAGCGGGAGCTAATTACCTGGCTATTTTTCCTAGAGTTGCCCATGCCTCCACCAGGCTTTACGAATTACGCAGGTCGTCTACCCTCAGCTTTTCGAACCACCCGACTTCCGCAGGCGGGAGAGGCGTACACGTGGCTTCAAGCGCGGTCCTCGGTCTTAACACCGCTTACGACCCTTGTAAGGTGGGTAGTCGCGAAATTAGCCGACCCCGGCACTTGCAGCGATGTATGCGCATAGTGAGTGAGACGACTACAGTCGTATAACGTCGTAGCGGTCATGCGAACGGAAACTCTATAGAAAATGTCAGAATTCCCCAACGGCAGGCACTTAGCCTTGAAAACAGTGCAACGGGCCGCCATTGGTTCCTGACGTTAACCTCCTTTTGTGGCGTGAGCTACACTGGCCGAGGTTGAGCAGTTTCGCGTGGCTCCTGGAGAGCCATGCTGCGCATGCGCGAGGAGCAGTGGCGTCTCGCGACGCACAGCTGGCGCGCCGGAGCCGCCGCCGCCGCTACTGGATTGGATTGGATTCAATTCGATTGGAATAAATTGGATTGGATTGGATTGGAATTCGTTGTCAGTAAGCATGTTAATCAGCTAATCCTAGACAACCAGGAAAGCTAAGAATAACCAGCTGAACCTTAGCTCACGCTACGTGTATCCTGTCATAGCCGAGCTAAGCCACTGCTAATTTTTTTTACACTCAGTCTTCCAAAAATATCGCTTGTGGCTTTGTTCTTGGCCGGAGAAAACCTTTTTTATACCAACGATGACACATGGCTTAAATCGTTGCGCAACCGGCGGCGGCTATTATTCTGAAAGAGGCGAGAAGGAAAACCGGCTGTGTGTGTGGGTTTCGGCGCATGGTATCTGTTGCCGGGAGGTTTGAACTTACTCACAGTGCTACTCACAGTGCTACTCATAGCCTACATCTAATTAAGAGTCGGTGCATTAATCCTAAACCAGATCTGAAGCAAAACATTGTGACGACTTTTAAACAAATTGTTAACTTCGGCGCACAACAGCAGTACTATGGTAATCGAGGTAGTTGGCCGAGGTCCCGAAATAACCCAGGTCACCAAGCGAACCTTTAAGGTTATCGTGCGCGAAGTTTTTATCACACATGCTGTGGTCTATTTTGAGCGCCGCTGAGTTACTGTTCTAAAATAGCGTAGCTGTCGCGACCTCGGTAACGTAGGGCGAAGTGGCTAAGCTGGTCCTCGGAGTCAACAGGCACGTATCACTGCAAAGGATCACACTACCTGGAGTTAAGTTCATAACCCCGTCTATCACTCCCCTTCCGTCTACCCAACATCCGAATTACTCCCGAGAAAAAAATACCGCGTATGGCCTTAACACGCTTTATACGTGATTTTTTGGGAAGCACGAATATTTTTCAGAAAATACCATTACATGTATGACGCATTATCCGCGAAAGAAGTGTCCCAAGGATGATGATAACATTAAAAAAACCTATGTTTCAGTATGAACACATGCCAGCCGGCAAAAAACTGAGTGCTTGTCATCGAGTTTACCAAATTTTCTGTTGTCAGATAGTTGATTGATTGTAGCGTTTAACGCGCTGACGCAACGCAGGCGATGAGGCGCGCCATAGTGGAGGGCTCTGGATTAATTTTGACCACCAGGGGATCTCTAACGTGCGCCGAAATCTCGTACACACGGACGTTTCTGCTTTTCGCCTCCATCAGAAAACCGGCCGCCGCGGCCGGGAATCGAACAGCTACCTCGTGCTCAGCAGCGCAACGCCTTAGCCACTGAGCCACCGCGGCGGGTTGTTATCAGATAGTACTGTCTGGAAGCGATGTATTGGTATTTTCGAGACGCGCAAAAAAAAAAAAAAAAAACTACCTGGTCAACGTACTTTTGTCGCATGCTGTAAAGGTGAAACAGGCCGTGACGCAAGTCCTGCCACAAATGTTATGTCATGCTACTTTTGGGCTGCACGTTTCCCTTTCACTGCCGTTTTGTTCAAAGGGTGCAATATTACCGCAGTTTTCGAATAAGTAAAACACTCGGAGTCTGTAAGCTTTGAATAAACAAGTCTGCCGGAATTTAAAATCTGGGAGCGCAGGCTAAGAAAGCATTATTAAGTTCAGCAAGCATTTGCTTGGTTGCTTTCGGAACCTCTCCAGATCTATTTCACGCGTCTTCGGTCATTAAAGTTTTCGGCACAGCAGTGCGTATTTACGTTGTGGAGAGGGGATTTTTGCCCATCGGTGTTATATTTCCGAGTATAGCTTGCTTAAGCGGCAACGCTTTGCGCAATAAGCAAGGCGTAGTAGTAAGAAACCAAAAAAGGGGGTGGGAGGACGTTGTATAATCTTTGGGTTACTTTCTGCAAAAAACGGACAATTAAATTTGCTGCTGAACCTTCTCGGTAAACTGTTTCACAATCTTTCTACCAGCCCCATCACCCCCCCCCCCTCCCTGGACAAACACACATACGGAAAAAATATTTCTTTCTAGCGGACCCTCATATATTGAGAGGTTTTCTTTCTTATTATTTCAGACACAGCGCTACTTGTTTTATGCGAGTGAGAGAAGTCACGTTCCGCTCTCTCGTTTGGCGGTTATAGCAAACACAACAAACTTCTTGGAATCTAATTCATTTTTCTCATCCACTGCAACATTGTTTTCGAACACATTCTCATGCGAGACGCGACTACTGCTATTCCCTCACAAACTGCATAGTATTCCTGACCTTAGTTTTTTAGCTGATTGCATCCTTTTAGATTGTGCGAAAGCATTCGATAAAGTTTCAGACCGATTATTTCTAGTAAAATTAAGAAATTTGGGTCTTGATACTAACACGCTAAAATGGATTGAAAGTTTCGTCACTAACCGCCGACAATTCGTAGTTGCTAACGAGACAAGCTCTTCATTTCAGCCTCTGCTATCGGTTGTCCCCCAAGGCACAGTATAAGGACACTACTTTTTCTCATCTATATTAATAATTTGCCTAGCTGTATTTCTTCCAAAATCCGTTTATTCGCAGACGACTGCGTACTTTTCCGTGAAAAAACACAATGAGACGCATGCGCTACCGGATGATATTAACGTTATTTCTTCCTGGTGTCGCCAGTGGCAAATAACCTTAACCGTTGGCAAGTACAAATCCATGAGAATCTGTCGTGCCGCTACTAACACGTTTTCGTATCACCTGAACTGCACCCCTCTGAAATCTTTTTCATCTTGCAAATATTTAGGCTTTCATATTACATCCGACCTGTCTTGGAAAATCAACATCAAATTCATCACCAACAAAGCTAACCGCACGCTTGGTTATTTAAAACGCAAGTTTTATTCCGCCCCTTCGTCCGTAAAACTTCATTTTTACAAAGCATCATACGCTCGCAACTTGAATACGCATCATCTATACGGGATCCTTCCCCGGAAACTTTTACTCATTTGCTGGAATTGCTTCCGAACAACTCGGAACGTTTTATTAACTCAAACTAACACCGGACGACGAGCGTAACCACAATGAAAAAAAAAGGACCTTCCACTACTAAGTTCAAGTCGCAAAATCGTACGTCTCTGCCTATTTCATAATGTTTTCCCCCCAGCACTTCGCGAGATTGTTTAATCATTTCGCCATCCTATGTATCATCGCGTCTGGATCACAATCGCAAAGTCGGTGTCCCTAGTTGTACTAGTAACCCCCGTACATCCAATGACTGGAACCACGTTCCTCAAGACATTGTTGAAATTAGCGATGTAAATTTTTTTCGCTCCCCTTTGTATATCGTTACCTGAATAAGTCTTGTTTTGTGCACACACAATTTATCACCCGTGATATGTATTTACATTAGTGTATCACTCCGTAAATGTATATACGTGTACAAATTTCTATGTCTGTAGAAATGTGTTAAGTTTTTGTTCTACATTGCTTGAGCCAGCTTGGTAAATTTTTTTTTGAAATACCTGCCTGTTTTCATGCTTTTTCCTTTAAATCCGCTCCACTCTGTAATGTATTACACTGAGGCTAAAAATAAATAAATAAATAAAGTAAACCGCAATTTAGCCTTCCTCCTTATTTGAGCGCTGTCATCCAAACTTCGATTTGTACTAACCGGTTATTGCGTGCGGAGTACAGAATTTTTAAATAACTGTTTTCTAAGACGCTCGCGCAATCAGAGATACAGAATCCGAAGTTACACATTTAAATGGTTCCCTCAGAGAGTGTCCATAATATAAACACACCCATGGTAACACATAAAGGCAAAACATTCAGCTACCGCACATTTGCAATCGTTGTGCGTCGATGTTATGCACATCAAGCCCATAGTAAGGAATTGTGACACCCGAGTGACGTCAATAAATAAGCACCCAACTTTCAACAGGTAGCTTTCTAGAAATATCAACTCTTGAAATATCAAATTGCAACTGCGAAACTTTCCGCTGCGAGCGTCTCATTGATGCTAACATTACATAGAAGTTCAGTGGAGAACGGTTAGACGGCAGTTGAAATGTTCGTAAAATGAAGTCAAAGCAAGCAAGAACGAAACAAGATGGGCAGCCCACCTTCCAGGATGCATGTCGACACGTATTCCTCCCAGCGCGCTGGTGTCCTAGTTAGTTGATGGTCGTTCTTGGAGCGTGCAGCGTTAGAGAAGCTCAAGATCGGCGTCAGCGCGGACGCTCGCGGAAGCAGCGGCAGCAGCGCCGACGACGGAAGGGGCACTCCTCCGGTATCGGCCGCCGCCGTGCTTTCTCTGCTGGCCTCCACGATACGTCCGTACGCCCCCCGAGCCGCGACGTACCGCCGGAACGGAGAAAGGAGCGCGCTCGCGCGCGCGCGCGCGCCACCTCCTCTCTCCATTGCCACCATCTAGCTCCTCCTCCTCCTCCTGCTCTTCCCGCTTTCGGTTTCCTCTCTGGTGTGTTCCATCCGTGGCGGACTGACGCCTCAAGCAAACTTCTAATTGCACCTTATCCGCACACAAATCCCCCCCATTTTAGCCCTGACTTTTCCAGCTTTAGCCAATACAGCGGCTATGGAGGCAAAATACAACTTTCTTCAATTTGAAAAAAAAAAAAAAAAGCTAGCCTTTGGTGACTCTCTTAGCGCCATTCCAGCGACGAAAGGCGTCTTTTTAACAACAAGAAAAAAAAACGTAAGGAATATCGACGAACTTCCAAGTTGGCTGCTTGGAGTTCGGGGATACTTCTCAATGAATGTTTCTTGCTCTTCAATTTCCGATAACAATTTTGTTTGTTTCGGCCTTTTTTATTAGTTATTAGTGACCTAACGCTTGTGTCGCAGCGTACATTGTTCTTAAATACTCGACAAGTGAAAGTGTTGAGCAATGCGTTCTATGATGCTCCTGAAGCCTGCCAGCATGGTTTTCTGATTTCAGAATGGGCGTGATATCGCCCGGTGGGTCCGAAAGGGCTCGCTTGCTCTGTCACGCTTCTGTGCACCCTTCCCGACAAGCTACACATATGTGTAGGTTTTATATGCGGAGAATACCTTCGTGAGGGGTTCTGATTTTCTGCTGCCGCCTTTTCGTCATCATTTTTCTTTTTCTTTGCAGCCTTTTTCAGTTATAGTTGCAAAAAGCCTTTCCGCTGTATAAAACGCCGCAAACACACCAAGTCTATAGTGCAAAACCTCCTTACAAGAGGCACTCAAAGAAACCGGGAAATATGTCTCTTGCAACCAAGGTCTCTTGTAACCAAAAATTCTAAAAACACTCTAGAGCGGGCTAGATCACTTTATCTACATCAGCAGGATTTACTTGTGCGAGGGTCACGGGACCTGTAAGCTCTTCAGCGCACACGAGGTCCACACAAACTTCTTAGAAGGTTCTACAACTTCTGCAGGATTTTCGATGCAGACCCCAGCTTCCTATTTAAGGCAGTTCCCCACAGAATCTTCAATATAAGGCCACTCTTTTATCGTGTCTCTTCTAAATAATGAAGGCTTTTCTCCAATGTCCCAAATAAGTGGTCCTTAGTAGAAGAGTGTCTCGTAACCATGTCTCTGTTATGTGATAGGTGCTAGCAAGGATAACATAGGGAAACCAACTAAACCATTTTTAAATGTCTTTTTTTATAGCCAGGTGTCTCCTCTAATAGTGTTTCTCGCAACGAGATTTTAGAGCATAAGCATTACATTCCCATATTCCTATGCTGTTAGCCGGGCTCATACATGTCAACATAGTGTATACCAAAGCATAACCTTCGGGCATATTCGAGGCAGAACATGACTACGTAACCAAACATTGTAGCGTTATTTTTTAAATTGAAAATTCACCTAGGGTCGGTTTTTACGATAGTAATATAAAAAGAAAGGGTCAGGAAGAGAGCGTCGAGGAAAGGAGAGATAAAAGCAAAACCAAAATAATAAAACAAAGAAAAAGACTTCTTTGCACCGTCGGCTAGAGCGGCTCTCAGCACAGCAAAAGCAATACGTAAAGTAAAAGATGCGGTAGTCTGCTGCCAGCTCGAATGATACCGAAAATTACGTTGGGCTAGTTTAAACCACCCGGATGATACCCCGCTTAAACTCTCGATAGAGATTCTCCTCCGCATTTTCTTTCTGCACGTTCACACGGCGCAGGGCTGGTGTCTAGCACTTATGGCATCCGTATCGCGGTGGAAATACGGTCCCCATCTGCAAAGGCGGCGTAATACAAGGCGCGTGGTGCTTCAACGCTCGTGGTTGCATCTATGGTGTAAGCCGCAGACGCTGTTTTTCTAACGGAGGCCAAGTAGAAACGCTCAACACTGTGTTCCAGATTTCTGCGCACGTAGCAAGGCGCACGTGTTCGCATTCCTCGCGAACGCTTCTAACGCGACTCTTAGTCAATGTGTAGATTTGACGCCATAAACACCGTATTCGATCTTTTTTTGCACAGTTAGATTTGCAGGGACAAAAAAGAAGGAGGAGTGGTCACGGGTCTGCGGTAAAATCGGCGCTGTTCGAGAAAACGGCATTCTTCCGCGGGCCTTTCCGCTTCCCTTCTCTGCACTGAGTTGAAAAGTCGACGGATTTGTCTTTTCTTTTTTTGCGCCCGTAGGTCTTTACGTTGTCTTTCTTATCTCGTCGAGAGTGCAGTCGCAGAGGGCAGCGGGGCAGCGGCAATCACAGGGCGTGTGTCACGTGCCCCGAGCACAGAACCCCGTCACGTGCCTTGCGAGGGAGCATCCTTGTTTCGTTATAGCAGGTGCCAACGGGGCCCCGCTCACAGGATAAAAGATAACAAAGAAAAACACTTCCTCACGCTGTCGTCTCGAGTGGCTCTAGATACGACAAAAAATTAGAAGCCATCCTACTTTGCGAAAGTGGATGACCAGCGAAGCTGTATAAAATACGCATCACACATGTTTAGATAATGTACGCGCATTAGGTGCGAAGCACCTTAGGACTTCGCTTTGTCCGCGCCTTGGCGTCCGTGTACACAGTGTTGCACATGCGCGAGGAGAATTGGATTGTACTGGACTGAATTGGATTGGATTGGATTAAATTGAATTGTATCGGATTGGATAGGATTGGAATTGTATATACTGTACACACGCGTTGTCACTCATTTACATGCGCGAGTGGGCAATGCCACGGGTGATTTACCGTAAGAACGACCCCCAGTGCTTCGTCCACTCGTCATGACTCATGATTGACTTCGTGGAGATGCGTCAACTTTTCCATTTCGATCTCTGTTTGCTAATAGTGGCCATGGTTTTAAGATTACTTAATGAAACTTCGCAGGACTAGAGTTTTGCGCTAGCAGACAATCTGTTTCCATCCCGTCGAAGGCTATGTTTTGACAGAAGACGGCAACTCCGTAACATTTGTAACTTCCCCGGGACTGACTAATTATGACAAGTAAATGAAAGTGGAAGTAATGCGGCCAATTTGTACATGATTGTTTTTGATAAACTATTGATAAAACGGGAGTTACAGCCATTTTCTATTGACCACTCGCGATAAAGCTGAATTCGCCGCAAGGAATTTTTGTCGCCCCAGGTTTTTGACGCAGTCGAAAAATTCATGGTACCCTAGCCTTCGCTGTAAAACAATAGGGGAAGGAAAGGACGCTGTATCGCGCTGTCCCCCTGGTCTCACTACCAACTTTGCGACTGTTGGGATTAGACGTTACACGTATTGGACGTTTCTGGACGTTCCTTCGCAGTTCCGGTACGTGTATATATGTGTGAACCTCGTCCGTTGAATGGAATCACCTTCGTTTGCGTTCAACGTGTCCACTAATGCACCCTTTGGTAATTTCAAAGTGTTTTCTCGGCGTCGTGTTTAACCGGCTGAATAGAGTGCTGAATCTCATGAGGACAAAGGGGACAGGACTGCGCCCGTCCTGTCCCCTTTGTTCTACTGTTGTTGTGTTTTACGCGCAGTTTTTTCTACTTATAGGTTTTATTCAGTTGCCAGACACGCATGCAGGCAACAATGGGAGTTCGCCGTCACTGGTTAAGTCGGGCTCCGCGGGATGGCGGTACTTGTCCGTGCTAAGCACATGATGTGTGTCGGACGTTCGAAAGTCTACCCCACCGAAAGCAAGGTTATGCCTCAACTCCAATGTGAGTGCTATTATTAACATATCTGTTGACACCACCGTTGAGAATAGGGTTGAAACGGAGCAGGCGGCGCACGCCGGTGTTTTCTTTTTTCTGCGGCGTGCGGGCGCAGTGGCACAAGCCATGCCATGTCCGTGGCGCTTCGGACATGTGTGTGGCCATTTCCAGTGCTGCCAAGCGAAGAAATTCACAGCTAAACTTTCCAGTTAATACCATCTATAAGATGCAGTACCAACTACCCTGACAACATGCTGTACTGAGAGTGCTGACCTTCATCGTTATGCGTGACTTAATTCGCAGATATGTCTGCGAACCCCGGTTGATTCAAGAAACCATTCCTGAGTGCAAACTCATACTGGTCACTCACCCCAACAGGGCCTTTACAGCGGTATCGACCACATCGACGTTACAATGCCTGCCCTATAGAGCTTTATTTCACAGACCAGAAAGGGCTGCTATTAAGTGTCGTAGAACAGTAAAATCACTTAAAGATATATCTGGCCATGCACTTTACGTTTGTGACGTGAGTATGCACTTTCAAGACAAGTGACTTAAACGGGTTATTGTCCTCTAACGATGGTCTTAATAACTTCGGCATTATTTTTTAATGTTTGTTGACAGTCGAATTTTTTTTAAATATGAGGACGCCGAAAAACATTACTTTTGTTTCTTGATATCGCATTTCCGGACACCTGCCAAAAGATAGGCCCAGGTGAAATACAGTAGTAATTTTTATCTGCGTTTCGATGTCAGTCAGCAGTAGAGAGAGGCACTTAACAGTCAACGAAGTGACACTAGCATTCACCAACCGCTCCAAAAAGAAGAACAATAAAGCGAACGTCTATCGCTTTCACTTCCGAAATGTACCTTTCCGCCCGGTTTCTGGCCGAGATCAAGCCTAGTTGGTTGCCGCAGACAGCCAGCTCGGGAGGGGCCGCACAAGAGACGCAACGGCCCCGCTGCCTGAGGAGGTAGTACATCTGATAGCGACCGCACCACGTCCGCGGCAGTCAGCACGGGTGTTGACGCTATATCTGTCCACGTAACTCGATAACGCCACGCAGCAGAGTCGGCCTCGCACGGCGGGGCCATCAAAGCGCGGGAAACGCGGTCGCGCTGCTTCTCGAATGGCGATTTCGTTTATTTTCGAAGTTCACGCAACCCTCGTCACTGTTCTGGGTTCTCGCGCACTTAAACAGCCGGGGGCAGAACGTGCGGCTTTGGGTGCTGTCTGATTAAATCTCTTTTGTCCCGCACATGTCTGCGCCGAAGCCGCACGAAACTCCAAACGAAGCGCGGGCAGCGTTGGTAGGTCGCATCTGAGGACCATTCCCATTGTAGTTGCCACATAATTTAATGTTGGACCGAGTCTAGGAGGTGAGGAGGACATAACGTTGAAGCTGACCCGATATAAAAGCATGAAGGTACCCGCCAGGTTGGCTCCCGGTCGGCTGAGAAGGAGTGTACATAATTCTATCATACAAGAAACATCTTTTTCTTTTCTGTAACTGCTAAACAATGCGTTAAGTCAATTTTTTCCCTTTGAATGTTTACCCGTGGCTGTGCACTCACTCACTCACTCACTCACCACTCACCACTCACTCACTCACTCACTCACCACTCACTCACTCACTCACGTCACTCACTCACTCACTCCTCACGTCACTCACTCACTCACTCACTCACTCACTCACTCACTCACTCACTCAATCACCTGACTCGCCCAGAGGTACCGTGAAAACCCGCGTATACGAACCCGCGTATAATACGAGGTGTAATTCGGTGGACAGCAAAATCAGAAAAAAGTTTTCATCCGCATATAGCACGAGGTAAAGAGCACGGAAACATTTATTCGCCCTGCGGTTACCCTTCAGTCATTGTCAGTTTTCGCTGGCACTGTCTCCCGACGTCCGTTCAGTCATCGTCAGGTTCGCTGCCGCTGTCTCCTGAAGTCGCCTTGTTGGAAATATATTCCCACAGAAAGTGGTCCTCAGTGCACATCAAGGGCCGTTCGAGATGCCGCATTTCTTAAAAGAGCGACTGACGAGCTCCTCTGGGATGCTGGCCCACGCATACGCGATCCAGCCACAAAGCACCGGTGAGAAGCCGAGTCAGCCATTTCATAGCTGTCACTTACGGGTCCTCCTGACCTCATCCCCTCTTGGTAGCGGGACCTGATGCAGTCTTTGAAAGTCTTGTTGATGCAAACGTCTAGCGGTTGCAGCTCGGATGTCTTCCTCCTGGATTGACGATGAGTTCAATGCGGGGTTCGCGCAAAAACTTCTTCACGGAATCGGCGAGGTGGCAGCAAAAAGGCGTCCAACACGAGCACTGACGGAACCCCCAACAGTGCTCCAGGCCGCCGACACCACACAGACTGTATCCAGTCAAGCACCAGTTGTTTTCCTCCACCTGCGAATGATGCCTTCGGTGACGCCGAACTGCCGTCCCTACGGCGCAATTCCTGATGGTCTTGGCACATAACATAACTTTTTCTTTTAATTGCCGCTGAATGCTGCCTTCGTGCACCCGATATCGTGATAGACTTGCGGTGAACGTGCCGATCCTTCCCGTGGTCAAAACAATCAAAATGGCGCCGGCTGAGGGAAGTAGCAGCCAGCTAACGGCCACCGCAATATGGCCCACCCTCCCGCTGAAAACCGAAACCAAAAGTGCAAATTTTTCGGCTGAAAACTTTGGGATCACATATAATACGAGGCACAAATTGTACATAAGTAAAATTTGGAAAAAAAACGTCGTATTTATACGCGGGTTTTTACGGTAAGTTGGCGTTTTTTAAGGCAAGTGACAACCTTAAAGTCCCGTGGATCCTGAGAATGATTTTGGAGGCTTCATACCTCCTCCACCTGTTAGAATATCCGCGCTTATGCCATTGTCTCTTGCGGCCTTCCTTGCCTTCTCCGCCTGACATTTAGTTAGTGGAGTACTGTTTCCTGGCCTGACGTTGCTGAGTGAGTGAGTGAGTGAGTGAGTGAGTGAGTGAGTGAGTGAGTGAGTGAGTGAGTGAGTGAGTGAGTGAGTGAGTGAGTGAGTGAGTGAGTGAGTGAGTGAGTGAGTGAGTGAGTGAGTAGTGAGTGAGTGAGTGAGTGAGGGTGAGTGAGTGAGTGAGTGAGTGAGTGAGTGAGTGAGTGGTGAGTGAGTGAGTGAGTGAGTGAGTGAGTGAGTGAGTGAGTGAGTGAGTGAGTGAGTGCGTTAATTGTTAGGCTAGCTAGTTATTCAGTCAGTCAGTCAGTCAGTTAATTAGTTAGTTTGTTGGTTGGTTAGTTAGTCAGTTAGTTAGTCAGTTAGTTAGTTAGTTAGTTAGTTAGTTAGTAATCAAGCAAGCGAACCTACCTTTGCCAGGCGCGCCGGCAACTGCTCCGCCCTAGCATACTCTAGCAGCACAAAACTATCTGCGCCCAATCACCGCGAGTCACAGACATTTGTGTCCTTAAAAAACCTGTCCTCGTCCTGGAGGACTGGATGCAAGATGTCTCGTTTTGTGATCCAGTGACCATTTGCGAAAAGAACGTCCTTACAAGAGGATTGCGGGGAGGCTTTCCTTGAAGTCGTTCAAACGAGGCTGACCGCTTCTCCGCGTGTTGGGAACGAAGCCGTTGACAATTTGTCCCGTTTTATGCCCTTTTAAAATTTCGTTCGTTGAAAGTTCAGCCAGACTAACGGCGCATCTAGAGAGACCATCACCGAACGTTTCAGGTCCCCTTTGGCTCCCACGTTTCCAGCCATGAGGGAACTGGTTCCCATGGAACCACTTATATTTGACTGCGTTGGCATACAAAAATTGATCGAAAACATGAAAGTAGCCAGTGCTCCAGGTTAAGACGGTATCTGTTCAAAGTTTTTGCATAATACCTCTGTTTAATCATCTGTAATTTTATGTAAGCTTTTCACACGGTCTTTGGAATGTCATTGCTATCCGGGCGACTGGAAAGCGGGAGAGGTGGTTTCTCTTCACAAATCAGGTGACGTTTCATAACCCCCCGCAATTACAGGCCCATATCGTTAACAAGTATACCGTGTAGCTCATAGAACACGTCATCTATTCCCACATAATCACTTTTTTAGAAAACAACTCCTTTCTTAGCGATCACCGGAAAAAGTACTCGTGTGAGACCCAGCTTCTCTGCTTTACTAATGACCTATTTCTTGCCATTGACGCTTCTTCTCTTGTTGGCTGTATTTTCCTCGTTGTTGCTAAAGCTTTTGACACGGTATGCCATAAACTGCTACTGCTAAACTAAGCAAACTTATCTTGATGCTACATATTAAAATGGATTGAATGCTTTCTAACATACCGCTCCTAATTTGTAACTGCTAATGAATCCAACTACCGCCTCTCACCCGTAACCACTGGCGTCCCCCAAGAATCCGTTCTTGGCCCACTACTCTTCCTAATTTACATTAACGGCTTGCCTAATAACATCTCTTCTACTATAAAGCTTTCGCCGATTATTGCGTTATTTACCGCGAAATTAAAACCCCTTCTGACTACCTTGTCCTTCAGTGTGACTTAGACAACGTTTCATCTTGGTGCGATACTTGGCTAATGAACCTTAACGTTACTAAATGCAAGATAATGAGAGTTTCACGTCGAACGTGTGATATTTCTACAAACTACGTACTTAATAATTTCACCCTTACTAAAGTTAGCTCTTACAAGTACCTTGGCGTTATAATTTGTGACAACCTTTCCTGGCAGGACTCACATTGACCTATTAAAAACAATGCTAACCGCACTCTTGGCTATTTATGCCATAATTCTCCCTTGCCCGACGCAATTCAAACTTCAATATAAAACATTAGTGCGAACTAAGCTCAGATATTCATAATCTGTATGGGATCCACGCGTAAACATTCATATCACTAGCCTCGAAGCAATTCAAATCGCGCCGCTCGCTTTATTTTGTCCAACTATTCCCGTACGGCAAGCGTTACTCTAATGAATTCAACTTTAAATCTACCTAGCCTATCACTTCGCCGCAAAAACTCGCGCCTGTGCCTCTTCCACAAGTTGTACCATACCATGCACTCCCTGAGTAACTCGCTTTTTTTGCCGCCATCCTGCATTTCATCCCGCAGCGATCACCACTTCAAAGTTGGAATTCCAAGTAGCCGTACAAACCTTCATTTTAATTCATTCGTGCCCACAACAAGCTCGGACTGGAATCACCTTCCCGCTTCCATCGCATCAATCACTGACCCGGCCAACTTCAAGAGTACCATAAACGCATACCCTTTTTAAACATGCTCCATTTGTTTTTACAGATTGTTATTTGTTTTTCCACCACTCCTCTCTGTAATGCCTTGTGCATTGAGAGTAAATAAATGAAATGAAAAACTGAAAAAAAGAAATGAAGAGGGCAGAAGCGTCGTCGCTGCGCTTCCGGACGAACTCAGCACGAATTTACGCGCGACTTGACAAGCTGAAGCTTTACTCATCGACACTGTGTTCGACGTGTGGTGCACCATGTGACAATCAGACATTTTTCGTGGACTGTACTGGGTGTTGCTGGCATACAACAGATCATAAACATTTCCACTACTAACAATATCTTA
The DNA here is from genome assembly GCA_013339765.2 of Haemaphysalis longicornis. Classification (NCBI taxonomy): domain Eukaryota; kingdom Metazoa; phylum Arthropoda; class Arachnida; order Ixodida; family Ixodidae; genus Haemaphysalis; species Haemaphysalis longicornis. The sequence goes on from CM023453.1 coordinate 43,348,460, forward strand.
TCTGCATTGTGTGTAATCTTACCGCTTTCGTCCCTGAACATACACATTCTACCTTCGTTAAGGGCACACTTCTTTGTCAGGCTTGAGCACTCGTCTTGAGAACTGCTTTTTCAACGTTTCCTCAACGTTTGCCATGTTTTAGGTACAAATGTCACTAACCTCGTGCCTGTTAATCAATTTAGCCAGCTCCTTTTTCGGTTGGAGCTAACCTCTCCAATAAATCAATATTTCTCTCTCTCTCCGACAGCTCCACCAATTCGATTTGCTCCGCTCTGGATACTTTCATATACTGGTGTTTCGGAATCAGTTCATTTATTTTTTTATGAGATACTTTATCAGTTTTCTTCCTACATTTTCTTCCTCCCACCGATACTGCTAACTTTGTCATTATCGTAGATAGGTTATCATCCAGTATGACTACGCAATCTTCACTGTCTATGGTTGAGACCAAGAATTTGTTTAGAAACGCTACTCCGCGGCCCGACTCATACTGACTGCAAGTTTGGTTTCCTGTTTTTTGCTAGTTTTACCCCTTACCCATTTTTATACATAGCCTTATTCTGCTGCTCACCACCCTGTTATCACGGCTGATTTTCACCTTGCCCAGCTCCTCAACATCCTGGACACTACATATATTTGCATTTAGAATCAAGTCGGCATCATTTTGTTTTCGTACTAGTCTTTGTGTGTCCATTTTCCTGCACCTTTGTTTGGGGAAAAGTGTATTCATTATCCCAAGGCTGTTTCTCTCCGCAAATACAGACAGTACGTCCCTTCGGCTGTTCCGGACACCTATTCCAAACTTTCCCCCTGCCCGTTCGCCGACCTTCTTTTCGCCTATGTTCAAACTCCAATCACTATCGAGTGTTGGTTGGTCACATTATTCTTCGCCGATTCGATCCTCGCAGAAACTGTCAACATTCTCGTCCTCTTTTCTGTGCTCGGTTACAAGTTGAGAAACGACATATGATGATGATGATGATGATGATGGTGATGATGATTGCTATTGGTTTTCCCTTGAAGCGGGGCGATGACATGTCATCTTACCAAAAAGGACTAATATAACCATGTTTTACGCTCTTGGTTTAATACTAGCGCTGCTTAGGGCAGGCACTAAAGCTATTAGGCCCGAAATACTTTTTTTTCCCTGTTACAGGTGGTAACTGTCCTAAGCAATATTCCCTCTCTGCTTTTCGTCCACCAGCATTCCAATCTTCTTTTCGTCCCCTCGACAGCCTTGAAGTTAACTTCCTCTCTGATACCCTTAAATCCTAGGGCTCCTGAATCTCAATATTCCCTTCCTGTAGATTTGGATGGATATATCCCTCACATTCTAACCTATGTGCCGCATAGTTCTGTTTCTCTTCCGCAGACCACGCATACCCCATCATTTTATGAATACTCCCCACAAAACTCTTAGTTCGCAGGCAACCTGCTCCAGCCTCAAAAAAGCAAAGCACTGCCCTGAAATTAATCGTAGAAATTTTCCTTTCTGATTTCAATTCTCAGCCCTGTACATCTCTAACGACGTTTTAGCTTCCATTTTTCCTTCATTTATTCGTTTCGATCTGCCTTGTCTCTTTTTTGGTACCTTGGCTGTTTTGGATTCTCCACTGTTCTTTCCGTATTTCATCGTTATCCTTCTGGTCTTTATTAACCACTGCGTGGTCCACGCTTTTCAGTATAGGTACCTATAAACCTTAGCTGCCCACCTTCGTTGATCCATTGCCCTCAACCTCATCTCAAAGCATATTTTACTCTGAGCTTCTCTAACTTCAAACGACCCCCAGCCCACTCTCCCTGAACTGCTTTCGTTAGTTATTTTCCATGCGCGCCTAAGGCCAAACGTCTTACCGTTCTCTGGTTTACTTCAAGTCCTGATAGAACGTCTGATTTTAAGCAGAGTACGCATTCGCAAACGTGAGACCCGGAACCATTACTCCTTTCCACATTCCTATTACTACTTCATATTGTTATACCCCCCACAGAGCTCTATGCTTCATTATAGCTGCGCTTCACTTTCCCTTAACCTTAAGTGCTCTTCGTGAGTTCTTAAGTAGTTATCCCCTTCGTTTATCCACACTCCCCAAATATTTATATTCCGTCACTCTAGGTAATTCGCCTTGCTGGATAGAACACTACATCAGTGGTAGCGTCATTGAAAACCATTATTCCCTAGGAATTTTTCTGCACTGAAATCTAACCCCGAGGTCGTGGCTTCCTGGCCGCTAATATTTATTAGCCGTTGCATATCGGTTTGGTTATCAGCTAAAAGAACAATGTCGTCTGCGTATAACAGTCCCTGGAATATCTGTTGTACCCTTCGCCTTGCAACGTATGGCTTAGGCTAAACCCTACTTGACTTTCTTCCACTTTTTTTTTCTAACCCTGCCATGTAAAAGCATGAACAGTATTCGGCTCAAGGGCATCCCTGTTTCAGTCCCCGATGGATGTTGACCTGCTGGGCGGATTTCTGTCCTTCCCAAGTAAGGTGCACTCTATGTCTTTATAGATGCTATAAGGAACTGTACTAACTCGTCATCTAATCCCTGGAGTTCCAACATTCCGACAGCCGTTCTCTGTTTACGGTTGTCATATGCCCCTTTAATGTCCAAGAACGTAATACATAGTGGTCTATTCTGTGCTTTCGCAATTCCAATGCATTGCGTTATCCCGAACAAATTGTCATCCAGTCGCCTGTCTTGTCTAAATCCATTCTGCAGTTCCCCAAGTATTTCATTTTCTTCCATCCATGCTTGAATTTCTGATTTTATCGCCTGCATTACGAATCTATACACCACTGACGTTACTGTGAGTGGTCTGTATGAATCGATACTGGCTTTGTCTCCTCTGCCTTTATATATTAAATTCATCCTACTTTCAGGAGCAACATGATGATGATTGCTATTGGTCTCCCCTTTGAAGCGGGGTGATGACATGTCATCTTACCAAAAATGACTAATATAATCATGTTTTACACTTTTGGTTTAATACTAGCGCTGCTTACAGACGTTGCCTATGCGCCTTATCACCACCCCAGCCAGCTGCTCCTCCGCACAGAGCAAAGAGTCCGCTACCGCAAGTATTTTGGTAACCACAAAATTAAACCGGGTGCTAAAACCAAACTAGCGAACTTAATGCTGTCGCGAGTGTAAATTCCAAAGTCAAACTCGGTGCAAAAAGCCGATTTTTCCGCTGAGTGAGAGAAATATTCTTTCAAAGGTCGAGCCTGTGACGTCATTCTGGCGGAGTGATACACTCTTGTACCCGGTGTAGACGTCTCTGCACTGCGGCCTGCACACGACATTCAGCTTTGCCCTGGCTGATCTTTTCCTTTCACTTTCGCCATGCCCGCGGATCTCGAAGCGATGATGGCGCAGCGTTGAGCGCCGCGCCCTCGTATCGCAGACGATCGCGACGGCGACCTCGTCACGTTTGCGGCCTGGCGCTCCTATTCCGCTTCGCAGCGTGCACTGCATGCAAGGGGGGCCCAAACGTTTGAGGAGGCTCCCCGTATACGTGGTCGCGGAGCGGCAGTGATTGCCCTATTCTCTCTGGTCTGACTCCAACCCGGTTCATTTTCTCTCACATCCCACTCTGGGCTGTGCTGTGAGCTCGTTACGCCTCAAGGGTGTATCGCACACCCATCGGGGACGAAGGACACCACTCAACACTTTTTACCCGTATAAAACGTTTTTCATCGATGTGTGACAGCACCTAGCGCCAGCCCTTCCCGACAAAAATAGTTATACATTGCATCAAGCATATCCTGTTAATGGTGTGGTTAGGTTTTCTTGCCAGTGCCTATTTGAGAACTCCTCTCTTATCCAGCCCAACTCTCCCACTACCTGGCTGGAGGCGACCGAGCGCTCCTCACCCGAGCTGCAGTTCCTGAACTCCATTAGGGATCGAGAGTACCTGGCGCGCCCTCCTCACCCAAGGAACAGGACTGAGTCCGTTAGGACTGAGCCTCGCCAGAAAGTTCTCTCTCTGTCTCTCTCTGAGCGGCAAGGGGTCTATTCGTCCTTGCTTGCTTCAGGCAGTACGTGGCTATCTATTTACAGGGGGAGAATGGAACATGCTCGGCACTAACCTATGATCTGGTTCCACGAAACTATGTGAGCGTTGGGAAAGCTACGATAGAAGAATGATCGACAATTCAGCTACTTGGTAGTGGTTATCCTCCTTCCTGGTGTCCTTTCTTCAACTGCACATGTGGTTGCTTATTGGCACTTTTTATTGGAAGAACAGCAGATGTTTGTGTCATATTTATATTATATGGTCACACATGTGAAAGTGGTTAGTATTTAAGTTAGTGTCGGTCGTAATAAATATTTCGTTGCGAGGCAGCGCTGTGATCTGCCTAATTTCTTCTTTTTGTGTGCGCGACGGTTTTCCCGGTTTCATATGTCCAAAAGCTACGATGGAAAGTTCAGTCTGAATTTTCGCGTACTGACCTGCACCGCCTTTCTTTCTTACCCTTAGCCATTAGTGAATGGAATGCCCTCCCAGAGCGTATTGCCACAATTACTAACCACGAAAAATTCACCGAGGAAATTGTTCAACTGTTTCAGTGTGTGCAATAAAATATAGTCTATTCTCGTTTGTTGCCTAGGTCCTACTTTTGATCGGACCTACCACGTGTATTTAGTTTGACATTTGTTCTGTTAATGAGAGTGTAATACTTCCGCTTGTTTTTGTGTGCGGTTTTACCTATTTATTGTATGTCCAAGAAGCTAATATGGATAGGAGACCTTAAGCGGTAGCATCAGACTAAGAGGGCAGAAGTATCACCCTGAAAAATAGTCTTCCACAAAAAATTGGGCGCGTATCTGCTCACTTCGCTAGAGCAGACACGCGCATGCACTCCAGTCCAGCGAAACAAAGTATACAGGAGACTGCGCTCTAACATAAGCAAGCACCGACCAAACCTCTGCACCAGGGCCACCCCGGGGCGGTCATCCTCACGGACTGCAGGCCTGCCCTACTGTGGCGGCACGCGGCTGAGCAGCCCACCAACAGCATCGGCTACCCATAGCGCTCCCTTGCGGCCAAGCTGCACACGGTGGCCTCCCAAAGCTGTGCCCTGCGACTCCACTGGCTGCCGGGACGCTGTGGCGTCCGGGGAAAGGAGGACGTCGACGCCCTGGCCAGGAAGGCCCACCAAAAGGGCCACAAGTCTCCCGGGACGTCACCGCCTTCGACGAGGCACGAACCGTCTTGGCCCGCGTGGTGCAGACGATGCACCCCGACCCCCGGGTCATGAGTGGCCTGGCACTGCAGCCGCTGCCTGCGTGCATCAGCAGGGACGCCCGCTGCCTGCTGTTCCGCATGCGGTCTGACTGCCGCAACGTGGCGAAGCGTCTGCACCGACTCGAGCGCAAGGACTCCCCACATGTGCGGACTGTTCGCAACCAGGGACGCTGGAGCATCTACTCTGCTTCAGCCCGCAACACGCGGCGCCGAGAGCAGACCTCCACCGACTCTGAACACCCCAGCTCAGCGGCGGCATGGAGAGAGAGAGAGACAGAGAGAGCGAGAGCGAATCAACTTTTATTGAGCCCAATAAAATGGTTAGTGCACGCAGGCACCAGACGGGATAGGAACCTTCTTCGTGGGTCCCTTATGCGTCCAGCAGCTCCTGACCCCTGACTGCCAGTGCAAGCTGGGTCGTCAGGTCGGGGCCGGATAACAAGGTCTCCCATCGCTCTCGGGGGTTGGGGTTGAGGAAGTTGGGGAGCAGGGGTGGGGTCTTGAGGCGAGTGCGCTCGGCTATGACGTGTGCCAGGGTGCCTTCCTCGCTCTTGCAGAACGGGCACTTGATACCGTGCTCCTGCGGTTGCATTCTGTGCAAGAAGACGGAATGCGCTAGCGACACCGCCTGTCCTCTGCGTACGATCGTCTGTTAGTGGACCGCCTCTTCCCGAAGGTTACTCAGCCACCCAACGGGAAGTCTTCTCCCATATGCTCCTTTACCTGGAGACGACTGTCTCACCCAGCGACTACTGCGCCGACTGCCGTGATAATGGCTTATGTAACCCGGTCTGACTTAGTCCTACCTTTTATCCTTTCTTCCGTTTTTCTCTATTTCTTTAACAGTCTGCGCTATCCTTTCACTCCTCCTCTACTTCTCTTCCCCCGCACTGAGTTGTATGCAGGTGAGCTCGCTGCCGAGCTGAGAAATATTCCTAGTGCGCTTCCTTTCCTTTTCCTTTCCCTCAAACCACAAACAACAAACTGACCAAACGACGCGGCATTCCGCTCACCGGCAAAAAGCGGACCACTGATTTTTTTTTACTGCATGTTAGGCACAGAAGGGAAAATAAAACTAAGAAGTTCACAACTGAGTTTCACAGACGGTGGTCAAAGTTTACCAGCGTAGAGGAAAGTAAAACCGACGGTTGCCAGCTATAGTAATAAAAAAAAAAACGTTTGCGAATTCTTCTCCCTCTTCCTGTTTTGAAGTGTTCAAATGTTCAGTTGTTCAAATTTTGTTTTTCAGACCCTGATGAACGAACTCCTGGGCAAAAAAAAAAAAAAGTTGCAACCTACTGAGGGTCATTAGAAAGGGCTAATTATGGGTTTGTAAGGAAGGGTCGTGGGAACGATGGTTCCTCGCTGTCATCTGATGCAGGTGCCTTCAGTTAAATTATAGCCCACTTGTCCGCTGAAATACATTTAAACTTTACTTAGTTTCCTCGCACTTATTGCCACAGATCATTACTAACCGTAGCATGAATACGAAAGATCGAAAGGTAGACAACGCTGCTCCCGCAGTCATGCTGCGGTAACATGATTTTCGGCAAAATGGTTGTAAAAGAGGTTGTGTTGCGTACTTTCCCAGAACAAACTGTAGCCTTCATCAGCAGCGTTAAAATCAGTGGCTGTTCTCGCTCTAAATAACTCAAAGAGCTTGCTAAAAAATACCATCATAAGACAATTGTAATATTATACGTCACGCCTGCCTGGGGCCAACACCTCGATTGTGATGGCAGACAGCTTGGCTGAGTATACGAGCTTATATACTCTCGTGGCGAAGCGTTGTCACCTCCCCTCAGGTACTTTCTCTACCAGGGAGTTCCGGGCTTCCCAGAAATTTCAGATTTCAAGCAGATCCATTTTATTTCCTCGACAACTTTGTCAGAAAGAAAGGGTAGCCGTCTTCTTTTCTTGTAAAGATAGTTACAGATATTACTTTTTTACGTGCTTCTTTAGTGCCACCTTTGTTATTTTTCGTTGAAGTATATGCAAGCACATCTCTTCAACCTGCTCTTCAATCGCGACTTGTAAGATGGCCTTCCCACGCCTAATACCCATCATTATGCGTTGCGGCAAACAGTAGTGTCTTTTATGTAAATACGGGCTTTTCCGTGCGCCTTTGCCCCCGCTCCGCTCCTCTTCGTGGATTAAATCCTGCAAACAACTGCTTCAACGTTATGTTTTTGGGTTTATTCGAAAGTAAGCTGTTAACAAAAAAGGGGCTCGAAATACCGCAGTTTTATCGGCTCCTAGCGCAACGTTTTTCAGCGCTGAAAACATAATTCCAAAACCTACACGCTACGTACGCACGTGCAACTTAGAAAAGCTGTGTTTCGGAGGCATGTAATTACGCGACGACGAGGACGCACTAACCACTCTTGAATTCTCAATGAAGTTCTTTTTTCGCCTGGAATGGCCTGATTACAGCAACACAATCATTCGAGTGGTTTTGAACAGGGCTGTATGAAAGCTAAAAACGAGCTCCAGCCTGCCGAGCAGCTTCCCACTTATATCTCGATACCGTTAGCTAGCCAAGTCACGTCGCTGATAACGCGTCAGTGTATCGATTGAGGCTCTGACAACGTGACGGAGGGTAAAGAGGCAAAGAACTGTCGGAAGTCGTGCCGCGATCAGGGAAATTAACAGGTAGAGGATATCAAGAAATAAAAATCCGCTGAAATTTCTCTGGCGACTTCAAGCTTAATTAATACCAGTGTACAGTTCACTTTCCCCATACTTCTTGATTTGGGGACTCGAAAATTTGCAAAGTCGCGCACCTTTATTTGCAGTTTCGTTATTTTGATTAAAGGGACCCTGCAACACGTTTTTCAGTTTTTTTTTTTTTTTTGAAAATCTTAACTGCTTGCAGAACGTAGTCACCCAACACACCCAGTACTTAGATTAGGGGGTCGGAAAGTACCTCAGCCAAAAATTACTGCTCATTGCCCATCAGATAACTTGGAAACTCGCTCAAACGATTTGTCTCTCTTTCCCGGTCTTGGCGTGTATAGACCGCTCGAACTACGTCATTAAGGCCATGGAGTGGCTGTTGGCCGGTTTTCCTTCAGTTGCAGCAATAAACGCATTTTGATAGCAGCTCTAAAAAAAGCCACAAAAGCAAAGCAGAAATGGAAGGCGTGTCTGCTTCGCCGAGCAAATCACGCAGTGCCGCTCCGTGCTGGCGATAACTATAGCTTTCGCAGTGCTTCCAGACGCGAAGGAAAGAGCGAAAGCGTTTATCGAAAGTGTTGCAGGGTCCCTTTAACTAACAAGAAGCTTTAATAAGTGCTTCGGTGCCCATGTGCCATGGATTGGTTGCAATGTCGCTACCTTTGTCGTAATGCGGGGTCGGTGATTTCAATGTGGATGTATCTGTACCGAAAAGGAAATGGTTTCTGCGCTTCCTCTTGGAGACATTTGGCTTGCATCCGCCTATCCTTCCCAACCGACGACTGAGCGATGTTCGGTCATCGATTTGACATTATCCAATTACAGTAGAATCTCGTTAATTCGGCCACCGTTAATTCTGAAATTCGGGTAATTCGTCATTCCCACACGCTCCCTTCACAAATGTACATAGCCCTATGGCAACAAACATTCGTTAATTCGACACAAAATTGCACGCGAACTGGTTAATTCGGACTGGAGGCAAGGCAAGGACGGCGCAACTTAAACGAGTTTTCGGCAGTTGACCGATGACGAGATCATCAGAGCTGCCCTCGGTGTGGCGGAAGAGGCGTCCGATGAAGAAGACCCGTGCGATGTGCTACGCCAGGTGCGTCGTACCGCAGAAGAAGCCGCGGATGCTCTTGTCGTTCTAAGGGAGTTTTGCTACAATGTTCCAGGCAATACGCTTGCGCTGGAGGGATTGTCGCATGCCCGCTAATTAGTTCTTTCCGGTCAGCTGTCCGCAAAGATAAAACACAGAAAAGACATCACGGCATTCTTCTCGAAGTAAAGGTATGGAATAAAGAACGAAAAATGTGCGTTTTTGTTATTCATTCGATCATTCGAAATTCGGACAATTCGGACATTTTTTTCAATCCCTTCAGATCCGAAATAACGAGATTTTACTGTATGTGTTTGTTGTTGCGAGTATGCCGATCAGTGTAGGTATAGCGACAGCAAAGCCATTGTCACCGTAGTTACTAAATGTCGGTAACTGAAATGCTCCGATAGTAATACATATTCGCGGAGTGTAATTGCCTTCTTTTTTGTTCTAACAAATGAATAGGGTTTTTTACCCTTGCTGCAGTTTCAAAGTAAGGACACTGCGCTCTACTCATGGTTCGCGCTAGCCAGCCTTGGCTTCTTCACTCTCTCCTAAAAGTAGACGATTGCTTCGGGAGACCAATGATACGTATTCAGTACCAGTCAAGGTTTATCCACGAAAGAGGACTTCAGATGCGCAAACACTTCAATTTTAAGACGTGCTATTCCAGAGAAAAAACAATTCCTTTCAATAAAATAATGTTTATTTATAGTCTCCTTCGCGAAACGTGTAATGTTCATTCTCGAAATTGAACATACCCTGTAGTGTCCGGAGTGCAAACATTTGTCTTCGTGTGAATTTTCTAAATTCGAGCCATCGATATTTCAAATGCAGCCGAGGCTTGCTTTTCGTAACAGCCAGCTACCGCAACGCGCTACTTACGTAAACAAGGGATGGCTCGGTGTCTTCGTCTTATTTGATTCACGATGACTCCGAAGCTCCCGCGCCAAGCGCATTCCCAATATCGCTTCGAAAATAGAAGGTGCGTTCAACTTGCTCCTTCTGCGGAAAAAAAAGTAAAATGCGAGCTACATTCCCCTCTCGGCTGCGTCAGGGTCCCGCCTTCTGGAAACAGCAACTTGGTATGTGCGGTAAGGGAAGACGACTCGAATACGTACCCTGAATAGCAAGGTCTTCCCGTCACTCTTCGTATTTGATTTTGTCGTCGAACCGCGTACTTCGGCAAAATGTCACAGCGGTCGATATTTCTCACCTCAGCGACTGGCGTCGACAAGTTTCGAAGTGGGGGGATCGCTCGTCTTATTTCGACGTCGCCTGCGGTTCTCACTATCTTGGTGGTGCTACGCAAACTTTCACCTGCTGCGGTCGGGAAGCGCACGCCAGCGCACATATTGGCACGGCTAGAAAAACAGTCTGGGCTCTGGAGAAGACGCCCCATAAAGCACATGGCGGACAAAATTGCTTTCGTGTTGGTCGGGAGAAAGGCAACCACATATCAACCGAAAGTGCCTGAAATTGTTTTGCTCAGTCGGTAGAGCACGAGGTCCCAAAACCAAGCGCGTCTTTTCGAAGTCCGACGTTTGGCCCAAGGTTCCTAAGCGTCCCCTCTCAGGCTATCTCGGAGGCACGGGCTTTCAAAAAGCGTTGCCCTACATTTCAGAGGGAAAGATGCATGGCTCACTGAGTCCAAGTTCGAAAGTAAGATCCACAGAACCCTCGTGGTAATCTGTGGGCTTTCGGATAGCCAACTGCATAATAAAGAACGTGAGCGCAGCCGTATACCTGTCAGCACATTGTTATCGGATAAATGAGAAATTAGCACTAATTCCGTTGAACGTATATTCATGCGCACCTTCTTACTTACTCTTCTCTTGTCAAGCAGGGACAATTTTGAGGAATTTCGTTTCGACGGGTTATTAATAGGTCAAATGCTGATTAGGGCTACATACTAACTTCGTGTACAATTGTGCGATGGGATTTCAAGCTACACATTAACCGGGATGGTATGCAACCCGAAATCTGGCCACGTGTCTGGACAAAACGGCAGCACAGAGTTAAAGTGCTCGGCCGTTACAAAATGTACTTGTGAGGCCTAGCAACGCACGTAAGGGGGATGGCGCAGCGTCAGAGCATCTTCCTCGACACACAGCGCCCCCCGATAGCCAGTGAACGGGAAAAGTAGGGGCGTCTCCACGTGCTCATCTTCGGGCGGAATCTGGCAACCTGTATGCGTGTGCGCCCAGCGACGGCGAAGGGTTGGAGGGTGTGCGCTCGACAGATCCACTTGGCGTGTCCGACCTGAAAGCGAAAGCGATGATGCCTGCCGGCGCGGCTCGGGCAAGTGGGCCGGGTTAAGTGTATGCGTGCATGCGCCTGAGCCCGGTGAGCCCAGATTTTTTCTTTCTGTTCTTCTTCGGCCACTTCGCCTTTGGATCGGGTGTACGCTGGCCGCCCGAAACTATTTGGCAGCGGCGTTGACCACGCGAGAGGCGAGGTCTGGCTGACCAGTGCGTGCAACGGAGCGCAGTTTGCGTAAGGCGCACGACTGCTGACCGCGTGCCGACGACCCCATAGTTTCAAGAGCGGGGCAGCGGCACGCCGCGAGCCGCTGTATGTACGACTTACCGTACCTGTGTGAGCCAGTCGGTCGTAGCTGTCTATCCGTAAAGGCGTTGCCCTCGCCACTGGCCGATTCGTTAACAACGGCGGTGCCGCGATTGCGCATGAGATTAGGACGGAGGCCAGGTATCCTCGGAGGTTGCTACGCGTGATTGCGTTCGACTGTTTCATTCTTCGGGAACATAACGATCTATATTTTTCAGCAACAGGAAACGCACTGTTCCCTAAAACTGATCCTTAAGTGTTACGCGGGAAGGCATCTCACCTCTGTGACGAAATGGTTTCGTGCGGTTAAGAGGGGAAATGTTTGTATGGCGAGCGGATGATAGCCCCGTACAGCGCTCCTTGCATGAGAACGACTCCGTCCTGGAGGACTGTTGACTGCGGCCCACCGAATGTTACAGCGCAGGACTACCAGTTTGTTGTTGCCGTTATTCCTGCTGTTCCCGAAAGGGTAAGCCCCTGTTGGCACGGCGGATATTGGTTCCCAGTTCCAGAGTTCTCTATGACCTCCCAATCGTATGCACTCGCAAACTTAGACAAGTGCGACGACTTCCGTGTTCCCAGTGCCAGTTATTTTCCCTTCTAAAGAATTACCACGATACTTTTCAAATATTTTAAAATTATAAGCGTCGGTGCTGCGGCGCTTGTAGTCTTGGCCGTGAGAAGAGTGTTCGTAATTTAGTGAGGGCCCGGCTCCTCACTAACTGAAACGCCCTTTGTGGAGATCCCGCTTCCCAAGCGTTAGTGAACCCTCATAAAAATTCTTAGCGAAATTTAATAAACTTGTTATACAGATATCTCAAAAGAATCCTATAAAATTTTGTTAGCATTTTATAGACTATATCTATTGAGTTTCCATTACAAATTGGCCTCCGAGTTGTAATTAGAAGTCTATAGAGCCAAGTCAATACGCCTTACCGGTTCTGAATGTAGTTTCTTATAAGTTTCTCGCGCGGTTTTTATAAATTTTTCTCGAACAGCTTCCTATGAAATTCTTATTGAGCATGGTCGTAACATCCTGTTGAGCGTGAGTCGGGTTTGACGACAGTTTCTGACGGGTTTTTGTTGAGTTTGTCCCGATTAAATTTCCATAACATTCCTTCTGTGCTCAGTCATACCATCCTGTTCTTTATAAGCTTAGTTTGAATAAAGTATCTGGCGAGTTTTTATTATATTTATCTCAGTCAGCTTTCTATAAAATTCTTATTTAGTACAGTCGTAATATCCTGCTGCCTGTGAGTCAGGTATTCTGGCAAGTTTTATCAGCGGAGCTTTTTACGGCCTCGCACTCTCCGGCGGCGACGTCCGTCACCCCAGGCTCCACCGCTCCGAAGTGCTCCCAAGACGAAGTGACGGGCCGTCCATCGCACGATCTCGGTTCATGCGGCGGGGCACGCGGCGCAATAGCACCCGTCATATATGCACCAATAAACTACCAGACCTCCATGGGAAGGTTATAAAAACACAATACAGAGTTTATTGAAACTCAACATTTTGAAGTCAATAAGATGCTAGCTGTGTGTTCGTAATAAAAAGCTTGTTGCCTGTCTAACGACCACAGCCCACAAATTAGGAGTTCGAGTGACCGTATACAAAGGCAATACAAAGTCTGTTAAAACTCTCTGAAGGCAATTGAAGGCAATATATTGAAGGCAATAAAAAGCTTGTTGCACTTTTGCAATAAAATGTTTATTGATTTTCTACAGAAAACAATAAAATGTTGGTTCAGTTTGCGTGATAAAAGGCTTATTGACTTCCTCATGACTTTAGTCCATAAAGTATGAGCTTTAATTTATTTTTATTATCTCCATTGAGCCTCAATACAAATAAAACTCAAAGTCCATTTTCATGAGGGAGGCGCTGAATGAGGCACCAGTAACCCTTCCCCCCTACGCCTCAGCAAAGTACAACATCTCTTCCCGCCAAACTTCTGAAGTAGCATCCCTGAGTGGTGTGAAGGGGGGTCAGTTTCTGTCGGTGCCGAAGGCTGCGTAAGTGGCGGAGGGTCGATCAGTGGGCTTGAACGGAACGCGGGCATTACACGTATCACGCCGGTGTCACGGTCCGAGAGCCACCGATGATGGATACTTACTTGCTGCTGATTTGACTTTGATTGCTACTGATTTGGTCAAAGGCAGAGAACTTTAGAGCCAGGCACGTGTGCCGTATGCTTTAATACAGGCAGGGAAATTACCACATAGTTCATTGTAGTACCCATAGTAGTACACAGTAGTCCACTGGCGTAAACATTTCGGGTGAGTGTGGATAACAAGCTGGAGCCTAATAATACTGAGGCACGTTCTGCTGCCCCTGGATACGTAGCCGGTAGCTAGAAGATGCCGCCATGACCTCGTCACAACGCGCCGTCGTGCGCAAAATAATTCTATCGTATACTTCAAATAACGCAATACAAGGATTTGTACTTACTTTTGCCAGTCACTTGCTATTGTAAGCTGCTTCATTTTGCCAGTTTACGTCTTGTACGATAGTACAAGAGTCCATTTTATCAAACAAAGAATATTTTATTTCAAAAACTTCACAGACGAACAAAGAATATTGCCACTGACCCCGCACGCTGTTGCACACGGCTACAATAAATTCTTTTTACATAAGATACAAGATGCAAGAAACAAAAACAATGTTGTCGTCTCTGAACCAGATGACAGGATTGGGCCACTTTTTTTAAATGCGGACAAACAACGAGCTCAATACATACATATTCATATGCGCCTGAAAACGACCACGAGTGTTGTCACTCCAAAATACTGTATCAAGCAGAAACAAAGAGAATCATATTTGGAAACAACTGCATCTCTTCATCTTGCACAAAGAAATTAGCAGATAACACACATAATCATCTCAGCCTGGAAAAACCACGCAAAGCAATTTGAATGCTAAAAGCTCCTAAGAGCTTTAGAATATTGTCTTGACTAGACACACAAGCTTTGTCACTTTGGGAAACAAGGTAGGCGACAATGCACGGCTCCTGGGAGGCGATAAATGCCTGTAAACATTCACACTTAATAAACAAAACGTCAACTCCAAAATTCCTCTTTTATGGAGTTCACCGGGTACTTTGATTATTTATACAATTCACACACCGTGGATAGAAAGCGCATTTTCCTCATTAAATAGCATGCTGTGACTTGTGCTGCACTGTCAGGTTCTGTCACATTGCGAGATATGTCGGCATCAGTCGTTAATGGCGACTCTTTCTAATTATCTTAGTTACAGAGACTGTATTTTCAGGTCATTCAGAAGCAAAGATCCGTTCCTTGGCCTCTTCCATACATGCCTTGCCTTCTTCGGTGACTGAATTCTTACACCAAATCGTTCGATAAGAAGTAAACTTCCAGGACGAACAAGCTACAGGACGTTCGCTTAAGGGTTCCAAGTTGCTGTTTGAAAACGGCGAACCCTTCCGCATAACTCAATACGACGAGGAGCCGAATTGCCACCTTCAAACAACCATCGTTTTTTTTTTTTTTTTGTTACTGTTCCTTAAAGTCAAAATTGAGCAGTCGAGAGACAGGGAATCTGATTATCTTCAGTGCAAAGATAGTTCTCGGACGATGGTATCTACATACCTACCAAATTAAATCAAATCAGAGCTTTAAACATCAGAACCATGCAGTGGATTGCTGGTTTCTTTTTTGGAACACCAGAGTTTATAAGCGCATTTTTCTGGTAGATGGTTTCCATAAAGCGTGCTCCTAAGTAGCACGGTCCAGCACCATTCTTATTTCGGCAATATGGTGCTGAATCCGCAACTTACGCGATAGAACCACGAGCTTAGCTTAAAGACCCAGTCAAAATATTTACAACAAAAGTTAGGTATTTGTAAGGACATCTTCAGTGAGCGCTGAAGCAGAGAAAGAAGGACACATAGCATGCTGTACTTACGCAGCAACAATCTCTTTTTTTAATCAGAAGAAGCGCCTTTCATTTAGGTTAATGTCAGTGGAGTGTCGGTATGGAGTGACCAGTAAATTAGTATCTATTTCCATATATTGCGCAGATCATATTGAAAGCCAATCAATTATTTACTCTAGCTAGTGCTTGTACCACACAAGGCGTAACTGAAAACAGTGACTCGATTGCTTTCAGGGCGTGCGTGCCCGTGAGTCCACAAAACGCTGAATAGTTTGGGCCTACAATACGTTGGGAAACTAATGTTTTATGCTGATGACAAAAACCAATATCAATGCGGCGTTTCATGTACTTTAAACTCGCTTGCAAAATAGCCACTAACCCCCGACAGCACGCATGAAGAGCCACACCCTGGTGCTGTCGCAAAACTCGACCAAAAAACACATACATCACAGGCCTTGAAAAATGCGCTTTCATAAGTATACAGAGGCGCCAACACAACTACACTGAACGAGTAGTCAGTACGCGCACATAATGTCAACGCTACTGTTGTTAGTTACACAAAGCTACGAGTACACATAGGCGCGAATCGTATGTGACAATGCTGGCTATACAAACTGCGTTTTCCCTAGCTCTGTACATGTGGCTGTGAAATTGCAAAATAACACCTTTGTACAGAGAGCAGAAATGCGCGCGTGGCTACAAGAGGCGCGTTACAGCGAACAGTCTTCAGTGTAATGGTCTTGGGTGGCATTCAGGCGAAATTGGCGCCAACTTTAAAGTTACTTGATTGAAACAAATTATACAACAGCGTAAGGCGAAAGTTTGGCTTCTTTTGGAGGATCGCATTGCCACATCTCTACTAAGGATATTTCCAATTGCAGAATTTTTCCAAGGGCCGAAATTCATTTCTACTTGAAAATGCTCGCAAACATGTTTTCGCTCGTGCATTGTCAGTAATTTGTTCCTTTTATATGGGGACAAATAGTGCAAGCAAATCACAAGCAATTTAACTACAACAGATGTAATTTTGCATGCAGTGTGAGAACACCAACGTTTCCAATATTTCAACCAGATAGGTGGCACTTGGTCACAGATACAGGTGAGAATCGGCTATCGGATTCAGGAACTAGTGGTCGTGCCTCTCGATATGTAAATAAGCCATCCAAGGTGACATCCACTGCAGGTTGCTGCTCGCTGCTCTTGATGTGAGTTAATGACATGTCACTCGTCTGATGGGCAAACGCAGGCGCTGAAGCTCTGCGACAAGCCACTAACGGGGCATTCCTGACTGCTCACGGCACATGTAGCAGTCATGCGAAAACGGCAATCAGAGAACCCAGCCGGCCGCCGCCATGGTATGAACAAAATGCATTTCATTGTATGCTTACCCTGTTGGAAGTGGAGTTATAACTGAAAATAATTGGGCATAATACTATTTGCAAAGCTGTTATGCGACATTTTTATGGTTGACTAGGCACAAAAAAAATACGCAAACATTCGAATGTACATCAAGGATAATAGGGGGAATGTCGTAAGCAACAAGCTCGGTGCGGTGAACATCCTCAGTGCGCGTACAATCGTGTTTCTTTCTATTTCCAGTGCTCTCTGGACATTTCACGTCATAAATGATTGTGCCTGTCTCATTCACGAGAAAAGCTTTCCCTTTCAGTGATAGACTATCACACACTGCAGCTCTCACAAATTCCCCGTCACAAGTGCGATGTGCTAATTCGATGTCCGATTCGTAAATATTCATTCGATGCACGTAAGCACACGGTTTTACTTCCGGTTAAAGCATTCACCACTTAGAAGAACTAAATAATGAACTGATATGCAAGCGATTTTAACAATGATCGAATAAGGGTAAGGGGGAAGCCGTCCATGCGAAGTACATCGAACGGGGCCATTCGGCTGCGCATCAACATTCTAACAAGATCACAAATGCTGTTAGGCACACGCATCACAACAACAAAAGTTAGCGCGTGCCTCTTTGAGTGCGTGACAGCAACGATGATATGCCCGATTGGCGTCGCCAGAAAAGCTTGTCTATATTCTTAACTCATTTCATCGCTTGGCTAAAGTTCAATTCACATGTCAAGCCGCGCTGTTCGATCAACCAAAACTCATCTTGTGCGGATACTGGAAAGATATGCTTACTCGTGCGCGTGTTCTGGTTGTATCAATAAGCCTACGCACTGGTCTAGACATGAACCCTCAAGATCATTGGCTCGCGTGCAAACAGTGTGCTGCAGAGTCGTCATCTCTGGTCTGATGGCGCAACAATCGTCAAAAAAGATAAAACTTTTGTAAAACTACTTCCTCGCTTTTCTTTTTCACGAGCGATAATTATTTGAACTCGGAAAAGTGCGAGCGATGTTGGTTGTTAACTATATTTTGTCTAGGAAAAGTCTAGTCGAGGGTCGCCTACCGGACAATCAAAATCGAAATGATTCTTTTTGCATCAAGTTTCAAAGCAACCAGTCATGGCAGGTGACGTATGCTTTAACGGCTTCGTTTACAGATTTGGCGTTGGCTACTGCGCACAGCATAGGCCGAAATACATCCCCACAGGCCGGTTAATTCACTACAATTTTTTTTTGTTTTCAACAGCACGGAGTATGACGCAGAGTGGAATACCTGGCCTCGTCCGACAGCCTTTATCAGCAACTTGTGAAGCCTCTTCGGGAGCCTTTTCCTAGCCGTTCGAAGCGGAAGAAAATTACGGGTGGTGCAAAAACAAAAGCCATCTGCAAGCGCAAAGGTAATGTTGCGAATGCACATGGTGTCCTATGTCTGTTACTGAACTCAGATTTTGTACAAGAACATGATAATAACCGTGGCCTGCCTAAGATGTGGCTATACTTGGTGATAGTGGCAGAAGCTTGAAAAACGGATGAAAACATGTGCGAATGGATTGCTAATGACACGTGGCTTGCACAGTCACTAGAAGTTCGACAGCATATGTCGGTGATCATGTATCGGAAGCGCCAGAGACGTTATTACTATGCGTCGACTCGAAGACAGCAGGCTTCTACAGAGGTAGTGATGTAGTGACATTGTCGGAAAGAGATAAGCCTCACGACAATGCTGCCTCTATACCTGTCTCTAGGCATTAAAAAGATTAAAAACAAGGGACAACTTTTTATCCAAACCACGTGGACAGACGTGGAAGCTCTGAAAAAGGGGAACTCGGACCCGAAGAGCACTCGCCACTAACACGCAACCCGCCGCGGTGGCTCCGTGGCTGAGGCGTTGCGGCTACTGAGAACGAGCTCACGGGTTCGATTCCCGGCCACAGCGGACGTTTTTGTGGAGGAGAGACCAAATGAAATAGCTCCAGTGAGTCGTCAATATTTCATCCGACGTTCACGAATCCCAGGTAGTTCTAATTCATTCGTGTCCCTGTACTACAGAGCGCCTCGTAACCCAGGTGTTGCTTGGACGCGCAAAACTCAAATTCCTCATTCATTCCGTAACCACAGAATAAAAAGGACGAGCGCCAATAAAAGTATCCTTACCGCAGTCCGCGCACAATACGCTACTTCAGCTAGGCAGTGCCAAGAGCGCATCGTTCGTGGGAAAGTTAGTGCAGTTGTGCATGTGTGACGATGCTTGCAGGTAGTTCACTCTGCTCAACACGAAATCATGTTGTATCTGTCCATGCTTTCCGACACTACTGCTGTGCGTGCTGTACACTTAAATGGCTGCCTGGTACTCAAAGGTTTAGTCTCTTTCCCTCGACGCTGACAAGCATTGTTGCAAGTTTAATTGTAGTCGCTTGACAAGCACTAGGCGTCTGAATGAAAAAAAAGCTGCTCGTGGTCTGATATGCGCTGCCTTATCACGGAAGTCGGGAAACCAGGTATCCTGTTTGGCTCAGGAGCGTTCACGCACCACTTAATGTGATGCACTCTGCAACATCATGATCGGAAGGGGAGGTTGTCACGTCGCCATTGTTCGCTGCGACTTAAAAGTAAATGCCTGCACTTTCTCTCCCACATCAACACTCATTTGATCCTCATACTGAACGCCTACGCACGCGTACAACATGGCTTCTAAACACGTGTGTATGTAACGCACAACATAATAACAGGTCCACAACACATAAAGCAACACGTACTTATGTACACTACAGGGCGGGCTGATGTACGAGGCGCAGCTTTGACGGCTTACCTCTCAATACTTAATGTGTATGCTTGTCTGTGTTGCTTCATTGGCTTTGCAAATGTGTCCTTGAATGTGATACTTGGTATGTACACGAAAAAAAGCCTAAAAACCACAATCGATTCGTTTTTTCCCTCCTCTCCTAAGAACTATCACTTTCGTGTAAGGAACGAAGCTCGAGGCGGCCCCGTTGGCATGCAGTGCTGAGCCTTGCACGAAGAAATGCTGACCTTAGACTGCTCCCGTCACTGCAAAAGGCTCTCCAACTTCCCTCACGTCGAGACAGTTTCTGTAAAAAAGAGGTTTAGATGGGCAATCAGAAGCGATACCCCATAACTGAAAAGAAATCTTGTACAACAATGCTGACACACCTGCGTGGGAACTAGAAATCAATTACTCACTGATGCTCTTTTGAACAGGGCTTTTACTTCTTGCTGCCTTAAAAAATATTCCTCTGCCCCTTCTGACAAGCGTTCGTAAATCTCGTAAACAAAATCCAGACTCCCGTTTGAGTTACGACATGCAGTAAGCGTACAGAACAACAATTATACACAAAGACGGAGACATGGGTACGTGTGGCGGATAGTTTTTCAGGAAACTAAGTAATAGTTTTTAAGAAAGCTGAGTGCAACCCTCCGAACTACGGCGTGGTAAAACACAACATATTTCTTCAGTGAAATTTCAACTTCAGAAGAGCTTCACACAATTGTCACACTGCAGTTAAACCATGCATACTATTCGAACCTTCGAGGTACTTCTATTGTTTCACAAGCTTGGCATGCGTGCCCTATTTTAGTTTCTGCCAATGCCACATATTTTCCCGAGATGCCATGTGATTATCAACAACGCTTTGCACTGCAAGCGCAATGATGCCCGCACGGCTGCCGACAGCACTATTTTACACTCTGACCAGAGTTTCGAGTTGTTTGCTCCTTGGCTTTCTCAATTAACGAGCTGGTTATAATCCGCTGTAACTATCGCGCGTGTAAGGGCTTCTGCATCCTTCACGTGTACAAGTGACACTGAAGATAGGACGTTTTCTAGTTTTCTATGCCACATTCACAATATTCACACGAGGGTTTCAAGGAAGAGAATGAACTAAAGTCGAGCCTAAGTGCAGCGATGTCTCGGCTCCAGTTTGCACACTCGATAGCAGCTGGAACGCGAAGGCGCGCGCTCTAAGACACACCGGGGCATGCTCGCGCAAATCGACGGCCAATGAAACAACCCAAGGTGGCCGGCGCAGACGCCTAGCAGCTGTGGAGGCCCGCATGTCTGCGTGCGTGCGTGTGTGCGTGCGTCTACAAGTGCTCTGTGCACGCGCAAAGTACGCGTCCAGGCGAGCACGACCCGCCACTGAAGTCCATTAACCTCGAAAAGCGAACGAGCCGCCGACACGGCGGGAACACGAGCGGTGTGTACTGGTTCCCAACACGAACTCGATCGGAAGATTGGACAGCGTGATACTCGTCGTCGATCCGCGCATAATAATTATAATAAAAAAATTCTTGATCGCGTGCCGAAAGGAAGGGCACTCCGAGAACTCGATAATGTCATAAATGTCCAGTGTGCATTGAAATAATTATCAACGCATCACACATTGACGTGATTAGCAACACAAATCTTTACGCTGTGCAAAGGAATGTATAAGTGTGGGCTGTAGGTGCCTGACGTTCGGTTCTACGGCCTTCCATCTGCATATAAGCAATAAAACCATCGGCAACAGCAGAGACCAAACGTGCGCTGGCAACAGCCTAGCCTAGCACCTGTGACATAGAAATATTCCCCTCAAATGTCTCCAAATACAAGAGTTAACGCGAGTCAGTGCGACACGCCGTGTAGCACTAAATGCTACGTTTTCCTAATTAATGTTATCATCCTGCTTGCACCTCACAGCATGTCTTCCTTGTATGTCCGTCTGCCTGAAGGTTTTGACAGTGAATAGAAACCTTCCCGTGTCACTTTCAAGACCAGAAGAGCTTGGTTCGTATACACTCGTCGCAGTAGTGCCGGTTTCGATCTCGATACGGATGGGTAAATGGGGCTGTCTTCACTCGCTGTCCGCGACGCTTTCCTCTTACCCTCCTCCTCACACCCAACTCCTTCCAGGTCACGCCCCAGCAACCGGAAATCAGGGGGTCAAACCGGTCGACGGCTCGGCTCGATCGCCTTCCCCTCCCTTCTATCCTCTTCCATCCGCAAGCCCTTGCGTGACAGCGGCTACCGCTCGACGACACCTGTAGGCAAAGTGGCCTACTCCCTGCTTGCTAGAAACCGCCGCGGGTGGGCTTCACCACAGCGCCCCAGAACGACCAGTCAGCGTGACCAAATGTGCGAATATAGCGAATGACGAGGCGCAGCATGCGATCAAAGTTAAAAAAAAAAAGAACCTGCGCAGGGACAACAGTGCAAGGCGTTTTGTCAGATAACTCTTAGATAACTGAGACTAGACAAGTATAAAAAAATTGGCCGCGTATTGGCTCCTTACAAAATATAGCGATAATTGTACACACAAAGTAGGAAGACAGACAATACGCAAGTGTGTGTTCCTTACTTTGTGCGTCCAGTAAGCGCTATATTTTGTAAGGCGTAATGCACAAACTAGCCCAACAGCACATTTCACTGACGTATCTGTTCACTTCACTGCAAATTTCGTCTAAAGACGATAGTCTACTGCCGCCTGTGCCACGTAAATGCCTCTCTCCTCTTTCCCGCCAACTTCTCACGCTCTTCCCCTCCCGTATGGCTCCTCCCACGATAGCCACAGTGGAGGTTTGCTCAAGTCAAATGAGATTTTCCGCGCTTCACTACTCGCGCCATCTACTGGAAATTTTTTGTTACTTTTGAATTCTGAACACTGCCACAAGGTGGCGCCGCGAATGTTTCTCGTATTTTGATGTGAAAACGTATTTTTCAAGGCGTATTTTTTATTTTCTACCGCAGAAATCAAGCAGTCATGTATTTTTAATTAAAAGAAAAATGCAAATACAACTTGTCTCAAACATGCCTCGTGTTTTCTTTCTGCGTGACAAGGTTGACAAGTATTCAGATTTAGCACTTTATAAATGCGTTGCCGATATAAACGTCTCGTTCAAGAACTGTTTCAACATTTGAGCGGGCCGTTGTGTCGAGGGACAGACAGGACAGACATACAGAGCGAAATTATTGCATTCAAGTAGGCAAAGAAAGACTATAGTCTGTAAAAAGCGTTAGGAACTCTACGATAGCGTCAAATTACCCACTCCGCAATAAGCTCCGCATTGTGCACAGTTCTGTTAAATTACATGCTGTTGGTTTCCTAATTTTTCCTGGTACGGGTGTGCGTCCTAAGGCATGTTTCCGTACCGTGAGTGCGGCCTGGCCAGTTGCCAGTAGTTACCGATATGGTTAACGTCCATTTGCAGAGCATACCTCTAACCGCTGTGTATGAGGTTCCTCCAACAAAATCTGTCCCTTCAGGCACAGCACGTTTAATAGCCTTCATTTCCGCTATGCAAAGCGGCGCTATGTTCAGGGAATTTCTTGCTGAGGCGGAAGGACACGACGAAAAGGGAACGCTTTCAGTTGACGCTTTGCTTCCTGGGAACATTTCCAGAACTAACACTGGCCCCTTGTTCTCTGGTGACGCCGCAACGAGTGGCTGTGGGCCCTGGAAGCGGGCGTATACCGTGCGTGTCTCTTAAGCCGTTGTACGTGCTGGCTGACGTTTTACAGATTCCCGCGATTTTAACCTATCAGTTCTACACCAAAGCCGTCGACTTCCGTATACTTGTTACGCACTGTGACCCGATTTGATTGGGTAGAAATCACGTGGATCTACGGCGAGGCGCCCTATCTGGTTCCTCATTTCTTTCGCGCAACCCGTTCGAGCCGCCTACACTGCCAAACAGTCGTCCCCTACTTCAGGCCCGAGCGCCATCCATTAGAAAAATTTCTCTCTCGTTTCTATTTCTATTTCTGTCGTTTCTAAACCGTAGATCTGTTGTTGGTATTTATTTCTATTTCAAATGGATTTTTCTCCCCTTGCTTATTTTGTGTTTATATAACAAGGTAATGAGATAACAGCGTAAGTTTCGCAGGCTTTCCTATTAATCGCCATAGCATAGATAAATAAGCGAGTTGTTAGGTGCTTATGCGCTTAATTCGGGCGAAAAACAAAGCTGAAAAAAAATAAGAGTGCAAGTGCCTACTACCAGTTCCATTCGGCTTTACCGAACAATTACTGCCGCTGCAAGAGTACTATATACTTGCATCCCAGGAACGATAATCTACCAACGCACGCTCACTACTGTTTCCACTTTGGGTCCCGATATTTTCCTGCGCCTGACTTCTGCCTTATTTGGGCACCAAGTCATTCAGGCAATGTCGGCAACGAAGCGGCACATACCGCGACTCGAGAAGCCAGTACACCGCGCAATTGCGGACAGCCACAACCCTACTCTAACCACCCGCACCCACTACGCGCCACAACCCCTACTAAAATACAACGACATAAGCAACTCACCAAAGAGGAAGGAGTCATACTTCGCCATCTACAAACTATACGCTTTCCCCCACAACACGCTCTGGCAGAAAATATGCCCCACCCATACTCAACTCAATGCATCTTCTGCCCCACATCAGGGACACCATACCATATAGTGTGAGACTGCCCGAACACCCGAGATCTCCCGCCCAACCTTACCCCTTCACAGTGGGCGGCGACGCTGACCAGCTCCGACCCCTGCGCGAATCTTCGGCTGCTGAATAGGGCACAGAAGGCCGCCTACAGCGAGGGAATCCTGCCATCCTAAACAGCGCTTGACGACACGACGACGAGGAAGAAAGAACACAAGACGGCGCTGACTCTCAACTAAATCTTCATTTGGAATAAAACACACATAAATACACTCATACACCACACGTGTCTCTAAACGTCATCACTACATAGCGGTGCGCCAACAATCTTATCGTAGCCCACTCCCCCCCTCCCCCCCCCCCCCCCCCCAAAAAAAACACAACAACCTAAGGCATCGTCTTCGACAGGAAAGCAAATTCCTTATCGTACAGTGTCACAGAAGCATGGCTAATGCAGTGATGACGTTTAGACACACGTGTAGTGTATGAGTGTATATATGTGTGTTTTATTCCAAATAAGATTTAGTTGAGAGTCAGCGCCGTCTTGTGTGCCCTCTTCCTCGTCGTCGTGTTGTCAAGCGCTGTTTAGGATGGACGGATACCAACTAGCCTAGCTGCCGATTCTGTTGAGGGAATCCTGTACTGAGGACACCCTTAACTGGTGCGGAATGGCCACAATCGCAACTGATGGGAGAAATAAAGTTTCTCCTCCTCTTACTACTGGAAATCTTTGCTGTTTTTCCTTGACATAAGAAGCTATATCTTACGAGTTTCTCTTCCCCCAAATTTCGCCGCTTGCGAGCGAACGGTTTCATTGACCGTATCTTTTGTTCTGTCTCCCCTCGTCGCTAACTCCCCAGTGGAGACATTCCTTATTCCTTTGAAGCTTACCTGTCCCATCACCAGACTTCGCACTTCTTTCGGCTGTTCATACCGCTGTTCTTCCGACACTTGAACTCTCTGGCGAATTCCTCTGAATTGGAGACGGGCCCCAGTACCCTGGCGAAGGAAACAAAACAGAGAGTGTAAATTTCACAGTGCTTCTTGTTGCTGTGGCTGCTGTTCTTGTCAGAACGTTCACGCACTAACAGCTAGAACAAATTTTTTTGCTTGTTCATTCTTATATTGCCGCAAAATCTTATACGTCTTATAGCAACGGGATATTACGAATGCCTTCAATTGCTTATGGCAAAGCTTTTTTTGAAGGCTGTGAGGTTTTACCTAGTAACAAAACACCGATTTAAAATCAAAACACGAGTCAAAGTTTCCTTTTATCATCCTGTTGCTGTGTTTTTTGACGATGACGGGTGATGTATGGTCTGCTTCAACCTTGCACTTAATTAACGGTACTGCAACATGTTCGATAGAAAACACGTCGGAGAGGCTTACAGGGAATGTCCACGTACTCTTGTTTTCTTTTCACCCGCCCAGCAGCCCGGGCTGTTGCGCAAATATTTGTGCAACTATATTTGGTGAGATTGTCCTAGCGGAGACATGCAGACACTTGAAACTAACAGCGGACTCCGCTCGCCGATATCTTCTCTCCCCCCATGCATCTCTCAGACTCCGAGTGCATTATTCATTCGATTGACAGCATCCGATCCCGCTGTTGCTCTGTTCGACTCATGCTGTAAGCTCGCCCGTAAGGGTGCTGTTCCTGCATCATCGCTGCTCATCTCTCGTCATGCAGTAAACCAGTTACCTTTTGCCTTCGGCTTTTTGTCG
The DNA here is from genome assembly GCA_013339765.2 of Haemaphysalis longicornis. Classification (NCBI taxonomy): domain Eukaryota; kingdom Metazoa; phylum Arthropoda; class Arachnida; order Ixodida; family Ixodidae; genus Haemaphysalis; species Haemaphysalis longicornis. Next base: position 43,374,453 of record CM023453.1, read on the forward strand.
TCAACACCAAAGCAGTTTCTTCTGCCTGCCGCTCGCCCACCATGCTACCACTACAGACGGGGCGACGGAGCCCGGTTCGGGGACGCCATATAATATAAGGCGTTCTGGTGAAAGATGTTAATGCTTGCGAACTCAAATGCCTTAGGCATAAATTTATGGCAATGACTATATGAATCTACAAGGCTGCTGCACCCGCTTCGTGAGTAAAAAGAAACAGGCTGAAAACTTGGGCCATATTTTACAGCTGTGTACATTTACGGGTGCGTGAACTGACAGAGGCACCAGTTTCCGAGTTATCGATTACGATCAGAAAAGCATTCAGATCTAGCATAAATGCTAGATCTGAATGGTTTCATCGCCTGGTAAGATGTCAGAACTTGAAGCAGTTTTTTTTCCACTTCTTTTTACAGTGGACTTCTATTCCTGCGCTGTCTCTTACACAGAACACATACAAAATGTTGCCCAGTTTTGCCAGCTCCGAAGCCTAAGCAAGAAAAAAAAAAAACAAGACACACTCTTTTAACCACTGCAGTGATGGCAGCGGTTGATAAGCCTTACCTAAACCTCGCCGGCGAGTGCGGGTCGCTGAGGATTTGTAAGTGAATGGCCTCGGGTGTTTCGGTGGAACACCACACCTGGGCGAACCCAACGTAGAAAGCTGCTTGTGCGTCAGGTTCACGCCCGGCAGTGGAGGCTCGTTCGGGTGTTGCTCGAGCCACTCCTCGAACGCCTGCGTCCGGCGATGATAAAAAAGTTGGAGACGTGCAGTTATGACGAGCGATGACCAGAGAAACATATTTCATTGAAGGGCCAATCTAGGTCTGTCCGGGTGTAAGGGAACCGTGCAAGGCAAGCATGCTGAAAAAAACTCCTTGAGGAACGCCGGGATATGATAAACGACTCGCCTTCAGATTTTTTCAGTTCTTCAAATGCCCGACCTTATGTATGACAGGGGTAAAGCAAGGTCCATAAATTCAATAAACGAAATAGACTAGGTACTGGAAGCTGGGTTTCGGGAAAGGGCGAACACAACCGAACATCATGTAGGGTTTAAAATTGGACATAGTCTTCTTTCTGCTGCCGGTAACAATTTCAGACAGTACCGCTATGGTACGCTCAGCAAAGATCACCCGTGGTCATCCGGATATCGGTGACCGTACACTCGCTCAGCGGGCCTAGCCCGATGCCTTTGGTTTCTGTATCTAACCCACGCAGGAAAATGACATTTTATTTTGATCAGACAGATTGCACTACAATGGGTGCAATCTGTGGTAGTCGTAGTGACAAAAAGAAAGTGTAAAGGCACATCTCTTCGGCCGCTGCCACTGCCCCAACTTACGTGAAAAGCAGCTTTTAGGCCTCCGTTGTCCGCGATGTTTTCACCCAGCGTTTGCTTTCCGTTCAGCTGGAACAACAAAAGAAGTGCGCTTTTCGAAATGTATCATGCTCTGGACAAACGCAAAGAACGTCCGGGAGCAAAAAAACTGTGTAGCCTGTTGTTTCTCACGAAAAGGACCTCCCTGCAATAACCACTTTCTTATTAGTGCTGTAATCTCGAACGGACATTGCATGCGGAACACGGCAAATTGTGACTGAATGCTGTGTTCGGTACGTTCTGTTTGACACATAATTTTACAGTGATTGTCGCCTAGAGTGTTCGGCACCTCGTAATCCATTCATGTTAGCGATGACATCCCTACAATGTACTCCACTGCACAATATAAAAATAGCGGAGAGATGTAGCAAGATATTTTGGTTTTGCTACCGAAAGCGTCTGATTGTTCCGAGGCGCAGGTAATATCGAAACAATAGCGTTGTTTCTGGCTACGAACCGGGAAAGCTCAGAAAGCGTTACAAGTAAAAAATTAAGCTCACTGGGACAATGTATAAAAGAAAAAAAATATTTTTTTTGTGTGTAGGAACGTTTAAAGTTGAAACGCGCGTAACATTAACATAACAATATTTTGCAATTCTACATCAAGGTTTACAGTCTCCGCATTATGGACAAATAAGCGTAAGGATCGACAGTGATCGTGAACGCAGACAGTTGTGTTCGACGTACGTTTTCGTTGTTGGCAGTGTAGTTGGAATATTGGTCGATGAAGCACTGGGCCCTTGCTTGGAAGCTCTGAATTGTTGCGTTCTTCCACCATTGCTTCAGGTTTCCAGACTTGTCGTACTCCCTGCCTGCGGTGGTTTCGAGAAACACATCGTTTCGCGACATTCAAGCTGCTAAATATGACGACGCAAAACTTTTATTTTTACTTGCACAAAGCCCCCGAGTCCAGCCATATTACATTCATTGTGGTGGGACAGAAACCGAGAGTAACGCTTCTTCTATGGGGAAAAATGTGCTTCCGCCCCACAAGCGCCCGCATGAACCACAATTTCGCAGGCGGCCGGTACTGTTGGTTGTTACCTGCAGCTCGTATTCACCAGCAGCTACAAGATCACAAGAATAACCAGCTTATAAACTGCTAATGTATTTCTATGACGCATATTTACAAAGGAGGAAAGAAAACTACTATCACGAATGTGTCTATCCAACGGCCTCAGCACAGGGGCTTTTTCATCTGACAGAACCTACGTCCTTGTCGTTAAGAATGTTCTTAATCGGTATTTCCACACAATTAAAAAAAAACATGACATGACTGCTGCACAGAAAAGCCAACTGTAACAACAATACTCAGTTTTTCGCGCCAACGGGGACAAAGCATAGCATTCAAACAGTTTCAACAATATTCGAACAGTCCAAACAGTTAATCGAAGGTAATCACAGTTGTTGCTAGTTTCTCTTATTTTAATTGTTACAGTTCTTTCATGAATATATGTATTTGCATATGTTGCTGACATTTCACTATGAACCTGCCTCACGCGTACGCCTGTACCATCGAGCATCACCCATTGTGGAATTTCGTTTACTTGCCCTCCCCTTATGTTATACCGCGCAAGGGGCCCTTAAGGGTACAATATATTATGATGATGATGATGATGATTTATGACGTGTTTTTCTAAGATTTTAAACACTGTGCGAGCGGCTTCCGATAGACAGATATACATGACCAAGGCTAGCACCGCTCATCTTCCCCACACCTTGCAATACTGGTACAGGCATGACAAAACTGCTTGCTCTGCCAGCGGGCTACCCACCTTGGTCGTCGAAGGCGTGTGTGAGCTCGTGTCCCATGACGACACCCATGGCTCCAAAATTTAGAGACCTGTAGAAGGGAGGTAGCGTGAAAGTAAGCTGGTTGTCTTTTCACTGCGCCCAACGAACGCCGTTCTGTGGGCGTGCCATTTTCGTAATCTGTGCGGTTCACTTTAACACGAATATTTTAACTTGAGAAAGTGTGTGCAGCCTTACTTCGGGTAGTTTGGATCGTAGAATGGCGCCTGGAGGATGCCGGCGGGAAACACTGCAAAAACCAGAGTAAAAGAAAGACTGACAAATTTAACCTCAACTAAATTCTTCTGTCGCCCACAGACTTTGTTAATATGGCACTGTGGGAAGTGAACCGCAATTTTTTTGTTAGTTTTTCGGCAGTTTCAAGAAGGTGCCCGATCAAATGTGCCGGGTACTCCCCCACAAGATGAAGTACCGTAGATTTCACTCACTAGTTTAACTTCTGCAGTGCATACTTACGGTAACCTGCTGTAGTGCTCGGGTAGTTAGTTATTAATAGACTCGCATGCGAAATACGGGGGCTGAGTAAATCGGAACCGGTAGTGACATAAGAAATCCCTCGACTAACAAGGCCCACAGAGTCTGGCGCTCCTATTTTTGAGACTTTTTTTTTCGTGCCAGAATAGATTCGTAACAAAACATTAAAAATGATTTAAAACGATAGTTGATGTAAAAATTTGATAAATTAAAGCTTAACTCATCTTTGAATTTGTATAGTATCCTTCCCACCGAACCCTCGACAGATACGCGACAGGAGCAGCATTGTTCCGTTGTTACGGCTCACTTTACGATGGCTGTCACTTCCGTCGTGAATTAAGCTTGAAAGGTACAATCGCGTACAAGTAATTCAGTGACCAACGTTATTACGAACTCTTTGCTGGGTAGTGGTAAGCTACGATTGTTTACAAACCATGGCATCTTAGGCTATGTTCAGACTACCGACGCAAAAGCCATATCGTGATCTATGGACGTAAAAAAACGGCGTGTCACGCAGTTCGGTTGGCTGCGACGTGAAAAGTTATTACGACAGTTTCGGCAACAGTATGAACCCGGCCTTAGCGTAGGCCTTTTCGGGCTGTCATTTCGAATCAGAACAACCAACACAAATACGGAAGAAAAAAAAAGTATTCATGTTCAAAGACAATCCTGTGGTTCAGCTTCCCCACAATACACTTGATTGGCCAATTCATCGAGCTAACAATAAAATTTCGGCGTATGTCGATTGAGCGCCTACGATCTTAGCCAAATGTTCGGTCTGCGCAGTGGTATCGCGCAATGCGAGCGTGACGTCCTGCAGTGCGCAGTGACACAGCGCAGATCACATTTTGGAGTCGAATTGTGAGCACGCCGCTTTCATTCGCCGAATTCGCATCTTGAATTGCTCGCTTAAAGGGACCCTTCAACACTTTCCATAAACTTTTTATTTTTCCTTCGCGTCTGGAAGCACTGCGAAAGCTACTGTTAACGCCAGCACGGAGCGGCACTGCGTCATTTGCTCGTCGCAGCAGATACGCCTTCCGTTTCTACTTTGTTTTTGTGGCTTTGTTTTTAAAGTCGCTATCGAAAATCGTTCGTTCATGCAACTCAAGGAAGGAAAACCGGCTAACAGCCGCTACATGGCCTGAGTGACGTAATTCGAGCCGTCGAAGAACGTCAATACAGGGAAAGAGAGAAAAATCTTTTGAGGGAGTTCACAAGTTATATGATGGCCACAGACCAGTGATTTTCGGCTGAGGTACTTTGCGACACCCTGATCTAAGTACTGTGTGTGTTGCGTGACTACGTTCTGCAAGCTTTTAAGATTTCAAAAAAAGTTGAGAAAGTGCTGCAAGGTCCCTTTAAATGGAGTGTGGGCGAGCTGAACCACAGCATTGCCTTAGAATGTAGACTGCGCGCGGCCCCTAATAGACGACCAAACGGAGATGGTAACTTATGTGGTCGTTTTCTAATTTGTTATGGTTATGGAAAGAAGTCATCTTGCGCTCCGGGAAAAAAAATGTTTTGAAGTTTTTTAAACCCTGATATTAACTGTTGTGCATTTCGAGCTGCCAAGCGACGCGAGCGCTAGCAGAGAAGGAGGGAAAGACGTTGCGCCTCCGCGTCCACCACCCACCCTATCTGGTTCTTGGTGGGCGTGTAGTAGGCGTTCACCAGAGTGGGCACCATGTCCCACTCGGTCTTGTTGCTGAGTCGGTACAGCCGCTGCCAGTTCTTCTTCAACCCAAACTGGCTGACACGGATGTTGTTCTCGAAGTACTCGTTCTCCACGAACTCAAGCTGAGGTGAACAGTGAAAAGAGAAAAAAACACCCTTATAAGGAGCTCGTCGAAAACCCCGTTTTGAGCGTGACAACGCTTGACACCTGATATACTACAGTCTCTGTGATATATATATACATATATATATATACAGTCGAGTCCACTTATAACGATACCGTTTATAACAATATATCGGATATAACGATGAACAGCAATGGCACCGTCAACTTTTGTAACATTGCTATGGTAAAATAAACCGCTTATTACAATGCTTCAGTGCCACGATATCGGATATAACGATTGAATCCGGTTATATTGTGCACCAAAAGTGCAACAGTGACGACTCTAATGACGTGGTTGCGCAGCCTACTCAGGAGGCCCAATGCGTGACACAGTTCCTCGGGGACTTTCTTTCCGCCAAGGACGTTCACCTCAGCTAGGTGAGCACTATAGGTGCTCTTGGAAAAGATTTCCCCTAGCTTCACCCGCGGCAAACAAAGGTGCCCGACTATGGCTTCTTTTCCGCAAATTAGAAGTAGTACGACCTTGCTGGGAAGCGAATAAAAAGCTTTGAGTTCTGTTCCGTTTTTTTATTTCGCAACCCGCTTATAACAATTATCGGTTATAACGATGGGATTTCCTGGCACTTGGATATTGTTATAAGTGGACGAGACTGTATGTATATATCTATATATATATATATATATATATATATATATATATTATATATATATATATATATATATAAATACGAGAGAGAGAGAGAGAGAGAGAGAGCATATGTTGGATGTGGGACATAAATCCAGTCACAGTGCTACCTCTAAGTCTGTTTTAAAAAGCAATTGTTTGTTTTTTGCAACTTCCATTTCTACAAAATTGGTATTTGTAACTGAGAGTCCCTCAAATTCAATTGTCGCTAGTCAAACTTTCAGAGCATCCGAGCACCCATCGCAGACCCTGCAAGCTAGTCTCATTCTCTGAAGATATCCTATAAATCCAGAATTTGCGTTTTTTTTTTTTTTTTGCTTTGTATCATGGTGGCTGAACTAACCGAGCGTTGTGGTAGCCGTGCGTCACCAAGACGAACGGTAGCGGTAAATTTAGCGGAAAACTGGAATACCTGATGTGAAACAGTGCTCACAGGTGTGGCAGATGAAGGCGACGAACAGAAAGCGGCATTTGTCCTGTTTTGTCCAAGTCAGTTTTCCTCGCTATTTGTGATGTACTGCCTGGCGCACAACCCGTCTCCATTACTCGTCTTTTCCATCCATAAACACATGTGTGTTCCATCCCAGACGCATCTCAGGTTAGAGCTTGAAGGACAACTGCGACGGTGGTGCACAGGCTTCACACGGGCTAATGTGGTCAAATGTGGTTACAATACTCGCACCCGTTAAATTATATTTTCTCCTCTTACAGAGAAATGTGAAGAGAAATGAGGTAAACTTCTGGCGAAAAATCGGGTTCTTAAGGTTCACGTTAGAAAAGTAGATTATTGAAAGAAGGCTAGAGTATCGGTAAGCCTGAAATTGGAAAAAAGGGAGTCTGAAACTCCCCAGCTGGAATCAAATAAAATCGTAAGCAGTTCCGCTATGCACAGAACTCTTTTAAAGTACATTTCACTGCTGCGCACATAAATTGTAGGGGGAAATTTTTTTTTTCAGGCACCCTACAAGTTGCCTGATACCGAAGTGGGAAGGCCCTAGGGCCGCACGTTAAACACTTCTTTAAGACGCCTTGTACCCCTACAAAGCGCTGTATACCGAGCCTCTTTAAAGTCATCTCACCACTTTACACAGAAATTTTATTGATAGTGTCTTCACGGAAAACGTAAGCGATCTGATATGAAATTATGAAGGCCCTGGAGCAGTATTTTAGATCCCTCCATAAGCCCATGTGTGCCTAAGAGCGCTATACACCGAGACCCTTTAGAGTTGGCTGTGCTACTACGTACACACAAATATATTGCTGGGAAGAAATTTTTGCGGGGCCAGTATAATATAAGTATGATGGCCCAAGTACCTTTTATTGAATACCTCCTTAAGACCCCATGCACTTCTGCACAGCACCGCACACCGAATATGGTTTAAGTTCATATGTTTAAGTAACTCACGGCCGGAAAGACATTTTTTCGGGGTCAATATAGAGAGTCTGATATCAAACTATAAAGACCATAGCGTCTTTTTATTAATGGCATTGTGCATGTGGAGAAGCTGCGACACATCAAGCATTAGAAATGGACAGACAGATTTCCTCGTTCAGTTCACACGCAAATGGTTAAGCGTTTAAAAATTCGGAGGATGTAACTATTTTTGTCACCACTAAACAGTTTACGACAATTGTCGTAAACTGTCGCTGTCTAGCATGACGGGGATAGTAACGCCAGCGCCGGTAAGCTTTAGCTATTGCATTTATACGAACTCATGCTTTGTAATTGTACTTCTCCAGGATTTCCAGACTGTGTGGCTTTCAGTAGTTGCTAAGCGTCCGCCTCGTTTTCGGTTTATTTTGCTTTTTGAGGCATTCGCTTCTCTAGAGCCCCCAGTCCTTAAACAAGCCTGGCGCTTACAAATTAACGTTACCAGAGGAATATATTACAGGTAAAGAGAGAGAGTTCTTCTTTTTATTCTCGATGCGCATTGCTTCGAGATCAAGCACAGCTATAGACGAGCGCTAAAGTATACGAACCAACGAAAGAAAAGAATACAATACAGAGGGAAACAAAGTGAAAGGAAAAAGGGAAGGAAGGAATAGAAAAGAAAGAAAGAAAGAAAGAAAGAAAGAAAGAAAGAAAGAAAGAAAGAAGCTAGCTGTTTGCGGATAGGACAAGAGTGAAAGGGACTTTCACTGGCGAATATTACAGGTAGAGAGAGAAAGAGAGAGAGAGAGAGTTTCTTTTTTTATTTTCGTGAAGATGCGCATCGCTACAAGCTCAAGAAAGAAAGAAAGAAAAAGGAAGGAAAGAAGGAAAGAAGCTGTTTGCGGACAGGACAAAAGCAAAAGGCGCTTTCACTGGCGAATAAATTACAGGTAGAGAGAGAGTTCTTCTTTTGATATTCGTTAAGATGCGCATTGCTGCGAGCTCAAGAGATTGAGAGATTGAAAGAGAGAGAGAGAGAGAGAGAGAGAAGGTGTTTGCGGACCGAACGGGAGTAAAACACACTTCCACTGGCGACAATAGCAGAATTGTGACCCCTACACACAGCCACAAATGCTGTGGAACGTTAAGCTTTCCCCTTTGGAAGAGCAGCCGCTCGTTTTTCTCTTTCACTCCTGCTGCTGCAGCACTCAGTATTGCTTGACACGCCCTTGACAGCCTTTATCTCTTCGCAGCAAGCTGTCCCCGCTTGCCGCTGCTTCTACCGCCGCCCCGCAGTAGTACGTGTCCGCGTGATGGATCTGGCGGATAGGCACGCGACGCCAGAAACGCCGCCCCACATTTCGCGCTCGCTGTGTCGTGCCGTTGCGCGTGGGCGGCATACAGTGGTTAAAGGAGACGGCTCTTGCGTTACGGGGCTGTCGAGAGGTAACAAGCGGGACAAGGGGCATGAATGGCGTCGCTACACTGTTCTTCGTCCGAGTTCGCGCTCACTACACGGCCGCTGTTGAGCCCGCGCTACGCTCTAAGAAATCGCCGCAGGTGAGCTTTACCCCCAAACCCCAAAACGATCAATCAGAGTGACCAAATGCGCGAGTTTTGGCAAATGACGAGCCCCACCACGCATGCGATTAGAGTAAATAATCTGCGCTGGTACAACGGAGCACATGCGCGCCTTGCGCTGTTTCTCAGCGCAGTTTATATTTTTTTTTTTACTCCAATCGCATGATGAGCATTATTATTCACCTAATTCGCACATTTGGTCACGCTGATTGACTGTATTGTTATGTTGTGGCGAAGCCCACCTAAGGTGATTTTTTGGGTCTGCATGACGTCTCGACCGATGGCGCTGCGCCTTTTCATTTCGTCTGAATGTCTAATAGAAGAAAAATGATATTTGCTAACATGCTTTTTTCCCCTGGGTTGGAGGGAGGCCATCATGTAAGAGCTTTTTTTTTTTAAATTGGGCTCCTTAATATAGAACATAAGGTGTTGCTACAAAAATGGTTAGCGCCGCGAAACAGCACCTCGTTATTCACGCTTGAGACTTTCTCTCGTCACGTCATGGCTGTTTCACAACCTGCTCACGTCCGCTACTTCGTATTAGCCGCCAACCTGGCCGCAGTCAGGTTCCTACGAATCATTTATCGCAGCTGTTCCCCAGCCTTCTTTCATCTTGATTGCGCCACTTCCAGGCGCCATTTTTAGACCACGGCATTGAACAGAAAAGTAGCTCTGTGTACTCACCCCTTTGTATTTCTCGTCCAGTTTCTTCGGGTCTGTGATGAAATCGGGAAAGCCAATCATATCCGTAATAGCATCCGCCTGCAAGCACAAGAAAGAACGATTAACCAAAATGTACTAATTCACACACTGAAGAAGTCAAGCCCTCCACCCATTGTGCCCCAGCTGCAACACGCCAGTAAACTATGCGTCGGCGCACGCAACCATGCCGAACCGCCGTATTCCTTAGCAGCAAGCGCATAAACGAAACCACGAAAAGTAACCATCAACAAACGCAACACAGATTCGAACAAGGCCGCTGAGTCCCCTGCCTTATTCTGACTAGGTGATTGGCCGTACACGCCTCTTTTTACCGCGGAATGCTGATGTTCTGGAAACCTGACAATTCTGGCAGCGAAACCTCCAATGAAAATCACGCGGGTCATCACGGATGTGAATGAGGAATCGGTGTCTCATACTTGACGAGAATGACCTACACCCATACTGACTTCACACTCCAACAAGGCAATCCAGGGGTTCAGCCTTACAGCAACGAACTCAAGTGACCAATTCATGCCGCGAACGAAGCAAATTCGGCGAATGAGAGTAATGTGCATGCCATTTGACTCAAAAATATGATCTGCGCTGTAGCACGGCGTAATGCAGAACGTCATGCTTGTATTATGCCACAGCGCGAACCCAACTTTCACGTCAAAGGGTATGCTCGACATCGTCATTTTCATAAATTTTGTTGTTGGCTCAAAACCCGGAGGAGACCCCCGACACCTACCATAGCTACGCGGACATCCTCTCCCCGCTACAGTCACGAGCGTCAGCAGTTCACACCACCCCACACTCACCTTTCCCGAGCCGAGGCATCCACTTCGCCATATTCAAACCAACTCCTACCCCCACTCTACCCTTCCCCACCATACCATACCCCACTTAATACCATAGCACCTGTAACTTCTGCCCCAAGCCCGCTACCCTGTACCATCCTGTCTGGGAATGCCAACAATTCCAATTCGTCACATACTATCCGCGTTTACGTACGAACAGCGGGTAGACAGGCGAAGACATTGGACCTAGCGTCACTAAATAAAGGCTTTTAGAGTATCGGCACTCTTTTCTCTCATTGTTATGTGCCGCCAGGATTTTCATTGGTCGGTCGGCACCACGTGATATTTGTTTACATATGGGCGCAGCCATTTTGTTTCTGGGCGCCTCTCCCCTCTCTCTCTCTCACTCTGCTGTGCGTACGCTAGAGCGGCCGGTCGCACTCTGCCCGTCACAACCGGCGGCGGTTTCGTTGGGAGAGATGGCAACACTGCAAGCCAGAAACAAAATAGCCCCCAGACGCTTCCGGGTGCACGAAGTGGCGGTACTCTTAAGCGTAGCTTATTTAGTGACGCTAGTTGGACCTCTCGACACAGCGCATGCTCATATGCAAGGTTGGGGAGCCAGCAAGGACCAGGTCATTCTGGACTAGACGACGACCCCCGCAGGGCCGTCATGCTCTGATGAGTTCGCGAATAAAGATGTTCTCTCTCTCTCTCTCTCTCTCTCTCTCTCTCTCTCTCTCTCTCTCTCTCTCTCTCTCTCTCTCTCTCTCTCTCTGGGTGCATGAACTGGGCAGTCGAGTGCATTGTGGGGAAGCCGAACTAGGGGAAAGCCGAACTGGGTGATTACCTTAGAGTGTACATGTGCTCCCCGACAAAGCGCATTCGACGCGCAAGGCCACTGTAGTCGACGCTGACAGTCGTGCCCTTCGATCTAGGACTAGTATTATTATCCCCGTTACAATATCTGCTAATATTGTGGCGAGGTCGCGGGTTCGATTCCCGGCCGCGGCAGCCGTTTTTCTGATGGAGGCGAAAAGCAAAAACGCCCGTGTGTACGAGATTTCGGCGCACGTTAAAGATCCCCAGGTGGTCAAAATTAATCCGGAGCCTTCCACTACGGCGCGCCTCATCGCCTGCGTTGCGTCGGCGCGTTAAACCCCACAATCAATCATCTAATATTGTGGCACTTACTTTTTCCTTGGCGAGCTCTCTGGTCTCCTTGTCCATCCACTTGAGCATGGGAAGGTTGTTCTTGAACGCATCCTTGACCTCTTTGATCATGTTCTGAGCCTGCAGCAACCAAATTGGCAAGGCTTAGCAGCTTGCACCGTGAAAGCCAGTCCGGGTAACAGAGGCACGGTTAAAGCAACGTGGCTTTCTCATTTTTTATTTGTTCACATTTTTTATTGTCCAAAGCTCCGCTCAGCCCTGTTGTTGCGGTTCACGCATGTTCTATCTCTGACGCACACCTTCTTCGAATAAATGCGCGTTCAGAGCCACCTACTGGCGGGTACTCACGTCAAAGCCCACGCTGAACATGTCCTTTCTGTGATTCTATCGTACCGAGTCAACCAAGTGAGTAGCTTGCACAAAATAGATGTTCAGTTGCTGCTCACAGTAGAGTTTCTGTCCAGCTTATCACTCACTAATGTCACCCGAACACCTAATAATATCCGAAAGATGATGCGTCCTCGTATCATAACAGCGATAGCTAACTAACCTTGAAGTATGTCCGCTGCCTTTACTAATACGTGAGCCAACGTCGGAAAAGCTGTGGTTATATTATCGAGCTGTTGCTGCAACATATAGCTTTTCGAATGACAAAACGAAGCCCTATTCAATTTCTCTGAACGTTCCTTGTACAGTGTAATGTTTTTAGTGATCAATGGCTTCACGTGTGTCAGTTGTCTTTACCCGACATCTGGGAACAAAGAAAGTCCACCACCGTGCGGTTTGTTTCAGGTATGCATGACAGCTTATCTATAAACACAACAAATATAATAATACCTCGGTGAGTTTCAAGAAAGCACGCAAGCCTTTGAAAATGGCTGAGTGTTGCATGCTTCTGTGGACAACGCAAACGTGCAGACAGACTTAATAGCCATGCTAGGCATTCATGCTGAATAACAACGGGCAGGTCACCGCGCAAGCTCACTTTCATTCACAAGGTGAATTGTGATTTTCGTGCTGTGCCGATGTTTTAGGGAGATCTAGTAAACGTTCACGTGGGAGGAAAAAATTATGACACGTCGGTCAAAAACACAGGCGCGCGCTATACGTATAGTTTCTCGCACTATATAATCAATGCTGTTGTGAGAAAGCCTGTTCGACCCTCTGTGGTGGCCGCAAGCGAAGGCTAAGTGCACGGAAATTGAAAACAGTGGAGAACTACCAACATTGCTTCGATCGCCGACAGCGTCGCTAAGCAAATGTTTTCTTTGTAGGCCTGGAGATTTCAAGAATACACCATGAAACAATCCTGTGGTTCAGCTTAACCTCTGCGCAATCAATTGACCAATCCATGCCGCCGACGATGAAATTTTAGCGAATGACGATGACGATCATACTATGTGACTCAGAAGTTCGTTTTGCGCTGTGGTATCACGCAATGCAAGTGCGGCGTCCTGTATTGGGCAGGGTCACAGCGCAGATCGAATTTCTAATTAATTGCATGATCGTCGCTGTCATTCGCCGAGTTCGCTTTGTTGGTGGCATGGATTGGTCAATCGAGTGCACTGGAGTGAAGCTGAACCACGGTATTGTCTTTAAGTGTAGCGATAGTTTTATGTCTTTTTTAAGCAGAAGAGATCCACTCTAGGCCACCTGGTTTCGTAGCTTCTCACAGTAAATGTATGCGGCAGCAAGGCCGACACCACTGAAGACTACAAATACTGGACTAAACGCCCGAAACGAAAGAAAGCAAGTGCTGGGGATATAAAAGAGCGAAAAAATACGCTGTCTTCTGCATAACGCTGCCCTTATAAAGGTGTATGAATAACGCTATTGCCGCTATTACCCTTCACACAATCACGCCCCTGCCCACTTCAGTTAGCAATTTACCCTGTTTGGTGTTTCAGTATCTGCCTATCAAGTAACGTTCTAACTGTGTTTATGCGGCGCGGTTCAATTTGACCTCGAATCGAGGACAGGAAGAGGGGGGGGGGGGGGGGGTAGTGTAGAGGTGGTATACTCGGGTACAACTTAAGAACGGCCACGGAAGTTGCATCTGTGCTTCATCACCACAGCTGGACGTTACTCCGCGTGGCGCAAGTAGGGCGTAACTGAAAATATTTTGAACATGGCACGAGCCGTTTCTGTGATTTTTTTGCCTTAATATAGAACAAACTACGTGAGAAAATTCAGACGATATCACGCATTCATAGCAATCTCCCTTCAAAACTCGCGGGTCCGTTGACATCTGGGTCCGCCGCTTAGGCGGAGTGATACCGTGCATGAGCTATTGCCGTTCTTAACTTGTTCCCGAGTACAGCAGATAGATAGTAGAAGGGAGTGGAAATATGACTTTTTGATTGGGAATCCTATGTTGGGAATTCTGATCACAGAAATTTCAGGGTATGCCAAAGGCGACACCTTGCGGGCTACCCAGCTTTCTTTTTGCCTGGCACACGCAAAAAATAGTATGTGACAAGAATGGCTCTCACTCCGAGCCGAAGCATGCAGGCAAACGGGCTAACAGAAATGCGACCACTACGAATGCACTGCAGCCACCAGACGACCGTCGCCAAGCGCTGCCGCTACGTGCCGTGAACGTGCGGTGCAAACGCAGGCATGGGACACGAGGGTAGAGCGGAATATTTGGGAAGGAAGAAAAAAGGCTATTTACCGTTCTGGTCACCCCACCAGGCTTTTAGCAGCAATAAATTTGGTTCACAAAGGCGTAAGAAAGGTTTCAGCCATTTTTCTCTCCTTTCATGCATTTTACAGCATGTAAGGCACTTACAATGTAAGCTCTTTCTACATGTTACATTTTGGCAACATGTATGTCTCATCTAATATGCAGGACAAATGCTAGTACACTCGACACCAAAGTGGCCGTGTGTACTAAATGGGCACGTATACAAATTAATACGCTTCTATATCTTTTTTTTACACCAAGCTAAGAACTGTAAGCATTTTCTCACAGGTTCTCACAGGCCAGTAGTGTTCTAACTTCTAATGCGTGCATTTTAAACATAAAGTAAACAAGCGATCGTTTCGGGTTGTGCCATCATAAGGGGGATTCGTAAGCTCTCGACCTATATCTACACGATTTCTGCAACCGTCCTCGTTAAGTGTAAATACTGTGAAATCGCCAAAATTTTAAGAACCAACAAGCAAATGGTAACTGGCCAAAGTAAATGTGCTGGATACAAGTGCCAGAAACAAAGCTTTAACATACTTTTTTTCTTTGTATCCAATCAGAGCTATTTGCTATACTTTCAGTCTATGTGCAAGCATAGAGAGATATCAACAAGATCTGTCATTTGAAACATCAAGATTTCATACGCAAATTATGCAGCTCGTTTAAGCAATGATGTTACTACGCGGTGAATAGCAGTGCTCAGTTATCATGAACTACTAGCGTCGCTTCCATCATAGATGAACTCTGATCATGATCATACGTATGTTTATAGGACACCTTCCGCCAGCAGGTGTTGTACGCGAGAGGAACAGGTGAGAAATGGTCGCTGTAAACAGTGCAAAATGCAAAGCAAACCCAGGTTCCATTAACGTCGGAATGCAAACGCGGCAGGCCCAAACTTGATAGGCGGCATAAGCGGCAAAGCTGCTGGACAGGACGTGATAGATATGCAAAGCACTGCCATAGGAAGCGAACGACACCACGATGCGACATAGGCGCGTAGGCTGCGGCACGAAGAAGCAGACACGAGAGGGGGCACAAGAAAAAGAAGAAACGGGGAAGTGGAGGGGGTAGACGTACATGGAGGCGACTTACGAGGGGCTTGCTGTCGCCGTCGAACACTTCCCTGACGAACATGGCTCCCAGGGCGAAGCCGATGATGTTGTTGGTGTCTGAGACACAGTAGCGCCACGTGGTGTCCGATCCGTCCGAGCCCATCAGAGCCTTCCGGAGAACCTTGGAAGCCTCGCGGAACGGCTCGGATAGGTACGACACCATCGAGTGCACCATGCTCCAGCCGAGGTAGTTGCACACGGTGCTGCAAGCAAGGCCACGGGCCCAGGTTGTCAGTGACTGGTCGAGCCAGTGGCTTCACTGGTTCCGGTACAACACTTCGCACCCTAAGGATTTATTTATTATTTATTTATTTATTTATTTATTTATTTATTTATTTATTTATTTATTTATTTATTTATTTATTTATTTATTTATTTATTTATTTATTTATTTATTTGCCCCTTACTGTATTGCACGCAATAGATACCAACGTAATGCAATGCGTGCATAAGGTGATCTTATATGACACGCCTAACCAATAAGCATACGGTGAGCCGTAATCAAGCCCTCGTATACCATATGCGGGTAGGAAGTTAGGAACACAAGCAGCAAGCGCCGACCGCGTACAACTGTGCTTGCAGTGACTGTTGTATTGCCCCAAGAAACGCAGGCGAGCGTTCTGCACTGTAATTTGCGCAGCGCTAACAACCGCAATTCGTCACTGCGCGCGCGCCCACCGGAAGTAGGGGCATACGCCTTGCGGAGAACAAAGCAAAAATTAAGGCAAGGCAGTCATAATAATGACGTAGTGAATGCGAAAGCGTTAGCGTCCGATTGCCGATCAGATATGCCGGTATTGTGGGCGCAGCCACAGAGCCCTGTATCGATAGTGACTCCTGCGCAGCTTAGTGAGGCAGCGGGTAAGTTCGAATTTCGGCGCGGCCGTGCTGAAAACTCTCAGTATCATCATCGTCGTCGAAGTCGTCGTCGTCGTCGTCGTTGCCACTGTCATCATCATGCCGCATGATGGCGCTACTGTTGCACGCCAAGGAAAAGAACACTGAACGGAAACGTACTTCGCTAATCTTCTAATGGACGCTTCTGTATTTAGCCTGTTCATCAAGAAGAAAGTCCCGTCGTGGCGTTGTGAACATGCGGCCTCGTCTCACATTCCGAATGCGGGAGGTCCTGGGTTCGGTTCCTATCCGCACCCGATATTAACCCAACTTTCTTATCGACTGAGTTGCTTTACTTTATTGCTCGTTGGACACCGGCCATTTTGTGAGCCGTCACTTGGTCCCGACGGCGCCCTTATACTTAACAGCATTTGTCAGTTGCATCAAAGTGCAGTGCTACTCTGTTTTGATCACTGAATTGTCGAGTACCGTCAGTAATTTTTTTAGAGCGGCAGCTCTGCTACGCTACATCTTTAAAGTTTATTCATCGCGTCGCAATGACCTTCAGCCGCCGGCACGCAAGCTGCGCCTTCTTATCGCTTCGCCGCTGCGGCACCACGTGACTAGGCAAGGGTGAAGCGGCCTGCTTCGTCTGCGCCTTATCGCCCAGCGGCGGCTGTGTGTGCGCGCGTGCGGTCCAGCGAGGACAAACCAGGGGACTAGTGTGGGGGTTGAACGATTGACATATGAAAACACTGCGCTGATTGAGCTTACAGGAACGAATATTGAAAGCACACGATGTACGGGCACGAAAGCTCTGCTTTTCCGGCTGCTTTGCCGGCGCGCGCTCGGTTCCACAGCCTCGACACCGATGGCGCGCCGTCTGGACTATCTGCATGCGCTTTTCAGCGCAAGCGAAAGGACCTAATGATCTAAGGATCTAGATATAGCTAGACGGCGGGACCGCTATACGGGGCCGCAAATTCTCAAACAAAGGCAAACTTTCACGAAACACTGCGCGTGGTCTTTGCCTCCGCTCGTGATAACAAAGTTGAAAAGAGCTAAACCTGGCCCATTTTTTTCCTTGCCCACAGGTCCTGCAGTGGTTTCGTAAGACTCTGAACGCCAGAAAGCGAGTGCGAGAAAGAAGACTGTCAGTAAAAAAGATGCACTTACATTTTGCCGCGCGTGGTTTTCATGTACTCTTGCACGAGTTCCGTCATGTTGCCCATGTAGTCCAGCGCATACACCACCACGTCCTGTGTCTCCGGTATGGTGCGGTTGATTTGGTTGAAGGCGCTGTTGAAGTATTCCGTCCAGTTGAGCAGAGGCGCCCGCGCCTGCAGATCTGCTATGGTCATCTTGTTGTAGAGCCGCTCCTCGTCCCGGCGTTCCTCCGACGGTATCGTTATCTGCATCACACGTAGGCGCCAATTGGAATTCCTTACGTTACAGGCGGACAGAAGTGTTATCGTTGTGGCAGACATCCACGATGAGCAAAATGGCGAGCTATGAGGGGAACTATAATATTATAACGCAGAGTAGAGCAAATGTTGTTTGACTTCTCCGTTCTCTCATTGCGCATGTATATAGTGGGAACGCCAAATGCGTCGCTTCACTTCGCGTCGATACTTGAGATGATTATTGTACTGAGAGTGATGTGTTGAAGGAGATATTTCTGGGGGGGGGGGGGGGGGATCACGGTGATAGTCTCTTTTCGTTTTGGCGTTTCCTTAAATAGCGCTACCTACGGGAACCACGCTAAGCCTAAACGGCTCAACGAGATATAACAAGACATCACATGCCGCCTGAATCTCCTTTGCAATTCATCCCCAACGCACATTTGAGTCCTACGATCTTTCCTGCGCACATTTAGCCATCTGATTATTTGCGCGGAACTCACATTGGCCAGCCGCTTCTCGAAGTCGATGACGTCCTGCATTTGGGCTTTTACATCAGCTTCTTTGCCGCCTAAAAGCACGCCGACTGAAGTCATGTAGGTGAGGTAGGCGTTCAGGACCTGAATGGAAAACCACAGAAAAGCAAGATTGTAGAAGAGAGCAATGCACAGCAAGCCGCCATAAGCCGCTAATCGAATCGCCATTTATAAGCCACCATATTGCGCGCACTCTTTACCGGCTACTACTTGCTATCGGGACTTGTTTCGGCGGTAATAAGTTTATTTTGTATTCCTTTTGGTTCCTTCATTTTGTCACATTATTTTTTAAACTGAGTTGTTGGGTTGTCGGAGCACGAACTATTGCATCACATATTCGACTCAGGTTGCTGTGAATATGCGTCTTCAACCCGTTGCACGCTTTTCAATGTTGGAGCAGTCAGAATATCTCTGACTATAGTCTATATAGCACTGCCTTAATATCAACTCCATTCCGCTACACCCATTGTACTTCTTAGGAGACGACGCCATAATTACCCACAAGTGTATTTTTAAGTTTCTTAGAGATGTCCGCTTTTTACATCTCATTACTTATACCATGCACATTGACCCCGTGACCCTTTCAACCAGTCATCTACATTGTCCTTTATGCCATCTCATGTATATTTTTAGCTAAACATTTAACATTTACTATCACTTCATTCTCACAAAACAACCTTCCCTTGGCGCTCTTTGCCCTTAACGGCCTTGCGCCATAAAAACCCAATCATCATCGTCATCAAAATCAACTCTATTTCGTCATGCCCTGCTTGACGTGTTTAGGATCGTGACGTTGTTGACAGGTGAGACCGCCCTGGGCCAAAACCGTCGCAACTGAAAGCGCGCGCACCTTGTCGTCTTTGGACTTGTTGAGGTAGTAGTCGCGCGAGGGCAGCATGAGACCCCCCTGGTCGACCTGGATGACGTGCCTGGACGAGTTGCGGTCGTCCTCGCCCACTCCCCAGGCGAACAGCCCCGCCCGCGAGTACACGTTGTGCAGGATCTGCAGCGCCGGCTGCAGCTCCCACGACTCGATCGAGTAGTTGCCCGTCACATTCCAGCCGCCCACCTGCGCAGACAGTGCCAAGCAGGCCGTAGAGTACCTACCTACCAGGTATACGTAAAGAGAAAACACGAGGGCCTTCCCAAAGCACGTGGCGGGCGTTGCGATAGCACCCCCAGTAGTTGCAAGGTAATGGCTCGGTCCCGTGTAATTTAAGAATCCTCTCGTGACCAGCTCCTTCTGGTAACCGACATCAAGAAGGCGCTAAATCTCTGCACTTCAGAAGGCATCCGGGACTAGGGCTGTACCACCAGTTGATCCCCAATAAAGTTCTCTCTCTCCTCCTCTCTCACTCAAGACCTATCTCTCTCGAACTCATCTGTCTCTCTCTTCCATATCTCTCTCTCTCTCTCTCTCTCTCTCTCTCTCTCTCTCTCTCTCTCTCTCTCTCTCTCTCTCTCTCTCTCTCTCTCTCTCTCTCTCTCTCTCTCTCTCTCCGTAACGCTCGTTTCTCTACCTCGCAGTACAGGGAATGCTCTACTGAAAACTGAGCACAGCAACGACGGTATGAGTGCTTTGATGGGAAGAAATCATTTTCAAAGCGCCACAAGGCAAGCCATTTAACCTAATTGTTTTTTTTTCCTCAACATTTTGCACGAGGAGACACCGTTCTGGGGTATTCGATAAATATTGCTATAGCTAGGCTTCTCGAATTAAAAAAAAATGCGCTTTCAAATCTTTACAAAAGCAGTATAAGCCTGGGCTTCTTTTAAGTGCATCTTTTTTGCCAACTTTCTTTTTCGCATTACATACATACATACATACATACATACATAATACATACATACATACATACATACATACATACATACATACATACATACATACATACATACATACATGCAAACGCAGTTCATCCCAAAGTTCCACATCTGGGTTATTTTTGTGAATTTATTTGGGGCTGCCGCTGGAGAATTTCGTTCGAAAACGCTATTCCAACCTTTCGTGCCACAATCGTGCGTCATTTTAATTTTTGCTGATAGCCGAGTCAGCTTTCGAAATGCGTGCAACGTCGCGCCATCCGACCTGTGCGCCACTGCACCACTCCTTGGCCTAGTTCTCCTTGCTCCCTTGAGGTGGCGCCATCGTACCGCTGCTCTAGTTGCTCCAGTTTGAAGTTTGGTCCCGCTTCCCCGCAGGGCTTGCGCCGGTTCCCGCTAGGTGGCCCTACCTTCTCCACCCCGATCGATTTATTTATGACGCTCCTATTCCACAACACTTAGCCGCTGTAGTTTTGGCGGGGCGCCAGACAGGTGCACCTTGTGACTGATAAAAAGGGAACTCTGTGGGCCGATACGCTCCCCCCGACTCCATGAGCCCCTTTCTAAGGCTGCAATGCGTTACCCCCCGCCCCCCAACAAAGATATTCAGGACCTGCCAATACGTATTGCCCGGCCTAGTGAACTAACTTAGCACGTAGAAGAGAGCGTTTGTCCTGAGCTTCTTCGGGAGCCCTTTCTCTGCTACGCCAACATTTTGGCTGGTAATAGTTAGCCATTTTCATCATCACCTTTTCTCAGCAGGCGATGCGACAGCTTCTGGGGCAATGCGCACTGTGCCGACATCACCACCAACGCTTTGCGTATTGGTGAACATAGAGCTTCATAGCGAGAAAGCCATCAGCTTAGCAACCGAGGAGGCCTGGGTTCCCCGCTAGGACTGGCAGCGTTTTTTTAAAGACGATAGTCTTTCTTGGGCTCCTTAAACCCAGAAATTTTGGTCTGTCTGTATGTCTGTCCGTCTGTCTGTCTGTGACTCGATTCAGCCACCCGGCCAAAGCAAAACAATGCCTGCGTAATAGTCTTATATAGTCATAGCTACATCTACCCGTCTATGTCCGGTGTAATGTTCATACTTCTCAACATTGTTAAAGAAGAACAAGACATTACGCAAATATGAGACAACAAATCAATGCAGAAGTGATATTTGCAGCGTTCCTTTATAAAAATTCAAACATGCTTCACTTTCTGCGAATTAAATACTTCATCAATTGCAAGAAAAAGAATTCACTCCGCCGTCGCCTGCTGTCGCCCGCGCCACTATAGCTTCCGGCGCCATTTTAGGAAGAGCAACCGGCAACACTAACGCAAGGTTCCACTATATAGGTTCCACGTTCTGCTTGCAAACGCACGTGGAGTAGGGGAAACGCGGTTCTTAAACGTTGAAGTAGGGCGCATCGATTAACGCGCGTCTTCGCCGTACGGCAGCGTTCGCCTCGATACGCCCAGTTTTGGGAGCAGTGGAAACGCGGGAAATTTTAGAATGATTTAAGCAACATTTGGGTCTTTACCTTGGGAGGAGCGCGACGCAAGAGGAACAACATGAGAGGTGAGCGGTAAAGCGAAGGGAGGCATTTACTTCGCAAAAGCCGATAAAGACTATCGTCTTTTGACGGCATTTGCAACGAAAGGAGCAGATACGCGGCCAATTTTTTTATCTCTAGCTGAACAGAGGCTTCAAGTGATGCGAAATCCAGGTGGTTTAGTAGTGGTTTCGCACCAAAGATATCGAGGGCGGATACAGAAGGGGTGAGAAGTCGTCACAATGGACACAACAGAGACTTTAGCTTAGATGGTGGGAGGGTGACAGAAATGACCGAAACAAGCACGCCATGGTGGTCATGCCGCAGGTTTGCCAGTGTTGCAGTAAAGAATAAGGATTTGCTTTCTTCGTGCCCGTTTTTGAAGGCTAAAAGGTGACCAATAGCTAGCGGTGTGCAGCAAACAAAATTGCTGTCGCTGACGATACTACATGGTTGAATCCCCGTCCCTATCGGAAAGAAAGTCATCGTATGGTCAGCATGTCCTCCTATACTTGCCCATAGAAGAAAATGCTTTCACTCGCACCCTGCTTCAAAAAAATGCGCAGCTCTCTCTCTGGGTGTGCGCTACGGAGCCCACACTAAGTGACATTAGTGCCATAAGAGCGCACTGGGATAAAAGCGCTGATGCCGCGCGCTTCCGGCAACTGTATCAGTCCGATGCGCTCTAGATAGCCCCTCGACTTTCCGTTCTCCGTAGTTGCTGGCGATAGCGACACCATCAAGACTCGCTTTCCCGCTTCACTGCAGACGATCCATTGTCCGGGTCGGGACAGACGGATGCGTTAGCATAATTAGCGTTCGCCAGAGAGTACGCGACCGTGAGGCATCGCAATTGGAGTGGCCTCTCATCCAGACGCTCGAGTGGACGCTCGTCTCGCCACTGTGCGTTGCCATGGGGACCGTTTGTACGTTTTTTCTTTGTTTCGCTCACCATCTGCTTGCCGGCCCTTCTGACTTGCGTTAGCCAGCTCCTGGAATGAAGCTGTTGTTTACTGCCGCACGGAGTGCTGCTATTCGAGCGCTGCTCACGAGCCGAATGGTGCAAGCGCACGTTCTGTCGCATTTCATGGCATGCGTGCAGCGGTTAGTTTCTCCACAACTGAAAGGATCCGGACAGCGCAGTAAAGTCAAACCTCGCAGTGGTGTCTCCAGGAAACGGTTATGTAAGGGGTTTCGAAGCGGGACTTCGAAACGGGTAGAGTGCTTCCCCGGCGGCAGAAAGCATGCTTCACGTAAATGCAGTGATTCAACCGTTCAAATGCACCGCATGGCCGCGCGCCCCGTTTCCTTGAGCGGCACTAAGAGGCCGCTTGACAACAGCGGAGCGATTAAACGAAATTAAGAACCATGATGGTAAGTTCCGCGAAATCATTACAGCGGCTCAGCTCATTTTCTTGTCGGAACGGAGGGTTTGTAAGTTTTTTTCTTAAAGGAGTCATGAAGACAAAATGCAATTTTGTTTAATTTGGAAGAACTAGGTTTTAGTACCTCACACAGCTCCATTCCGGCCACAAAAGGTGTTTTTAACCGAGAACCGCGAAAAGTATTGAAAAATGTTCAAATTTCCCGCTTCAGTGACGTGTTATCGGTAGGAGTAACGTCATACGGGCCAGCCCTAAAAATATAATTTTCAGTGTGTTAATTGCGCGTTAACCTTCAAGTGCTGCGATCAAACGGAACTAGAGGACCCACTGCAATCATCCGGTCATGTGTCTTAGCAATGAGTTAGTTGAGGAGCCGCCAATCGCACTGACAAGATTTTGTGGCGTCATAGAAAAGTTACCGGAAAGTGACGAGGGAGTCACCACTGCTTCGCATGTTTTCTTTAATATCTCCGTAATTTGCACGCAGTTTTCGATAAAATTGGTATCGTTGTGATCGGTACAAATCAGTGTTTCTAATGAAATTGACTTTTATTTTGTCTTTATGGCCCCTTTAAGGCTTTTCGACGGGTACTGTGCGAAAGGACTGCATTCTAAATCCGCAATAAGAGACGGGCCACCGGGAAGCGTCATTCCGTTTGGTATACGATACAGAAGTAAAAACAAGTAGCACCATCTACTGGTTTGTTGTCAACACTAGCGACGTTCTTTTCCCTCACTGCTGAAAAGAACCCGCCGCTCAGTCTATGTAGCTTTGAGGTAGAGTCTTTCGGTCGTATTAAATTAGTCCGGCCGGAGCCCTCCACTATGGCGCGCCTGAGAGACCAGGTGAAGTTTCGGCGTGTAAAACTCCTCCAAAATTTTGGTCCTATTGGAACGGCCTAGGTTCAAGCCCTGGCACTCCCGCGTTTTTCTTTTTTTAACAGCGGAGCTGTTTAAGCTTGTTCTTGGCCCGGTGGCGTTAGCAAAAAAAAAAAATCCAAAAAGCTACGCAACCTGTAAAGGGTGCGTCATCGCAGATAGGTATTATAACCGTGAAGCCAGCTTTCGTGCCTGCTCTATACTGTGAGCACAAGGGGAATATGCTTATGCGCACCCATTACTATACCATCTGAAAGGTTATTGTCTTTCTTAGGAACTAAAACACAAAAAAATTGGCGCAGTTTGCAATAGCGGTGCAAGGCTGGAGAAACAGCGAAGAGGGGGGGGGGGGGGGGGGCTAGCTTCTTCCCCCTTGGGATCAATCAAATCAAATCAAATCAGTTTATTGTTGGTGTTGGGAACCCACCGCAACGGCCTTGTAACATCCGGCTAAACTTGGCCTTACCCCTTCTGCACTTAGCCTAGCCTAGCAAGAAACATCGCCAAAAATAACAAACCTTAGCAAGGCCTAGCAAAACCTAGCAAAACTTGGCGAAACCGGAAGAAGCTAGGTCGACCCCCAGCTCCGCTGTTTCTCTAGCCTTGCACGATTACATTGAGCTGCGCAATTTTTTTCTTTCAAGTTCGAGTGATTTTTGTGTAAAGATACTATAAATCAATACTTGTACCCATTGTCCCGTAAGTAACAGTGGTTCTGTGTTTTAAATTGCATTAAGGGGTGGTGTGCAGCCTATCTCCGTGTTTGTTTGATTTTGCGCCACGCAGGAAGCGCCGCTTCTGTGCAGTTGGAAAATGGAAAGTCACCACCGGCCGGGAAGGGATCGTTGTTTATAGAACACCTGGCAGATGCAGTTGCTGAAAGCACGTTCAATTGATTTCGTTCACTTATACCACTGCATCAGTTACCGTCCTTATTAAAACGGTAACTCGTGGGCCGTTCAAATTTAAGCCGACGATCATCCCTTATACGAAGAGACAGACACACAGGCGCGTCGTGACTCACAATGTCGAGCAGGTTGACGATGGGCTTGGAACCGAGACTTTCCACGGTGTCGTTCTTGTCCAGGCACGAGTAGTAGTAGGTGCGGGCTTTCCTCTCAGCTTCGCTCTTCAACTCCGTCTTCTCGTCCTCTGCGTGACAAGCGTACACATGAAGGCCACGCCCATGCCCAACATATACCACGTGCTACGAACCGGCGAACACTGTCGTGCTTAAACCTACGCGTTGATGCCGGAAAAAGGAACAAAAGCTGCGTAAATTGGGTCGTCTCACCCAACAATCTAAAAACAGAACATCAACAAGCCGATGTGCCGACTGTATAATCAAGGAGACCGATATCTTTTGTACAGTGTTTCACGCAATCCCGGTCATCTAAGAGAAACCACACATTCCAAGTGCGTTGACGTTCTTCTAACGACCATTTTTGTTTCGTGTATTGTTACAACGTGGCGATTCTGGTTTCATCCATGTCTCACCGCGTCGTACAGAACGGTTATCCTCAATACAGCGGCCATCACAATAATAAATCCGCGAGGCTTCATACGGCCCCGATGCAACGAGGAAGGCGTTGATGTGGGGAGAGAGGAAAAGATGGACGCACCGAGCACGTTCTTCATGACGAGCTGGTTTTCCTGCCAGAGCTTTCCGAAGGTGCCCCAGATGGACTTTCCGTCGGGCAGCGGGTTCGCCTTGATCCAGCCCCCGCACGCGTATTGGTAGAAGTCCTCGCACGCCTCCGTCTCAGGGTCCATGGCGTTCAGTATGGTGCTGGCCACCGTCACACATGCCGGGGTCACACAGTAGTCTGCAAACATCGACGCCAACGAGGTCAATCAGGGAACGTGCTGTGTTAAAAAGAAGCACTCGGGTGAATCTGGGAAAGTCTTACTTGACGTGGCTATGCGCCGCTGCAGCCGTGTAAACGATTATTTGACTATTTAACTGCAGTCTAGAACCTTAGTTGATCTCTAATAGGCGACTCAAGAGAAACCTCGGTGCGCTCCTCTCGGCTGCCACGCCAAAGGTGTCACGCTGGTTTGCAAGGTGTTTTCAGGCTACACCAACCTTCAAAATTTTAATTTGCGTCCTTTTATATTAAATACCTACGTTTTGTACCTTCCAAGCTTTATAGGTGAAACATGCCAAAAAAACTGCGAAATTTAATTTTGCGGTATAACCTGTGTGTCGTCATTGTCCACGCCGGAAAATGGGCGGGGGGTAGAGCGCGAGAAAATCGCACTCTACCAGCACACTCCACATCGCACTCCACGTTACTTCACGTTACTCCACGTTAGAAAATCGCACTCCACGTTACTGGTTTTAAAATGACGGTAAATCGGCCGGAGAAGCTTTGTACGTGGCCTACGGATTCTCTACTCTAATTTGATATGGTGGTTAGACATTGTTTACAGCTCAACTCAGTGTCCTTTAAAAGGACTATGAACCCGAAATACAACTTCGGCTCATTCGAAAGACTGCTATGGTACATAACAATGGTGCGAATTTCATCGCAAGCTTCATGCAGTTAATGCAGATATCGAGAAGAGATCAAGCTGTGGCGACAACTAATTACTTTCCCGCCCAGCCCTTTCATATCATTTCATTCATTTATTGAAGCCTTAAAGGCCCGGAGGCATTACATAAAGGGGGAAAACAATGTTTCGGAAGCTCTTAATCCCAAAAAAGAAAGCAGAAAAGGGAAAAAAAATGGTGTACAAAAAGAACGAAGGAACAACGCTCATAGAGAAGCAAGCGGTACAACAATCAAAATCACAATTTAAAAAAAGGGCAGGCAAGCAGTACACATGACTAAACATTATCGTTAGCAGGGTTCAAGTAACAAAACCTTTCTAGGTAAAATGATTTGTTAGTTTTTCGTGGAAGGCCTTGCGGTCGGTGGCCGAAACATAATGTCGGGGAGACTGTTCCACGGGGTTATTGCACTTGGGAAAAAAAAAAAGAATGTTTCATCGCAGATGTGCGACAGTGAATGTGCGCGATTGGACTGCTGTGGTTGAGGCACGGGGAGACTCTAGGCGGTGGTCGAAGACTAGGGTGTCTTGCGATTGGGTGATAGTAGAAAGAGTGAAGCATGCAGAGAGGCGAGATGATACGACAGTGATTCCAGACTAGGAAGTTCGAGTGTTCGTTTTAGTTCAGTGATGCTGGTTTTACGCCAGTAGCTTGACATTACAAAGTGTGCAGCACGGTTCTGGACGGATTCTAATTCGTAGGTTAGATAAGCTTGCGAGGGGTGCCACATAGATGAAGCGTGTTACAGTTCAGGCCGGACTAATGTCTGATATGCGAGTTTCAGGTGCGGAGTACCTGAGGACCGCACAATGTCCGTCCGCGTCCGTGCGCATAGCATTTACAATCGCAAAAAAATCACACAGGCACCGGCAGGATTCGAGCCTGTGTCTGGTAGACCAGGCGGAGTTACTGTCAGTCGTCTTACCCATTGGGCTACGACCGGATCCGATAGCCAAACGGCTTACTCGCTCGCCTGTAACGGTGCGGAGTACCTTAGGACCTACCAATGTCCGTCCACGTCCATCCGTGCGCAAACCACCATCAAGCGAAATACAAGCGAAATCCTATTTGAACCGTGAGTTGCCGTTTCATTTAGGGAATAATCAAGGTGCATGCAACTCACGGCTCAAATCGAATGACGGTCGGGGCGCAAATCGGATGTCACTCGGGGCGCAACTTGGATGTCATTTCGACTGCCTGTACTCCGCACCCTCGCCATCATCCACGGAGTGGAGATACCGCCATTTTTTTAATAGCAGGCGATGCGGATCTGAGATTGCGACGGATAACACCAAGAGTGCGTGAGGCGTGTGTGCATATTGTTTCAATGTGAGTAACCCATGATAATGACGATGTGGAGTGAACGCCTAGATATTTGTAGCAGTCTGTTCGAGTTATTCCAGTCGCGTTTATATGGTATGAGTGATTTGTGCTGCCGCGCTTGCGGTAAAAGGGCATATATTGGCACTTATTAAGGTTGACAGGCATGAGCCATTTTTCACACCACGAAGTGATAGTGTCTATGTCTTCTTGAAGGTCGATGGAATCACTAATGTTATGAATGGCGTTGTATATGACGCAGTCATCTGCAAAAAGTCGAAGTCTTTTGTGGATCAAGTCAAGGCCCTTATGACGTCACAGGGCCTTGTGCGTACATTTAGCGGCCGCCGACCAATTGCCACTTTCGTGGAACTTGGCTATGCGACTGTAGTGACGCCTTTAGTTCCGTTCGGCCGTACCACTTGAATGGTAACCAGGAGTGAACACAATGATAGCTCTATTTTATTATTTCCCAATGACGCCCCTGCTGACGTGGTGGTATATAAAATTTAAGAGTTTTTAGCGTTTGATTTCCTTTCTTTTCTTTTTGGCGAAACGACGTCCTTGGGGCTGAAATACAAGGGTGGGGGGGGGGGACGGAACTAACTAAGGTTTCTCAATGAGTCGAGGTTGTGTTTTGTCTCCATGGTTGCTTTCACTCTGCTTTCGTCGTATGGGGCCACTAACAATCCCTTTTACTCTAAAATGATGAGAGAGAAAAGCCTGAGTGATGTTGTCGTTTGGCGTATGCGGGACCTTTCACTTTATTTGAAAGACTTCAAAATAAAGATTTCTCCCCACGGCTACTATTCACGACATGGCTTCGCATACCTGAGTCAAAACCAGTCAAGAAATCGCTCTCTTTGCTTTGTTTAAATACTCAATTGCAGCTTGACTAAATATCACCAAATAGCTTGGTCGCCGCCGCTGGGGATGGGTAACCATGCGCAGCCCTACATCACGCGCGCACATGAACACAGTCCCTCGATCTCACATGCGAGTCTCCACTTTTGCATTGTCCACACCACAGAAACGCTTTCACGTGCGCAGTCAAATTTTAGGGTGCAGCCCTTTGGCGGCCGTCTCTGGGCTGAGCCACGTTGTTCGGCGTAACCGAGTGAACGATGGCAAGACCGACGAGTGAAAGACAAAGCGAACGATTAAAGAAAGCAAAGTAAGAAAGTGTCGCCACATTGGGAGCGGAGGGTGGTTCGCCGTGGCGGTGAGAGCCAGCGCTCTCCGAAAGTGTGCGGTGGGGCAGGGAAGGGGGCAGTATGCTGTGCCAGCATGAGGCGCTCGACGGTGCGACGCTTGGAGAAAACGTCAAGGGGGCGTGCGCAAGTCTATAATGTGCGTTCCCTTAAGACGCAGTTCGCGGTCCCTTCCTGAGACGCACTTCTTGCCGCCGACGCAGGGGCTCATCATCGCTGCCGTCGAGATAACCCACGAGTGAGTGCTGCCTCAACGCACTGCTGCTGCGCCCAAATATCACATTAGGGAGTATCGTAATCGCCAGCCAATTTTAAATGCAGAGCATTTCTTTAACTCACATGTAGCGTCCGCCGTCCGTCCGCAACAGCTCAGCGCACAGGTGCGCCCTCTCCCCCACTCCTCCTCTCCCGCATCACGCTACCCTCCTCGCTCTCAACAACAGGTCCGCACCCCTCCCCCTACACTATATAAAAAAATAATACTTATCGGTGCCTAGTTGCGATCCCACGACCCTGCGGGCGGAACGCAAGGTACAGGGTGCTCTACCCACTGCGCCACAAAGCCGACACAGATTCAAAGGCTACGAACGCGCCTTATATCCTTGATTCATTCAAACTAAGTCAAGAAGCTGCTGATACAACGCATTCACTACCTGTGGGCGGAACGCGAGGTACATGGTGCTCTTCCCACTGCGCCACAAAACCGACACAGAATCAAAGGCTACGAACGCGCCTTATATCCTTGACTCATTCAAACTACGTCAAGAAGCTGCTGATACAACGCATTCACTACCACCAACTCCCCAAACACTAAACGTTAACGCAATACACCCACCCCCTATGCGACGCATTTACTCGAGTCCCCCTCGCGGGGAGATGGGCACAATTTTTTCAAACGAGTTCGCAGGACAACTTAGCCGACGTTGTCTAAGCTCTAAGCGCCAGAAACGTGATGAACCCCTTAGCCGAGCAGCGCAGGACTAAGCTTTGATTGATTGATTGATTGATTGATTGATTGATTGATTGTGGGGTTTAACGCGCCAACGCAACGCAGGCGATGAGACGCGCCGTAGTGGAGGGCTACTGATTAATTTTGACCACCTGGGGATCTTTAACGTGCGCGGAAATCTCGTACACACGGCGTTTTTGGTTTTCGCTTCCATCAGAAAAGCGGGCGGCCGAGGACTAAGCTTTGCACTCGGCATTCGACTGCTGACTTTTTTGGCATATCTTCATTTATTAAATTGCATCAGCAGTAGATGCGGCATGTCGGCGAATCTTTCTCGCCGATAAGCGTTGGTGTATCAACAGAGCGAGCGACTGAAGAAGATAGAACGAGCGAGTAGAGAGAGCGCGCGGACAGAGCTGCCTTCGAGAAATGAGAGACAAGCTGCCTTCGCAACGCTGGCAACGTTGCCAGGGTGACGACAAGTCAAACCGCGGCTCACCACTTGCCTCTGCACAAACAGGAAACTGGACCAGGGCGCGCGCATCGGGTCGAGCCTCAAGCTTGCGATGGAGAGGGGCCAGGTGCTCACGCATTCTTAATCATCCAACGGATCTTCAATTTATTTATTTTTTTAACAGCGAAGCTAAGTAGTCAATCGTAATTTTATCAAATCGTTATTAAAAATAGCAAGAAAATGACGAGCGCTCGTGTGTGTGCCTCCCGGTGACCGGCAAGCGTCCCCGCCGCACGTTTGTCAACCAAGCATACCCACTTAGGAAGATTGGCCAAGATTGCGGCGACCTCCGGGCAGTTAAAAAAACCGTGAAAATGCCGAGCGCTCATGTGTGCGTGCCTCGTGGCGATCACCCAGTGTCCCAGGCACGCGTTTGTCAACCCCAGCCCACCCAATTAGGAAGATTGGCCAAGATTGGCCAAAAAATTACTCCATCGTTCGCCGTAATCGTGGCAACGCTTGCTCGGAACGAAAAATGCACGTCATAGCATACGCCCCTCTGAGGTGATGTTCAATGATCATCACTTCGAAAAAATGAACGAAGCTCACACTTATAGCAACAATGATGGAGTAAGTGTCTTTGCGGCAGCGAAGGAGCAAATCGGCTTCAATCGTGGACTCAAACCGTCGTGGTGGTCGTGAAGATTGCGTACAGCTTCCTGGTTTCAAGTCTTACGCATTACTGCGAGCTTCCTTCATTTTCTTTATTGGACGATAGACTCCAAACGCAAAAAGGGACCGTCGTCGTCATCGCTGTCCACACGAATGGTACCGTAATGGTCACTACTGAAAGGACGAGATTAAAGGGGCACTGACACAAAAATTTTGCATCTTGTTTTTTTTTGGTGCGATAAGTAGCTAGTGGCCTACTTACAACCTGTAGAAACCTCATTGCTTCAGCGTGCGACGGTTGTTTAATTAGAGGCATTTTCAAATGCGGCCAGTCGCAGTTTCGGTTCAGCGAGTGCCGCGAAAACGATGGATTTTGTGGATTTGTGTGAACAAAGCTGACCACGTGACCGTCGGAGGGATATCACAGAGCAGAGCGCCATAGCACTGTCGAATCCGCATCGACGGCGTTTCTGCGAATGCCCCCACGTACTGATCTCGTGAGGCGCTTAATAAAAAGCGACGTGGATGTGACGCAGGCGCTGCGAGTGCAAATGCTACCGCGGCTAAAGAACGACGCGCGACGCTCGAGACGGTGGTGGCAAGGCGCGCGCTGGGAGCAGCCGGCCGGTCTGCCTACAGGTCCGCTACAGATGTGTTCGGCTCAGCACTGCGGCGGATATTCGAGTGCCGCTCTCGTAATCCGTGCAGAGACAATTTTTAATGCAACCAGCCATCGCATCATTAACTCCTTTCTCATGTAAGCCACCATGGTCGGGACTTGGGGACAATTTCGTGCAGCGGTAACAAGCTATCACTCGAGGGTACTTGCGCCGGCCTGGGCCACTTCGCGGCCATCGCGGGCCGTGGCCGCCGCCTGCACAGCGACCGCGCGGCTAGATCAGTGAGCTTTTCGTGCCTCCGGCGCGTTTTTCGCATCCAATGGTAATAAACAGTAATAGAAAACGAGTGCCTGGAATCGCTGTAGAACTTTGGTCGCGGCCAGCTGCCCGATTAGCTGACGAAATCACGGCGCCTCCGCCGCCAACGATCGGGTCGTTCGTTTCTCGAGAGCAGAAGCTCCGCCCTCCGGGCCCTCCGATTGGAGGCGGCGAGCCAGGCGAGCCGGCAAAAAAACGCCGTAGTGCGGAAGCGGCAAACACCAAACTCGTGACGTGTTTGGATGTTGTTTATTTACAATTGCGCGTGGTCCTCTGCTGGCTGCTCGCGTGCGTTTCGCACATTTCAAAATTGATTTTAAATATGTTCTAGGCTGTATTCGCCGCTGATATTTTGCAGATGATGTATATGTGTTCCCACCAATCTATCTCCGAAGTTATCTCGCCATCAAAATTTTGTGTCAGTGCCCCTTTAATAGATAAATAAACATATTTAAGTTCGGTCGGGATTTTAACCAGAGGTATCCGAGCAGGGACCAAGTGCGCCACCACAACGCTAACTTGGCACCCTGCCGGGGGAAGAATTATCTTGGTGCGTGCCGAGGGACGGGCGAACGTGATGGCACGTGAGTATAACAGGTGCACGTGGACGGAGCTCTCCCTGCAAAGAAGGTGCCGCGTGAACTGCGGCCAGTCTGCCTTGTCGGAGTAATTGGCGTCGAAAGACGAAAAAAAAAAAAACGGAAGGCGAAGAGAGAGACGCAAACAATATGTAGCAGTACAGAAGTCTTTGATAACCGCTAGGCCTTCGCCTTAAAAACACGTAAGCAACTTAACTCCCCATGGATTTCTCTCTTTTTTGTGTGTGTGGTTGTGGGGATAAAGGAGGAAGGGGAGATGGTGCTATGCGCATGGGAGAAATTATATAAGCTAAACAATATGATAGCCTTTCTTTTTAGCTGTTTCTTCGATGGACGTGTTCAAAAGGCGGAAGCTGCGGTATCGTGTTCCTAATTAATTCCATGAGCCCCGGAAGTTGGTAACCACGGTGATGTTCCACGCTAGATGAAAGATGACCCCACCGACGGGGTACTCCATCACGAAGGACGAAAACAAATTAAAACTCTTTCATGCTTCTGAATAGGTACGGTCGGAGAAAGTTGATTGAAGCGGGCAGAATCGATTGTTCCATAGCTTAGCGTTCTACGCGTCTTTGCTAAGGCGCCAATCGATTGGTGGACTCGCGATGCGAAATAACCGATGGGGTCCGACAAAAAAAAAACATGGCAAATTCGTACGCGTGGTGCAAGGGCCGAAACCAGAGCGGCGTCCCATCTGCCGCCCTTCATTTCACGGTAAAACATGGATTCAAAGAATTCAAACAAATACCCAAGACACTTAAATCGAATTAGGGTGGTCTACGAGGCTGTGTGTTTATCCTTGTTTGTTGCTGTGTGTGTATTTTTCAGCTGTGTTGCTGATAAGAAATAGACCCGCACACTTGCTTGGATACCTCCGCTCGGCAAAGAAAAGCGACAGACTATTTGATAAATATCTTGGGAACGCTGTGTTCAAGAATGCGGTCTTCCAGGTGAAATTACCTCTCTCGACCTAAAGTAATGTAGTTACTTCTTACTAACCAATTTAACAGCAGCAAGGTTTCGCACACGTTTCCTTTTTATTTATTTGCTTTTTTTTCCTTATCCGTTTTTAACATCGGTGTCAGACGCACCGGTGTACTTTTGCACCCGAGCCTAAGATCGAAAGCTGTTTGTTTCATTGATAGCTATAAGCCTGAGAATTTTGACCAAAAAACTCCAGTTCGCTATCACCCATTGAAAGAACTTCCCACCTTTATTCTCTCCTAGCGCATGTATATCAGATACAATCCTCGTATTTTTACGGGTCGAGGTTACGCGTGATGAGTTTTTGTTACGTCTAAAGCTTTAAGCTTCAGCATCAGGCGTATTCTGTCTTAAAAATAGAAAAGTTTTGGGTGCGGACTTGCTGTATGTAGTAAGCCCACACCAAAGCCGTGAAAGTGCACGTTCAGTGACGTCAACGCACGTCTCAGCTAGTAGGAGTTGAGAAATCGGTGCTCTTTGCGACTATTTTCCCCAGCAGTCTGCGGCTAGCCACATAAAGTGACGCAAAGATTGGTTTCACTGCGCCATTTGCCAAACATCAGGGTCGTTCAACTGCGACTGCACCATTAGCGAGTGTAAGAGGAAACATGAAGACAGCACGCTGCATTGCTAAATGCTTAAGGTTGCGTCTTTCGCATACTTCGCCACATTTTTGTTCTGGGTGAAACGACGCTGCCATCGCTGA
The DNA here is from genome assembly GCA_013339765.2 of Haemaphysalis longicornis. Taxonomy (NCBI): domain Eukaryota; kingdom Metazoa; phylum Arthropoda; class Arachnida; order Ixodida; family Ixodidae; genus Haemaphysalis; species Haemaphysalis longicornis. Next base: position 43,408,824 of record CM023453.1, read on the forward strand.
GTTATTTGCGATCGAAAGGGAAGATCTCAAATTACTCGCTTGTTTCGCCGAGCCTCGTGACGTAATACTCAAGTAGCAGCCAAAAGAAAGCGGATCGCAGTCAATACCCCGCGCCAAACGGCATAGCGTATGGCATGAAAAGGCATGGAGCCGCGGTCGTGTACCTGTGAAATTTCAGTAAATGGCTGGCTTGCGTGGTCGGAAAGGTTCGACATCGCAAAATCAAGAATCTCAAAATCTTGCAATTTTCGCGTCTCTTCGACGTTTCTTGGCAATTTTTGGGCTTGACTCAAAGTTATACGATCACCTTTTGCAAGATTTCAATATTATCTTCTTCTGTAACAATTTGTTTCCAGGTCGGTTCAGAAGTTGCTCACACCTCCCGGGGGAGGGGGGGCTCAACGGTTAAGGCGTAGTGCTCTGCTCAGCACGAGGATAGCTTCGATCCCGGCCTCGGCGGCTGTCTTATTTTACTGCAACGCCGGTGTGTAAAGATTTCCGCAAACGTCGAAATGTCCCGGTTGTCGAAATTAATTCGTAGCCCTCCACTTACTGCGCACGTCATAACCCAGGGGGCATCGGCGCGTAAAATAAGTTGCTCAGTCGTCCCGATGCATCCTTAGTGTGCGCTTGAGTTGGGATCGGGATACAGATACGACCCAAGTGGAAGTTATACAAACAAGCACAGATGTACGCGAAGTTGGGCCCGTAGCTGCGCAGCTTAGCTTGGCGGAAGGGATTAAGGAGGCACAAAAAGAGGTACAGAAGACAGAAAAGGCTAACGTAAAGCTGTTAGGTACTGTCGGAGACCCAATTATGAGCAAAACAAGAGCGTGACAGGGACACAGCATGAACCAGAAAGGGCTGTGTCTGATGTCTACAAGCCAGTTAGTTTGAGAATGCCGGAATAGGTTAACTTGATGGTAGACTTGGGTTAAACGAACTTTACTGATATCCTCCGCTGAAATGTCTTCGCATAACAATGAAAGAAGTGGCTTAGGGCAATGACGACAAGAACGGTGACCAGGCGGAACAGCCCTTCTCCGTGCTTATCCTCATTGTTACTGTGCTAAACCTTCATTCGTGGTCATGAATCAACTCGTCCAACAACGCGTTTTAGTCAAGTTCCGTATAACAACTCCGCTGGAGTAAAAGTTCAACTGCTTGTTTATTTGGTATCCTCAGAAGTTCGTCCAGCCCGCGCTTTGGTACTGATTATTTGGTTTAGTAACCGCAACGTAAAGAACATTCACATAACCAAAGTGGCATTTATCAACAGCGTCCGTGTCGCGTAAGTGTCATGCAGTGGACGGAGTGGTAAGAGGCTACTCACTGGGCTGCGTGGGTCCGATGATGCGCTCGATGACTCTCTCGCGGACGGTGCCCGTGTTCACGCTGACCACGATGGCGAGCACCAGGACCACGAAGGCGAGCAAGCCGACGAGCGCTACCAGGAACCGCTCCAGCGGGGACGCCCGCTGCCAGAAGCCGCGCCGGTGGCCGCCGCCGGACACGGAGTACCGCACGCCCAGCGGATTCAGCACGCCGGCCGAACTTCCACCACCGCCGCCCCCGCCACCGCCTCCACCGCCGGGCTTGATGTCGGTCAGCACCGTCGAGCTGCCCGTCATGGGCGCGTCGACGGGCACGCTGCTCGCGCTGCTCGTCTCTTCGTCCTCGAAGTCGGTTCGCTTGTACCTCGGCATCTGCGTGACCACAAAAATGGCCGGCACTGTGGTCAGCACATTCCAACGAGATCGGCTCAGATATGACCGTGCGCGTTTATTTGTTTTAAGAACAAGAGCTCAATTAGGCCATGTCACGCAAGGTCATTCATCGCGTCGCAGTGACCTTGAGCCGCCGGAGCGCAAAGGCGGCGGGTGTGACGTCACGTCACGTGATACGCTGTGGAGAGCGTCGGAGCTGCGCTTGTTCGGAGCCTTGCCGCTGCGCATATCACATAACTAGGCGAAGGTTTAACGGCTGCTTCGCCGGCGCATGGTCGCTCGGTCTTGCCATGGATGGCGCGGTGGCTGGGCGGTCTGCGCGTGCGCTTCTGCGCAAGCGACATATTGAATCAAATCGTCCACTAGCCTAACTTCCGTGAAACACTGTGTGTATAGTTTTTGCGACATCAAGCCAAACAGACGTTCCGCTTGTGATAACTAGGTTTACAAGTGTTAAACATAACCCATTTTTACATACTGTTTTATTCCCTGCGCCACTCGGTGGCCGCTTTTCAAATGGAGGCGAAAAGCGAAAACGACCGTGCAGCGATACTTCAGCGCACGTTAAAGATCCCCTGGTGGTCAAAATTAATACGTGGCCCTCCACTACGGCGCGCCTCATACCCCAGGTGTATTTCCAAGCCCCTCATTTGAATTGTATAACAGCGGAGATGTTGTGGTGGTCGAGCTTTTTCATCTGTCTGCTGTAGGTTGTTCTTCACGCAGGGGTAGGAGCAGGTTCCCTGACCCGCCGATAAAAGGCTCAATGGTCTCGCAGGTGCGGGATCATCTTCATCACCCAGAGGGGAGGGGGGGGGGGGGGAGGGGGGAGCTTCCCGCCTCTCATGTTTAACTACAACTACCGATTTAACCGCGAACCCTAAAATTTGCGTGGCGACTGCGCTGCCGTTCTCGGACGAGTTCCCGTTTACGTTCGAGCGTACAAAACAAAACCAAAGCTCCCCTGCTTCAGCAGACTTCACACTGTGTGGAACTAGGTGTAATTTTATCCCCTGTGCAATTGTGTTTCGGCCCAATGCCGTAATTTCTCAGAGCTCTACAGTGTTGCTTTATCGTTCGCGGTACACCAAAACAGACCTACAATTGTTCCGAACGCTTCGGTGACCTTCTAGATGTACCGCTTCAGTAGACGCCAGGTGCTTTGCTGGTGCGGAACCGCTTCCGGCTTAAAGTAACAACGCAGTTCTAGTCATCTACCGTTATCTTTTAGTTTCCAGCGCGCCTCCTGAGGCAAATCGGTTCCGGGTATCTTTGTCGAGCCGTCGAAGGAAGTAAATGGCGTTAGAAGCTATAAATAATTCAAATCCCATTTGTCCAACGACGACGATGGTTGAAACGCGAAGCTTTCTTGCATGCGAAAATTACATGGCGAAGTACTAAAATTAAGTCAAAGCCGCAGCAATCAAAGTCCAAGCGTCAACAATCAAACGGCAAACTGCTTGCGAGTCAAAGTCCGAAATGAGACGACAGCAAACTAATCACTCACGAGAAGGCTCATCCCCCCTCTCCCCAACCATCCTCGTCGTTACACGAAGGGGATTTTAACTTTGTTTGACGAGAGAATGCGCTGAAGGTGTGGTGTTGTTTGAATGAAGAGGCGGCACGCACTTAAGGACTGCTTCGACAATGTCGGTATGGAGCAATCGCGTAGACATCAGCTTAATAACGCGCGCGCGCGCGAGAGAGAGAGGAAGGCCGGAAAGGCCGGGAGGTTAACCAGGTGTAGAGCCCTGTTCGCTACCCTGCACTGGGGGAATGGGGTTCAGGGGATAACAACGAGGGCGGGAGAAGAGGAAGGTATAGGAGTGGGAAGGCGCACTCTGTGGTCCCGCTTTGGGGTGCCCAGGTTCTTTCCGACCACAAGAGGCGTTTCTTTTTTCCTTATGTCATAATTATCATCATTACGTGTCCTCCTATTGTGTAAAGTTGGCTTTCCCGCGGTGACTTTTGGTTACGACATTGCCATCACTGAGACCAAGAAAGATTTGCTTTAATATAGACATCCATATCTAGAGACCAAACAAACATTTAGTCAGCCAGCCAGATTATTAGTTTGGAAACCAGTTTGGTTAACTTTTTTTTTTAGTTTGGTCATAGATTAGGGATCAAGATAAAACAAATCAGTTTTCTTCCACGAGCACAGCGCTTCGAGAACAACAAGAACTCTCGTTTCAAACGATATCATCTGTCTTGTGTTTTTTCTATCGAAATTACTTTCCAAGGGGTACCAAGCTTTGCCGAACATTGACTTTCATAACAAATTTGCATGGCGTCAAGTTAATTCACGAAGTTTATGCACAAAGTGGTTTACGTGAAAGTGACTAATAATAAAGCTATTTTACCATTTTCGTATCAATCTGGTACCAAGTCGTTAGCTAAGTCATAAAGTACAAGTACCTCGGGGATACTCTAAATTATAAGTTACGCTGGAAGTAAACGCGGTTTTAACGTTGACGCGTCATACCTTTTCACAAACATGGTTTGCTAAGGCACAAACTTTAGCGTGATCCTGCTGCTCTTAAAAATCTAGCTCACACGTCTTTCGTGCGTCCCACGTTAAAATATGCATCAATAGTCTGGGACCCTTACACTAAAACAAATATAAGTGGCTTGAAATAATGCACTTCGTTTTATTTACTTCAAGTTTCGAAGATCCAATTCACGCAGAAACCTTATGAGGAAAAAAAAACGGTTTATTCCAACACTTTAAATACGTTATAAAATTCACAAAATGAAATGCATTTTTCTTTTGAATAACAACTGAATGTCGATGAACCATGATTCGTATCTAAAGCCGCTCATCATAATACAAACACGCCATCTGCTAACTCATTTATCAACTCCGTATTTCGCCCGGACGAACGTTTCGTGCTTTGTTCGCACAATAATTGGCTCAAAATTCCTACCCCCACAGTCATTAACCGGAACGCTAGAGACTACTGATTAAGTCGAATTATGACCCATGCCTGTTTTCGTGCTTCACTTTTATATCATTCTTATTGGCGTACTTTTGTTTATACTGATCAATACATTCCTGTCGGGCTAGGACCTCAAATGTGCCTGCAGTGTTCTGTAAATGATTTAAACACATAAATATCGCAAATTCGTCCCAGCTTGAAGAGACAGTCCAGTATTTTAAAAAAAGCGAGTAAACCATGGGACAAGAAGCGTATACAAGCTGTGACGCAGAGACTCGTCACGCAAGACGCGTCACGTCCATGCATAAACAACAGTTACTGGCGGCCTTGAGGTAACTGTCGTCTTCACTGCACGTGGCGACGGGGCTATTTCCAATCAAGGCCCATCACTGCGGTGAGGCGGCGCCTCCGCGGCCGGGAACTGAAAAGCCAAAGCTGGGCGTAACGTGCCGCTTTTACGATGGTCCGCGATGACTTTTACGAGGTCAACGCGCTTTCGTCCAGCGGCCATCGAGCTGGCAGTGTTTCGGCTGGCCACGCGTTTCCTAACTCTCCAGCACGTTCGCTCCAATCATCGTACGATGGCACCGTTACACAAGTGTGCCCCACGCCCGGGAGGATACCCTCGTGGTCGTAGACACGATGCTGCGGCCACTGGGCCAAAGTGCGCCGTCTCAAACCAGTCTCCTTACTTACTAACAAGTGTGCGCGCGTGCTGCTAACAGCAACAGAAAGAGCCAGACGCCATTACTGTCACGAAAAGGTTTTCTTTTCCGATAGTAAACGGCGCTACGTATTTATTTTCGCGTTTTTATTCCTAGTTTATTTGGTAATCGCTTGCGGCTCTGATGGCCCCTGCAAGTGCCCTCAATACGAAGCCCCTCATTTCCCGCCTTTCTGTTCGAATTTCTTCGCTAAGGCGCAGCGTCACAACGGGTCTCACAAGCACGCAGGCGAGTCAATGCAAACAAATATAAATTGCGTTTAAATCCCGAACAGTAAAACTAAAACTGCCCTTTGTCATCTAAATGACCCACATGTGCTCGTAAAGATCAAAAGTACCTTTTTACTTTAAACAAGCTGATTAAATAAACATGCGTCAGAGTGCTCTTTCTGCAGATCCCCGATGTCCAATTAAGGTTCAATCTCTCCTAAACATTTTTGCTGTGCCGCTTCTCTTCAATCGCTTTAGACATCGCAGCTTTGTTGGATTCCCTTGTAGCTCTGCATATGAAGGCCACCCCAGACGGAATAAAAAGAGAGCAAATAGTTACCCGACGAGACCACATCTTCCCTTTTGCCGGCGCGGCGATCTACGGGCTTCGACGAGCAATCAGCGTCCGAACCGTCGTCGGCTTCCTCCTCCGTCAACGCATGCGGGCGCCTCTATACAGCTGCGCGGAGCCGCGAGAGGGAATTCGATGCGCTCGACGTCGCCCGCGAGCGACGCACTTAGCGACATTCAACGCGCACGGCGGTACGCCCACTGGGAACCCTCGCATTCTTTTCCGCGCGCGCAATTCTGACGTCGCACACGGGCTTCCACTGGCACGCTGCAACCGCAGAGACCGCGAACGGCTTCACAGCTTCTGTGCGCCGCTCGTTTCGCTCCCGTTCGCGCTGTCGCCACCTGCAGCTGCCAGTGTTGCACTGTCGTCTGCTTGACTCTGTCCGTTTGTTGTCGTCTGCTACAGCTGTCGTCTGTTTGATCCCGTCCGTCTGTTGTCGTCTGCTACAGCTGTCGTCTGTTCGCTGTCGTCTGTTTGATCCGTCCGTTTGTAGTCATCTGCTGCAGCTGCTGTCTGTTCACTGTCGTCTGCTAGTGGCCAAGTTGCATCGGTTTTCGCGGTGTCCCGCAGAACAGAACGCGACAGAAATGAAGACCACAGCCCTTGCACATCAGGACGCGTGCGGTGAGCAGACGGATTCGAACTAAACGAGAATGCCTAAATGCACCCTCAGTGAATGTTTTTGCCATTTGGGATTTATGGCTCCCGGTTGGGCGGCCTTGGCGTAACCTGGCAGGCTTCCAGAAGAGGCCGCGCTGTGCACTAAAGAAAAGTCAGTGTTCCGCAACGGTGCACAGTCGGCGGTGAAGTGCTAATAGCTCGTGCAGGAACGATGCGACTGCCATGTAATTACGTTTACACCACACTTACACCTCATGCGGCCTCCGCATCAAAGAGACCCAGAGATATGTCTAAGCTTTCGTATTCTTACTCCGTGTGTTCTTTTTGTTTCCATAAATATATGTCGCTTTAACCGAACACATGGGTTTGAAAATAACCCCAATAGAGGAAAACTTCAACGACACAGCTAGCAATGGTTTTAGGACGAACGTACTTAGCCGAGTTATTTAAATGCAGGGTCGTTGTTGGGTTAGGTCGGCGAAGTACAGATGGACACACTATTAATAAGGACAGCCTGTTTACCGGGCGGGCGGACTTCGTTCTGTATATTTGGTACTTCGCCGTACTTCTGCATATATTTGTGTTTGTATATTTGCAAAACGGTCGGTGGCTCAAAAATTAAAAAGCTGGGCAATTGAGTAGAAAAGGAAACAGTGAAGACTCGGGTTTCGTGGGATTCGAACCAGGGACCTCTGGATTTCGAGACCAGTACGCATAGCCAACACCACAGCTCAGCTATTTTAGTTGCATAAAGGTGGTCCCAGTGAATGCTACGTAGCCTTCGACTTGGAGACCTGTGTTACAGAGATGTACTGAGGCCTGCCTACATGAGCAACTGAGCAGACTAATTACAGAAGTAGTAATTAGGGAAGCATCAATGTACGCCCCGCTAAATGTCCTCTCTGCTTGGAGATGCAAGCGGAGGTGTGGGCCAAGTCAAAATAACCGAGAGAAGTAGGGAAGAAAGAAGGGGTTAATGATAATAATGAGGACAGACGCTTGACGCGTTTGACAACCGCATATTAATGCTTTAGCAGTCACCACACCATAATGTGTGCTTAGGTTTACTTATAATTTTTCCTCAGTTCTATTAACACGAAAGTATTTCATGCCGGGGTACACAACCATCACCGACGTCATATCTGTCACGGAAATGAAAAAGTTCATTGGCGCGGCAGCGCTATGCTTCGAGCCCACGATCACTCTGGCCGCAACGGGCGGTGTGAAACGCTCTAGCGACTGAGCCATGAAGTCATGCCCGGGTAGCTGTATGTACGCGCCTTATGTCATTCCCTCTAACTTGTCCATTCAGATGGTGCTGCTATCTAGGAGAGGTGAAACGAAGTAGTGCGTCATGACGCTAATGAGCGCCGATAGTTGGCGCCTCGATAGGGCAGTGTGTAGCAGCGAAAGCTGCTGTGTTTATCCGTCCGCCGCCTATGTGGAACGCCGCTCAGCCTGTGGAACGCCGCCGCCGCATTCCACAAGCTGAGCTCGTGGCAACGCAAGCGTCTGGCGTACACGCCACGGAGCAGGACCAATATGTGGTTGCCCCTTTGCCTAAGCGACCCGCCAGCAGGACGTCGCTCGCCAAGGACACCCACAAGACTGCTGCCGACCCGCAAATCATGCTCCTTCCGCTGTAGCGTACTGTGACTTCACCAAACGATTATCTGACAAACCGTTCGATTTTGTTCGCAGGGTTTGCGAGCGCCTGGGGTTTCAATCGGATTTACGCAATGCTCCGGCGTGTGTAATCTAGTGTCTAATGTTGATGCGTCTAATGGTGTCATACCGAAGAAATATAAATAGCGATGTGCAAGTTCATATCCATGCACAATAAACATTGAAATGCTCGCTGCTGCGACGGCAAATTTCACTTTCGTGTTTTAACGATTCCTATGAAAGAAGGATCACCACATTTTTTTCGCTTCACCCATGAGTAATACAAAAACTAGGCAATGCTTTAAACACCTGGAAAGTCTTGTTCGAGCAGAACGCACGCGGCAACATTAGGAACGAGGAAGCTTAATGGCCTCATTTGCCTCCAGTGTTTCGTTTTGCTTCGGCTGGAGCACATCGTGCTTGCGTCAGTTCCTGCGCGTGTTCTTACTTGACGACAATTTTTAAGCAGAATTTCTGAAGGGTAGAAGATAGCAGCGAGTTCTCACGTGGCGTGCTACACTGCTTTACTTTTATTTGTCCAGAAAGACCTGTCGGATTTGCCTTTGAGTTCCATATATGTGCGTGCGTGTCTTTTTCTTCTTTTTTTTACGTTGTTCACATCGTTGGGTGAACGTCTGGTTTTTCCGTTTTTTTTTTTGTTATTTCTTTACAGAGCGTACCAAGCTTTTTTGTCATTTGTTTTCCCCGAAAGTAAGTTGTAATAAATTGTCGTTTTCCCTGCAGGTATGCATGCGTGCATTGGACTTTTTGTGCACATGTCATACACCTGTATCCGTGTTTATGCCGGTGTGTATATGATCACGGTTGTTGAATTTTTTCGCGTGTACCGTATAAACCGGATTATAGGTCGACCCGGTATATAGGTCGACCCCCTACCTTGAGGTGGGAAAAGTTGACAAAAAAAATAATTCGGCACAGAAGCGCACTCACAATGTCTATATTTATTTTCGACACCCGCCCGTCACTGCCACTCACTATGCCTGCCGAAGTCACTCGCCCGAGCTCTCAGAGTCGTCCGAGGATGACTGCTTCGCACTGCGACAGCGAAAGACCCGTATAGGTCTGTTTGTTGTCGCCGGCTATCCACTCATTGTACAGTTCGCGGAGCCGGTCCGCGCATGGCCTCCGGAGCGATCGTGAGCGATGTTCCCGGACGAAGTCCGCCACTTTGTTCTCCAACTCGGGGTGCACCGCTTGACGTCCACGGAACGATCGGTTTCGGGGGTTGCACGCGCACACCGTCAGTACCGCACGCTTTTCTCCGAAATGCCTAGCTGGCGTTGCGCCGCCATATTCCCATTCTGCTCGGTGACTCAATCGCCGTCAGCTTAAACGCCGCGGCGAACTGGCGTCGACTGCCGCCACTCATCTCGGAATAGAGACGTACAGAAATGTACGCACGCACCCATAATAGACGAGTAAAAGACAAAAAACTAGAGAAAACCGAAATCAAATAAAGGCCTGATAGTGCGAGAGAGCAGTCGGACACGAATGGCGATGGCGACGGACTACGCTTGCACATTGTTGCCAGACAATGATTTACATTCTGCCAATGACCGCTATATAAGACGAGGGGTGACTTTTGGGCGGATGTTTTTGGAAAAAAACTCGACCTATATTCCGGTTTATACGGTACTTGTGTTTATACTATGTAAGTGTACTGTGGTGTTATATTTACGTGTGTGCGTATGAAATTATTTCTGTTAGTTTGTTGTTCTTGATCACACCGTTTTTGGGAACTTTTTTGTTTCTTCTCTCTATCTCCTTTCCTATTTTTTCGAGCCTGCAAGTGTCTTGTGTGCTACCGCTGCCACCTTGTGTGTAGGGCCTCAGGCCTCGTCAAGCTGCTGAATGAGCAGCTTTTTGTCTGAGGTCCGTTTTTCCACTGAGGAAAATAAAAAAAACTTCTGATTCTGATTCTGACAGCAGCATTGCTATTATAGTTTTACTTCATGGAGATGCGTGAATTTTTTTTCTTCTGAATTCTCCCATCAAAGGCGAAATGGTCGGCGCCTACAATTTTAAAAATTACAATAACGACTCCGTTTCACGACTGAAATTATTAATGGTAGAGGTTCGAGATTGTATTTAGGAAGCTGTAAGTATTCGGAACGCTCCTTTTTAAAACTAGACCTTTTAATATGCACAGGGTAACTACAATATAAATCCAGACGGTGGAGAGGAAAGATAAATCACAGTTTTTAAACAGAAACGTAATGCTCCTTTATCGAATATAGAAAACATAGAAAACCGCTATTATTGAGTGAATAAAAAACATTATTCTCCCTGAAGCTAACGTCGGAAATGGTTTTTATGTGTACTGTTGTCAAGTCAGTATTCGTTTAGTGTTCTAGAACATGGTCTGTCGGGGGAAAAGTCAAACGTCATATAGAATTAAAACGAAAGTCATGTATTTAACAATTTTTCGGCGCTCCTATAATTACTCGCCCTTAACAGGTGTCCACAAGCCAAGGATTTGCGTCGTAATTGCGCCTTCATTTTGCCCTTTATTCGCAGGTCTTCAAGTTCACTAATGCGCCAAACAGCCAGCTTATTCCATTTGCGCCGAAAAACCGTCTCGCTCTGATAACTCGCCGAGACTAACCGGGCTTTCATTACAAGAGAGAGAGAGAGAGAGAGAGAGAGAGAAGAGAGAGAGAGAGAGAGAGAGAGAGAGAGAGAGAACAAAAATATAACGTCCAGGATAAAACCGCCCAGGTCGCTAATTACTACGAAACACAGATTGTTTCGTTAACCAGAGAGCACGACGAAACGAGAGTACCTGGATCAACACGTTGCTTAATTTTCATTTTTATGCCGCGGCTGAAACCTGCTCCGAGCGCGGTTTAATCAGAATGCATTGTTCTCTCTCGCTTCCGGGTAAGGCGATCCTGCATGCAAACGAGAACACGAACGACGGTGCAACGCGGCTCGCACGCGCTGCCTTTCCTTGACTCCACAAATAACGGTGCCTTATTAATGCGATACGGACTCCTCTGCGTTTATTTATATGCTGGCGGGGAGACGGCACAATGGCTTTGCCCGGGTCAGACTCTGGGGGTCCGGAAGGGTTAGCCGGACTAAGTAGACCAACCGAACAATACGCTCCTTTGGCGGGAAAATTAAACACGAAAGAAGCGCCGGCCCGGTCAAAGTTCAACGGGAGAAGGCACCGAGCAAGCAGAAAATGAAGTTTCGCGGAGAAACTTGTTTGGAACTTAACTAGGCCCGGCTTGTTTCGCGGAGCAAGCCTCTGCAGCCTTCGGTATTGCGTTTTATCTTACGGCGGCCGAAGACAGAGGAGAGCTTCAGTGCACGCGTTTGTTCGCCTACAAGAAGCGCGCGCTGCGTGCGAACGTGCGCACTACTTCCCCGAGACATTCGCCAACCGCGGATATGCGAGCCGAGACCACCTGTGTGCCTCTTCGCGGCGCTCGGTGATCAGGATGCGACGAGAAAGACACGCAACGCGACTGTCGGCGAAACGAACCGTGTTGTCCCTGTTATCTCGGCTAGGAGCAAACGAGCGCCCCGAGGAAGTTGGAGGGGAGGTTTGAGTGAGTTGCGCATAATACGTCGCTCCGGGTGTCACGCTAAGGGGACATTTTCCCCCGGGGTGTTGTGAAGGTGAGAGTTTCCTCTCTACGGGGACACGGTATTCTGCAGTTAGACGCCCCGGTGGCAGTGTAGCCAGCGGTGACCAAGAGGCAGAACGTCAGTGCGTCTAACGAGCTAGCGACGTCGGAGACGTGAGACAGACGACAGACGCTACTCACGCCAGACAAAATTACGCCCTCGCGCACATTTCATGGTATGATGAGAGGCAGTTATGACGGTTGCGTTTACGTGCATTCATATGGGCACGTTAACGAGAGAGAGAGAGAGAGAGAGAGAGAGAGAGAGAGAGAGAGAGAGAGAGAGAGAGAGAGAGAGAGAGAGAGAGAGAGAGAGAGAGAGAGAGAGAGAGAGAGAGAGGAGATCATCTTTGATGTGAACTGGTTAGGTCACCCTGCTGGCCGCAGGACGTGTTGCGCCAGATAGTGACAACTGCAATGATGTGGGGTGAATCTAAGACATTGATGTGAGAGGTCGAGTAAAAAAATCGAAGATGGGATATAAGGAAATGCTACAAGCAAAGTTTGGACAGAAATAAAATTTGACGAGGAAAATGTCGGGGCAAACGCTGAATCAAAATATAAAGAGAAGGAAAGAAAGGGAAGAGGAAGATAAGGTCCCTTAACCAAGAAAAGGAGAAATATGGAGCTTCTTGGCCAATCCCCCACGTGGGTATGCGCCATGATTTAAGTGTCCAACCAACCAACCAACCAAGCAACATCACAGCACGAGCGAGTATATAGCTCGAGTAACTTGCACTGTTATTAAGTTATAAAGAGTTAGCTCAGAGTCTAGTTATAAAGTCTAGCTCAGAGTGCCGCAGAAAGTGAACCAACTATTAATATTTAAGGAAGGATAATAGTACCTAAGGAAGGCGCAAGAAAATGCACAGCAAAAGAATTTTCACTTAATACAATAATATCCATCTCATTTCCTCCATTTTAATGGCCTAAAGGGAACCTAACAATTTCCTTAGATATATACTTGACCACTTATATATTCATCAGACGGAATACGTTCAACAATTAAGGATTATTTCCAATGAAAAGTAACCGTGCAAAGAAAAACATATTCCACCTTGTCTCACTTGCACGTTTCTATGACGTTGAGTAAGAACGTCAAGTGCTCTTGTCTGAAGGCCCTATTTTTGGCCGGCAAGTGCTGCCACCTGGCCGTGAGAAAGCAGCAGAATTGTTTCCAAGCCGCAATCGTGAAAGTTACTTATGAAAGAGTTCGCAGGTGTATTGCCCAGAAACAAACGATCCTTTGTCCTTTAACAAGCACCGCCAATACACCTTCGAAATCCGTTACGTCACAAATCGCAAAGGGAAAATGAACTCTGGCCGTGCCGTCCGGCTTCACGTTACATAAAGCTCTTTTGCAACCAAGTTGTTTTCGCTACGTATCCTAAAGTGAACGGTGAAGTGAAAAAAAAAAAATCTCGGGCCATCCCCACTAACGTAAAACCTGGGGAGGGGTGAAGCATGCAGTGTATAAGTGTATTCTTGGCGACTTGGCGTTTTTGCCAACGTAGATGAAACCGTTGGGGGATCGAGGTATACAGCTTTGCTGTGTCTCGTGTCTTTGTTGCACGAAGCGTTCTAGCGCGAGGCTTAATTGAGCGCCCCGGTGTTTTTTTAGTACGCCTTACGAAAGGTTCCAGCGCGAGGCGCAAAAGAGTGTCCCCGGTGTTTATTTAGTACGCGTTACGTTCTAGCAAGAGGCATAAACGTGTGTCCCTGGTGTTTTAGTATCGTGACTACTTAAGACGACGGTTACGACGACGACATGATACGCCGACAGCCCCAGCCCCTAAGAGGGGGAGGAGGGGGAGAGAAAACAGCCACATTGTCGTCTCCTTCGTCACACTTAAATATTGTCACGGCGATTTCCACTCGAAGAGATTAATCAATCAACCGGAACCAACCTCTTTAGTGTCCTTCTATACGAGAATATAGGTCGCCGAGCAATCTTGAAACATCTTCTGTAAGGACGGTTGAAGTACAGCTTAGCGTAGTGTACTGTAGTCTAGTGTAGTGAAGTGGAGTGGAGTGAGTGAGTGAGTGAGTGAGTGAGTGAGTGAGTGAGTGAGTGAGTGAGTGAGTGAGTGAGTGAGTGAGTGAGTGAGTGAGTGAGTGAGTGAGTGAGTGAGTGAGTGAGTGAGTGAGTGAGTGAGTGAGTGAGTGAGTGAGCGAGTTTTGAGTTTAAACTTTTTTTTTATTCTTCCTCGAGTACTTTTCCTGATTGTTCGATACCCCTGCCCTACTAGCGCCAAGTAATATCCCATAATGGCACAACAAGACAACCACATCGACGTCACGCTGCAAGTCCCACTTCTGTTATCGGCGGCATTCAGTATATCTCAACAGGTTCCCAAATACAGCTTTACTGAAGGTAAACGCACTTGCTAACCACCCGCAACCACAGGTCCGGCATCTCTTCTTTTTCTATCATGCAAACTTCTGCCAACGACAACAAACAAGTGCAGTAGGAAACTCGCTCCTCCATCCGTCGCACAGCGGCCGCTTTACAACCGCATCAGCGTCCACGCCCTCGCTTCAGAGAAGACCACAGCGAATATATTTCAAAAAGATTGGCGGCCAGTGCCTATCCATCACACTGTCTACCTTTTTCCGAGCAATAGCACTTCGATCCAGTGACCCGTAGGGAAGCGAACACCTGGTGCGCTCTTGCTGCGATGTCCGCGAAAGACATCATTTCGAGGCCATAAACCCATGCTTTATTTTCCCAGCTTCGCAAACTGTTTTACCCTACGTCAGACTGAGAAATAAATGCGGAGAAAACAAAACTAGTTCCGAATAAAATAAAACAAACAGGCCGACGTTCGAGCAGAAAGAGAACAGTCTTCAGGCGGTTAAGCCTCTACTCCATCCCGAACCTTTTTTTTTCTTTCTTTCTTAATATCCCCTTTTTTCGCCGTCATTGGCGTTCTTCCAACATTCCGTCGTCAGATGGCAGCTGCAGCGCAACCCGCCAGACGTGATATCGGTCTATTTTAGTTCCTATTTGTTCGCTTTGGCGCCGAAGCACGTTCGGAAGCCCCACCGAAATCAAATAACGCGCTGCCAACTGACGCCTGTCACGCTTTCACAAGTTTCGCTATTTTTTTTTTCTGCTCCCTCGGTTGAGTCGCCTAGCTTCGCCTTCCTAGTTATTTCATTTCCTACGATTTTAGTTTCCAGAAAGCCTTTAGCTAAAAAAAAAGCGCGAAGCCGGAAGCGTACCGTGTTGAGTTTCTTATTTCCAGCGCTTGATAAACAGGCAACCCGGAAGACTCGTATGTTCGCTCCTGACTTGTCCCCCCGGAAAGGTCACGTTTGTTGGTATGTGGCAAACAACTTTGCTGCTAAGCTGCGTTACCCTCGCAATCAACAGCGACAGAGGTGCGAGAAGAAATTTGGGGGTGGCTGACGGGAACCGTAGCAATTTGCTTTGACAGCGTCTCAGCGACGTCTTGAAGGGAGAATTGATCTGTTAACTGGTGCTTCCTGCGTATGAAGGCGGATCGGAGCCCGTGGCGTATTCCGGATTCTCCATATACACTCGTACTGTGTGCGAAAGACTCATACCACTGATGTCAAAACACCTATCACTTGTTGAAATGGCCTTTGAAAGTGTCACGCCACCTCCCCACTTCACCCTCGCAGGCCGCTATGGGGAGGAATGTTGTAAACAATGACATAACATCCCGCAGTTACAGCTTCCCATTCCGCTTCCGGCCAAAGGTATGCGCAGGTATGGTATCCGCAGCACAATAAGTGCGCTCCGTGATTTGCGCACCACAACAGACACACTTTCAGTATCTGCCATTGCTTTTGTTCGGCGTTTCTTCAATATCCCAATGCTTTGAAGGCGTACGATAGAGGAAATGTTGCTTCTGTGACGTCAAATAAGAGCAAAACGAATTTTTTTTTACTTCGGAGAATGCCGGTAAGGAGAGAAAATGTTTTGAACGAGTTTTGAAGTAATGCCATACGCGTAGAGCAGCAATATCTGGCTAATATATTTTATGGACACCTAATCTGTGTACAGGATGCGCTTTTTGACCATGACCGAAAAGCGTTCCGAATGTTTAGAAAAGATGAAAATGAAATGTTTCCGGAGCCCTTTAACCATGGCCTCGATTGGATGGCTATAAAATGCATATCAGCAGGGAATGACACGTACGAACGAAGTGCCACCGCGGAAACGAAAGGTGTATGCATACAGATGTGTACCTGATTGACATGTACTGCATTATTTTGTTTTAGGAACACCGAGATTTGTGTGCTTTGCCCCCCCCCCCCCCCTTTGCAGCGACAGCGAATACTGGTAGCTAGGACTCTTCGCAAACTTGCCCGCGAGACTACGATAGCCAAATGCACTCCCCAAGAGTTCACGAGCGCTCATATTGATGTCCTGGCCCTGCATCTTCAGCGTCCTCTTCCATTAGGCCTCCCACGGTCTGGTGCAACAGTTCTTCGTCGTCTTTGGCTGGGAGTTGCCTTCACAAATGCTTACTCCTATTTGATCGGAATGGCAGACAGTGAGGTGTGTGGAGTCTGACCCACCGGAGACCATACGACATGTTCTATGCGAGTGCTTCGGCAAGAAGGCAACTCTCCTAAACTTTACGGAAGCTGGATTATCGGCAGCCGTTCTCTGAGGAGAAATCTGGGCCACTGGCCTCGTCCGTCATCTACGCCCAAGGCGACAAAAGCGCTCCTGTGCTTCGTAAAAACAACTAACTTGTACAGAAGACTGTAGCACGAAGACTGCAGCACGGTGACTCTATTAAGTCACGTGAACTTCATCGTCTACAGTGTCGTAACGCTGGGCACACCTGCTTACGCTCTTTCCTTACTTTTCCTTCTTTTTCTGTTTTCTTCTTTATTTCCCATTGTTCGCCTTTCTCACGTGTAGCATAGCAAACTGGGCCATAGTCTGGGTGACATTCCTGCCTTTCCTTTACTATTATTCCTCCTTCCTTCGTTCTGGTAACGCTTGCGTCCAACAAATATTGCGGCTCGAATAGAGAATTCCGTCATCATGCTCAGCAGCGCAGTATCCCTCCCCCTATCTACAGGACAATCATTGCCGTGGTACTCAGCAAAACCATCATATTCCTCGATCTCGTCACAATCATAATTACTCTTCTTATGTCCATTGCTGATGAAGACCTCTCCTATAGACTAAGCAGTAAGTAATGCACTGGTGTGTCCAGCAAGATAACGGAGCAAGCTAGGTCGCGGGTTCGATTCCCGGCCGCGGCGGCCGCTTTTCTGATGGAGGCGAAAAGCATAAACGCCCGTGTGTACGAGATTTCGGCGCACGATAAAGATCCCCAGGTGGTCAAAACTACGGCGCGCCTCATCGCCTGCGTTGCGTCGGCGCGTTAAAGGGGCCCTGAAAGGCATTTTGAGCACACTAAATGAACTAGCGCAATCGCTAGATTGGGTCGCCAACGTCACCTGTGCCAAGTATTACTCTTTTACGCGCAGCGGAAAGCTCACACTTCTGTTGCAAAGTTTGTCGCTTTTTTCTCACCCTTTCCTTCGTGTTTTTGGACGCCGCCATCTTCACATGTCTACATCATCGATTCCCAGATGTTCGTCATGAGCTAGACATCCTGCTATTGGGCGGCTTTTTCACGCACTTCCGGCAAAGAGATGAGTCGTCTGCTCAGCGTCGGCTCGCCGGCTGATCTGCCAGCGGAGTGCCGGAGTGCTTTGACATTTTACGACAAACGAAACAAGTGTAAACAAACGCTTAACCGTTTGTATTGAATGCAACACGGCCATAACACGACGTGGATTTTATCTTACGTGAGTACGTACCATAAAGAAAGTCCCGTGGCACTTCTTTGGTGCAATCGCAGAGAACGCCCTGAGCCGAATGCCCGGGTTTGACGCGTACATTTTATTCAACTTCAAAACAATCCAGAGATGCGTTTCGAACGAACGCAACGTCACAACATGCGTTGCAAGTCTGAACCGCGATTGACAGACGATGAGTTGCCTCCTCCTGCCCGTCGTAAATACGGCACTCACCTCACACCCGGTTTGCGGGGACGAGCAGCAAGTCACAACTCTGGCGCGCAAGCGAGAAGGCTTTTAGCCAGGCACACTGCACATACCCCATGCGAGGTTGAGTGGTACGTCGTTCGAGAAAGATAATCCAGACCATGGGAAGCACTATCCACCCGCAGAAGTACAATGTCGCATTTCATCGCGAAACGAACGCGTCCACAACACACCGGAGGCGATGCACACACACACACACAGCTTCGGTCGCTGCATTGGCTTAGCTGCAAGCTTCGTTCGGACAATCATCGATGCTACGACGATACAGAGCTGCGTGAGGACGACGTGCTAACCACTTCACGTATTTAAAAACACAGGGGCAAAGAACTAGGTTCATCGGAAGCAAAAAATCTTTCCTCCAGTGCCTGAAATATACTGGCTAGTGTGCCGAGGGCGGGCTCCAGGCGGGCGCCGGGAGCGATGTACGCGGCCGTCTGCCGCTTGGGGCGCTGCCGTGCGGGAGTGTGCGCGTTCATCCGGCCCGAGCAGATCGCGCGGTTACCTCCGAGCTGCGTAGCAGACGGCAGCGGCAGAACTTTCCATTCCCGCTTGCGACGAAAGCGAGCGAAAGCGACGGGAATTCTGTCGCGCAACCAAAATTTGTCCCGACCATTCGACAAAAACGATCGTCGCGCGACAAAGCGACGGAATTCCTGCCGCTCTCACTCGCTTTCGTCGCAAGTGCGAACGGGCCTTTATGCGCAATCTCCGCCCCACATAAAACAAGCTCTTGCTTGTCGCCTGAGCATACGGTTGATATCCGACTACGTTACACTGTGCTTGCCAGTGTATTTAAACGATGTCACTAGGTTTGAAACGTACGCGCTCGGCGTGCAGCTTTGTAAACGCAAGCGGTTTCACATACGCACGCTATTTTGCTGCTAATAGAGTTTTAGTACAGCGTTTGTGGCCTTTGCATACGCTAAACGCTAAATTTTTGCGTCCCGCTACGTGACACCGCGATGGGAGTTTTAGCGTTTTAGTAGAGCGTCTCATCAGTTTTGCGTAGCGACACACTAATGCATACGGCGCCATCTGACAAATGTTTTCCGAAATGTCTCGCCGGCTGATCTGCTAGCGGAGTGCCGGAGTGTTTGCACATTTTACGACTATCCAAACAAGTGCAAACTAACGCTTTCCCGTCAGTGTTGAATGCAACACATGGGTGCAGCTTGTCAGAACACGGGTTCTCGCTGATCGAGTGCAGCGTTGGTTTGCTCTTCGCCTTCACGTTCATCGCCGCTGATAAAGCGATTCGATCCGGCGCGTTTTGTGCACGGGTTCTGTGTCGGTTGAAAATGTCTTTTTTCACATGCCGCCGGTAGTAGGAATTACAACCACCGCAAAATAACACCCGGCACCAGCGGGGCCACATCTGAGACCGCGCTTATAAAGTGCGAATGCACTTTATAAGCGACCCCAAACCATCCACCGCCGGCGTCGGCGGCGGCGGCGGCGTCCGCAGTGCTCCTCTATAAAGAAACAGCATCCGGCGCCAGGTTTCGATCCGCGGACTTTGCGGCCGCAGCGCGACGCTCTACCGACCAAGCCACGGACGCGACGTGATATCAGCGTTAGTGACGCGCCTTATATCTTTAACGCATTCAAACTACGTCGTCAGCGGCGTGCGTTGGCGACTCAGCGGCGTTATAGCGGCTTGATAACTGCGTGGTGTACACGTGATACTACAAACCCGATGGAAGAGATGGAAGAGAAGGCGGCGAGGCGGTGGGCTGCGGGGGCCGAGCGCAAGCGCCGCAAGCGGGACGACAACCGTGCATTCGCACTTTCACATTCTCCCCCTCGGGGAAATGCGGGGGAATTTTTTGGATAAACAGTGCGCGGTGCACCAAAGGGAACGAGCGCACGATTCTCCCCACGCGGCTGCGAGTTCGCCGCCGATACCAACTGCAGCCCTGCAGCTACGTACACCGCGAAAGGGCAAGGCCAGGCCGCACACATGCGGCCAGGTCATTCGTTCGCTTTTCCAGCCTGTCTCCATGGTGTCTACAGAGATGAAAAAGCCGAAAGAGCTGGCCCGTAGCAGACGGCAGTCTGTGGGAGCGCAATAGCGGAAGTACGTCACCGCTGAGGAGCGGAGCATCATGGGAGGGGAGGCCAACAGCGAAGAAACAGTTGAAAGGAGGAGGAAATACGGCGCGACGATAATTCGCGGTTTTTGATTTACGGTTTCTCAGCTAATACTCATCACTTTAACAAAATTCTTGCAGGAGGAGATTGGTAATACATTGCTTTATTTGGTTACATGTACATCCATGCATCGGCGGAAGGCATTTCAGGACCCCTTTAAACCCTACAATCAATCAATCAACGGAGCAAGCTAACCGACGAGCGAAAGAGCTGCCGTAAATACTTTTAGGGCTAGTTAACAGCAAACCACCATTTCCAGCGGATTGAACGCTTCATCTGGAAAGGGAAAAAACCGGGAAAATCTTCAAAAAATAAAATCAGCACAAAAAAAAAAAATAGAAACCATTCGACCACGTAATAGCGGATGATCAGTGAAGCTTCTTATGAAATGCACACCACGCACACGGTTAGGAAATTTTATTTATCTCCTATTTATTGTTCACACCATTTGGTAATAGTAGTGACTATGACTTTATGATTACTTAATGAAACTTGGAAGGCCTAGAGTTTTATCCTGACAGGCAGCGAACATGACGCTGTCTGTTTTCCTTTCACATAAGCCGGTGCAATGACAGCACAGTGGGATCCTGTTGCCTTTGCAGCTTCGCTGTAAACTAATTGTGAGGACTAAATGAAGTCCATGGTATAGTGACAGTTGTCTAAGGTACCAGATGTCGTATAATTCTTGTTAGGGAAGTTTTGATTACGCAAGAGCTGCAGCAGTTTTTTGTAACCGTACTCCTCCCGTAGATGCCATGTATTAGCAGCGGACGAAATGTTGTAACATTTACTTTAACATTTACAACTTCATGTGAGCTAACTAATCATAGCGACTGAATGAAACCAGGAGTAGTGGTAGTGGTAGAGTCGTCCTAACGGCCAAGTGTCATATAATGGTTTCAGTGGGAGGTTTGATAAAACGAGAGCTACAGCCGTTGAGTGCCGAGCACTCACTATAAAGTTGGTTTTGCCGCGAAGTGTTTTTGCAGTTCCAGGTCCACGCAACCCTAGTAAGAGATGAGACCATGAAAACTTTTTTATTAGCTACCTTTGTCGACGAGTATTCTGCCGGTGTCGACGACAAGCACAGCAGCATACCAGCTCGACACCGGACTCAGGACGACTACGAATGCTGCTGCTATACTGCTTTCACGGAAGCACAAACCCAACCGACAGTGCGGAAGAGATATCTGGCGAACTCACTTTTCTTTGTATTTTATTTTTTCTGATGCGCGTTGTTTCGGAACGCATCGCAGTCTATGGGAACTGAGCCCGCGCCGAGAGCACTTTAGGGGCTCGCCTTGTCATCGTAACTCTCTCGCTGTACCCAAGTAGATCCCCACGGCGTTTCGTCGTAGCGGCTGTCGTCTCGAGTTCCCACAGAAGCTTCGAAATCCAAGCGGTTATATAATCATAGCGTTTGAAACTCGTGAACCGCTGGCGCTTGTCATACATCTCCCTGTTGTTTAGCGCAAAGAAAACTGCAGGTACACTTGAGGCAAAAATACGTAATCAACCGGAGCGCTCGCGTTCATTTAGTTAGGAACGCTCGTCGGGTTGGTTTTTACGATAGTAAGCGAAAAATTGCCTCCATCTCCCCGCGAGGGAACCCTGGTGTGATGCGGCGCATCTGAGGGTTCAATTGGCGTTTCCATTGGGTTGATTCTCTACATCGCGTGAAACGTATTGTGAACGCGTAGGATGCCTTCCATCACATACGGATGTTCTCATACACGGGACGATGGAGGCAATTTTACATTTTCATGCACATGCATACGCGAAATGAGAGAGTACACGTGTTTTAGCGGCCACCACCCAGCGCGATACCAGCTTTATATCCACAGCACTTGAAGGAGAGGAGACCGCGGAGGAGAGTCGCGCATGCGCGCACATGCGCACCGGAGCAGCTGTTAACGTAGATTTAACACAGCGAAGCGCGCGCCAACCAAGCGCGCCAGCTGTCGTTATGCTAATGCGCCGGAGTGAGAGTGTTGCACACAGCTGTGGGAGAGGCGAACGGAGGAGGGCTGCGGACGGACGCCGCCGCCGACGACGACGACGCAGGAGGGACATGCCTCAGAGCAAGAGATGCGCCGCATCTAAAAAAGTGGCAGCACAACACCGGCACGTGCGGGAAGAAAAGCAAGCACAAAAAGAAAAGAACTCCGGCTGGCGCAGTTTCAGGCAGGCGTCGCGCGAGCACTGCGAAGGCGAGAAATTTGAAATGGGTTGGACAAACCTCCATTGAATTCATCAGGAGAGGAATGAGACAGCGCGGCGAAGAGCGTGATGGGTGGTGAGAGTGGGCGGATGACGGCGCCACAGCCCCTTATGGCGAATCACTGCTCTGCGCTTTCGACAGCTTTCACATTGAGCGGAACGGCTTTAATTTTTTCTTGCGTTTTACGATGCGCCAAGCCAACAGAAATTGAGGGACCACCGAGTCTGGCAACGCAGGTGTTGGCGCCGATATCAGTTCCAAAGGGACTGGTCACATGCATTCCGGGAAGGGCCTTTTAGACGCCTTTTACGAAAACCAGTCAGGCGCTTACTTCCGCCAACCTAGTCAAGTAACGCTTTCGCGTTAAAAGCAAATGCGGAAAGGCACAAGGTAAGCGCCAATTATATGGACGCTTTAGGGCACAGCAAGACGGTGAAAAATCCCGCTTCGGTGAATGTGCCGAAGCTTCGTTGAAACCGAACTTTCTAGCCACCGCTCAAGGCAGTTGGTTAGAATAAAAAAAACGGGGGCGTTCTTTTTAGAGCCTGCGCAAATTATTCAGAAAAAATAATTCCTGCGTAAGGCAACCGTCAGTAAAAACGTCGCCGAGTAAAGGCAAAAGGAAGAGAAGGGGTGCGCCGCAGTACTTCTACCTCGAGTTGACGTAATCTGCGCATGGGCCTGAATTTTAAAAGCACCTCTGCCACTTTTCTTTCCGCTCCAATAAAGTAGTCGACCTTCCCATATACTTTACATTTTAAGCATCGTTCATATTGAACGTAATTGATTCTTCACTAGCAGAGTAAAACGTAATCTCGAAGCTAATTCAACGACAAACTTTACCCTTTTTTCATTTATCAAATACGATATTGGGGTGTTTTGGTTGGTCTGCAGTTTTAATAGGTTTCCCCTAGGCGCGCCCTCTGGGCTTTGGAACGGGAAGTCTGCACAGCTTCGGGTTGAAATAAACAGTGTGGTTGGTCTTCCTATTAATAATTCCGAAATAGGTCAGCCCCTTTTTTTTATGAAAATATAAGTAAAAAAAGAATACAAAGTTTAACTTCTTTGCTTTTTATCTACGTTTCCTGGTGTGTACGATTTTGGAAGATCTGCAGTCTGGAAAGAGATAATAGAACACAAAAACAGCTGCACTGCAGTCTTTCTTGCTTCACTTATGACTGCGACCGTTGCCGCAATATCCTGTACTGTAGGGTCGTCCATGCGGAAAGCTTCTCTGTAGACATCAAGCAGCTCATTTCCCGAAAGGCATACAAACACAGGCATAGAACTAGCAACCAGAATCGTTTTGCTTGTTCCTTTTCTACATTGTTTCATAAGGCACCGTTTTATGTCCTTTTTTTGTACGGCTTGACGTAAGGTTTTAAAAGAGCCTACAACACGGGAAACGCATGGGCCCTGTACACCCCGATCACTTTTGTCTGGAATGTAAATTCGTCCCTATCAATCAATAATCCATATTTTAAAAAAAGACAGTGCCTTCTCGTTCCATTTTGGAAGACTGTAACCGAGGGTGTTGCTGAACTGACGATCTAGACATCCGGGTTTCGTCTTTCCGGTGTTTCGCTCACGACCCGGG